>CM035144.1:135382199-136131262 GCA_020205605.1 Panax ginseng | reverse complement strand
GTGTTTTTAGTATAAATTTTGGAAGGTTTATTTCTTTTATTTCAAGTAAAACTTATTTGAAATTTATAAAAAAAATACGAAAAATTAGTTTATGCTTTAAAATTAATTCATGGTTTTGTTTGAATATAGAAAGCAAATTTGGTTTGAGATTTTGAGCATTTGGAGAATCATTCAAATTAAATTAGGACAAGTAACCGAAATAAGTTTCTAAATTATATCTAAATTTTTTTATTTGAAATTCCTTTTTTAATTTAGATTGTGAATATTTATTATAATTTATAAATATTATTATGATTACTTAATATTATGATTAATTTAAATTTTCTTTATTTAACTTCAACAAAAAAATTAATTAAAATATGTCGCTGCTGAAAAAAATTTATAGATCCTCCCCAGAAGGTCATTGACTATTAATTTCCATACTGTCAATAAAGGGAGTCAAATCCCATAAAGAAATGTAGAAAACAAATTAAACATGACATTGATCAACTGCATGCATGTGTATACTATCTTGGAAAAATGAGTAACTAATTTATTTAATCTATAAATTGTTGAATTAATACGTAATGGGTGATGTTTCACAGATTTGATTTGTCCAACTATATATATATATATATATATATATATATATATACCAGAAGCTTCTGATCAGAGAACTTATACTAGTAGTATTTATTTCTTAAAGGCCATGGGCATCATTACCCCGCCGGGAGCCGGCCCCTTTCCGACGTCTCCAAAAACTCTTGAAATGAACACTACTTAATTTCATCATTTTATTATATTTTAAGTAGGGGTAGTTTTAAATAGATGATCCCAATTCCCAGCCAAGCAAGACAACTTAAGGATTTCTTTCCTCGTTATCACTGTTTGTACGGCAAACCTAGTGAATAGCCAGCTCAGCTGTGTATATACTCTCTGTTTATGTGGTTCCCACGACCATCCTTGCCTAGGACTAGGTACAAAAAGTACTAGTAGACATAGGAGTAGTTTTCTGGAAGAATTTTATTTTTTGTCAACTTTTTCTTTTTTTATTATTTAAAAAAAAGAGTTTCATTTTATTTCTCAAAGTTTTAAAAATGTATTATTTATGATCATGTGGTCACTCTAAATACTCAATAAATTTAGAATAGAGTCTTGTTATTTATTAGTATCAATTTAAGCCGAATTACTCCCTCCGTCTTATAGTTATAGACTGATTTTTTTTGGCACATAGTTTAAGAAAATTAGTTTAAGTTAATTTTTAACAGAAATTTTCCACATATACCCCTTAATATAGAATTAATGAATAAATTAATTACTCTTTACTTATCACATTGAAACTGTTAACTTCATTGATTGCTGGTACAATTGTCTTTTATACACAAAATATGTTAAACTAGTAAAGCCTAAAAAGTTAAATTCTTTTATTGAGAATACAACAACATTAAATGTGGTGATAAAAATAATGAAATTGAAGGTTGTTTCTTCAAAAAAAGAGTAATGGTTGAATATTTATTATAAGGGCATAAAAGTAAAATAATGAACCAACTAAATTTTATAAATAGTAAGTAGCCTATATATTGGGACATCTCAAAATAGAAAATCAGCCTATAACTATGGGACGGATGGAGTATAATTATAAAGTTTATCAATATATATAATTAATAGTTAAAAATTAGTATAAGTGTCTCACTTATTACACAACCCTCCAAAAAGATTATCACTAATATTTATCTACATAATTAATAGAGTAAAATACAATGACACCCCCTCTAGATAATCATAATAACATTTACCTCCCCTCTAGTTTTTTAAGTAATAGTTAGTACCCCTGCAAATTTTTAAGGTTGACTAAATAGATAAAATTACATATTTACCCTTGTATGTTATCAAATTTTAATTCCTGAATAAAATTACATATTTACCCTTGTATACAATACATTTTAATTATAATTTTATTTGTAATTAAGACTATCTCATTCAAATAATTTAATTTAATTAACACATATTTTTGGATAAGTGATACAAATATTAAGAATTTTAAATTAAATTATTAATGAAGGTTTTCTAATTAAACTGATTGAGTATGTTGATATTTTTGTTTTTGGTGTTTAACAACAAAAATTATTATTTGAATTCTTAGTTTCATATTATGATATTTATATGTTAAATTTTGTTTTGAGTATATGTCAAAATTTGGGATGTTTATGATTTTAATTATATTTTTTTAGTATCTGATTGGTGTTGTTTTTATATAATATTAAATAAAAGAAAATATAATAATATTTATTATTACATTTATCTTATTAAAAGATTTTTTAATGTATTTTTCTTTTTTAAGTAATAATATTTGTCATGTTTATAATTATAAATAATTATGCTTAAGAGTTACTTATGTTTAGTTTAATATTTGAGAAAAATAATTAATATAATTTTTAATATTTTTTATATGAATAATAAGATTCTTTATGTAATAATAAGTTTATTTTACATAAATTTTAATATTTGGGAAAAATAATTATATTTGCGTTAATTTGTACTTTTATGCTTATTCAAAATTTACTCACTACAACAAAAAGGCTTATCAACGACCGCATATGGTCGCAGATGAGTATTAGCGACCGAATGCGGTCTGATATTAGTCAAGAGGTAATCTGGTCGTTGGATGGACATCAACGACTAATAATAGCGACCAAACTTATTAAGCATCGCAGTATGATAGCGAACCTTGATCCGTCATTAATCTTACTCATGCTTAGTCATTTGTCAGGTGTGACGTGGTACACGCGTCTTTAATGACCATAATAAGCGGATAGCGTCGGTCATTAAGTTCAAGAAGGTAACACGATCGTTATTATGATGATATTAGCGATACGCGCATGCGGTCATTGATGTATTTTTTTAAGTTTTTCTGTTTTATTGATTTCCCAAAAATAATCTTCTTTGTACCTGCTTTCTATCCCAACACACAGCAGTATATATAAGCATCCATATTAACATCCATCCATGATAACTACTATATGATAAACATTCATCTATGAATAAACATTCATCCAACATAACACAATACAATCATAAACATCCATATAAACTAATACAATAAAAGAATGAATCTAAAAGAGTACAAGGCTTTAAAAATCTAAAAAACAAGTCTAGCTCTTCATGGATCATCCAAATTAGGACCCTGTAATTAATGAAAGAATAAAACATATATGTTACATATGTTGATACTGCTATGACTTAGGGAAAGCTAAACAATACACAATGTAGTGAAACATAAAAGTAAAGGCGATGGATGAATAATATTGATATATATATACGGTCGTCATCCCGATCTTTGTCTTCTTGCTGCTTTGCTTCATCATCGTGATCCGCCAACTCATCAGGACTCAAAGACTGCAGATGCTCGCCCAGTATACGAAGAAGATCACGATCCTGACAAATCGCTCTCACACAGTCAGCAGGAATATGATAGAATTTGGATAACTTTGATGATGTGTGGTGGTAAGCAGAGCAATGATGTACTTGCTTGATGGTCGGCGTCGTTTTTGTCTTTGGCCTTTAATATAGTTTTCTTAACTTATTTGACGCCTCTCTCCCATAATTCTTGTTCAATCTACCATAATTCTTCTTCATTAAGCCCTTATAAGTGTCCTGTCAGAAGGTCAACAATTAAATAGTTAAAAATAAATAAAAAAATGCTAAAAAAGGTCGTCACAATTTATAAACAACATATTAATATAAAGTGAACTTATTATGCATTATCTGAAAACGACCTCAAGCAGACCATCATGGTGGCCACATACACATCCAACCAATTGATAGGTTAAACTTGAGGCTGAGACTCCTACGATTCATTTTCTCATATTAATATGTAAACATATGATATTTTAGCTACAAAAGATGATCAGAATATAACATACTGTTTGGCGGCAAAGAATATTTGCGGTTGTGATATCTTGTCACCTCGTCGTGCCTTTTGCCTTTTCGCCGCCAGATCCACGAGGATCATTCGAGGCGATCTTGCGCCTCTTGACCCGACTCGACTCTCCCTTTGGTCATACATATGTACCCATATGGGTCATGCACACCACTGGGGCTATGCTTTTCACGCATATATCTTTCACCTTGTCTAGATGGTCAATCATAGCATTATGCAGTAGGGCTTTCGTTGCTTTCTTTTCAGATTATCTTTAGTTGGACGGCACTTTTGCGAGTAATGTTGTCGAATAAGCGATGCCTCACGCGTCGTCCCATCTATACCGCTTCTATAAATAAAACAACAATAATAATATTAAAATTGTTATATTACCATAATCCAACATTACTAAACAATATTATTTGATTAACTATGTTTTATCTATCAGAGTGATAAAAAAAGTATGCCTGAAATTCAGCCCAAACTGCATCCTTATGGGCGAGAGGTGTGCTCACCCATGTAATCACTGGCGTAGGCCAGTTCTGTAAGCATAATTGTGACATACACATCACAATTTTACTATCTTGAAAATCACTACAATATACAGTAATTTACATTAAAATATATTTATAACAATGGAAATATTAAATTGTTATATATACACGATGTTTAACTTACGTGCTTTCTGGAGGAGGACAGATCTGTATGAGAATGCGATCATTCGGATTAGCCTGGGACTTCGGCACATGATTAGGGCCCCGACCCAATCCGCACTTTCGTGCTGCTGGTTCAGAAGACATCTATAAATAAAAAATTTAGGATGTTAGTATATATGAGTTATAAATGAAAGGTACTTAAACATGTCAAGGATATAGAGAACATGTATATATGTAATTGTATGTAATACAATTAAAACTAAATATACATTTTATAGAAAAGGACAATAATGACAATTAATTTTATGAAATAGTTAACTACGATTATAATAAATGAAAGGTACATAAACATGACTGCAAAATAGTTAACTACGACAACTATAAATGAAAGGTACATAAACATGTTAAGGATATAGAGAACATTCTTATATGTAATTCATTGTAATACAATTAAAACTAAACATACATTTTAATAAAAATCGTTGTCTGAGTCAGAATCATTTTGTACAAGTATCGGAGATTCATAACCATCTTCTTCTTCAGATTATGTGTCAGTGTCAGTCAATAACTCTTCCTCAAATTATCACTTTGTCATACAGCATGCAATAATCGCCTCGGGATCCAATTCATCGTGTTCATCTCCACCTCTAACTGGATTAATTCATTGTTGTCCTCTATATTGATTATAGGAGGTCTATGAAGCATCTCCTCTTGGTAGAAATCCTCGTCTATTACTTGGACACGACTACGCGTGGGAGTATGAATTACAACTTGCCAATCTGTAGGCGGTCTATCCTTTTTCCTAATAGGACTAGGAGTGTAGTATACTTGTACTGTTTGAGTTGATAAAACAAACGGTTCGTTGGAGTACGCAGACCTATGGAGGTCAATATCGACGATTCCATGTCTGTCAACACGTATTCCTATATATATACATATACATATACATATACATGAGCAAATTAATCACCAGACACTTTAAAAGCTAATTATATGTCGGGTACATATAGGCTTAGACGGAATAATTAAGCTAAGAAAAATGTATGTCAATTGTTCCAAAAACTAACAACTTTGTACCATTCCCATTCCCATTTTGATTAAAGATCGAATCTTTGTCCAATTGAGATGAACTACCTGACTTCTTTATCTCTTATCACATACAGAGAGTTAAACTAGAGAGACTGAAAACCTAGTCTAGGGTGCATAATTGTTCACAACAATCATGGTATAATAGACATACACCATACTGCAAGCAAAATTAATTTGAAAGTAGAAAACAAACCAAAATGTGCATGTTGTACGTGACACTATGTCTCAACTGGTTTTAAAAAAGATACCCCGGTCAGTTCTAGGTAAATGTATTTCGTATAACTCAATGACCCAAAGAAAGCTACCTTATAGTAATAATTTTTACCATGGAATGTGACATTTTCTATTTTTTTGGTTCCACATACTATTTCAAAGCAAGATATAGATAATATTGGTCCTTGTCAAAATCAAATTCTATTCCCCAACTCATAGTTATCTCCAAAAATAAATATCTTACAGCAACAAAGTAGTAATAACATATTGATGTTTTAGTTAAAAACAAAGCATTTTAGACAGCCAACTAAACTAATTATGCACAAAAATATCAAAAACTCAAATGGTTTACTAAAAACCCATCAATTTGATATAAATATTCTCCTCCACTCCAAAAAACTTCCTGTAACCTAAATTCCACCTCATAAACAAAAATAAGAGTAAACTAATTATATAAAAATTCCCATATTGAGATGAAATTGAAAACCTAGCAAAAAAAAAATGCACAATAGAGAGATATATTAACAGACCTGAATCGAGGAAATGCGAGCACTACTTGTTTCGTTCTTCTCCCTCTTCTCCCTGCCTTCTTCTCCCTCTCCGTTCTTCTTTTCTCCGTTTTCTATTCTGTTTGAATGTCTGGTTCGATCGAGTTAGTTTAAATAGAATCAGCGACCGCGTTCTGCGACCGCATGCGGTCGCTAATATTTAAACACGTGGCCTATTTAGCGACTGCATGCTTTTTCACCATTTCTGATCTGAAAGAAAAAAGGATCTAGAGTGGTGGTGTGGGATAAGGCTTGTTCGCAGAGGATTTCATTTGCAAAAGTTAGGAGGCAAGAGGGTTTTTAATTTCAAGATTTCAGTCCCATGCCATTTTAAGCTCCGTGTTTTTGAAATAAATAACGTTTTTTAAAAAAACGTTATCTAATTAAAACCAAAAAAATGTCCTTTTAAATAGATAACGTTTTTGCATATATATCTACAACGTTTTTTTAAAAAACGTTGTAAAAAAAAATACCACAACATTTTTATAAAAAACGTTATGGTTTAAGTGTTGTCTATTTACTATTTTGTAGTAGTGTCAAGTCGCTATTGGGCTTGCCGGGCTAATTTTGCGCCAAATTTTAGGAGAGAAAATACCTTTAAGCAATAGGAGTCCATACTATTAAGCGATCGTATGCAATCATGAATACTAATAATGATTAAAAATACGGTCACGATCGCTATTATCGGTACATGATTAATTAGTGTTATTAGCGTAAAAAAATGGGCGATGCAGATACTTTCGATCGTTGTTAGAGATTTTTCTTATAGTGACTTTTTTAATCACAAAAAATATATTTGAATGTATATTACGTAAATTTTAATCTTTAAGAAATTTAATTAGCAAAAAGTGTATGACTTTATTTTCTTGATAAAATAAATATTTATTATTTTTTGAGAAATATGTTATTTATTAATACACAAATTCATAATTAAATTAATTACATCAAGTTAAGTAAAAATTATAACATATATACAAATTTATATTTAATGGATATATTAAACATTATAATTTGAACGGTATATTAGATATTATATTAAACATATTTTGAATATTAGTTGATCAACCACACTAGGCATAGTGAATATTACATATTATAAACTAGAAGGGTGGTGAGTGTTATTATAATTATCTACATTTTACTTTAACTGATAATCAAAAGATTGACATAAGAATTCGCATTAATTATATATATCATTTTCCTTTTACAATAATAATGTTTAAGAGAGAAAAACCTTTTTCCAACACAAGTATAAATCATAATTAAGTTTGCATTGTGTATAATATGTACTCCTCCTACATTTGTTATGAATATCAGTTTAGGGGTAATTATTTCTTTATGTATTAGGTCCGAGTGTTCACACGTGCTTATAAAATAAAATGGGTGGACTCCAGACCCGATTAGTTTTGCGTTCATTTATTTATGCGTGTTTATCTATCTATCTGTATCTGTATGCATTGACTTTGGAATAACGATCATCAAGTCCTTTTCCTCAATTTTCATAACACTATTTCATTAATTATTCACGCTCTTTGAAATTGGAAATTCACCCGGTCATGCATGGTCTTTCTTTACTTTTTCTCCCCACCCCCTTCTTTTATATATATATATATATATATATATGGGAATGATCCATAACATCTATTTGTTATGAATCAAAAAGTAGCATATAGCATCTATACCTTCTATTAAAAAAGTGAATGACTGGAATTGAAAAGGAAATCACGTCGTCCGCTAGTACTTCTAGCGGACGTGAGTAATGAAAGTTTTAGACGAATTTACCCCCATTTTTAGTCCAAAAAAATATATTGAATGCTCCGCTAAAATTACTAGCGGACGCATATTAACAAAACTTAAAACAAGAACAAAGCATATGAGAAACATTTTATAAAAAAAATTCACCGTTTTTGACTTTGATAAATATTAATCAGTCACTGATCAGTGTTTTAGTTGTTTATTGTCCATAGTTTCTTCTTGATGTCTCCTTTCTATTGTTTATTGAAGAAGAAGAAGAATAAGATTAACACAGATGAGAGAGAGAGAGAGAGAAATAGAGAGGTCTCAAATTCTCAATCTCTACAGCAATGTTTGAAGAATGAGAAAAAGAAAATGAAAAGGGTAGTGAGCATAAAGACAAACGGAGGTCATTTTATTGGGCTGTGAAACGGTGAGAATATAATTTAACAAACATACTACTAACTACATCCATATAATTAATAATTGAAACGAAATTGGGACTAGAGTTTGATTAGAGGATTACATCTTACTTATATATGAATAGATTATTTTATCCAAATACAAGTCACTGGATATAAAAGATTTAGTAAAAAGAAAGTGAAAAATAAAAATAAAAATAGCAGATCTGGGTGTGAACCCAGATAAGAAACATACGATAACATCCAACTCCCCAAGTCCGGATTCTTTACATATCCTTAATATTATTTTGCTTCTCCTTATTGCTGGCAAATATGCAAGCTAAGCGTACGAAGTTTCCATGACTAAACATAATATATAATTAATTAACAAACACACTATTCATAACTACAACCCTAATAATTAATAAGAGAAACGAAATCGGGACTAGGATTTGTATAGGGGATAATATGACTAGATCAATTTATCCAAATACAAGTCATTGGATATAGTCAATTAAGTAAAAGGAAAGTGAAAAATAAAAATAGCAGCTTTGATGTGAACGTAGATAAAAATTAAATATATGATAGCATCCAACTCCCCGTGTTCGGATCCTTATCCTTAATTAATATATCCAAAGGCATGAAATATAAAAAGCTTTTAGAGATTACTAAAAAATAATTCATGCACCATTGTTTATATATATATATATATATATATATATATATATATATAAGCGAGGCAAAGAATACACTAAATTAACCCTTCAAATTAACCTAATAACATATTGCTTTGATTCTCTTTCAATGAATTTTCTACTTTGCCTTTATGTTATTCTTCTTCTCATCATTGCTGGCAAATATGCAAGACAAGCTTTTGAAGCTTCCTTTGATCAAAATTACTATCCTACGTATGATAGAGTTATTCACCAAGGAAACGAAGTGCTGCTTTTATTAGACCACACTTCAGGTTTAATTCATTACTCTCTTTATGTTTCTTTAGGATTTGCAACAGGATTACCCCGTAAGGTGGATCGATTCGGTACACAAAATAAAAGCGAATACCGAAAGCACTATTTTATCGGTGAAATACAAAAGATTTTCACCTTCATGTGCCACGATCACGGAACTGTAGTTAATTATAAACATAATAACATCTATTGTTGTATCTAATTTTGTAGGTCCTGGTTTCAGTTCTAAACAAGATTTTGAATCGGGTTTTTTTGAATGCGGATGAAACTACCAAACAAGAACACGAAAGGAGTGATAACAACTTTCTACGCACTATAAGTTTAAAATTTTCTTTTAGTTAATTGCTTGCAATTCTTCATATTTGCTATTTATAATGAACTAATTTAATTTGCTTGTAGTTAACATCAAAGACAGTTAATCAGGCTATGAATATTCATGATGAGCTTGATTTCGAGTTTTTGGAAAACGATAACGGGATGCCTTATACACCAAGTACAAATGTGTTTGCAAGTGATATGGGGTATAGGGAGCAAACTTTTCGTCTTTGGTTTGATTCCACTGTAGACTACCATACTTATGAAGTTTACTGGAATGAACATCAAATAGTATATGTGAAAGTTACTTTGTTCTTCTTTTATATATTATAATATATAAGTTACTAAATACTACATCAGTATTTAACTTTTTATACACAATTTTTAAGTATTTTCAAATTTGAAATTGAATTTTAAACAATAAAATTATAAAAGTCGTAAACTATCTAAATAACTACTTTAAAATTAAAAATTAAAGTAATAACACCACTGTTTTTATAAAGTAAAGAAATCACATCAATTGAATGTGAAAATCTCAAATTGAATTTGAAAAGAATGTGTTTGTTAGAGCATGCATGCAGCTTATATATATATATATATATATATATATATATATATATATATATATATATATATGCATGTATGGTGTTAAACAATTATCTGTTAACCTTTTTGGATTCATGATTATTGTTTTATGATGCTGCAGCCTATTTGAAATAGAATCTTACATGTTTTAATATAGTAACTAAGATCTTTATATATATGCAAATAAGATTATAATTATTGTTATTGTTTAAAATTTGTAGGTTCTTGTAGAGGGAATACTAATAAGAGTGTTCAAGAACATTACAAAACTATAATTATAGTTTGTTATATTAAGTTGTACGTTTTTTGCGGATGAATTAAATACCAATAAGAGTGTTCAACAACACTACAAAATTATAATTAAGATTTTGGAGACGTGTTTTCTACATTTAAATTTATTTGAGTGGTAGATATTTTTACCCACATCAAAGATTAGAATAATAATAATAATATTTTTAATTTGTAGGTTTCTTGTTGATGAAGTGCCAATAAGAGTGTTCAAGAATAATACAAATTAAAAATATTAATTTGTATTGTTCTTGAACACTCTTATTCAAATTAATATTTTAATTCAAATTAATATTTTTAATAATAATAATAATAATTTAATTCAAATTATTCAAAATAATATTTTAATTCAAAATTAATATTTTAATAATAATAATAATAATAATTTTAATTTGTATTGTTCTTGAACACTCTTATTCAAATTAATATTTTAATTCAAATTAATATTTTTAATTTGTATTGTTCTTGAACACTCTTATTGGTACTTCATCAACAAGAAACCTACAAATTAAAAATATTATTATTATTATAATCTTTGATGTGGGTAAAAATATTCACCACTCAAATAAATTCAAATGTAGAAAACATGTCTCCAAAATTCTAATTATAATTTTGTAGTGTTCTTGAACACTTTTATTGGTATTTAATTCATCCACAAGAAACATACAACTTAATATAACAAACCTTAATTATAGTTTTGTAATGTTCTTGAACACTCTTATTAGTATTTAATTCATCCGAAAGAAACGTACAACTTAATATAACAAATCCTAATTATAGTTTTATAATGTTCTTGAACACTCTTATTAGTATTCCCCTCTACAAGAAACCTACAAATTTTAAACAATAACAATAATTATAATCTTATTTGCATATATATAAAGATCTTAGTTACTATATTAAAACATGTAAGATTCTATTTCAAATAGGATGCAGCTTCATAGAACAATAATCATGAATCCAAAAAAAGTTAAACAGATAATTGTTTAACACCATACATATATATTAGCTGCATGCATGCTCTAGGAAACACATTCTTTTCAAATTCAATTTCAGATTTTCAAATTCAATTGATGTGTTTCCTTTACTTTATAAAAACAGTGGTGTTATTACGTACTTTAATTTTTAATTTTGAAGAAGTGCTATTTAGATAATTAACGATTTTCATAATTTTATTGCTTTAAAACTCACTTTCAAATTTAAAAATACTAAAAAATTATGTATAAAAAGTTAAATATTAATGTAGTATTTAGTAACTTACGGAGTATAATATATAGAAGAAGAACAAAGTAATTTTCACATACACTTTGATATTGATTTCAGTAAACTTTGTAAGTATGGTAGTCTGCAGTAGTGGGACCAAATTAACCAAAGACGAAAAGATTGCTCCCTAGTCCCTATACCCCATATCACTTGCAAACATATTTGTACTTAGTGTATAAGGCATTCCGTTATCGTTTCCCAAAAACTCGAAATCAAGCTCATCATGAATATTCATAGCCTGATTAACTGGCATTGATGTTAACTATAAGCAAATTAAAGTTCGTTATAAATAGCAAATATAAAGAATTGCAAGCAATTAACTAAAAGAAAATTTTAAACTTATAGTACGTAGAAAGTTGTTATCACTCCTTTCGTGTTCTTGTTTGGTAGTTTCATCCTCATTCGAAAAAACTCTGATCCAAAATCTTGTTTAGAACTGAAACCAGCACCTACAAAATTAGATACAACAATAGATGTTATTATGTTTATAATTAACTACAGTTCCGTGATCGTGGCACATGAAGGTGAAAACTTTTTGTATTACACCGATAGAATAGTGCTTCCGGTATTCGCTTTTGTTTTACATACCGAATCGATCCACCTTACGGGTAATCCTGATGCAAACCCTAAAGAAATATAAAGAGAATAATGAATTAAACCTGAAGTGTGTTCTAGTAAAAGCAACACTTCGTTTCTTTGGTGAATAACTGTACCATACGTAGGATAGTAATTTTGATCAAAGGAAGCTTCAAAAGCTTGTCTTGCATATTTGCCAACAATGATGAGAAGAAGAATAGCATAAAGGCAAAGTAGAAAATTCATTGAAAGATAATAAAAGCAATATGTTATTAGGTTAATTTGAAGGGATTTAGTGTATTCTTTGACTGGCTTATATATATATATATATATATATATATATATATATATATATATATATATATATATATAAAAGCAATGGTGCATGAATTATTTTTTAGTAACCTCCAAAAGCTTTTTATATTTCATGCCTTTGGATATATTAATTAAGGATAAGGATCCGGACATGGGGAGCTAGATGCTATATCATATATTTAATTTTTATCTGCATTCAGATCAAAGCTGCTATTTTTATTTTTATTTTTATTTTTCATTTTCCTTTTACTTAATTGACTATATCCAATGACTTGTATTTAGATAAATTAATCTAGTCATATCATCCCCTATACAAATCCTAGTCCTGATTTCAATTGTGGTTATAAATAGTGCGGTTGTCAATTAATTATATATTATGTTTGATCTGCTATTTTTATTTTTATTTTTCACTTTCCTTTTACTTTATTAATTATATCCAATGACTTGTATTTGGATAAAATAATCTACTCATAAGTAAGATATAATTCTCTATTCAAACTCTAGTCCCAATTTTGTTTCAATTATTAATTATATGAATGTAGGTAGTAGTATGTTTGTTAAATTATATATATATATATATATATATATATATATATATATATATAATTTTAAACTTGTAAATTTTAAAATAGGAGTCTTTTATGGTCCGAGAGGAGAGTAGATATTTGTACTCTTTCGGTCGAAAGAAAATACTTGCAATTAACAATTCTTGCAGAGGATGGTTAAAAAGAGTGACAGAAGAAACATCTTAGGATCATACAAAATAGTTAATGAGAAAACACAGAAAATATATAAGGGCTGCTGTAAACTTAAAAGCGATTGCATAAGCACCAGCACAATATAGTTATTGAAACCACCAGCATCATCAGTAGACTGCATTCTGCCAAAAATTTAACTTAGAAAAAAAAATCTCAACATCGGGCTGGTCTCCTTTAAAACTTCGATTGAGAAGCAGGGGGGGTAACACACGAGATGTATCAGTTGCAAGAAGAGATACCGTTGCTTCGGAAAAGATGGAAAATAACTGAAACAAAGAAAGTTTCACCACCACTTCATCACAACAAAGTTTCTCTTTTTCTCTCTCTTAACGGATGCACTCACTGCATTCCTTCCATGGAACTCAGACTACGATAATTTGTTACTGCATACCAGGGCGAGGAACTCGTGGCCTCACAGGTGTCTTAGACGGACTCACCCTACAAAAGTAGCAAAACAATTTACTGGTCAAAAAGTAGTAGTAGCTAATGCCTTTTACTAACAACAAAAATACATTGTAGAATAAGTTCAGTAGGTTCTTGCTACTGTTCAGGAACTTCACCTGATGAGTTGGGATCCCAATACCTGCCCGCAACAATCAAGTGCCAGAATAGCACTCTCAGCCTGCAAACCAAGAAAATAAACCAGGTTACCCTATATAAGAGTCTGTGGAAAACCATGCCAAAGAGTCCACAAGGAAAATTCTCTAGAATCTAATTTTATTTTATTTATTTGGATATACAATTTTTGTATTTATAGTTGGTTTAGGAAGTTTAGTAGGTTTATTATACATAGGGAAGTGTAATACCCTTCTTTTAAAGGCAGAGAATTAGCAAAAGAATTTTTAGTGTATATCGATTTTGTGTTCTTGCCCCCCTACTTTCCCAATTCCTTCGCCCATTCTAAACCCTAAATCCTAGTCCCCATCACTGACACTTTATATGCTAAAAGCATATAGGTGGTTCTAGGAAATCAGCAACAAGATCCAGAGCTTGGTGCTGCAGTCACAAATATTCTCAGGCTATGCCATGGACCTCCAAGTGATCTCTAAGAATTTTAATTTTTGTAGTTAAAGCCAAGGAACTTTGCCGAGTCATGACCTCCGCAGACAAGTTATGCCTTGGGCTTTCTTATATCTCGCTGATGGCCCAATAGCTCACAGTTACCTCCGACCAAGATAACAGTATATGAGAGAGCATCGTGTGCCACCTGAGGCATATCAGATGTTTATCTACATCCATGTACAATCACCGTTAGGTGGTTTGTACATCAGAAGTTCAAAAGCTGTCGACATGGGTGCTCGTCAATTTAGAAGCAGTGATCTCAGCTATTCAAGGTCATTTTTTCTGGCATGATGGTTAAGGTGATACCCTCTCAGCACCAAGCCACAAACCTTTTATAAAAGCAAGCAGACATTTTATACAGAGAAAAGAAATTCCATTATGTATGAATTTCTATCTTAGCAATGAGCTTTCTTTGTGATTCTCTTTGCTACTCTTGCACAACTAATACACTAGCATCTGGGGTTTTCATTCTTTGCACTCGCTCTCGCTGTAGGTTTCCTCATGTCTTATCCCTTAAAATTAGACTTTTCAAGGTCCTACTGTCTAGTTTGTAACCTCTTCACAACTCATAACTTTGCCCAAGCAACCAACCAAACACACCTTTTACACACAACCTCAATTATGCTAAAATTTCCAAAACCTAACTTTATCTCCTGGGGCATGCCCTTTTGACATTCTAGAACCAGATGATTTTAGCAAACAAACTATCCCAACATTTCATAAATAATTTCTGATATTTACGTGTTCCAGTACACTAATGTCAGTTTCAAGACAAAAGATGAGTTTCAAGCTTACTTATTGTAACGATACTTGAACAAATTTTCAATTGATGCTTTCATTTCCATGCACATTTACTTCTTTCATCTTTGCCCAAGTGTTCAAAATATTATCATCAAGTTATATGAAAAGCTCAGAATTTAACAAAATGAAAATGTTTTATACAGTAACATTTCAAATTTTATTTTAAAAAGGCTGTCACAATATAGAAAAAAGCAGCTCCAACAACGAACTCAGGATTATGTCAATCACTGTTTTTGAAATAAGTTGAAAAACCACAATGGACGAATTTTGGATTCAGTTGTGACATGATCGAGGCATTCCCAGAAATCTGAGATCTTACAACTATGAAAAGAAGATTCAGAACATTAAAAACCTATAGAATTTCAGTCACTTCTGACTAATTTATTTATTGGTAACTTTTCAGAGGAACGTCTGTCTTTAATACTATTTTAGGTCCCGTCAAATAGAACCGTCAAATAGAACTTGACTAAATTTAAAAGCAACTAAAAATTGCTGTAGTTTCTTGGATGCTATGGCAAAACAAGTTAGAAAACTGTAAAGATAAATAAATTAAACGTAGGATCCTAGAATAAAAGCCATTGATACTTCAGAGAAAATGAGAAATGAGAAAATTTAGCCATGATATTGTTGTTGTCCTTGCGGTGAAGTATGAACCTACCATAACAAATTCAACAAAAGCAATACGAGTTGAATGCACATGATCCCCCAAAAGCCTCAGGCGAGAAACCTGCAAGCAACAAAATTTAGTAATTTGCTGATGGAGAACCATTTATAAGTTTTACACTTTAGGAACCATTCAAACCTCGCCACATCTTGTTTCAAAGAATGTCCTGACATCAGCTTGAGAAACCTGCATAATTACAACGTCTATTAGTTTCCTCGTATAAACAAAACATGAAACTCCTTAATCACGGATTGAAAGTTCTCATATCCAGTATTCTCAAAACTAGCCAATACACGGTTACCAATTCAATACATATATTAAAAACAAAGCTGCATCTTCAAAAGTACAGCAGAAAAAAGTGATAAAAATTACATACCTTCTTATCAATATTTGTACAATAGACTGTCCTTGCACACATCTCGCGTTCGTCCTCTGACTGAAATTATAACAAACAAAGATAAGTCTTTATTGACCTAAAAGTATATACTGAACAAAGGGACATAAAGCCCGTTGTGAGCATCATATAGATAAATAAAAGAGAAAAAGAATAGGAAGTAATTCATACCCTGGGAAGAAATGTAGGATTCACAGGAAGGATAGCAGTTTTTGAAGGTAAGACCTTAACTGGAGAGAAACCTAGCAGTGTCCCACCAAGGTTAAGAGCTGCTCTTGAGGAGACTGTCAACCGTGATTCCAAATAACATGTTAGATAAAATTGTGTAATTAACAATATATAAAGACTTTGGTAAAAACATCTAACTTACACTCATCAGCAAACTCTACAAAAGCAAAGCGAAGGCGTGAATGCGGATCACCACAAACTCGACAATCAACAACCTTCAGAGTAACCATACCAAAAATAAATATTTATATAAGTTACATACTTACATACGAATAATGCATATCCACCGTATATTAGACAAAATAAACTCTTCCATACAAAAGGTCATTCTTCCTTTGGCTTTTATGACAGAATATGGTGGGGATTGCCAAATGCTTGGAGAAAGAATATAACATATATGCAAGCAACTAATAAAGAGTACATTTACTTTTAACTTTAAATGGCCAGACAAAAAAGTGCAACTCAAAGGCTAATTTATATGATCATACGAGACTCAAATAAGTACCTCAGGAAACTTTTTTTTAAAAAAGGCCATCAAAATGAACATAGGTATGTAATATAAGGATGTCAGTATTTTAGGGATTATAGCCTAGTGCAACAATTTTAACATATATATTCTCTTCTGTAGGAATTAATGCTCTAACATTTATCATTCCCCTTTCACTTTCACTATGACTCTACGCTGTATCTTATAATCAAAGTCTCATAGATATTTCCTCTTACATAAGGGAACTTTTGTATCACAACTCAGGAAATTTTGTTTTGCATTTAGGCGTCAAACTTAGATAGCTTATATAAACTAAGCCATCAATTGTAGAAGTAAGATATGGTCTCTGTCTTCTCAAGCAAGGCAAGAAATATTCCATATTAAAGCATCTAGAGTAGACCTTAACATGCCAGCAATTGGGGAAAAGGAGAATGATCCAAGCGAGCTTGCCAGGGATACTATGATAAATAAATATAAAGCTTCACTGTTTCGACTGAAATCGTAAATATGATATCTTTGTTGCACAAAGCTCAACGGAAATATATATGCCATGGTAAAAGCAAAAGCCTCGGCATGCCAACAAAGCAGATCATCAGCATTATGATGGTACCATCTTTACATGATCCACATTTTTTATTATAGAGCAACTCTTTTGACAAGTAACACATAAAGCAAGTTATCATGTTTTATCTCCACCAATCTAAAATCCTTTGATTTTGAAAAGCATAGAAGATTTAGAAGAGACATTTGATACAAGTCCATTAGCAGTCAAAGCTGCTCATTCCACTTTAAGGCTGTTCTTCTTTGTCAATATGGCGCTGATCACTTGTAGAGCAACAAAGATTAAATAAGAAAGCTATGCATCAATTTCATTATGAAAGTAAAAAGTTAGAAGAAATGAAAGAAAAAGAAAGTTGCACTTTTTCTACTCATCGAAGATTGAAAACGATAATCAGGGTCACACAAAAACTAAATAATAACTTGAACTTCTCAAAAATAAAACTCCCTCCATTCCACAAAAAGAATCCCATTTGCATATATTAAGTTTTTTTCTGTTCCATGTTTACCCTTAAAATAATAGTTTGTTAGTTTAGTAGGTGATGGCATGATAATGGAAGTATGATAGCAAACTTGAGGAGATTGTGTCATTTTATACCACCATCGAAAGAAATGAGACCATTTTTGTGGGGAAGAAAAATGGTAAATGGAACTCCTTTTGTGGAACAGAGCGAATAATAATTTGAACATCCAGCATGATGAATCAAAATAATTTCAAAGTACCAAAATGACTTACTTGTCCATAGCCACTAAACAAAGCAGCAAGCCTTTCTTCAGTCACCTAATTTGAAGAGGTCAAAGGGTAATATTGACACAAATTCTCAAAGGATGCAAAATATATGGCCTGATCAATGGCAATGTTCTGTTTATTCTTACTAACATTATGATCGATGTCAGAAACATAAACTGTTCGTCGAATACTATCTTCCCTTTGAGCTCTAAAAGCTCTCCCATTCAATCGCCTCTTGCCCTTGTTAAAGTTATTTCTTCTCTGCCAGAACACAAAAGTCAAATTTCAGAAAGTATGAAACAGATAATATTCAAGAAAATCACATAGTCAAAAAACTATTAAATATAATCAGTGATCATGTTGATTTTCTTATTCGGTACATCCATTTTATTACCAAGCAACAGTTTATGTTGAAACAAAAGAGATATATATGGCAGACGAGTGCAATCATTAAAGCGACAATTAAAATTATATTAGTCAATAATCGAACCAACAGTAAACATCCTTTTCGGACAAACACAAACATTGTTTTAGCCTTTTTCTTTTTGAAATAGAGTTCTGCTATGTATTGTAAAAAAAATTTGCCGACTTACGATTGTGACGTACATATTCGGTAGGATTATAAGTCGGCCCACTATAATTAAAAATATTACCACTAATGGTTATCCAAATCACTCGCAACTAAAAAGCCGATACATAAAGTTGCAAGATATATAATTTCCCTTTGAAGTATCCTTTTTCGGGATGAAAACCCTATAACAACGAAATTAACAAAATTCCAACTTTTTAAAAACTTAAAGACCACACGACATTCCAAATTCTAAAGCAAAACCAGTAGAAGGAAGCAAATAAATAATCTTAATTGGATGAATATGAAACAATAACTTCATAATGACTTCCTGCTAATATACAGGGAACATAAGTTTTTTTGACAAGTAAAGAGTAATACACCAAACATAACTGTTATCATTTAAAGTGCAATTGGAATTATATTAGTTAATAATCAACCCGACAGGAATGATAATTTTCGTTCACACTTCTTTTCTCTTTTTGCTTTTTATATCAAGTAACCCCTTCAGGATCAAAACCATATAATGATGGGATTCAAAAAAAAACAAGACTTACGAAGCCAAACCTGTAAAAGGAAGCAAATTAACAATATCAATTGCACAAACTGATATCAAAAAACCATTCTTTTCCTGGATAAAAATACCTCAATTCAATACCCCAGTTCAATTTACAATGATCAATTAGTATAACAATATAAATGCCAGATTTAGTACTCAACAGCGTTAATTTGATAGCAAGAAATAGGAATCCAAAATTTTACATTAATCTACAACGGAAACACATGACACAATTCAGTACCAATTCAATTTAATAGCACCAAATATGGAATTATACAGATTAGAATTTAAACAAAAGGAAAAAACAAAAGCTGACATCTAAAATGACAACAAAAAAGAGGTAAATTTAAATGAAATTGATTATTGAATTATACCCTTCTGTTATTTGGATAACCGTCGTTGCCCAAATTCTTATCAGCTGGCACAAAAAAATTCAGTGCAAATTGATCGCGATTGCGATCATTTGAGTGGTAGGAAGGAAAGAATTCTTTGGCCATCGGATTCAACTTCAACTTGGACAGCATATCAACTATGTCTTGCATTTGAAATTCCGATTTGGAATCGGATTCCTTAGCACCATAGGACACAGATTTAGCATTTGCACTGGAATTATTACCAGTGTCAGTGTTCGGTGAAGAAGAATGAACAGCTACAGGAGCTGCCACAACTGCCTCACCAGTAATTTCTGCACCGGCGGCCATGGAATCAACCCCCCAAACCCGAACGCTAAATAAAAAAACAGGGACTGTTTTTATGAACAAAAACTACCCACTGATAAGATAAATTAAAGCAGCTCTCTTTGTACAAAATTCCTTTAATAGAAATGAAAGATAAAGTTTTATTCAGATTTGGGTGTGATCTGAAATGATTCTCTCTTTACAAATGCATATAAAGTCTACAGATACAGACCCATTTGGTAAAGAAGGTTACAAATGGGAAATGAAAATTAAATTTAGGGTTTTTGAACAAAAATGATGAGAGATGATGGTGTTGGTTTAGACTTTAGGTAGAAACAACAGGTGGCTTAGAAAGAGAAAGAAACAACAGGTGGCTTAGAAAGAGAAAGAGTGAATTAAACTGAGGGGAAGAAAGGAAGGATCATATTCATATACCAACATATAGGTGTAGCTGCTAACGTAAGATGACAATTTGACAATCATCTTACAATAAGTTAACTTTATATTAAATTGATCAATGCTAACATGCATAAACCATTACCTCCTTATCTGAGTATCGATATTATGTTTAAAGGTGTGCAATCGATTCAGAGTAATACCAAATCGAATCGGTATCGAAATTAGTTAAATTTTATTATTAATATCAGTACCGATTCGATCAGTACATCGAACTGATTTATCGGTTCGGTACCAGTTTTTATCGAAAATTAATATAATTATTTTATTATTATTATTATTTTATTATTTTTATTAATATTATTATTTTTATTATTATTATAATTATTATTTATTATTATTAATTAATTAATTATTAATAATAATAAAAATTAGAAAACCGGTATATACCGAACCATAAAAATTTCATGCCGAAATTGGTACCGAAAAACCGATATATACCAATTTTTTTGTACTAAAAGTAGACCGATTTTTTTTATACCGAATTAGCCGATTCGGTCCGCTCTAAAAAAACCAGAAAAACCATAAATAATGCACAGTCCTAATTATATTAATCAATTTAACTTTAATCACTCCCACCATTTGGTAACCCAAAACTTTTGTTACTTTCTGTAACAATTCTATTATGGATATGTCATCATTCATAACCGTTAATTTTGATCGACTCGTTGGGATTTGTGTTATATTTATTCTCTATTTTAAAATTAAATATATAATTTAATTCAAATTATGTTATATTAAATTTTAAAATTATTTTATCCGTTTTAAAATTGTGATGTTTTATATTATTATTTGTTAAAAGTGAATTATTTTTCTAAAACTAAAAGTAATTGAAAAATGTAATTTTTTTTCCTACACAGGAGAAACACACCCTTTTTGTTTGCTGCTGTCATCAAAGATCAAACTCTCGAGTCGACTTCATAGATACCATGAATTGAATCATACCGTTGGATCAAATATCATGAAATAAAAAAAAAATTGATGGAGTTTTTTTTTTCGGAGTAATTAATTCAATTATATTTTTACTTTATGGAGTGTTATATTAAAAAAATTTCTTGCTGCCTTTCTCACACCTATAGAGCTCTGTAGGCTGACCCAAGATTGTTGATTAGTGGTCCTTAAGGCCGTGTTTGGTAAAAACAATTAAAAAAATATAGTCTTCAAGTTGGTGAGTGAGGTAATTGGGGGAGGCTGATGGTGATAGTACATTTTGTGATGGTCATGTTCATGTATATGTGGCAGCAATTGTTGGACTGAGCATCGAATGAATATTTTATGTTAATTAGATGGAATGATAGTCTTTTAGGAATTTTTTAAAATTGCACTTTATAAAGGAAATTATATTAAAAAGATGATGATATCTATTGTTAATGTTTTATGTCGATTATTTGATTATCAATTACGTGTATAAATATTAATAATAATTTGTTTGGATAAATACGTAATAAGTGAGATTTTTTTTATTATTAATCTTAATCTCATGTGTATTGATAAGTTTCGCAATTGTAAGTCGGTATAAATTTATCCTAATTCATAGCACGACTCATATTAAAATTATATTATATTATATAATACTCCCTCTGTAACACCTCAAACCCGCTACAGGCCTGAAGTGCTACACGCCGCAAGTCTAAAGGCTCACAAGACAACAATATCAATAACGCACAACCCAAACAAAATAACTCAACAATAATCTTAACTTAAAACCCAACAATAATTATCTTTTAATCAAATTCAAATAAAATACCAAATTTGAATAACAGAGACGCAGCTCCTCGAAACTAAGAATTTTGTCAAAATCCAACAACAAAAAGAAATAATGTCTAAAACTAAATTTCAGAATGCATCAAACAAGTGCTCAGCTTTTAACATTGGGACCTGTAAAAATTTGTAAGGAGCGAGCGGTGAAACCCAACAAGTGACAATCCTTACTACTTAGGTGGATTAAGTATAATTTGCAAAATACTTTTTTTTCGAAAATCTTTTTGTTTGATAACAATAGTAAATATATTTTTCAAAACTAATACAGATAATAACAAAACAAATTTTACATTCAAAATGATTTCGATGTATACAATATATCTTTTAACTCACAGTTTTAGCAACTAAGATAACAATAGACCTGTAACACGGCCCAAAAGTTCGATAGTATCAATGATCACACACCCTACTAAGATATATAATTTGCACACTCCATGAAGGGCATCTAAAAGATGTGCGCCTTAGTAGGTCCTATATTAGTTTCAAAACCAAATATAATAAATAACGGGTTCTATACATAGTCAGACTAAGGATTTAAAAAAAATCATAATATTATCAAAATTTTAAACGATACTTTTTTACAGTTCAAAATTATATAATCTTATTTTACAGTTCAAAAAAAAAATACTTGATTCAAAATTTTGCTGTAGAAACATAACATTTTAATTTAAATGGGAGCCTTAAATAAAACATAATAAATTTTGAAACCGTACATTTAGACATCTGGGAAATTATTAACGTATACATAAAAATAAACGATAATTTAAAAACACTAAATAGTTCGGAAAGCCACTTACCTCGATATATGAAACACAAAATTAATAATTGAACCAATCTTTTTTGAGTTTTTTTGTTTTCTTCTTCTTTGTTCTGCAATACCCCAAAGCGAAATAAATTTTTTTTACGTTATTTTATCTCTCTAGTTATCTAAATATTTTTAATTTCATTGCAAAATAGGTTACCAAGTAAAACAGTCTTTTTAAAATTAAAAGTTTGTCACGGTCTAACTATAAATAATTATTAATTTTTATTTCATTATCTAATTATAAACCAATTTTTATTATTATTATTATATATTATTATTATTTTTTTTAACCGGTATTACACTCTCCGTCCCTAAAATAATGACTAAAATAATAAAAAAAATCCTTAAAAAATGACCAAAGTAAACCAATCAATTATATAGATTTGTACGTGGACTAATTTACCCTTGAATGAGTAGTTCAGATTAATTTTCTCCTAAACTCAAAACTCAATGATAGACTGAGAAAAAATATATATATACTCTCTTTTAATTTTTTTAACTTTATTAATCTATATAAAAATTATTATTTATCATCATCATTTTGGTAAGTAGTCTATCTGAATCTTCCCGATTTAAAGTATAAGAATTTTATTTTCCTTTGTATATCATTATGCACTTGTATTTTGGAAAAGAAAGTATAATTCATAGAATAATAATTACCAATTAAAAAGTGATGGGATTTTCCTCGAGATTGTTAGAATTAAACAAAGTGGGAAATAATTCATTAAATAATTCATACGAGCCCCCCCCACCCACACAAAGGAGAATTAGAAAATGGGATATTCTTAATTTATTTTGTCATATGTGCTACTACTTAACAATTAAAACAAAGACTTTATGGTTTTATTTTACCTCACATTTTTCATATTAATTTTCTAGGTGAATACTATATAAGAGAAATTGTGTACTCTATTTTTAAACTCGTCCTCTTTCATATTCTCACGCTTAATTAGCAACTCCACCTTTAAGTAATATTCCAAGTACTTTTGTAATAAAACGTGGCATAAATGGACCCCTTCTTATGGCCTTCATCACAATAGAATAGAATAAAAGAAAAACAACCCCACTGAATTAATATATTATAGTCACCTTCAAAAAATATATATAATTTCATGAGATATCCTTAATTTATACATACAACTGTTTGGACTTTTATAGCAAAATTTTCGTCACAAGGGTTCATTTGTTAATTTAAAAATATAAAAAATTGCATAAGGCTTTTAAGAAATACTAGTAGTTAGGAATCTTGGGAGGACCTCCATTTACTAATCTTTTTATAATGAATTAACTTCATGATAATTTGATATTAACACCTAAAGACAATATTATATTGGTCAATTTATTAAATTTAACTTCATACTAACCACTTCCATAACTTTATTTTTATAAACAAAAACTAATATTCACTCTCTTATTAATGATTTCTCTTCCTTTTTCCTTTCTTATTAGGTAACAAAATCCAAAATTAATTCTAACAACTTTCAACTTCATTAATACGTAATTTCACAAATTTAATAGTATAGATTAAATAAAAAATATATTTAATTATTCACATTTTAAAATTCAATGCAAGTGCGTATTTTTCTCTATACTACTTATATATTCACTACAAAAAATACATATAATTAATGTTACTTATAGATATACTAACACGAACATGTTATATATATATATATATATATATATATATATATATATATATATATAATGAATAAAAGATATAAGTACTCCTTCTTAAGTTATTTCTTTTCATAAAATTAATTTGTCATTGATGTAGCTTAACACCACCACTTTGTATGTGTAAGATAGAATTCTACAAAAATAACCAATATAAATTCTTCACTTTTGTTTAATATTTTTATGAGTTTAATTTCTTCAATTTTCAAAAAATGTAATTGATATATAGCTTATAAGATTAACAAAAATGTCTCTAAAATGTTGAGATTTAATAAAACATAGTACAAATAAATTATTTTAAAAAACTAGTTCATGCATCGCACATAAACTTATACAATTGTACAATTAGACATAGGACGCCTGAATTTAAAAAGCCCGCGTCAACCCCAACCTCTTCCCCGGGGCTATCAACGGAAGGATTTAGTCTGCAGTAGGGATGGATGGATGGATGGATGGATGGATGGATGGAGACGTAGGAAGATGTTTCTTGATTATCGGTTAGGTTAGAGAATACATGTGAGATTTGACACCTCTCTCTGCTTTTACTTTTACAATTTCTTTTACCCTTTTACCGTTTTACCAATCTTCTTTGTTTTTCCCCGTCAGTTTGTTTAATTTACTGAACAGGACTAGGACTAGGCCATGCATAGACACTCGCTGCTGTTAAATGAACCCCCCATTTTATCTAACTAAATTTCAATTTCAATCTCAGTTAATTCAGATGGATTGATCATCGCCTCACTCAAACAAATCTACCTTTACTGTCAAGATGAAAACACTCGCTGCTGTTAAATGAATCATCTTACCGCCATTCCCCAACTCCACACATGCACAAATTATTTGAATGATATGAAAGCATGCATTACTGAAGGCAAACAGACGGACCGTAGTGACAGTTTGAATTGAAAAAGACAATGCAAGTGTTCTCTTCAAACCTGCTTGTCGTGTGTCCGAGTTATTTTTTCTTTGCCACCTTTATAACTTCCATCATTGCTGCAAAGCCTTGTGGTATGTACAGGAGACAAAATACAGCTAGTGAAAGCTATCACGCAAGTGCTGCAGCTTCTTCAAGAATAATAATTCACTTTGTGTGCAATCATTTTTTTTCCCTGCTTATTACACGTCAAATACATTCCCACGCTCTAACAGCTCCGCCAAGACACTTCTCATTTTATCTACTGAAACAGGCTTTAATACGACTCCATCCATCCCAACCCTCATGCAATTCTCCTTCATCACTCTCTCTGTGTTTCCGGTTAGTGCTACAACAAGTGGCCTTTCGCGGCGCATTGAAAAATGTTCACGTATTCTGACAGCGACCTCATAACCGTTTGTATCGGGCATGCACACATCTAAAAATATCACTTTGTGCTCTGAAGTAACTACCCGCAAGCACTCATCTCCTGAGCTAACAACTGTTATGTCGCAGCCCAGGTGCACAAGGAGTCCCTTGGTTACTGTCCTGCTAACCCTGCACCCCCAAAATATAAAAACATCCATAATTAATGACTTCACAATAAGTTAAAATGATGATATTCTTTTTGACTTGCCAAAATGAAAAAGAAGTAATCTTATCAAAATTGACAACTGACACCCTAAATACAATAATGACACACAACTATGCAAAAAGCAAAATTCTAGCCCACTCCATATCTATTCCCAATATTAAAAAACTTGTACAGTATTATATTAATAAGAGCACAGCCAAATAGGTGTGGGTCCTCATCCACCTATTCCAAACAAGTCGTTACTTCAACTTAACTGATCTACAATTTCCACTCTTCCTAGTATCTTATCATTTTCCTTTGTATTACTATTGAACACTACCCCAAACCAATGTTTTTGACACTAATATAGAAAGAATTAGAGAAGGAAAATTTCAGCTATAGAAACTTAAGGGGCTATTTGTTTAGGACTAAATCGGTCAGCCATTCAGTGCGTTTGTTTTGGAAAGAAAAATCGTCTGAATGGCTGACAATTTGGGCTGAATGGTTTAGTGTCATTTTTTTGGCTGAATGAAGTTTTTTTTTTTACAATATTAGCTATTATATTAAGTAATACTAAATAAATTTACAACAATTTTGAATTTTTTAAAAGTGGTAAAATAATAAAAATCTATTATTCAGATGTTTCAGACATTAATTATCAAACAATTTTTTTCATTCAGATTCAGATTTATTCAGCCTAAAGTTATTGAACCAAAGTCTTGATGACTTTTAAATCTAGGTTGTGTTACACAGAACGAGAACTAGAGGCAAAATACGACACAGTTTTTGGTTGGTTAAAACTTTTTCCTCTCCCCTAATAGCCCCAATCTACTCTCTGTCCATCTAATTTCTAATTCTACACATTCCCATATTATCAAGATGTTTTGGACAAAATCCCTGCTTTTGTTTTGGACATCCCCTCTTTTGTTGTTAAGCTGCTCCTGCTTTTTTCTATCTTGAGCATATATGGATTGAACTTTGTCATGGTCTAGCCAGCTTATAACACAATTGCATGGGTAGGTAAAAGATGCTAAATCACACCATAAGACAAGAAAGAAGGGGGAAGATAAGAATTGGATGCATTACTAACCCATTTTCAGCCATGAGAAGAACTTTGAGTCCTGGAAAATTTGTCCGCCCTTGAGATGCTGGCAGTTCAGGAGCAAAAGCTAACTTAGTTTCATTTAACCGCTCAGGAATTCCAAGTTTCACAATGAAAACAGCTGTAGATCCCTTGCCAAGACCTTCGCTTTCGATGTAAATGTGGCCTCCCATAAGGTTTACAAACCTGATGGCACAGTAGAATTTTATTTTATTAAAAAAAAAGGTTAAAAGATGCTCCCTCCGTTCCTAAAATATTGTCGTTTTAGAAGGTAAAATTTGTTTCAAAAAGTGTCATTTACAACTTTCGAGGAGAATAAATTATTTACTTTCCTATATTACCCCTACCTTCTCTCATTGTCCCAAGAAATTCTCTCCCTTATATTAATAGTTTTCAACTTCCCATAAAGGGGTAGTGATGGAATTTCAAACAAATTTTACTTGGTAAATGGTACTTTCTTAATCCATGTACAAAAACCTTAAACGACAATCTTTTAGGAACGGAGGTAGTATTATTCAAATCCAGACCATTCAGTAGTAATAAATTCAACACTGTTTGGTGGACAAGATTACCTAGCAGAAAATATAAAATGCAATTTTTTTTAAAATTTTTTAGATTTCCTTTCTTTTTTGAATGAATGAATCAATGCCACCAACTAATTGAAGATTGCACTATAGAAGGAAAATTAAAAAATTTAAAAAATGTGCCTTCCCACAAGGTTTATAGACCTGATTGCGCATTAGGCAAAGAAAAGGTTAAAAGATACTATACAAATGCATAATCAGTAATAAAATATCCAACACCTTTTTGACGGACATAGTCTACCAAGGAAACATAATAATGCAAATAAAAAATGAATATTTCCTCTTCCGATGCATCAATGAGATCAACTACAATGAAGATAGCACAAATTAATAACACAAGTTTATATACCTTTTACAAATCGCAAGGCCAAGTCCGCTACCACCAGAATTTTTAGTTGCTAGTGCTTGGCCTTGTGCAAATTTAGTGAATAGTTTTGGAATATCTTGGGGGTCAATTCCAGATCCTGAATCTTTAACCTACACTAGAGGAAAAAGGTATATAAATAACTGAGATATGAATCAGATGTCGAGTCTCCCAGGCAGACTACTAAGCAAAGATGAAACCAACCTGGACACGCAAATAAAAGTGATTGTTATCTATAGGTGCAGGGAAAAAATCGGGAGCTCGAGGATCTCCTAAAGACTCAGATTTTGTGACAAAGCCAGATATCAAGATGTTGCCCTCTTTCGAGAATTTCACAGCATTCCCGACAACATTTAAAATAGTTTGCATAAGCCGTTTTTCATCACCTACGGCATACTCTGGCAAATCTGAAGCCAAACTTAATGAAATGAATAACTTCTTGACAGTTGCAATAGGCTTTATCAAGTTAAAGACCTGAAACGAGAAGCATACAATCTCATTATAGTTTCAATGCCATCCAGGGCATGCACGTGTCCATAAATTCCCATTATACATAACACCAAGTTGTATAAATCATAATGAATGGAAATGTGCTTTTTTACCTCCCTGAAGAGTGCATGAAGGTTAAAAGTTCCAATGTCAAGTTGAAGGCTACCATCTTCGAGCCTTGACAGATCTAACACATCATTTATGAGTGTTGCCAAAAGGTTGCTGCTCTTGAGTATTGTTTCAACCATCATACGTTGCTCAGGTGTCAGCTCAGTTTCCTGCAACAAAGATGAGAGTGCAATAATTGCGTGCATAGGAGTTCTCATCTCATGGTTCATAACAGCTAAGAAGTCGTTTCGAGCACGAATAGCTGTTTCTGCTTCTCTTCGCGCTAGATCAAGTGCAACATTCTGCTCCATAAGAAGATCTCTTGCCCTCATCGACTCTTCTAAAATTGCAGCATGTGAAAGCGCAACGGCAACCTGGGGCAAAATGGAAGGAGTAACATATTAGCACTTCCAGGCACTACTAATAGAAAAACCAACCCTCAGTTCAAATCTAAGAAGAGTCATCAATCTAGTAACATCAAGCATAACATTCATGTATATAGAAAGCCAGTTGCACGTAAGATATCTACCTTTCCCAGTCAACATCGAAGCTCAAGTCCAAAAATCATCTTCAACATGATATCATTTCTAATATTAAAGAAGCCTTAACCACCCCACCCCACCCCCCGAAAAAAAAAGATCGTAGTAAAACAAACGTGCGTGCACAAATTCCAAAAGCAATTTTTACAACAATACAATCAGCCTCATGTAATGTTAGCAGTTTTACAAGTATGTGTGCAAGCCATCCCATATTCTTATGTAAATCTTAGCCTTAAAAAGTTAAAATAAGCAACAAATAAGGTTTCAAACTTCTAGTTTGTAGTGAAATATTCAAAGTTCGCCACACCATTCACATCCCTTGCATACCTAGATAAATTTCAACTATGAAATGAAGAATTGTTTTTTGTAAAATCTGTAGTAAAAAAAAGTCTATATAAATTTTCACAACCATGAATCATAAAATAAATGAAAGCAAAGCAAAGCAACGGTGGAAGGTGGAAGGTGGAAGGTGGAAGGTGGAAGGTGGAATGGGGGGGGGTGTTAACAGTGCTGCTATTTTTCTGTAATATCTTATAGCATATGTGGCACTCAAATATGTGTTCCTTTGATGGTTAACTGACTAGATATAACGTGTTTACATAAACAATTCAACAAAAATGGATGTCCGTGGGTATCAAAGCTAGGTATGCTCATAATAAACATTTTCCAAAAAGTAACATTAAATAGACAAGTTAAATCCAAACCTGATCTGCGACTACTTCAACAAGCTCCATCTCATGAACATGCCATTGCCTTGCACTATCTGACGGTAGCATTAAAACCATCAAAGCATAACGTTTTGTAGAAAGTTCTGGCCAATCATATATCTGGAAATTAGAGAGATGCAGAAGTGGGACACGCACGGCAACAACCTCCCCAGGCATGTATTTCCCACCAAGAGGTCGTAATCTTGCCACTACTGGACTATTTGGCGATATTTTTACTGCACGATTGGTACTGAAAACTTGATTGATCACAGGAAGCTGTATGGGTACAGTAAATCCAACAGGGTTTTGATGACGAAGAGTGTATGAAAGTTGAAGCTCTAGCCCAGTTCGTGTTGGCATCCATAATGCACACTCTTCCAGTGCCAATGTTCTTCCCAACTCAACGAGCGTGGTTTTTAATATAGTATGTCTATCTAGAGTACTTCTGATTTCATGAGTTAGCATTCTAACATGGCGCCCAGTTTCTTCCTGTGTGCGGATCAGACCCATTTCTCGATCAAGCTCTGCAGCCTTATTTTTCAAAAATAGTTCCCTAGTTTTAACACTTAAGAGGTCAGGAATGATGTGCACTAGGGTAAGAGCTGTTGCACAGGACACTGCAGAAGTCAAAATCTTAGCAGTGGTCATGACAACAGCCACTGTTTTAGTATGGATAGTAAAGGTCCATAAGCTAATAAGATGTGTTGCTCCACAAAGTACTATAAAAGCACCAAACTGAACGAAAACCCACTTATATGGAAATACTGCAGATTTCTTAACAAAGTAAATCAGCTCCAACGGGATGGAAAAATAAGCAAGTGCAATAAAAAAATCAGAAATATATTGATATTTCATCAACAAATCATCAGCTGGCCATTGTGGCTCAACACAGTTGCAGGATTCCATTGTAAGTAAACCACTTCTGCCGATACTTCCTCGCTCACATACCTAGAAAATACCATACACAGAAGTTCATCAATAACTGGATGACTGATACTGCACACCATCAAGTTAATGTCTAAACAAGATTATTGCAATAGAATCCCCGCAAGCTTATGGATAATATAATTTGTAAAAAAATAAATAAATTAATCCATTATTGACAGTTTTGTATTGTTTCAACGTGTGCAAGCAGCAGCAACTCATACAGTACAGACTCGTAGAATCCTAGCGGGAACCTAGAAACTGGGTATACTCTCCGAAGATATAAATTGCTAGCTACTAGAAGTCCTAAAATTCCCGTCCTCCAGACCCAAGTCAAACGCATACAGTGAGACTGATATAGAGCACACTGACTAGATCAAACAAATAAAATTATTTTCAGTTAAGTAACTTATTTGCTTTTTTTCCCCTTTGGAAGCGGGTTGCTGATGTCAATGTCTTGATCAGGATTAATACATGCATGATATTAGACAAGGACGACATAGACTCTCTTAGCAAACATCAAGCCACAACTAAACATAATGATCTTTATTCAGCCATAATTGGGAGGAAAGCATATGAAATGGCCAGATAAGGTAGAACATGACATAACAATCCAGGGATTTATGAAACTTGAGGCTGATTTGAGTTCACACGAATCTTGCATTCAAATGTAATTTGTCCTGTTCAGCATGTATAAATGAAACTCAACTCATAAACAAACTGTTTCTCTAGTGATTTGCATATCCAAACAAGATAACCCAATTAAATTGGAATTCTTGTGCTCTCGCCCTAATGCTAATTAAAGGACGGCACACCAAACCCTAAAATCATGTAATTTCTCCCCACTTCATAAACACTGGTTCCAAGATAACAATTAGGTAAAGTAAACCAAACTACTCCCACATATAATTCATCCCCCAAACAGTAAAAAGAAGCATCTTCAAGCAGAAAATGAAGCTAACATGCCCAAACACAGCTTAAAAGAAAATAAAAACTCACCGTGATTCAAAAAGGTACCCTGATTTTGGACAGATAAGTGGAGAGAGAAAGGGAGTCTGATCGGAACTCACCGTGATTCAACAAATCTCCGGCAGTCGTTTGATCTCTCTTTCTCTTTCTGGTCTGTGTTCAGCTGCTGAGAATTTTTGAGCGTATTTTTTTTTCCCTTCTAACATCAAAAGTGGACGGGTCTGTGACCTTTCTAAAGTCACGGCTCTGTATAGTAATTGCAGGAAGGGAGACTTTTAATGGAATATGGGCGGTGACACTCACAGCTCTGTAACGGTAGTATTTGGTGGTGAACGGTGGGTCAGTTCATGGGCAGTGGACATGTCTCGGTGAAGTGAACGTTTTATTTTATTTTTGTCAATAGAGAGTGAATTTAAATCTATAGTGCTAAGGGTGTAAATAAATCGAGTCTAATATTGAGATATTTAAATTTGATTTATAAAATTTATTAAATATAAAATAAAATTTGATTGAGATTCATTTAGCTATTGAGTCGATAATGATTCCGAATCAAGCCCGAGTAATTTGAATTTTTCGAGCGAATATGATCCGATTATCAATAGAAAATTACAATTTAAGAAGGTTCGAGTAATTTATCGAACTTTAAAATTTGTTCATATTCGACTCATTTATATTTCGAGTCGAGCTTGAATCGAACTTTTAGTTGAACGAATACGAATCGAGCCCGAACTGTTTACTCATTTTACAACCTTAGATAGCGCATTGAATTGACAATTAATATATGTATCATTCATTTGTCTACTTATATATATATATATATATATATATATATATACACACACGGTCTAACATACCTTGTATACTCCCCTTTAGCGACGGATCGGACGACGATTCAGTCCGTCGTTATATATAGAATCATCGTCTTAGCTTTTAGCGATGGATAACATATAGCGATAAACCGAACCTATAGCGACGGATCGAATCGTCACCCGGTCCGTCACTAAATGGGGTATGCAAGGTATGTTAGATAAAGGGTAAGCTTAAGATCCGGACCATATATATATATATATAAAATTAATTTTTGACATAGTGAAAGATTTTATGTATTGTTGATTTTTGGATGCCTTTTTCTGTATATGTTGTCATGGGCGACATCACCTACTTTTTCTCTTAAATAAATCAATTTAAAGGTTATCGGACTCTGTATTCATTCACTTAGTAATTACTCATGCGTAATGAAAAATTAGATTACAATTCGAAAAATAGTACATTACCTAAAACAACTTACAATACATATCCAACCACCAAAACATCAAAGCTAGTCGCTACTAATTTCAAGAAATTTCGACAGAGTTTCCTTTAAAAATAGATATCCAGAAAAATTTAAACTTGTCTACAAAATAATAAGTTATTCAAATATAGAATGCACAAAAATCAAAGCTATATTCTAAACTATAAAACTTCATCACATTTAAAATGAGAACAATAACAATCATTACTGCAACACTGAATTGCTAAACAATCCATAAAAATGTTATTCGAGGAAATCATTACTGCAACATTTGTATGTATGTTATTCGAGGAAATCCTTCTATTTTATGTTCCCTAAAAAATTGTATATTTAGTTTCACGCCAACATCCGCTCCTGTTATGCCATCTACATACAGAATCAAGGGTATTAAGCACATAGAAGAATTAAGCACATAAAAGATATACCGATGGAAACAATAACACACTTTTCAAAATCATATATTGCGAAACCAAATTTCATCATTGTGCATCATATATCTACTCTTAGGTCTAATTTTCCTAAAGGTTTACACAAAAAATAAAATAAAAGTGAGGGCATCTAAGGATTTACCTTGTGTAACGAAGTGCTTGATAGATTCGCAAACTCTCGATTTGGTCTACCAAAAAAGCCCCAAATCGTTTGTCCTACAAAAGAAGTTTAGGGTAAATCAGAGATAGAGAAGAAGAGATTTGGGATGCGTGTGAGAGGAGGGAGAGATACGGAACAAAAGAAAAAAATGAGGGAATCGATTTCATGGGGAAGGGGAAGAAACTAAAGTGATTGAAGAGGAGGCAACAAGGAGAAAGAGAAAGAGATTATACATTATTGTCTAGCAGCTTAACTATGCCAAATTTTCATGATAATGTGATATATAATAAGTACATTTCATTTTTACATTATCTACATAAAATCTTACATAAAAACTAAACATAAAGAAGCTAATAAAAATGAAATTCAAAATATAAAAAAAATGCTTAACCTAACAAAAACAATCTAAAAGCTACAGATAACATTCCTATTTAATATTAGGGTAATCTTACAAAAATCCCACAAAAGCATAGAAAACTAAAAAGTAAAACCCATCTAAAAAGATGTAAACTGAATAAGGCCTCAAAAAATGAAATATTTTCATAACATCTCAGCTCAAAATAAACCTACACTACTTATATATGCATATATAAACGCGATATTCCCAAAACTCATCTTCTTTAAACCATACAGTAAAACCCTTATTCTATAACCAACTACAAAACTATTAATGGAGTCTATTAATAGCAAATTAGAAATTGTTCCATAGAAATTCCTAAATAATAACTGAAATTAGGGTTCACAATTGAAGCCAATCTCATGAATTGTGACCGAGAATTGTAAGAAAAATTAAAAGAAATATAAATATTTATGTGGGAAAAAACATAGAAAAAGATTTAAAATTCTGGCAAAAAGAATCACCATAAAAGAAGCATAACCAATTATATATTGATGGTTAAAAGAATAGGGGGGATGAATGCAACTTACAAACTATTCCGGCAAATCATTTCCCTTATGCGAATTAAAGCAAAAAAATTTGTCAAGATTGATATAAAAATTCATTTGAATACAACAAAATTAGAAAAAGAACAAAATTGATAACATGATGGATATATAACAAAAATGAACATAGTGTGAGGGTTATTGATAGTTTTAGCTAGGCCCCGATGATTGACTGGAGTAACAATTGAATTTGTTGAAAGTGGGGAAAATTTTAGGGTTTGGGGAAGATGAACCTTAAGGTGAATATGAAGATGTTGGGGCAATTTTGCGGCGAAGATCCAAGATCTGAAGTGTCGAGGACTCAGACTTTGGCTGATAACTTTTGACACTTCAATCGAGGTTGTTTGGGCTTAATGCAAAGTCACCTTCAAGTTGCGTGGAAGCAAAACCATTCTTAATTTCCCTTTAGAAGTAGCTAAATCCGGTTGGGCATCCGCTGCCATTGCTGTGACGCCCTCAAAATAGGTATACACAACCCATTTGTAGTCATTAAATACATGGTACAAACTTAATTTATATAATTGTCGTGCAAAATACGACAACACAATAGTTGAGTTTCAATACAAATATTATCTCGTAGACAATATCCAAACTTAAATAAAGTCCTCATTACAATTATTTTCACAATATTTTATAGAATAGTGAGGACTACTATAGTAACTATCTTGGACCATCACTCTATTCCCTGACTAGTCCCAGCTATATTCTCATTTCCTAAAGAGAACAATGAAAGAAAATGGTGAGCTCAACTAGCCCAGTAAAGAATGTAAGACCCCAACTTTTTAATAAAAATAATTTTTCTATAAATATTATTTTTAAATATTATGGAATGAATTTGATATAATGTTATAGTTGTGGGTAATATTTATAAATTTTGCAAAATACATGAAGTTGTTTCTAAAATATTCGTTTTGGTTGCGGAATATTCTTTTTGTCGGGGAATATTAAATGCGACGACACAATCATTAGTGGACCTACAAATGTAATTATTATTCGAAGTTAGAAAGCGACAAAAATATTTTTATGAAAAATCGGCGGAAGTGTTACTGAATTAACCTTTGTTGGAATACACAGTGGTTAAAATACGAAGAATACGCGTTGTTGTTGTCTGCAGAAAGCACTGCGGTATTGCAAAGATATTTTTTGAATTATTGATTCTTACGTAAGAAGGCCTTACTTAATAATTTTTACCATAATTCTTGTTTAATATTTTATTGATTAAATAATTATTACGTTGATATTTTGATTGATAATTATCATTACACGATATTTCAAATTATCAAATCAATAATTTATTTAAATATATTATTATAATATTATATTATAGTAGTATGATGTGATTATATGATAGTATGTTTTTTTATAATTTGAATGATAACATTATTATAGTAAATTCATGGTATAAAATTAAAATAAGGTGGAAGAGAACAATTTGAATTTGAATTACGATGATGTAGCGATGATGTCATCGGAAGGATGAGAAAGCAATGATGTCATCGGCAGGATGATGTAAACAATGATGTCATTTGATCGATGATATAAGCAATGATGTCATATGATCGATGATGTAAAGCGATGATGTCATAAATTATAAGCGAAAAGATTATTTTACCCCTTACTACCAAGCTTATAAATAGAAGCTCATTCCTTCATTATTTTTTACGAATTCACTAAAGCTATAGGCGAGAAAGAATAAAGAGAATAAGAGAAAGAAGAAGAATCTTACATTACTACAATATTGCGGTATCCGATTTCCTACTTAAGGTAAAGTGGGTATTATTTCTTTTTTATTCATAAAGAGAACTTACATTATTCCATTCTTTATTATTCTATTGGAATAACTTTGATACGCTGGCTACCCTATACTTGGTGAAATTATTCTATTATTCAATTCTTTATCATTATGTTGGAATAACTATCATCACAAGACCGCATCGTGGTGAAATTCTTACATTATTCCATTTTATTATTCTATTGAAACATCTGTTGGTGCATTACGCATGTGACTGGTTCCGTTATTTATTATTACATTGGAACATCACATGCGTGCGTTTACGCGTGACTTGGTTCCATTATTTATTATTACATTAGAATATATCACATGCGTGCGTTTTGCGTGACTGATTAGATTATTTATTATTACATTGGAATAAAGCATGCATGCGATCTATCGCGTGCTCGGTGATTTCTTTTAGTATCCCATTCTTTATTATACTCGGTTGGTTAAAGTTTTGACTTATACTCCATGAAATTAGTGGAATATCTTTGATATTTCAAGGCTTCATCCGATATTTTTTATGAAAATATTCTTACGAGCATTCTTAAGTTTTTTACTCACAAAAAAGTATCATGTTGACAATTTGGACGTTATTAGTTCTGGATAAATTAATTCTTGAACTTGTTTTATTGAATTCTTATATCATTGTCATCATCCTCGTATTTATATTATGTTGAAAGTCATACATGGCCTATAGTGCATAGATGGACTTGGTATTATTATGACCGATGATTATTGATTGTAATCATGGTAGTAATGTTACAAATGGTGTGGAAAAAGTCCTCATTGGTCGTAGTGAATTGATGGATGAGTTGTTGGCATGATCATGACCATTGATGAATACACGAATATCCTCGCCGTAGTAGTGTATGGATAATTTGTGGTTGTGATCTTAATGAATATCCTTGGTAGTAGTGCGAGGATGATGTGGATTATTTATTAAAATTTGAGTCTCGGCGATAAAAGTGATGAAAAACCTTTTAAATCATAAAAGATAGTAGATTTTATTCTCTCTTGACTCTTTTAATGGATTCTTGTTCATTGCAGATTAAACTTGATGTTTGTTATATTTTATCGTTTAACATTGTTGAAGGCTAATAATAATTTATTACGCATTATCTTAGTCATAATATTTCTTCTTTGGGCTAGTTGAGCTCACCACTTTCTTTCACCGTTCTCTTTAAGAAATGAGAACGTGGCAGGGACTAATCGGGAACAGAGGTGGCCAGTTCGGATGATAGTATTAGTAGAAATTTCACTATTACATTAAATAGTGTGAAAATAAATGTAAATAGAACTCTTTTGAGTGTGAATATTATACAGATGACAATATTCTTATTAAACTCTCGTTTACGTTTTGTCGTATTTTACACGACAGCTGTATTATTAAGTTGTATTTGAATTTTGTACCATATATTTGGCGACTCAAGATGGGTGATGTGAGACCCCGAATTTTATGAAATAAAATTATTCAATTTTTTTATTTTGGTGAATAGTTAAATTGATAAAAGTTTAAAGTTAAGGGTGACATTTGAAAATTTTTCAAAGTAAGCAAGTTGTTATAAAATAATCGATTGGTAAAATACGGCATTGGTTGCATAGTAATAATGCGGTATTGATTATTAATGCTTACGTGAGAAGTCACTCAGTTTGATTCAATTATTGTCGATATTTTATATATTATTAAATCAATAATCGAGATAACAAAGTTTTTAATATTATTATTTGCAATATTAGCGATGTCTAGAAGTTTTGTCAATGAGATGTTTGGTCACAAAATTGCACGCCCATAGAGAAAAATCCTTATTGGAAAGACCCCTCTTTCTTGGGAATGACCTGGTCGATTAATAGTGTGAATTATAATAATGATGATGAAGTTTTATTTTATTAGTATTATTAATGTAATAAAAGCAGAAAAACTTTTATATAAAATGTAATACTTTTATAAAGTTATTCGTTTTATTAGACTATAAATAGAATATATTATATTCATTATTACGATAAGTGTTTTTTTGCATAGTAAAAATCTTTTATATAAAATAAAATACTTTTATAAAGTTATTTGTTTTATTAGACAATAATTAGAATATATTATATTTTATTATGCATAGTGTTTTGATAAGGCTGCATAGTATTTAGATAGTAAAATCTTTTTTATATAAAATGTAATACTTTTATAAAGTTATTCATTTTATTAGATTATAAATAGAATATATTATATTTTATTTAAAAGATTTTATTTTATTAGAATATTTTATAGTAAATCAATCTGGACCGTCAGCTTAAAAGTAAATTAATCTGACCGCTCAGAATTAGTTTCTTATTAGGTCCATTCTCTCTATAAATGAAATTTCATTCCTTCATTATTTCTTACGAATTCACTGAAACTCTAGAGAGAGAAACTACAGAGAGAAAGAAGAAAAGTATTCTGCTACTTTACTACTCCTATATCTATTTTGTTTTAAGGTAAAGGATATTATTTGTTGTACTCATAAGAGTATTATTTCTTTCGTATTCATGAAGAGAACTTCTATTATTCCATTCTTTATTATTCTGTCGGAATATCCTGTCTGTGCGTTTACGCATGACCTGGTTCCGTTATTTATTATTCTGTTGGAATATCTTGTCGCCGGTAAATTACTTTGACACGGTTCCATTCTTTATTATTCATTGGAATATCCGCAGCCGGTCGCAATTACGCTCACCGATTCGGTTACATTCTTTATTATTCTCATTGAGAATAAACATTCTGTGCGATCTATCGCATGCTTGGTGAATTCCTCGGTTATTCCATTTTTATTATTCTCGTTGAATAACTCATACATGTGGATTACCACATGCACGGTGAATGATCCTTTATATTCATTCCTTATTAAATTGTTGAAATGATCATTTACGTGGATTATGATGAAAGTCATAATAAAAGCATCAAATGATGAAAATCATGGGTATATGTAGTATTAGTAAGTGTTATGATAAGTTATGTTGGTTATTATGTGAAAACATAAAAGTTTCTTTGAAATCACAAAGGGTTGAAAATCAGATTTTGGGAGAAAATGGAACATGAAATTCAATTGACCATATCTCCTATTATATTTTGAATTTTTGAGTGTGGCCAAGTTCTAGAGTTAGATCTATGAGTTTTCTAACTTACCCAGGTAGAATCACTGGAAAAGGTGTTGTAGATTTTTGTGTGGACTGATTTTAGCAAAGGAGTCAAAAGCTGCAAAATATAAAAAAGCTACTGCCCAGAAATTTAAAAGGGCATTTTCGACCACTTAATTTGTGAGAAAAAATTTGGCCTTTTTGGACATGAAAATATATGGTATAAAGTACCTCCTGTCCAAAAATGAGCTCATTCCGACTTAAAATGAGCAAGTTATGACTATTTCAATATTTAGGTTTTTTCGGATAAAAAAATGCTATGCTTAGGAGTTCTATAACTCAGATGACCATGAAATTTAAAGCGGAAGATCACGTTAACATGTGTAAGATCCTGCCAAGATTTGGGAATTTTGGAGTTAAAATTGAGGTAGCTAATTTCTTAAGGAATTAATTAGAAATTGATTTATGAAAAATAGTAAACGAATTTTAAAAATTCCGAGAAAAATATATGTTCAATACGGGACTATATTCTTCTAAATTCCAGAAAAGAAATATTTTTGGGACTGATTTGGTATTTTTCATGAAAATAATCTAGTTATGAGTAAATAAGTTAAATATGTTATGTGAAGTAACAAAGTTGGAAAATAGGATTGTATGACTTGAAAATCCTATATAGGGTATATGCAGATTTTTGATGAGGGAATTGATCATTGGTGATGAAATCTTATGAGTATGGCATTTTTGAATGATTAAATGCATTATTTGGTAAAGTGTAAACAATTGAAATAAATTATTTATAAGTTTAAGAAGTGATTAAAATATTGTTATAATATTAATAATATTAGATTATGAGTTTATTAAGTGATTGATAATATTTGGATAAATTTAAAGTCTTTAATATTTATCCTTGTTTTTGTTTGATTAATGCTTATATCATTGTTATCATTCTCATGCAGGTTGTGTTGAAAGTAAATGCGTGGCTTCAGAAAGTGCGTAGATGGACTTGGTATGATTATGAATGAGGGATTATTCAAGATAATCATGGATCGTATTGTTATAAATGATGTTGTAAAAGTCATCTTTGGCCCGTAGTGCATAGATGGACTTGGTATGATTATGACCGAGGATTATTATTGGTATAATCACGTATCAGTAATGGAAAACACGAATATCCTTGCCCGTAGAAGTGCATGGATAATTCGTGGTCGTGATACTATTAATTTGAGTCTCAACATTATTGGTTTTCTAATTGTATATCTTTGGCCTGTAGTGCAAAGATGAAGCTGATTGATTATTGGTTATCTGATTGTATATCTTTGGTCAGAAGGCGAGATGAATTTATTAGTATGATTATGAAAGAGGAATTGTGATTTGGTATAACCATGATTTTTGATATTTCGGTGAATATAGGTGATGTAAATTATCTTCGTTCCGGTGCCAAAAGGAATTCGTAATCACAATTATGATTATGAGTTATTCATATAATTGTGGGCGAGAATTGTTGATTGATGTTACGAGGATAAAACATTATTGGTGGACTTTTAACATGGAGAAGATAATAGACACGATGGTCTATTTGACTCTTTTAATGGATTGCTTCGTTCGCGATAACTATGGTTGAAAAGTTTTATCATCTACCATATATTCTAAATCTCGATTTATTATCGACGGAAGGCTATTGATAATTTAATTATCTTTAGTTGTGATATTCTTTACTAGGCTAGTTGTCTTCACCCTTTTTGCTTCACACTCCTTTCGTGTAATAAGAGTGTTCTTAAGTCAAGCGGGGATAACAGGGGAATAGAACGGTGGTTTATAGCTATTGAGGTTCTCCCTAAATAGTATGGAAATAATTTTATTGAGAACTTTAGATAAGTGTGTCGTATTGTATACGTCATTTGATATTTAATTTTGGTGAACCGAATAGGGTGAGGTGAACCTAACTTTAGAAGGGTGTTTTGCCACTATCATACAAGATGTCTAATGACATATAACCTCGTGTTATCATAAGATGGTTGTGTACATCCACTACTTTGAGTATATCTACGAGCACCAATTTATATGATTTATTTGAAATATAATTTTCACTTGGAGACAGTGGAGATAGTTATATGTCAAGAGAAGACTCACCATTGGAAGGAACATGATAGTAATCTTCTCGTTTTTTTTTGGGTCTATTGGGTCAACCAAGGATAATTCTCTGGACATATGATATCTATCATAACTTAGATTCACGGCCTCCCATGTATACGAAGATTTCTTTAAGACTTCCCAAAGATTTTAATTTCTAAAACAGTTGACCTGTGTATTTTTATGTAACGTACCATTGTAAGGTTGTGGTCGAGGCACCATGAGAGTTACATACATTTGTATTAAAACTCACAGTATACTTGTCGTCATATTTTGCACGACAGTTATATAAATGAAGTTGTTAGTAGTGTATTTTCTGGCGACCCAAGATGGGTGATGTATACTTATTTTGGGGGAGTCACAAAGAATATTATGACTAAGATAATATAGAATAATTTATCCTTAGTCTTCAACAGTGTAAAAAATTAATAGAATACAATAGACAACAAGTTTAACTGCAGCGGAACAAGCAATCCATTAGAAGAGTCAAGTAGAGCATGATGCCTACTATCTTCTATGATTTAAAAGTTCATCATCAATATTTTATCTCTGTAACACAACTCAATAAATAATCTGTGACGCTCCCAAATGGGTATCTTCCAACCCGACAGATGGTGTTACACGGTGCTACTGTTCACACATACATTCAATTGAAATACCTCAAAAGAGTGAATATGTCTTATATATATTATAAAATAATATTTTTCTTCCCAGGTTCTTTGTAACCATTACATATGTTCTTCGTCATAGTATCAAATAAATACAAAATTTATACTATATTATTACAAAGACAACTTATTTGTCCGTCTTAGCCTTTCCTTTATCCTTACTGGATCCTTCAGTCCATTCATTCTTAGTTGCATTCATATGGTTCAAGCAAGAGTGAGCATAACTAGCTCAACAAGTATGACAATTTCATTTAAGCAATAGTTTTGAATCACATGAATCGTATATTATCTATAACTGAATCAATAGTTATGAAGTACTATAGATAATTCAAAATAGCACTTCTCTTTTCTTTAAAACGTTTAACCATACATAATATATGTTTAACATCAATTTTGGTCCAAGACCTTGAGCATTTCATTCTTTCTTTAAAAAGGATAACTCGACACCAAGTCCGTAGTAATTCGATATATCTTACGAAAGACGTCTAGGTGATCAAATTTATAATACTCTATGTTGTACAACACTACTTCATTAAACGTATCTACGTTTAAGTTTTGGCAACCTCACGTGTCTGTCGTACTTTGACAACAAAACATTTGTTTATTTATACTCAGTTTTTCTTTGAATTAATCCATATCAAAATAGTTGGCAAAAGATAGCAACAGTGATAATATTTTGATCGATTATAAGAAAATCTACAAAATACATTAAGTCTAGCCGGAGGAATTGGCTTCGACTTCATTATACATCAATTCATGCGCAAGATACATGAATCACAAAGTTTTTCCAAAAGAACATAGACAAGGGTTTAGAACACTTTCCTTCGGCATCTTCTATAGTTAATACACTTTTTTTTGAGTCTTTAAGGATTCTACAATACATAAGTACATAACACATACCATATTAGGTCATAAAAATCAAGTATGATCACTAATCTATCTTCCCCTTCTTCTCAATCTAATCATTCGTTTGATTGGTTAACATTCGTTACGATTTATTATATTACATTGTGTTTACATTCTTGTAACTTTCGTCAACCTTTAGTTTTAATCTTTAATGTTTATTAATCATCTTTAATGATGTTACTCTAAGTTAATTAAGGTAATAATTCACCTTCAATCAACTTCTACATTCTTTACATTCATTTTAATTCTTTACTATCTCTTTCCTAGTGTTGGCGTTGCGACGCTAACTTCCTTTGTATGGCTCGCCCTGCTACACAAGTCAGCAGTGTCTGGGTCTTGGTCTCAGCGTTGCGGTGCCAAATCCTTCACTATGTGCCGCACTGCGGCGCGACTTAACAGTGGGTGAGAGTTCGTTATAGCGCTGTGACACCAACTTTAGAGTCTTGGGCAGTGCTGCAGCGCCGGCCCTGCCTCAGAGAAAATTTCTAAGTTTTTCAACTGCAATCCTTTCCGGGCTCATAACTTACTCATTATAATTCAGAATTGGCTCGCTCAAAAGCTATTAGCTCACATATTATGTGTACTACAATTTTATTAGAAAATCTTACATTTTGGAATCCGTTAACATGGAATTCACCGATTAAGTTCTTTATTAAGCGTTCTTTAAACATTTGTGAACGTTCATAGCTCGTTTCTTTATTTTAAGTCAGAATTCGATCATTCTCGAGTCCGCAACTCTAAAATGCAAAGTTATACTATATACTCCATCGAAAACCAATGTTCCCGAGTTAAACGGTGACTTTTGACTTTCATTACGAGAATTTCACGATTTCGACTATTATCGTAAATTTCACCATAACTTCGTTACTTGAGATTTTTACACCGTTCAAAATGGATTCATCCCATCACTCTGTCATCCTAACTAAACACATTTCATCTAATCCTGTATATGATGATTTTAAACTTGTCCATCAATAACAAAATGACAATTCTTCATATGTCCTTCATAAGTTCATAATTCTATGATTATGTGTGACACCCCCAAAACATGTATACATCACCTATCTTGGGTCGCAAGATATTTGGTACAGAATACAAATACAAACTTAATTATACAACCATCGTGTAATATACGACAAAACATAGCTGAGAGTTTAAACAAGAATGTTGCCTTCTAGACAATATCCACTCTCAAATAGAGTCCTCATTACATTTATTGTCACACTATTTTATAGAATAGTGAGGACTACTAATACACCATCTCAGACCATCACAACGTTCCCCGACTAATCCCTTGCCACGCTCTAATTTCTCAAGAGAACAATGAAAGCAAAAGGGTGAGCTCAACTAGCCTCAAAGAAGAAATATATTATGACTAAGATAATGCAGAATAAATTATCATTAGTCTTCAACAATGTTAAACCGATAAAATATAATAGACATCAAGTTTAACTGCGGCAATAAATAAAGAATCCATTAAAAGAGTCAAATAGAGCATGATATCTACTATCTTCTATGATTTAAAATGTTTTCATCAATTTTATCATTTGAGACTCAAACTTAATAAATAAACCACATCATCGAGTCATCCCCGCACTACGGCCAAGGATATTCATTAAATCATCAATGGTCATGACTATACTTAGAATAATCCTCGGTCATAATCATACCAAAATTGTCCATCAATGCACTATGTGCCACCGAGGACTTTTATCACATCATTTATTACATTACAGGTCATGATTATACCGAATAATCCCTGGTCATAATCATACCAAGTTCATCTATGCACATAAGCCAAAGATGACTTTCATCACAATATAAGTATGAGGATGATGACAATGACATAATAATTCAATAAAACAAGTTCAAGGATAAATTGTAAAGATTTAAAATTTTAGTTTATCCAGAAATTAATAACGTCCAAATTGTCAACATGATACTTCTTTGTGGAGTAAAATTCAAGAATGCTCAGAAGAATATTTTCATGAAAAGATACTGGATGAAGCGCCAATATCCAGGATATTCTACTAATTTCATGGAGTATAGAAGCCAAAACTTTAACCAACCGAGTATAATGTAATATATGAAAGCATGAATGGATTTTTGTTCGCCACGCAGTAATCCACGCAGATGGATCATTTCCACAATTTAATAAGGAATGAATACGGGAAGGATCATTCACTACGCACGCAAAGAATCCACATAGATAGATTATTCCAACGTAATAATAAAGAATGAAATAATGAAGAATTCACCAGGCACGCGATAGAAATCGCATGCGCAAGTTATTCCCAATAGAATAATAAAGAATGAAATCAGTCGCGTAATCCGCATGCAGACGTGATATTCCAAATGTAATAATAAAGAATGGAAACTGTGTCACGCGTAATCCGCATGCACAAGATGTTCCAATGTAATAATAAAAAAATGGAACCCAGTCACGCGTAATCCGCATGCATGGATGTTCTAATGTAATAATAAAGAATGGAATAACAATAGGATTCACCAGGCATGCGATAATCGCATGCATGTGTTTTTCCAATGAATAATAAAGAATAGAATAATGAAGAATTTCACCACGTATATGCGATTCAGATGTAGAAAGGTTATTCCAACATAATAATAAAGAATGGAATAACAACTCTTACGAGTATTGAAAGAAAATAACTCTCTTCATGAATACGAAAGAATAATACCCCTTACATTAGAAAAAACTGTATATTGGAATAGTGAGGTAGCAGACTTCTCTTCTTCTTTTTCTGCTATAATTTCTCTCTATAAATTACAGTATAGTACCTCCATCTATACCTCCATTTTTAACTTAGTCATGCAAGTATTATCAATCTTGCACCAACTCCCCTAATCGTACAAGAATGTGAATCAATAGTACACACATGTGAATAAATAGTTATAATCATGTGAATTAATAGCAATTAATTGCTCATTTATCTAATTAATTACCCGACTGGTTAGTAAAACTTCCAGACATCACTTAATATCAAAATAAATGTCGATTTCCACTAACACTAATAATTTCAACACAATGGAACTATCAATTTCATCTTTAATCAACACGAACTTATTCATCATTAATATTATAACTCACAATATTTAACAATCGGTCATTTCAGGAAGCAGGGCTTTAGATAAGATTTCATATTGGCAGTAATTAGATGACCAAACCTCTCTCATGAACTTCAGACATTGTAAATATTACAATTTAATAATATGAATAACTTTGTCGCCTCAATTATTGATTTAATAATATAACATATTATGCAGATGATATTGTGACAATAATTGAATCAATAATATGAGAGATATGATGCAACAATTATCGTAGCAATAATTGAGTATAAGCGGGTGGTGACTTCTTTACGTAAGCATTAATAACCATATCTCATAGTGTCTTCTTAACCATGACGGCAGCGTATTCTTGCATTTTTATCTGAGGGTAGTTCAACAGTTTTAACGATAACACTTCCGTCGTTATTTTTATAAAAGATAATTATGTCATTTTTAACTACGATAATACTTGTTGGGTTCACTAATGATGATTGTTGTTCGTAAATTAATATTCCCTGTTAAAAGCGAATATTCCCGACCAATCGAATATTATATAACCAATCACTTGCTTTTTTACAAAATTTGTAAATATTACCACAACTATAACATTATATCAAATCCATACCATAATATTCAAAAATATATTTGAGAAAATTATTCTTTATTCATAAAAGTTGGGGTCTTACAACCTCCCTTTTTATGAAATTTCGCCCTCGAAATTAGGGTGCGTGCACTGGTATGTCAAGAGGTGAGGATACCTTGATTTCATTTGATTCTAACTCTCGTGTCATTTCTCAACATCGTGGTTTCTCCATTAAAACTTTGACTTAAGGTATAACTTTAGAGCGTAGAATATGATCCTTCTTATCCAAGATTTTTACAAGTACCTCTTCATACGTTAAATCTTCCTAAAATATATTCTAGGCTTAAAGGTTATACCTCAAGAGTTAGAATCTGACAAAGTGTCCTCATCTGTTCGGCAAGACAAGGTACGTGCATTTAAATTTTGAGGGCTTAAATTTTATAAGGAGGGAGATGTAAAATCCCAAATTTTATTTAATAAAGATTTAATTTTTCTAAATATTTTTTTGAAAATTATAGTGGATTTGAGATAATGTTATAGTTGTGGGTAATATTTATAAATTTTGCAAAGTACGTAAGTTGTTATATAATATTCGATTGGTCGGGGAATATTCATTTTAGCAGAGGAATATTCGTATAATGGCACAATCATTGGTGGACCTCATTAATGTAATTATTCATTTGATCGAGAAAACGACAAAAATATTTTTATGAAATAACCGCGAAGTTTTACCGTTAATATCGCTGAACTACCTTAGTAGTAAAGTACAATAATACGCCAGAAGTTGCATAAGAAGACACCAGATTGATTATTAATGCCACGTGAAGTTCGCTTTTGTTTCAAAGAATTGTGTGTGACAAGATCTCACGTTAATTGATTCAATTATTGTCGATATTTTATATATTATTAAATCAATAATTGAGATGACAGAGTTATTAATATTATTATTTGCAATATTAACGATGTCAGAAGTTCGCCAGGAGAGGTTTCGTCACCCAATCATGCGGCATAATAGGAGAAATCCTTATCGAAAGCCCTCTTTCACGGAACGAATTCGGTCGATTAATAGTGTAAATTATAATAATGATGATGAATTTTTGTTTTATTAGTATTATTAATGTAATAAAATAGAAAAGCTTTTTATATAAAATAGAATACTTTTATAAAGTTATTCGTTTTATTAGACTATAAATAGAATATATTATATTTTATTACGATAGTATTTTGTGATAGTAAAAATCTTTTATATAAAATGTAATACTTTTATAAAGTTATTTATTTTATTAGACAATAATTAGAATATATTATATTTTATTATGCATAGTAGTTTTCAGATAAGACTGTATAGTGTTTCAGACAAGAAAATCTTTTTATATAAAACATAATACTTTTATAAAGTTATTCGTTTTATTAGACTATAAATAGAATATATTATGTTTTATTTAAAAGATTTTGTTTTTTATTAAATCAATCTGAATAGTCTGGCTTAAAAGTAAATCAACTGGACCGTTTAGGAATTAGTTCTTATTCAAATTGTTCTCCTATAAATAAGCTCATTCCTTCATTATTTCTTACTTAATTCACCGAGACTCTAGAGAGAAAACTAGAGAGAAAGAAGAAAAGTATTTCGCTACTTCACTACTCCTATATCCGGTTTGTTCTAAGGTAAGGGATATTATTTGTTGTACTTCGTAAGTGGTATTATTTCTTTTGTATTCATGAAGAGAACTTCATTATTCCATTCTTTATTATTATATTGGAATAACTCGTATACGCTGCTACCCTATACTTGGTAAAATTCTTCTGTTATTCCATTCTTTATCATTATGTTGGAATAACCTGTCTATGCGAAGTACCGCATACATGGTAAAATTCTTCTGTTATTCCATTCTTTATTATTCTGTTGGAACATTCTGTCTGTGCGTTTAGGCATAACCTGGTTCCGTTATTTATTATTCTGTTGGAACATCCACATGCGTGCGCTTACACACGACACGGGTTTCGTTATTTATTATTCTATTGGAATATCGCTTGCATGTAATTTTGCTTGATTCGGTTCCGTTATTTATTATTCTGTTGGAATATTTTGTCTGTGCGTTTACGCATGACCTGGTTCCGTTATTTATTATTCTGTTGGAATAACCTGTCTATCCGGTATATCGCATGCCTGGTGATTTCTTTTGTTATTCCATTCTTTATTATACTCAGTTGGTTAAAGTTTTGACTTTTATACTCCATGAAATTAATGGAATATCCATGATATTTGCGCTTCATCCAAAAGATTCTTTCATGGAAATATTCTTCCGAGCATTCTTGAATTTTACTTTACAAAGAAGTATCATGTTGACAGTTTGGACATTATTGGTTCTGGATAAATTAATTCTTGAACTTGTTTTATTGAATTATTATGTCATTGTCATCATCCTCATATTTATATTATGTTGAAAGTCATCTCGTGGCTGTAGTGCATGTAGACAGACTTGGTATGATTATGAATGAGGGATTATTAAGTATAATCATAACCGTAATGTTACCAATGATGTGGAAAAGTCCTCGTTGGCCCGTAAGTGCATTGATGGATAGTTTTTGGTATGATTATGGCTATGGATTTCTCTCGCCAAGAGAGCAAAGATGAATTATTTTATGGCATGATCGGGGATCGTTGATGAAAACACAATTATCTTTGGCCCGTAGTGTATGGATAATTCGTGGTCGTGATATTTAAATAATATCCCGGCACGTAGTGCGGGGGATGATTTGATGATGTGGATTATTTATTGTTCGAGTCTCAACGATAAAAGTGATGAAAAACCTTTTATATCATAGAAGATAGTAGGTTTTATTATGTACTTGACTCTTCTAATGGATTATTTGTTCCGCTGCAGTTAAACTTGATGTCTATTATATTTTATCAGTTTAACATTGTTGAAGACTAATGATAATTTATTCTCGAATTATCTTAGTCATAATATTTCTTCCTGGGCTAGTTGAGCTCACCCTTTCTTTCTTTCGTTATTCTTCAGAAATGAGAACATATCCCGGACTAGTCGGGAAACGGAGTGCGGTCAGATGATAAGATTAGTAGTCCTCACTATTCTCATTAAATAAAGTGTGACAATAAATGTAATGAGGACTCCTTTGAGTGTGGATATTGTCTATATGACAATATTCTTATTAAAACTCTCAGCTATGTTTTGTCGTATTATTTACACGATGTTTGTATAATTAAGTTGTATTTGTATTTTGTACCATGTATTTGGCGACTCAAGATGGGTGATGTATACCTATTTTTGGGGGCATCACACTTGTGCTTTGATGGCTGACCTTGGTTGGTACTGTATGTCAAACTCACCAAGCTCCACTGCCCACTTAAGCAGCCTCCCAGATACATCGAACTTTCCCAGGACTCTTTTCAGAGGTTTCTGTGATGACAATAATGCTGTGACTTTGGAAGTAATGGCGTAACCGTCTCGTTGTTGTGATTAAGGCGAGCGCCAGTTTTTCTAGTCTCAAGTGCACCGACTTCGCCTCCAGATGCTCTGCTTACATAGTAAATGGGCTTCTGCGCCCCGTCGTTGTCCCTGTCGAGGATTGAGCTCACTGCCGATGGGGAGGCAAAAAGGTTCAAATATAACACCTCGCCTGGTGTGGCATGCGAAAGGAGAGGAGGTGAAGCCAAGTAGGCTTTGAGTTTTTGGAATGCCTTCTCTGCCTCATGTCCCCACTCAATTTTTTTTTGAAGATTTTCGAAAAAGGGCAGACATTTATCTGCAGACTTGGAGACAAACTTGTTGAGTGCTGCAATTCTTCCGTTGAGGCGCTGGAGCTCTTTGGTTGAAGTGGGTGTTTTTATATCGAGAATGGCTTTGATCTTATCGGGATTTGCTTCAATTCCCCTTTGGTTAACCATAAAGCCTAGGAACTTTCCCGATCCTACGCCGAAGGCACACTTTTCAGGATTCAGGTTCATGCGGTATGATCTAAGAACATTGAAAGTCTTTGGAGGTGTTTAATGTGATCTGCTGCGATGAGACTCTTTACCAACATGTCATCAACGTAGACTTCCATTGTTCGCCCAATTTGAGACTGGAACATTTTATTCACTAGTCGTTGGTAGATTGCTCATGCATTCCTTAACCGGAAGGGCATGGCCATATAGCAGTTGGTCCCTTTAGGAGTGATAAAGGATGTCTTCTCCTGGTCCGGGGGATGCATGCTAATCTGGTTATATTCGGAGTACGCATCTAGGAAGGTGAGCAACTCATGCCTTGTTGTGGCATCGATAAGGAGGCCGATCCGTGGTAGCGGGTATCTGTCTTTTGGGCACACCTTATTAAACTCTGTGAAGTCAACATAGAGCCGCCACTTCCCATTAGCTTTAGTAACCATTACCACGTTGGAGAGCCATTCTGGATATGCTACTTCTCTAACTGCTCCATTATCTATTAACTTTTCACTTCCTCGTCCATGGCTTGGGCCCTTTTAGTGGAGGCACCCCTCAGCTTTTGGCGAACTGGTTTGTGATGCGGGTCAACATTGAGATGGTGTATGGCTACTTCTGGGTCGATGCCTTCCAAGTCTGCATGTGACCATGCAAAGACATCCATGTTATTTTTTAGGAAGTCTATCAGTTCATGAACTAGATCTTTACTGAGCGAAGAACCAATGTACACCCTTCTGTCTAGGTGTTCCTTATCCAATACTATAGGGGTGAGCTCCTCGACGGGCTCTCCTCTTTCTATGGTGGAGTCATCCTTTGGGTCAAGGACCTCAACCTGTAATGCCTCCTCCTGCTTTCTAATCTTCATAAAGGAGACATAGCACTCCCTTGCTGCTACTTCGTCTCCTCTGACTTCTCCTACTCCATTTGGGGTTGGAAAGCGAAGGATAAGATGATAGGTGGAGGGGACGGCCCTTAATGTGTTAAGATCAGCCCCCCCCCCCCAAGTATGATGTTATAGGTTGATGGGCAGTTTATAACTAAGAAATTGACCATAATCAGAGACCTTCTTGTCTTTTTCCATTTATGATTGGCGGGGTGATGGACCCTGGGGATATACCTTCTCCCCGAGAACCCCATGAGGGTGACTGACAGTCGCAATCTCCCCGCCTTGAGTTGAGCCATCATAAGCTTCTACTTAACAAGATATCGGCAGAGCTACCACTTGTCTACCAAGATTTTGCGTCTTGAAAATTAGCTTATGCGTGCCATGGTGGAAAGCACTGAGAGGTCGTCGTGTGGGTCTTGAATTCCTTCAAGTCCTCATCCGAGAAGGATATAACCGTTGGCGTCTTGTCCAGGCATCTTGGATGGGCGCTTCTTCTTCCGGTGCCTTGCTTTTCCGGGGCAGTGCCTTCATGGCGTATAAATGACTCTCCTCTCCGCGAATCCTCCCAGAGATGGTGTGGATTTCCCAATTGGATGTTGTTCTTCCCGGTCATGAGCCTGATGGTGCTCGTTTTCCGCCAAAGAACATATCTGGCGTAGTTGACCATATTGAATGAGATCTTTAATTTGTTTCTTGAGTTCGTAGCAGTCGTCAGTGTCATGACCGTGGTCGCGATGAAAATGACAGTATTTGTTTGGGTTCCTGCGGTTTGGAGGAGACTTCATCCTCGCTGGCCACTTTATGGTGGGGTCATCCTGGATTTATAAAAGAATGTGCTCGACTGTGGCATTGAGGGGAGTGAATGGTCGTCGATCTTTCTGAGGAGTAGGATCGAGTCTGTCTTTGGCGGATACCTGTTATGTCCTGCTTGATTTACTGTCAGTCTCCTTCTTGTCGTCCCTATCTCTTCCCTTCCTATTTTCTCCTACTCTGGAGGATTCACTTTGTCTGGTCCTTATGACATCCTCAGCATTCATGTATTTCTGGGCCTTTGCTAGTAGCTCAGTCATGTTCTTTGGTGGATGTTTCATCACTGAGAAAAGAAAACTTGACGAGCGGAGACCTCCCAAAAAGGCGGTCATGGTTACCTTATCATCAGGTTCTTCTATTTGAAGAACCTCCTTGTTGAAACGAGTGAGGTAGTCCCTTAGGCTCTCGTCTTTGTCTTGTTTTATGCTGAGAAGATGTGTGACGGGCTTTTGATGACGTCACCCCCAATAAAGTGGGACACGAAAGACCTGCTCAACTCAGCAAAGGTTGAGATGGAGGCTAGAGAGAGCTTGGCAAACCACTGTCGAGCGGAGCCCCACAAGGTGGTTGGGAACGCCCTGCACATGATTTCATCAGGGATGTTATGAAACTACATCAGGGTTTTGTATATTTCAAGGTGATCTAGCAGATCTTTTGTTCCGTCAAAGGTTTCCACGGATGGCATTTTAAACTTTTAAGGGAGTGGATAGTTCGTCACGTTAGGCTTGAAAGGCGTGTCTGTTCGCCCCACATGATAATCCGAGGTTTCTGGTCCTCGGGCCTTCATGGTGTTGAAGACATCACCTAGTTGGTTTTGCACTTCCTTGATTTTCACGTCCCAATGATTAAGGGCTCCCCTGGAATGATCATGGGGTTGACTCCCATGCTCCACGCTTTGGTTCTCGCCTTTATCTTCTTGGAGATGAGGATCTCCTCCTTGGGAAGTAGGAGGAGGAGGTGGATCGTGATGGGCTCCCCTGTATGGAGCTCCTTGATGTCCAGGGGGTGGATCTCCTTGCTGTATTCCTCCTCCTTGTCCGGCGAGCAGGAGTTGCAATATCTGCTGGTTTTGGATAGCCAACTGCTGCATGGTCTCCAACATCCGTTGTAGATTTGGAGCTGAAGTATCTGGAGTAGGGTTGGTGTGCGGAGGAGCACCCTCTTCCAACCGTGGATTGTCTTTAGGTTGGTTCATTGACCTGGTCGTAATCGCCATTGATTTAAATGTTTGATGGTGAAAATCTTTTCGATTCCCACAGACGGCGCCAAACTGATGATGCACAAAACGGGTTTTGTACAAACACCAATCAAATAAATATAAAAGCGATAATTAAAGTAAGAAATAAGACAATGATTAAAGTGGTTCGGTCAAGTTGACCTAGTCCACTGTTGAATGGCTATAGTCGCTTGACACTTTTTATTATGTGTGTTGGAGAGAATACGAAGAGCATATGCTTTTAGATACAAGAGTTGTTGCCCCCCAGTGATGGTAAGGCATTCTATTTATAGCGACCGTGACAGTTCTGGGGTGAGCACGTAACCACTACTTTAGTGGAGCTCCCAACTTCTTCCTAGCGTGCAAGGTGATATACGTGCTCTTCGTGAGGTCCGGAGACGAGGCTTGACCACTTCATGATGTGGGCGTACTTAATTAATCTGACTGTGATGGATCACACTTGTTGGGATCGCCAGACCTCTTGAGCTTAGGCCTATCATACGGGTTTATGAGATGGACTGGATCTTTGGACTAAACCCATCATCTTCTACATCTAATTAACGATCTCACTAAATATTTTGGACTAGCTCTAATAATATTACTCCCTCTGTCCCAAATTAATTGCTTGTTTTTGATTTTTTTTAAGTCAAATTGACTATTTTTAGAATTAATAACTAAGCATATATAAATATATTTCTAAAATTATAAAAATTAGGATTAGTAATAAATTGTATATACTTTCTTTTGGTTATAATCTCTTCACCTATATTTTAGCAAAAATAGTAAAAAGATTAGTTTTAAAAATGGTCAATTTGATTTTAAAAAATCAAAACTGAGCAATTAATTTGGGACGGAGGGAGTATTATTTATTACCAACTCCTTAAGGTTTTATTTTTATTTATTTATTTATTATTATTATTATTATTATTATTATTATTATTATTATTATATTAATTTTGGTGTTTTTCTCCGCCCACTAAATTAATTGAATATTTAATTTCTTATTTGTCCAATTATATTTTGATTTATTCTATTTATAAACAGGTACATATATACCTAAAAAAATCAAGCAAACTAAAGAGAAATCATTTAAAATCCTAATTCACAAAAAATGTGTATTGAATTATTATCACCTAACTATATATAATTTGGTGGGAGTTTTTATAATTGTATATCTTGACTTTTGTCTTCGTACTTAATACGAAAGTTATGATTAGTTTGTAGGGCATCAATGCTAATTAATTAATGCATGGAGATTTTTATACAATTGTTTATGCCTGCCGGGGACATTCACATGCATGCATTCCTAGCTAGCTATAGCTATAGCCATAGAGATGACAAAGATCGATAATTAATGTTACTATCCCCGTTTCTAAAAAATGGTCATTTCAGATTTTTGCATGATCAAGAAAGTATCATTTAGTAAGTAAAATTTATTTAAAATTCTATCACTACCCCTTTATGGAAAGTTAAAAACTATTAATACAAGAGATATAATTTTTTGAGACAACGAGAGAAGGTAGGAGTAATATAGGAAAGTAAATAATTTATTTTCCTCAAAAGTTGTAAACGACAAACATTTTGAAACAAATTTTTTCTTCTAATTAAAACGACAATCTTTTAGGAACAGAGAGAGTATATTTTTAATGAAGCTATCTTATTATTATCCTCTAATCTCATGATGATGCAATAGGCATGCATAGGAATAATCAAACATAACCGAAATTATCAAGACTTCATTAATTGCTTCTAATGTTTGGGAGCTAATTAAACTCAAATCAGGATCGATCCTCTTCCTTTCAAATAGATTGGAGTCTCCGTTTTAAATGAATTGGAGAGTTTCCATTTCATGTTTTAAATTTAAAATATGTTAGAAATTATGATAATGAGAGATAGATGATAATAATGAATATACAAAAAATAGACTCTCTATTTCATTTATGAAATGTTTATACAAACCCATTGTGGGTTAGTTATTAATAACACCCTTTTATCTCCCTCCTATGCTAAATATATACTCCCTCCTTTCCATTATATATACAAGTGGTTTTAATTAGAATAATTTTTCCGCACATTATATATTTAAGATAAAAAATTAATTATTTTCTATTTTGTCTATAAAAATAAAGTAATTGAGAGAGAGAAGGAAGAGTAATTAATTATTAGTGCATGGATAGTAATAAAATTTCTAACCAATATTAATTACTTAACATTAGAATTAATGAAATTTCGGAATTATATAATGGAAAGGAGGGAGTATATATATATATATATATATATATATAGAGAGAGAGAGAGAGAGAGAGAGAGTCAGCTTTCCGTCCGGACTCCTGCACGCTACTAAAATGCGGATTTGTTTTTTGTTTTTTTTAAAACAACTAAAAAAAAAATTTAATATTTTATGTATTACACCCAAAACACTGTATTAAACAATGTATTATGTAAAAATTCAATTCCATAAAATATTAAACTTTTTTTTATCGGGATCCCGGACTGGATCCTGGTTGTGTGTGTGTGTGTATATATATATAATAAAAATAATGAAAGGTTTTACGTCCATAATTAATTTTCTTCTGTTTTGGGAAGAAAAGAAGGAGATTTGAAAAAAAAAGGAGACAGAGAAAAAGGAAAGAAGCTAAGTGCATGATTGGATTGCCAATCTAGAACTCTATAAGACCTTGCGTTTCAAATTGAGTTGGTATAAATATGTTGATTTTAAACCTAACTTAATTAAAGATGGAATACTGTTTGTTAAAATGGGAAGGAATTAAGGACTACTATAAACTAATTAACTGCTGTTAAGCTCATATACGAAACTTAAAAGTTTGGATGAATCATGAGATTAGCTTGATATGATCTATGTGATAAAATAGTACGTTAACTATTTAGTGTTCTTTTTAGGGTTAGGATAGATAGCCTAATTAAAATATTTACACTCGAATAAGCCATTTGACATAATCCCAATAATTAAGCAGCTTTTACACCATGGAGTATTATCTTTTATTAGCTTTGTTGGCTTAATTAATTAGCAGCTGTCTCCCCCTCTCTCTCTCTCACTAAAAAAGTAATGTTAGGGACATAAATTATACAAAAAAAATTATGCACAAACTATATAAAAATAGGATAAAAAAAAAAAATGAGACCTACGATTAAATACTTTAAATATTTGTATTAATAATTAATACCTTAATTCTATTTTTTATGTACAATTTGTACACATAATATTATTCCTCTAAAAAAGATAAAGAAAAAGGTGCTTGTGTAATCCTATGCAGTTTTCAAAGCTGTGGTACACCAGACAAAAAAACATGGGTCGTTTAATTTGTTTCTTCTTTTTGTGATAAGAATGGCATCAAATATTGGATATTTTCTACCAAATTAAGTATTGATTAAAGTTCCTGATGGATAATGCTGTGAATTCATCTTAATCCTCACTTTGAATTAAGCTCTTATACATGTACCTGTATCGACACTACTACAAAATAGTAAATAGATAACGTGAAAAAAACGTTGTGATTTCAGTCAGAAAAACGTCGTAATTAAGAGTGTCATCTATTTGACACCCTTACACAACGTTTTTAAAACGTTGTAGTTAAACACATTACACAACGTTTTTTAAGAAAAAAACGTTGTAGATTTGTTTTTCATAAATTAGCAGATGCTTAAAAACGTTGTAGAATGTATGATTCCACAATATTTTTTAGATTAAAATGTTATAGTTTAATATATCAGACAACGTTTAGACACATTTACACAACGTTTATAATGCGTCATCTATTTAGAAAATTTATATAACGGTTTTAAAACGTTGTAGTGTGACTTAAAAATGTTGTAATACATGCATATAACATTTGTTTTTAAATATCGACCATAAAAAACAACAGACAACGTTTTTAATCAATTTATACAACGTTTAGAAAGTGTCATTTATTTATACAAATATACAACATTTTAAAAATGTTGTAGATAAAAAAAAAAGAAAAAAAAAAATTATGGTTCACCTACATTACCAATGCACCTGCAATATGCTAATCCCATGGTATATAGCTAAAAGGTCTAAATTCTCATTTAAATTTAAAGCCAAAATGTATCAACCATTCAAAATACATCCCAATAATACCATTCGTTTACAGTTTTAAATTACTACATCCACAAAATATATATCAAACTATCCATATATGCATCTCAAATTCACTTTTCAATATAAATATAAATGAACATGTTGCATAGCTGTCCGATCTCAGAAGTTGTACTCCTTTCCCGAGAGGCCTTAACACGAATCTGTTTACTCATTTCAGTGACAAGAGAAAGGCGATCAAGTGCAGCTTCATCAATTCCACCCATCTGAGAAGGATGAACACATATAGGCAAATAAAGAAGTAGTCCAAAGAAATGGAGCCTTCAAAAGAAAACAATTAAGGCCAAACATTATGTTTTTGTTTACTGACTTTAGTCTATTCATAAAATCAGTCAAAAAAACATGGGTACAGAATTCCTATGACCCAAAAAAACAAACATGTTTTTATTTTTGTTCGATGCAGATATTGCTATCTTTAGGCATCCACACAAGGTACAATACACAAATACGAACTGCAGTATCAAATATCCCAAGAAATAATAACATGATACCTTTCCAATGGCAGCAGTGGTGTTTCCAACAGCATTAAGGGCATCAGTCCTTTCACGTGTTCTGTGGCTCATTCCTGCCATCTCAGCAATGCCTCCAGCATTGTCACTGATAGGACCGTAGGCATCAATGGCCAATCCAATGGCAATGGTGCTTAACATTCCAAGCGCAGCTACAGCAATGCCATACATGTATGGTGTCTCGAAGTCTGAATATCAAGTAATTAGAATTAACAATTGGAAACATCAACTTGATGAAGCACGAGAAACATGTCAACTGTGAATGCATTCAATGGCTAAGAACTATCCCTTTCCCTAAAAAAAAAGCCAGTTCGAAAGTTGTAACTCTATTCGCATAAGCACGATAAGGTTCATTTTTCTGAAGTCCTAAGACTTAAAATTCTCTGTAGATGTGAAACTATTAATATGTTTATGCAAAGAATTCCCTAGTTTGATGTTATTTGGAGTATGTACTTGTTGTTTGCACTTCGTAATTGTTGCCTCTCTACATCTATTGCTTTCAGTGCTTCATTAGCTTATTGGCGCACGCGCTAAGTTCCTGCTGCAAGGCAGACTGTTGCAATGATGCCCGCTCAACCCTTTCATTGACATCACGAAACTGGGCTTCAAGATCTTCTTTTTCCTAGAAGGACAATCTCCAAACACCAATTCAACTTAATATACAAACAAGGTCAAAAGAAAAAAAATCTAATGTCAAAAACATACAATCAAAAGATAATATAAGAATTATTATAATATTGCATATTACTTCTTCTAACATATGACCTAAGCAGATCCAAACAATATTTTCAGTATATAAATTTAAATCACATCAAAAAAGCAGTACCAGAACAGAACTTGGATTTATCTTTCATTTTTTTACATTAACTCATTCATTAGCAAAAGCTCAAAATGACAATATCAACCTATTTTGTCAAACTTTAGTTGGAGTTGTTTCTTGCCCTACATAGTAACAGGATATTCAACAAAATCAATTAAGGACACTACAAGGGGTAAACTTAACTTGCTGCACCTGAAGTTTTGGCTTATCCAAAATAGGGATACTTCATCAATGCTTATCCAGGTCTTCCTGACCATGTAAAAACTAACTAATCAGGCATCTATAAGTTACTTACTGACACGGTTGTCAAGCTCACGATGTTTCTTTTTCTCATGTTGTGCAATGTTAAGAATATCCTCCTACAAATCATGATTAGAAAACTTGTGATGTTAGAAAGATATACATTCACAATAAGGGATATCTTTGCTCAACAACTAAAATAAAAGGTATTTTCAGTCAGTTGGCTTACACGTAACACATGAAGTAGAGCTGCTTCATCCTCAAAGTGTCTTTGCTCGCTCTAAAACAATTTCAAACTACTATCTAAAACAGAAATTTCTTCTTCCAGCTTGTTTTTCTTAGATCTCAGATTCTCAAGCTCTCCAACATCCACAGCTGTATAAAAGCAATAGTATGAGACAAAAAGACTTATAAGATAATGAACTTTTTAGCAAAGATTTATAGGTACAAATTGCATAAAAGGAGACGCGAGTGATTCACTGATTCCACAATTGCTGAAACATGACCACCATATCTGGATTTAGACCAGCGATAGTGATTTTCTGGGGTCCAAAGATCCATAATTCCCAGTCTCTGAACCTCATTGGCTTTCTCATCAGTTTCCTTGGAGCTAATATACTAGAGAACGCTCATAAATATTAGACGGAAAAAAATTATATATATATATATATATATATATATATATATATATATATATATATATATATATATATATATAGTTGAAGCTTGGGCTCAATGGTTCAAATAGTTGAAGCTTGGGCTCAATGGTTCAAATAGTGCACCTGACAGAAATCAGAGCATACCGTGCCAGTCAGTGCATAAGCCACAACTAAAGGAGGAGAAGTAAGATAGTTAACTCTTGTTAGTGGATGAACACGACTTTCAAAAGTTCCGATTTCCAGAAAGCACAGATGTAGCAATAATATCTGGAAAGGAGTCCCACATGAAACCAGAATGCATCAGTTACATATATACACACACACGCACGTACTTATTACAGTATCTATGGTTTGATTTGCAAAAAGAAGCATGAAGAAACTTTGACAAGAAAGAAATTGTGAGTATGAAGACCGCCGCTTTCCATTTAGGACCATTTATTTATACACCTTTTTGCATTCAAACAAACACCAACCTATAGGTATCATGCAAACTAGAGATCCTTAGATTCATTTATCCATTCTTTCTGGATTAACCAAAGACAATGAATAAAGCTTAGTCAAGTGACACCTCTAAGTGTGAGGAGAATAATGAATAAATGCAAGTAGTGGTAATATGAAAATTAGTTTGAAACATTCAAGAGTTGGAGCTAACATTTTACTAGTAATTACAGAATAAACAGTGTGTTTGAAGGCTAAAATACTGACGGGACAGACATAACATCGGGTTTTTACAATCTTGGTAAGCATAAACATAATATCATAAAAAGAAGACGATACCATTGTCTGCAATTGCAGAAGCAACTGATTCATCAAGGTCGCCGGAGTTCCCAATATAGGTTGTGCAGCCATATCCAACAATATGAAATCCCTGCTGGTTCAAATTCTTTTGCAGGTCGCTACAAATAGAAAAGTCGGGACAAAATTCAGAGAGAGAAATGCAGTTTGCAGTAAAAATAGAAACGTTTCTAAGTAATTGTTTGCATTACCTCTGTAGCAAATATTTTGTAACCACTCCAGAACCTGGTGCGAGACTTGTTTTTACCCATGGTTTAACCTCAAGTATATGTTTATAAACCACAAGGAAAAATAGTCAACAGTATCACATCCTAAATACAACAATTTTACCAATCTCTTACCTTGAATCCAACAAGACACTGCAATTATTGAATAGAAATATAGAATAGTACATTAGCAGAACAACAACCTAACTAATGCAATAAACCCAGATAGCAAAACCCAGCTAAACAGAAATGACCAAATAATCACCTATGAACAAATAACAAACGCTAAAATGAGCATAGGAAAAAAAATAATACATCCAATCTGGCCATGAGCAGGATAAACAATGAATCAAAACATGAAGCACAGATCGAAACAACACAGATAACATCCAGATTTGAACACTAAAGGAATAAGCAAAAAATCAGAAGTCCAGATCGAATAATACCCACAGTGAAAGCCAAAATGAACTACCAGATCGAGCAGATCCCACATCCAAACTCCAACCCAAGCAGAACATAAAGATCTAGACCATAACCCCATACCTCCAGATCATAACTTCAAACCCTCCCTCAAAACAAACCCTTACTAATCTATAACAGAGAAGCCCCGCGATCTAAGCCTTCGGACTTAGCTATATAAGATCGAAAATAAGAGTTTCAGAGGGGTGCCCATAAAAGCCGCCGATAAAGCTCGAAACAACACCCAGTTTGTAAAGAAATGGAGAAGAAGAGATGGTGGGCCGGAGAAGAGGATAAGGAAGGAGAAGAGGAGCAGGTGGGCTGAATGGAACGATGGGTGAAGGAAAATGAAGGGCATGCTCGTCGGATGAGAGCCCTTAATCACATCAGCCATGTCCCAAATGCTCAAGAGCGTACTGGTTTTAATTTCAAATTTCTCCTTCCGTGTTTTAATATTTTGCTCCGTGTTTTTTAAATTGATAACGTTTTTTTTAAAAATATTATCTATTTAAAATAAAAAATTGTCTAATATAAATCTATAAAGTTTTTTATATGTATCTACAATATTTTGTTAAAAAATATTATAAAAAAAATACCATAATATTTTTTATAAAAATATCATCTTTTAAATGTTGTCTTTTTATAATTTTGCATGTTGTCTTTTTATAATTTTGCAGTAGTGCGATGAATTTATTTAAAGGTGAGAAACTATCAAAGTAGCTTAAATAAAGCATCGAACTTAATATCAATTAAAAATGAGTAAGTTACTTGGTCAAGATTGATTATATTTGTCTTTTGTGAAATTTTTACATATAATTAAACACTCTCCACTACTTCTTGCTCTAAGCATGTTAATTTGAATATATATATATATATATATATATATATATATAAAAACTTATTACATAACAAACGTTAATTATGGACACTATTTCAATAAGTTGATCTGTGGTCGTCGATTATATGATTTAAGGGATGAAATTGAATAAGACTTGAGTTTGATTGTTAATAGGACATGCGACTAGCGCAAGTACTCTCACTAGCAACCAGAATAATGACTATTATACCTTTATTTTAACTTTTCAAATTGGGAGTTAGTAATACTTGCGGTCAGAATACAGGAAAATAAAAAGAAGATGGGCATGGCCCCATGTTGGAGTATATTGACTATTGGACTGTATTCTGACTGCAGGTCCTACTAGCTATCAGATTCAAGTTTTATTCAATCTCATTCCTTAGATCATACAATGGACGACCACATATTAATTTATTGAAATAGTGTTCATAGTTAACGTTTGTTATGTAATAAATCCTTGTATATATAAATTATACAACTGATGATTAACTTATTAAAATAGTGTTTATAGCTAATATTTATTATGAAATAGGTCCATATATATATATATATATATATATGAACAATTAATGTATATTGGATGCCGTCATTTTTAGAAGTGATAATAACATGTCCCATTATGTAAAATATCAACTCTATTGATGATGATTTTTCAGTAGTTTTCTTCTTTCCCTAATTCCCTCCTTTATTCCCTTGCACTCACTCACAAAATGCATGATAATGGGGAGGAGTGTTAGCTTATCTTGAGGAGAGTCAACTCCAATCCAACATATATGGGTCACAAAGAGGTGGGCTACCAGTCAGAAAAAACCGACAAAGAAAAGGAAAAGAACTTCTCCTCAGGCCCATTTTTCATTCAATCCTTTTGGAGCGACAGGGGTAGTGACGGGACAAATTATTTTTTATGACTCCCAAATAATTTATAAGATTTATTAGAATTTAAATTTTTACATAATTCAATGATTTAAGTGTCATTTATATTTTTTACATGTATCCCACTCACACCTAAATTACTGAATAAAAATTTCAATTCTAATAAATCTTATAAATTATTTAGGAGTCATAAAAAATAAAAAAAATTACCCGATTACTACCCCTGTCAGCAAAACCTGGTCCCCCAACATTTTTGTTTTTCATTCGGCTTCAGACAAGTGCTTAATTCATCATTTTTCTCTCCCCAATTCCCCCTCCCTCGCTACATCCCAATAATAATAATAATAATAATAATAATAATAATGTCTACTCTTAACAGACCTGAAAAATCTAAATTAATTAAAATTATATGAATTATTTTAAATTATTTGGATTTTTTAAAAGAAAAACAGGCTCAAATTAGTTTTGAACCATTTTTTATTTCAGCTACGTATGCTATAAAGGATTTCGGGTTTCACGTTGGTTCTGTATATGAAAATGATTTCAGGCAGTCGACCTTTATTTCCACTTTTACCCTGGTCTTGTGAGTGTATCACCAAAAATTTAATACACGTAATTAGTCCTTATTTTACAATTGATGTTAGAAAAGGGATTTTATAATGAACATCCCTCCTCCCAAAATACTTCCCCCTTCTCTAATACTTTTAAGATGATGATGATGATTTTTAATTCAAAAAATTAAATATATATTGTACTCGTAATCATTTGGTTCTAATCCGTATAACTCGTATTGAAAACAGATTATATATATAATTTTAATTTTTAATAAAATCTTAATTATATTTTTTTAATCCATAGCCAAATAAAAATTATTTTTTGTCAGGTCAACTAAGTAGGACCCAACACGACGTGTTCATGAGAATCCGTAAATTGAGGAATATTTTATTCACGGACTCCAACAATTTAAATTAATTTTTATTTTTATATGTTTTCATGTGTAATGTTTTAAAAAAAATAATACAAATTAAATGCATGCTTTGTCTGTAAGAATAAATTTTATTAACTTGTGGGGATACTGAACAAAATATCCAATATATCATCCATACCTAACTGTCACAAACTTGTTTTCAAGTGGAATATATATATATATATATATATATATATATATATATATATATATATATAGACACTGTATATATCTATGTATTATTTCTTTAATTAATATTGTGGAGAAAATGGTTAGAAAGAAAGAGGGGATGCATGCATATATGTTTCCATGGGCGCGGGAGCTAGTGACATGGACTAAACACTAGATACATTTTGTTTGTAAAAATAGACAAGTGGCAATCAAAGTGTACACGTAGGTCCACGTGGCTAGCTTATTGATTCCCACGTAAATTAAAGCCTTCTTGACAATTCCACACACGTAATCGCTCTCCCTCTCTCTTTCTCTCTCTCTCTCTCCCCTGCACCGCACTCTTAAGGGACCTCAACGTTTGAGCGAGCAGCTGCATCATGCATGCGTTAAAGAGTCCAAAACGCAACGTTCTATTCCTTAAAACGCAATACCCAAAAACTCTTCCTTGATTCTTGCTTGCTCTGTGAAACCTGAAGCCCTCCAGGCTCCAGATCTCCTTGAATTGAAACTCGATCACAAAATTAATTTTATAACATTGATTTGGAAAAGTCCAATTAATTAATTTCTGATTATATAAATATTTTCGAACTTTCTCACCCAAGCACGCCTGGCAATTGGATTTTGAAAACATACATGCATGCATGCAGTACTACTATTTGAATTAATGGGTGTAGTTACGTACGTTGGAGAATGAAAGAGATAGAAGGAAAAAACTAACAATAGCAAGAGTATCTATCTATCTATCTATCTATCTATCAGTATTTGTATTGTGAATGAAGAAATTAAAAAAAAAGAAAAAGAAAAATTCTTGGGGATCGGGATTTGTGACCTCTCTCTCAACACTTTTTTTGTTCTCCTAATTTTTTTTTTATTTTAACTCAAATTTTTATAAAATTAAGTGATTTTTGGTTTAAGATTTAGTGTTTTGGGTTTAGAATTTAGTGTTTTGAATTTTGAGTTTAGGGTTTAATATTTTGGGTTTAGGGTTTAGTGTTTTGAATTTAAGATTTAATGTTTGGGTTTAATGTTTTGTGAGTAAAAGAAAAAAAAAAAAGATGATCGATCGCTAGACCGGTCACAAATTCCGATCCCGTAAAAATGCTCAAAAAAGAAACCCAAAATATATCAAGATGAAAATTGTAGAATAAGAAGTATAAATAAAAAGAAAACCAGTTGTATATATAGTAGCGGATAACCACCGACTTAGATAATTGGGAGAGGAAACAAGCGCGTGCACCATTGTGTTTTTAACAAATTGATTATAATTTAATATTTTAGATAATATCAAATGAGAAATATATATATCATATTAATTTTCATAACCGAACAAAAACTGATAATATTATATCTTAATATATAAATTGAAAAATAAATACCATATTAATTGAATGTTTAACTTGATTTTTAAAAAATGAATATTGATCTATATTTTTTAAAACGCGGTAGTTTATTATTATTATTATTATTATTATATTCTAAAAAAGAGATAGTATATTATGAATATTACATACTATATTAATTTTTTTCCCAAAAATTATTATTTTTTGAATAATTATATATTAATTTTGTGGGCCCAAGTGTAAAATTAGGGTTCACATGACCTAATTGAATTAAATGCGCAATTAGGGTTCCACGGTCTCATTAAATGTGCAAATTAGGGTTTGCATAACCTAATGGAATGAAGACAAAAAGTCAAAAATAAATGTCTTTAGATCGGAGAGAAGCCTCCACGCGTCCCGAGGCGTAAAAACTCGTGGAGGCGGTTCGATTTGGGAATTGATTGAGGGATTAGATTGGTGGCTAGAAGGACTGGACAATATGGGCATTATTCTAATGACTAAAGGGCATTTCTGGAATTTTCCTGAAAACATGTGTCTCGCACATGACTACTTTCCGTAAAAACCCTATAAATACCCCTTCCATTCCATTGGAAGGGGACTCTCTTCTGACTCAAGACTTGGACTCTTGGAAGATCAAAGGACCCTTTTGGTGACTTAAAGGCTTGGAGATTCCACTTAAAAAGACTAAAGGGTTTGGACATTCTCTCAACTCAAGGACTCAAGAAGGCTCTTGGAATTCTCGCTACCCTAACACGGTTCTCGGATTCTAGAGTTACACGCGTCGTTGGAGAATCGCCCACCTGTCGTTCTCCCCTCTATAATCAATCAATCAATTCTGTATTCTTCGTGGATTTCTCTCCTTCTCAGCCAACACGAAACCTTAACCCTAGCAAGGTACGATTTCCTTGCCCACAAATTTATTATCATATATCTGTACAATATAACAATTCATGCCACATAATTTATTTATTTTCATTTGTAATATATTTGTCACATAATTTTATTTTAAGTATGTTTTTCTTCTGCATTTTTTTTCTCACGTGCGTGGAGACCAATTATAAATTAAGAGAGATAAAAATAAGAATTGTCTTTTAGAAAATGCATCAGTATTTTTTATTTTTTATTTTTATATTTTATTCTTTTATTCCTATTTTTACTCTTCCGCTCTCTCATAATTTCTTTTCCTTTGACTCTTCTGTATTTTATATTTTTTAAAACACATTTAGTGTGTGTATATCAAATTAACGACTAGTTATTAATTATAATATGTACAAAGAGTTCTGGTATTGATGTATAAAGGAAGTTTTTGTTATAAAAATTTTATTTATTTATTTATTAATATAAGTATATCATTAATTTATTATTCATTAAATGGTCATTTAATTTATTTATATAAATTTCCGTATTATATAATATGATTTATGTATATAAATAAATGTTATATGCATAAGATATAAATCATATGTAATATATAAATAAAAAATAATGATTTATAATTTAGGATAATTTAGAGATATTAATATGTATGTTATAATACTTTAATATATATGATTTATATTGATTATGAAAGTTGAACTTCTAATTAAAATATTAGTGCATTAACGGTGTTAATTAAACGGATTATGTGATAATATTTTATTTATAAAATATTTTTCACATAAATACTAATTTATGAAATTTCTTAATTTTGAAATAATAATGGACTTAATATATATATATATATATATATATATATTAATTTAACATTTCAATGAGTGAAATTACATTGTGTTAATTAATACCTCAAAATTTCGATTAATGTATTTAATTAATATTATATAGAACATTATTATTGTCAAAATATCTATAAGATTTTTATAATTTAATTTATCATCAATCATAGAATTTTGATCGAGTCTTTTAATATTTATTATTAAGAGGCCGGATTGATTGAATTCTTAAATCTCAAGTAAAGATAAGTTATGGACTTATGAAATTAGTTTAGATGTATCGAGATTATATTAATTCTGAAATATTTATGTACATTTATAGAGGAAATATTTACAATTTATTAGCAAATGATTTATTTAATTAATAATATTTATAATTTATTAGCAAATGATTTATTTAATTAATTCCTGAACTTAAGTGTAAGTACAATTATTTAGTAAAATTAATTATAATTAATATTTATTTTGAATATTATTATTAGATAATAATATTTAGATAAGTACTTGAGTCAGAAGAGAAATCCATCAGAATTTCATTTCTAGCTTAATATAGACCAGATTCATAAGAGAGGGTAAACATCAATGTAATTATATATATCATTGATTAGAAACGTATTTGGTACTTTTCCTATGAGAAGAAAATGCCAAATTTCATATTCTCCTTCAGATTAGGAAAAACACGTAAGATTTTTTAAGACCCCAACATTTTTTATAAATGAATAAAGATGAATTTTCTATAAATATCATTTTGAATAAAATATTTTTATTATCATTTTTGAATATTAGTGAATTTGATATAATGTTATAGTTGTGGGTAATATTTATAAATTTTGCAAAGTACGCAAGTTGTTATATAATATTCGATTGGTCTGGGGAATATTCGCTTTTAACAGGAATATTCAGACGAAAGACAGCACAATCATTCAGGACCCCATAAATGTAATAATCGTTTGATGAAGAAAACGACAAAATTTTTATAAATAATAACAGAAGTTGTTAAGTTTTTAACATCGTTGAATACCCGGTGGTTAAAATACAAGAATACGTTGTTGCACAAAGAGAATACACCAGATTGCATAATATTTTTGAATTATTGATTCTTACGTAAGAAGGCACTACTCAATAATAATTGTTACAAGAATTATCGCTCAATATTTTATTTTATTGATTCAATAATTGTTGCGTTGATATTTTATATTATTGTTGTTTCAATAATTGTCATCGCACAAGATTTCCCATTATCAAATCAATAATTCATATTATTTGAATAATATTATTAGATAATGTCATTATTGGCAATGTCTAGAAAGTTTCACAAGGAGAGGTTTGGTCACCTAATCAAGCGCCAAGAAGGAGAAATCTTTATCGAAAAGCCCCTCTTTCCCGGGAAACTACCGTTGTCATTATTGTGATTCGTAATATTATTTGTGAATAATTAATTATTGATTTATATGATAAGGAAATATTTATTTTATGTGACATAAATGATAGATAGGAAAATATTTATTTTATGTGGTTATAAATGAAGGAATTAATGTTGAGGTGTTTTATCAAGATTTTTGTCTGAAGGGAGGTATTAAAAATCAAATCTGTTCTTAAAGCTCTATCATGTGAGTTATAATTTTGATCCGATCGCTGGATCACAGGATTTTTGGATATGTTATACATATATAAGTCGAGTATATGTCCACAAATTTTGAACCGTTAAAAATTAACGATGATTTGTTATGAATTTTAAGAGGTGTTGAAAATCATCCGCTTGTGAATTTCGGATATTTTCTGCTTGGAATTTGGAAAAACTTAAAGCTACAAAGTTGTAGAGAATTCGATTTGTGTGGAATGGACATAAAATTTGTATTTTCTCGATAAAAGGGCTATTTATTATGAATTATTGAAGTTTTAAAATTAAATATATTTTTTTATTAAAATTATGGGTGGGACTTTTTTTTTTTCAAAACATGTGGTCGATTTTTTGGGTCCAAGATGTATGCTTAATTTGTTATTCAAAAAGGTTGAAAGAAGAAAAAAAAAATAATAATATTATTTTATTATTTTAGTCTCCTATACGTTTCTAAGCATTTTCCTATAAATAAAGCGCTTAAGTTAGAATTGAAAATCACACCGTAATCGAGAATTCTTCTTCTATAATATTGAGCGTATTTCTTTAGAGTTTTAGAAAGCTTTGAGAGAGAGAAAATAGTGAAAGTTTTCTTCAAGAATATCCCCGCTTATACCAGCTTGGAATACTCTTCTTTTCAAGGTAAGTGGATGTTATTTTTGTTCAATATTCGCTTGAAATAATATTTTCTTCCATACTCTGTAGTATGTAAGTAATATTATTTCGCTTTTAGATTTCAAATTCTATACTGCTTTTGTTAAAATTTTGGCTTCTATACTCCATGAAATTAGTAGAATATCCTCGATATTTGCGCTTCATCCAAAGATCTTTTCATGGAAATATTATTCGAGCATTCTTGATAAGTTTTAACTTTTTTCATGCCGAGTACTATTCACACGGGTTACTATTCTCAAGTACTATTCACGGGTACTATTCACTGAGTACTATTCACCCGGTACTATTCATGATAAAATTGATTCGCTTTTCATCCAAATTATTTTTGGTACAATATTATTCTTGAATTTTACTCCACAAAGCAAAGATCATGTCGATAATTTGACGTTATTGATTTCGGATAAATTAAATTATAAATCTTAAAAATTTATCCTTGAACTTGTTTTATTGAATTCTTATATCATTGTCATCATCCTCATGTTTATATTATGTTGAAAGTCATCTGTGGCCTCAGAAAAGTATAGATGGACTTGGTATGATTATGACTGTGGATTATTCTAAGATAATCATGACCGTAATGTTACAAATGATGTGGTAAAAGTCCTCATCGTCCCAGAGTGCATCGATGGACAGCTTGTTGGCATGATCACATGACCATTGATGAATACACGAATATCTCTTGGCCCGTAGTGCATGGATAATTTGTGGTCGTGATACTAAAGAATATCCTCGGGTCAGAAAAGTGTAGGGGTGATTGGATGATGTGGATTATTTATTGTCGAGTCTCGCCGATAAAAGTGATGAAAAACCTTTAAATCATGTAAGATAGTAGATTTTATTCTCTACTTGACTCTTCTAATGGATTGCTTGTTCACCGCAGCTTAAACTTGATGTTTGTTATATTTTATCGCTTTAACATCGTTCAAGGCTAACGATAAATTATTTCGCATTATCTTAGTCATAATATTTTTATCGGGCTAGTTGAGCTCACCTTTTGCTTTCATTGTTCTCTTCAGAAATGAGAACGTAGTCGGGACTAATGGGGAAACGAGAGTGACGGGTCCATGATGAGCATTAGTAGTCCTCACTATTCTATGAAATAGTGTGATAATAAATGTATTGAGGACTCCATTTGAGTTGAATATCGTCTAGAAGACAATATTCGTTTTAAAACTCTCGCTTTATGTTTTGTCGTATTTTACACGACATAGTTGTATTATTAAGTTGTATTTGAATTTTGTACCATGTATTGGCGCACTCAAGATGGGTGATGTATACCTATTTTGGGGGGCGCCACAGCTTGGTATCAAAGCTTAGGATATGATCCCGGCCGAGATGTGAGACAAGAACTAGAGAGGGAGAGACGGGAATTTTTCGCTAAGTATGACCTACCTAAGTTTATTTGGTATTTAATTGGTCTATCGTAGTATAGGATAATATGTGATATGTCAATTAACCCTTGTTTTGTGGCAAGATTTGAAAATGACATCCGAGAATGTTGAGAATAGCAATGGAGCATGTGAGACCGCTGAGTCTCCACAGATCAATAATCGTGATAATGTGCAACAGAAGACAATAATCCTCATGCAAACAACAACACCGACCAAATGATGAACGATGGAATGTTCAGAGGCTTTATGCAATTCATGCAACATCAAAGCAAGAGAGACTCGTCCAAAATGCAGTGGAAACACCGCAAACTCTTGACGGCCACCGCTAAACAAAGCTTCAAGGAGCGGGACCACCAGAGTTTTTTGGAGAGCCAAAACCACTTAAGGCGTGAGACGTGGATAAAGTAGATCAACAAGATATTTGATGTCTTGGGATGCTCCGAGGAGCAAAAGGTTCCTTTGCCACCTTCATGTTGCAGAGGAGAGGCAGACATCGGTGGGAATCAGTAAAGCGACTCAACCCGCCGTGATCAAGATGTCTTGGGAGAAGTTCCAAGAACTATTCAACGACAAGTACTTTCCCGAAAGTATTCGGCTCACATGAAAGAGGTAGAGTTCATTAAGTTGGAGCAAAACAATACGACCGTGTCGCAAAGACGGGCCAAGTTTGCCGAAGTTGTCCCGGCCATGGCCCCATTTGGTTGATAATGAGGAGAGAATGACGCGAATGTTTCTAAGAGGTTTGAAACCCGAGATACGCCAATACCTTATCTCTCATAAACCGTGGTTTGTATTCAGATGTTGTGAATAGGGCTCAATTATTCGAGCGCGATAATGAGTCAACCCAACCAAAGAGAGAGCAACCAACAAAATGATAATACAAAGTGGTAGCAGTACCATCAAGCTAATGACAACAAACGTGGAGGGAATCAACATGCCGTAAATGGTAACCACTTTGTGGTAATCATGGCCAAGACAATAAGAATGGACATTTCAAGAAGAGGAGATTCAACAATGATGGAAAGACGCCAAGACCAAAGACCTGTTGTTAAGGAAGGAGAACGACCACCCATCATATGCTTCAAATGCGAGAGGGAGGGACACATCACCAAATCGCGCGATGTCGCCCAAAGCGTGTTATAATTGTGGAAGAAGAGAAGGTCACCTAGCCCGATTTTTTGTCATGCAATCAAGACAAGTCCAATTGGGATGGAGGCACCAAAGGCCGCCCCGTAAAAGTCAAAGCCAAGTAGTTCAAGGGAGAGCGTTTGTCGTGACCTCCCAGAAAGCAAGGAACCCTAACGAGGTCATCACTTGTAAGCTTATCATAAACTCTAATGAAGTCTATACCTTATTTGATACCTGTTTCTACCCATTCTTTTATTTCTCCTACTCATGCGCCAACGCTTAAATTTGACTCCGAGAAATTAGACTTTGACTTATCTCGTTGAAACTCCGCTGGGAGAAACCTTCATTACATCCATCGCTTATAAGTCTTGTTTGGTTCAAATCGGTACCTCACACACATTACTCGCGTCGATCTTATTTCATTGAAAATACTTGCATTTGACGTAATTTTAGGATTGATTGGTTAACTACTCATCATGCAAAAATTGATTATTTTCGTAAGGTTGTTAGCTTTCATATTCCTAACCAACCTATTATGCTAATTCAAGCAACCAAACCATTAAAATCAATCACCGCTATCTCAAGCCATAAAGCTATTCGCTTATTGAAAAAATGGATGTCAAGCTTTCTTAGCTCATGTCACTTGATTTAAACAAAAATACGCCAATTTTGAATGATATTTCTATTGTTAATAAATTTCCGACGATTCCCTCAAGAACTTCCCCGCCTACCCGAGAGCGTGAAATTGAATTTTGTATCGACTCTTGAACCCCAGACAAAACCCATTTCCAAAGCCCCATATCGAATGGCTCCTATTGAACTTCGTGGAGTTAAAGACCCAATTGCAGGAATTGTTAGACATCGATTTCATCATTCATCCTAAGACGCCTCCTCGGGGTGCTCCTATTCTATTCGTGAAGAAGAAAGATGGGAGTATGCGATTTTGTATTGATTATCTGGAGTTGAATCATGTCACCATCAAAATAGGTACCCATTGCCACGTATTGATGACCTGTTTGACCAGCTTGTAAGGCGCCAAATTCTTTTCAAAGATCGATCTTCATTCCGGATATCATCGCTAAAGATTAGAACCGATGACATTCCAAAGAGACGCTTTTCGTAACTCCCAGACGGCATTATGAATTCTAGTCATGTCTTTTGATCGACTAATGCTCCCGCCGCTTTCATGGATATGATGAACCAAGTATTCAAGGAATATTTGGATCACTTTGTGGTCGCCTTTATTGATGACATCCTCATATATTCCAAAAGCCGTGAAGATCATGAGCAACACTTGAGGTCGACACTCCAAAAGCTTTCGTGAAAACAAGCTTTATGCCAAGTTCAAGAAATGCGAAGTTCGCTTCGAGGAAGTAGCATTCCTGGGGGCACGTAGTATCAAGTCATGGAATATCCGCTGACCCACAAAGATTGAAGCTATTCAAAGTCGGGAGCAACCTAAATCAATGATCAAGTACGTAGCTTTTTGGCTTAGCCGGGTTATTATCTGAGATTCAGAAAGGTTTTTTCTAATCGCTACTCCATTAACTCAAACCGACCAAAAGATACAAAATTGGTTGGAGCGTGGAATGTGAGAAGAGTTTTCAAGAACTCAAGAGGAGACTCATTTCAAAGACCTGCTCGACAATACCATCCTGCTCTTGAGGGATTTGTCATCTACAAGTGATGCTCAGCAAAGGGTTAGGATGTGTTCTCATGCAACATGGGAAAGTCATAGCCTATGCCTCTCTAACAACTCAAAGAATATGAGAGGAATTATCCTACTCATGATCTAGAGTTGGCAAATGTTGTCTTTGCACTAAAAATTTGGAGGCATTACTCAGATGGGGAGAAAGTGGAGATCTTTACTTGATCATAAAAGCCTCAAATATTTCTTCACTCAAAAGGAACTCAACATGCGACAACGACGCTGGTTTGAACTATTGAAAGATTATGATCATACCATTCAATACCATCCCGTAAAGTTTAACGTAGTAGCCGACGCATCGAGTAAGATCATATGCGCGCAAGTGCGATATTGTCAACGCAAAGGCCCATTTTATATGACTTGCAAAGGATGGAGATAGAGTTAAAGACTCAGGACCCATGTGATGATGGCAAATATACGAGTAGAACCGACTTTTAATCGATAAAGTTAAAGTCGCTCAAGCTACGCACTGGAGCCGATGCATATGAGGAAGAAAGTGCAAGAAGGTGCTATGCCTAAGCAAGAATCGATGAAGAAGGAATACTTTGAGTCAACTCCTGCATTTTGTGTTCCTAACGACCTCGATTTAAAGTATAAAATCATGATGGAGGCGCACAACACACCGCTTTGTAATCCATCTCGGGAGTACCAAATGTATCATGATCTTCGACATACATTTTGGTGGAGCAATATGAAGAGAGAGATAATGAGTTTATCTCAAGGTGTTTAACTTGTCAACGAAGTCAAGGTGGAGCATCAAGTACCAAAAGGTCCATTGCAACCACTTGAAATTCTAGAATGGAAGTGGGAGCACATTACCATGGATTTCAACATCGGTCTTCCCAAGGTTTCTCAAGGCATAGATGCGATTTGGGTCATTGTTGATAGATCGACCAAGTCGCTCATTTCTTACCTATACGAGAAACTTATACACTTGAACGCCTTGCTCAGATGTACATAAACGAGATTGTAAGATTGCATGGTATGCCAAGATCCATAGTTTCGATCGAGACCCAAGATTCACTTCAAGATTTTGGGTTAGTTTGCAAAAAGCTATGGGCACGGATTTACGATTTAGTTTTGGCTTATCATCCTCAAACGGACGGGCAATGAGAGGACTATTCAAACTCTTGAAGATCTATTAAGACTGTGTCCTTGACTTCAAGGGAAGTTGGGACAAGTTCTTACCATTGGTGGAGTTTTCCACAACAACAACAGCTTATCAAGCAAGTATGGCATGGCTCCATTCGAGGCGCCAGATGGAAGAAAGTGTCGTTCTCCAAAGATGTCGGGATGAGGTGGGTGAAGCAACGTTGTTGGGACCGAGTTGGTACGTATGACTACGTAAAAAGATTCAAACGATCCGACAACGATAAAAACCTCACAAGATCGATAAAAGAGTTATGCCGATCTTCATCGAAAGGACGTGGAATTCAATATCGAGAACATGTGTTGTTACGTGTTGCTCCATGGAAAGGAGTTACGAGATTTGGAAAGAGAGGAAAGCTCAATCCTCGATTCATGGCCCATTTTTAATCCTCGATCGAGTAGGAATCGTGGGCCTATAGACTCGCTTTTACCGCCAAGTATGTCTCGTGTTCATAACGTTTTTCACATATCTATGTTACGTAAATATGTGAAAGACCCCAACCACATTATTGAGTTAGAACCGATGAAATAGCGGAAGATTTAACGTATGAAGAGGTTCCCGTTAAAATCTTGGATAAGAAGGAGCATATTTTACGCTCCAAGGTTATACCTCAAGTCAAAGTTTTGTGGAGAAACCACGATGTTGAGGAAATGACCGGGAGTTAGAATCAAATGAAATCAAGGTATCCTTACCTCTTCGACATACCGTGTACGCATTCTAATTTCGAGGGCTTAAATTTCATAAGAAGGGAGGTTGTAAGACCCCAACTTTTATGAATAAAGATGAATTTTCTATAAATATCATTTTTGAATATTATGGAGTGAATTTGATATAATGTTATAGTTGTGGGTAATATTTATAAATTTTTTGCAAAGTACGCAAGTTGTTATATAATATTCGATTGGTCGGGAATATTCGCTTTTAACAGGAATATTCGTATTTACAAGACAATCATTGTGGACCCTATAATGTAATAATCATTTGATGAAGAAAAATGACAAGTATGAGTTTATATAAATAACGCACGAAAGTTGTTACCGTTAACATCGTTTGAATACCGTGGTTAAAAAATACAAGAATACGCTGCGTTGTTGCACAAAGAAGACACCAGATTGCACAAAGATTTTGAATTATCGATTCTTACGTGTTAAGGCACTACTCAATAATTGTTACAAAGAATTAATTATCGCTCAATATTTTATTTTATTGATTCAATAATTGTTGCGTTGATATTTTATATTATTGTTGTTTCAATAATTGTCATCGCACAAGATTTTCCATTATCAAATCAATAATTCATATTATTTGAATAATATTATTAGATAAGCATTATTGGCAATGTCTAGAAAGTTTGTCAAGGAGAGGTTTGGTCACCTAATTGCGCGCCAAGAAAGGAGAAATCCTTATCGAAAGCCCCTCTTCCTCGGGAACTACCGTTGTCATTATTGTGATTCTCGTAATATTATTTGTGAATAATTAATTATTGATTTATATGATAAGGAAATATTTATTTTATGTGGACATAAATGATAGATAGGAAAATATTTATTTTATGTGGTTATAAATGAAGGAATTAATGTTGAGGTGTTTTATCAAGATTTTTGTCTGATGGAGGTATTAAAAATCAAATCTGTTCTTAAAGCTCTATCATGTGAGTTATAATTTTGATCCGACCGCGCGATCGATCGTTGTGATTTTTGGATATGTTATATATATATAAGTTGAGTATATGTCCACAAATTTTGAACCGTTAAAAATTAACGTATGATTTGTTATGAATTTTAAGAGGTGTTGAAAATCATCCGCTTGTGAATTTTTGATATTTTTGTTTGGAATTTGGAAAAACTTAAAGCTACAAAGTTGTAGAGAATTCGATTTGTGTGGAATGGACATAAAATTTGTATTTTTTCCGATAAAAGGGCTATTTATTATGAATTATTGAAGTTTTCAAAATTAAAATATATTTTTATTAAAATATGGGTGGGACCCACTTTTTTTTTTTGAAAACATGTGCAATAAATTTGTGCCCCAAGATGTCTAGCTTTGTTATTCAATAAATACATGTGTAGAATAAAAATAATAATAATATTTTATATTATTTTAGTCTCCTATGACGTTTAGCATTTTCCTATAAATAAAGCGCTTAAGTTAGAATTGAAAATCACACCGTAATCGAGAATTCTTCTTCTATAATCTTGAGCGTATTTCTTTAGAGTTTTAGAAAGCTTTGAGCGTAGAAAAAATAGTGAAAGTTTTCTTCAAGAATATCCCCGCTATACCAGTTGGAATACTCTTCTTTTCAAGGTAAGGGATGTTATTTTTGTTCAATATTCGCTTGAAATAATATTTTCTTCCATACTCTGTAGTATGTAAGTAATATTATTTCGTTTCAAATTTCAAATTCTATACTCGTTTTGTTAAAATTTTGGCTTCTATACTCCATGAAATTAGTAGAATATCCTTGATATTTGCGCTTCATCCAAAGATTTTTCATGGAAATATTATTCGAGCATTCTTGATAAGTTTTAATTTTTTTCATGCCGAGTACTATTCATGGGGTTACTATTCTCAAGTACTATTCACGGGTACTATTCACTGAAAGTACTATTCACCCGAGGTACTATTCATGATAAAATTGATTCGCTTTTCATCCAAATTATTTTTGGTACAATATTATTCTTGAATTTTACTCCACAAAGTAAAGATCATGTCGATAATTTGACGTTATTGATTTCTCGGATAAATTAAATTATAAATCTTTAAAAATTTATCCTTGAACTTGTTTTATTGAATTTTTATATCATTGTCATCATCCTCATGTTTATATTATGTTGAAAGTCATCTGTGGCTCAGTAGTGCATAGATGGACTTGGTATGATTATGACCAGGATTATTCAAGATAATCATGACCGTAATGTTACAAATGATGTGGTAAAAGTCCTCATTGGCCCGTAGTGCATTGATGGATTGTTGTTGGCATGATCATGACCATCGATGAATACACACGAATATCCTTGGCCCGTAGTGCATGGATAATTTGTGGTCGGATACTAAAGAATATCCTCGGTCGAAAGCAGTAGGGTGATTCGATGATGTGGATTATTTATTGTCGAGTCTCAAATGATAAAAGTGATGAAAACCTTTAAATCATGTAAGATAGTAATTTTTTATGCTCTACTTGACTCTTCTAATGGATTGCTTGTTCACCGCAGCTTAAACTTGATGTTTGTTATATTTTATCGCTTAACACATTGTTGAAGGCTAACGATAAATTATTCTCGCATTATCTTAGTCATAATAATATTTCATCGGGCTAGTTGAGCTCACCCTTTTGCTTTCATTGTCCTCTTCAGAAATGAGAACGTAATGGACTAGTTCTGGGAACGGAGTGACGATCCAGATGATAAGATTAGTAGTCCTCACTATTCTATGAAATAGTGTGATAATAAATGTATTGAGGACTCCATTTGAGTTGAATATCGCCTAGTAAAAGACAATATATGTTTTTAAAACTCTATACAACAATGTTTTTATGTTTTGTCGTATTTTATACCATGTATTTACGATTCAAGATATTATTAAGTTGTATTTGAATTTTGTACCATGTATATAGCACATAAGAACTCAAGATGGGTGATGTATACTTTACGCATATTTTTATCGATGACGATTTTGACATGGGGATGTCTTACTCATACGATATTTATTATTGATGATTTGCATTCTTATCTTCTTATTATAACTCTTCTAGGACTCAGCACACACATCGTGTCTCTACTAGTAGTTCATATGGTACTCTGAGTGGTTTCCCACAAACAACCAACAAACTAGTTTCCCATCTCGTCTACACTGTCTTTCACAATGAGTTATATCGGTTGCCAGTTTCGTATATACCTCCGCTCTCTGAAGAAATTGTTTTGCCAGCTCCCATATGTCAACCATCAAAGATTACGATTGTACCACAACCTAAACTTATCTTAACTTACCCGAACCATTAAAACTATAATATTCGTTAAGTCAATTTCTCATTCCTTATGACTTTCTGGCAACTAAATGCCATACCTCAGGATTCATTCTTTATCGTCTAAGTCATATAGTCTTTTGTATACTCAGAACGATCATACAATATTAATTCTACGCATTCATAGCATTAATCATTTTACGTTACCTTATTCTTATCTTACAACGTCCAGTTTATTCGACTCAGAACGTTATCCAAGTTATAATCATTAACTCGGCTTCTTTACGTTATAAGTAATTGTCTTTAATTCAGTTTTTTTCATCACTCACAGGTTTAGTCATCATTCTTCATTACCTTACGGTCAAACCATACACGACGTGTAGGTTCTGCCCGTTTAATATTTGCGTACACTCAACCTTTACGTCGGCTAAAGTGTTTAATGCTTACTTTTCTTTCTAACATTCTCTATCTGACTCGCATTTGGACTTTCATTACACTTATTACCATTCATTATGACTTTCTTGATAAATCATATCTTACTTACTACATTCGTCAACGTCTAAGTTATACAACTAATGTATACTTAGAACGTTCGCCCAATGCGAATATGATTCACGAGGATCATTTACGTATTCAACGTTCACATTGATCATCTCTTCATCTATTGTTCAACCCTTACCCAAGGTTTTAATCGCTGTAATTCGTTATCCATGACATGAAGCCCATGTTCATTACTCTTTCTTAATGTCGAAGCCATACTGTTCGTTGTATGCTAAGACTGATCGTTCATCGCAACTACGTTGCATTTATATTCTTTGACTTTTAATCCCGTTCAATCTTTCCATTCAACCTTCACTAAGGTTTAAATTCACTTGATTAAGTGTTATATTAGGTGACCTATATGTTCTTTATCTTTCCTTGCACTTCCCCTAGGAGTTGAGCAATTAAAAGCTCTTCTTTGGGCCTTGCCTTGCACCGGCATTTCATGGCTGCCAGGTTCTTACTTTTTTCACTACGAAAGCGATTTAGCGAAGAATTGATTACCCGGGTCAAGGGCGTGCGCCGCCTCCCAAGGCTTAACTGGCACTGCGGCGCCAGGCATCAAACTTTGAATTTTTTTTTCTAAGTCTTGAACTGGTTTGAGACACTTACTTTAAAATCTCATAACTCTTTCATTATAACTCGGAACGAGGTCATTTCAAAGCCATTTTTTTACTCTCATTATGTACTTCAACTTCCCTTAGACAAAAATTTATTTTGAATCCGTCAACTTATCATTCGATTGGCTTAAATTTTATCATTCGTTCGTTTTACGTTATTAACGTTCTTTGTTTATTCGTCCGAAATTCGGTCATCCGAACTCGGAACTCGTTCATTCTTAAGTCCACGATTCACGTTTTTTATGTTTTCTTGCATTCTTATGAAATCCTAAATATTCAGGTTCATTTACGTACTTTCTACTTCTCATTTGTCTTTTACGTAATTTTCGTCGTAACTTCGTTATAACTATGTTTAATTTGTTCTTTATAAACGTTTCTATCGTTCCTAAACAAGCAATAAACAACTAACTTATACGCGATGGTTTTAAACTTGTCCTTCAACAATAAGTTATACTATATATGATGGTTTTAAATTTGTCCATCAACAACGTTCTTCGTGTTCTTCGCTTGTTTTTCGTGTTTTTTGTTCGTTCTTCATTTTTAATCGATATTTTGATTACGATTTTTTTTTCTTGGAAATTGGTGTTATGAAACACCATTCCTTACTTATTTTACTGAATCGTTCATATGATTCATTCGGATCGTTCAAATTAATTACGAAACTTATACTTCCTTAAGAAATTTATATATAAAATAAACTTCTAATTCTTATTTCTTCGCTTTCTCATGATTTCAACCATATGAAAATCATTCTTAACACCTTTTACTTCTATTCTCATTAAGCTATGTTTTTAACATAGAAAACTTAAAGAAAATTTATATTAGACTAGGTTTTGGATTACCTTTCTTCTTTAATCTTCTTCCGTTGGACAAGGTTTGCACTCGGGCTAGCTTTTCCTCTTCCTTTTTCTCTTCATCCGATCTCTCTCTCTCTCAAGTGTCAAAATCACCAACAAATGAGCTAAGGTTCTCTTTTATAGAAAATCAAGGCTAGGGGCAAAATAGTCATTTTGCCCCCAAAGTTACTATTCACACCTCCTTACTATTCACACCTCTTTACTATTCACGAAGGTTCTCTTGGAAGCTTCGTGGTTCTGTTTTTTGGGATTCGTCTGACAGTTTGAAAAACTGCGAATCTCGGAATCCAAATATTTTTGGATATTTTGTCTTTCTTTTACAAATTAACTTTTACACATTCTTTGAAAAACTGAAAAATACTTTTTGATGATAAGCGTTTTCCTTGACGTTTTTCCCTAACGTAGTTAAACGAATGAAAAATACATAACAATACTTTTCGTCGTTTTTATTTCGTCCGATTTCTGCACGTTTTTCGACAAATATTTTATCTCCTAACTTAACTTTTTCACGACATATTATCGTCAAATTTTTCGACGGAATGTCATTTCGACATACCGAACTCTCGAAAAGGTTTAGGTTATTCAAACCCTAACCCTTAGGGTTTCTTCGGGTGAATGGTACATATTTCGTCTTTTTCCTCGAAAATATTTTTGTTCCCGGAATTTTTTTATTTCGTCTTGAAAATTCTAACTCGTTCAGTCTAGCTCGTAGCCAGAATCCTCCCATTTTATAATCATCCTAGGTTCTAGAACGATTAATAAACACATAGCACATAATATTATTAATAAAAATTCATTTTATTAATAACTAATTCTTTAAACTTAAATTCTGAACAATCTAATTTTTCGGGTTGTCACATAAAATCTTTTGGATATTAAAGACTCTAACGTGCTAATCCAACAAAGATCTAGGTAACAAATTCGTACTCTAGATACATGATATATATATATATATATATATATATATATATATATTTTGCATAAAACTATAAATTACTAACCCATTTTCGGCCATGAGATAAGAATTGGATGCATTACTAACCCATTTTATTATTATTATTATTATTATTATTATTTTAAATCATGATTTTATTATTATTTTTTAAAACTTATTTTTGAAATATTTTTCCTACAGTTTTAAGTTTATTTTGCTAATCATAAGATTTTTTCAAAAAAAAATTAATTGCATTTATTGAATATTATAATAAATTATATATTTTGATATTTCTTAACATACAAAAATTACAAGGGACACATCGACCAAATCTATATTTATTTAATTTATTTATTAATTACGTAAATATATTAACAATATTCTTTGTCTTAATTTAATTGCTTTAAAATTTTGTATATTAAGTTGTAGTTTATTATAATGCTATTTTTAATTTATTTATTAGTTTAGTTTACAGTTTTTATTCATTAAAGTCGGATAATACTATTTGATTTATTATTTATTAAAATAACTTATTATAGAAATAAAGTGCAATTTTTGGCCCAAAAAAGTTGAAATGTTTATTTTAAATATCCAATAATAATCTTTACTTTTTAAATTGCAATAAAAATGTTAATTGTACTCGGTTTATAATTTATTTAAAATAATTCAAAACAAAAGACTACGTATATGTATCAGCTAAAAAGCTGTACTCCATGCATGCATGTATCGATCATGTATGGGGGGTGGGGACAATATAATTATATATGTACGTTTATCTTGAAGCTTGTAGCCTAACTTTTTATATATATATATATATATATATATATATATATATATATATATATATATATATATATATCCATTGCATTCCTGATTAATTAGTTATCTAATTATTGTTCGGATCTGGCAGTTGGTAGTTTTTTCAGGTGAAGTCGGTTGGCCTGGCTAGCTTTAAATATTTTTTAATTCATGTTTCTCATGATTAGCTAGCGCTATAGAAGTATGATAGTAGTCTGATTTTATAAGAACAACTTGTTTCTCTGAGAATTAAGAGAGAGAGAAGCAAACTAATTAAAACAATGGGCAAGTTGCAGGGGTGTTCCAAATCTTTTGGGAAAAAGTAATGGTGATTAATTATTCAATTCAAATATTAATTATTTCATCGTTACTTAATATAAATTATTTTAAAATTATGTATATGTATTAAAAAAATGATTATAAAATATTAAAATTTTAAAAAAATTATATATATAGTTAGCAAGATTTGAAATTGACCGAAAAACCTAAAGAAAACTGTATATATAATTGTAGAGACTAAGAATGTGGAATTATGCACGCAATTAATTATTATATATATCAACCGAATTGATCAAGACTTTTGCAGGTGTGGCATGTGTATGTAACATGCATGCAAAATATAAGTTACATTCATCAATATCAATTCCAAAATCTCTATGTTGCACGTTGGCCTTGTGGTATCCAATAATCTTAATTCCATTATCCATATATGTATATATATATATATATATATATAATTTAAGTATATATATATGTAACTTATAATAGCTAGCTTAAATATGATATGCTTTAACTAATTAATTATTAGATCAATTAAGTTAAACTTCTGCCATGCATTTAGTCCTCCACTAGCCTCTCTCTCTCTCTCTCTATATATATATATATATATATATATATATATATATATATATATATATATATATAACGCCATCTTCTAAAGGATAATATATATGCATATGAAGGATATATATTTAATTATTTAATTTGGTTTCGACATTGCGAATTACTCACAACTTTAATATTCCTTTTTCTTCTCCACAAACCCATATATATATATATATATATATATATATATGTCAGGATCGAGTAAGTGATCCTTTTTTTTTAAAATGAGGATTTTTTTTTTTTTTTTTTTTTTTTTTAAAACAACTAAAAAAAAAGTTTATATTTATGGAATCTGAATTTTTCATAATACAATGTTTTGGGTATGATTTGAGTGACGTATAACAAAACATATATATGATACCAGCAGGCATCGTATCACCACTTTTAGTATAGGTATTCAAAACACGCCCAAAATATTGTATTATGAAAAATTTCAGTTCCATAATATTAAACTTTTTTTTTAGTTGTTTTAAAAAAAAAAAAAAAAAAAAAGTCCCTCATTTTAATAAAGTAAAGATTCCCTTACTTGATCATTTCTGTATATATATATATATATATATATATATATATATGTTATAACGTTCAATCATTATTTACAACAAGAATCTAATTAATTTTATATGGGGCGGCTTGATCTTGATCGATATAAATATAATTATTAATGTACTTCTTTCTCTCTCTCTAAGCTGCACAAAGTGGTTTCATGTGCCAACTGCTAGCATATATATATATATATATATATATATATATATATATATATATATAAAGATTCATTAGTTGGTTATTTAAGTTTGTTAGATTCAATATACATGTAGTTATAATATGATGGTTACCCATGTTTTAGCAGCATGATTAATAAGGAACAACCATTGAACTGCTTTTAATCATGTGAGATATTCCAAATCTTTATATTTTGATTAATTAATTCATACTCCATAACTCAAATGATATTTTGATTCGATAAGAAATTATATAAGCTTGCTTTGGCTAATAGGAAAAAAAATGATTGAGAATGCCTGATATATATATATATATATATATATATATATATATATATATATATATATATAATTTCAATAATCATGAAAAATCAGTCAAACAATATAATATAATTTCATAATCAAATACATCACTACTATTATAATATCAAATATCAAGAACGAAATTAAAGAAAGAAGAAATAAACTTACAAACAAGTCTCACATAGAACAGAGAAGAAAACAAATTTCACATAAAAATTAAATAAATAAATAAATTCACCTAAGTGAGAATCAAACTGAAACATAAAGGTTTTTTTACCTCAATTTTAATTATCAATAGGCTAATATCTCAATCATATACGTTGTAGAACTTAAATACTACAATTTTCTCTAAAATGAGATAAGAATATTCAAGTCCTCATTGTGTCCAATACTGAGTAATATTTATAATCTTGATCTTGCATGGGTTTAAATTAATTGTTTATGAACATATATCGTTGATCACACTTAATGTATAAACTATTTAATTAACTGCTAAATGACAGTTTCATTTATTTTTATTTTTCAAATCATAGAGTTAGATTGTGGAAAGAAATGGAAGCATTTCTCCAAACCAGACGCAATTAATAAAGTGGTAGCTAATAAAGTGTTAAAAACACATAATGGAGATTAGATGATCAAGTGCATAGATCCTTGTCACAAGGCAATAATTAATTATTATAATTTTGGTTGAGGATGTTCAATTTGATTTCAAATATGAACAGATCTGACGCCAGATGCATGTAGACCACTTAATAACAATTCTTAATGTGTACAAGAAATATAATATGACCATCTTTTAGTCATTATAGTCATCAGTGACATTAGGGGTACGTAGTAGCTGCTGTTATAAAATATTTTAATTAAAATGATATAATAATACATATAAAGGGTTTGGTTGTCAACTTCTAATTGGAAGCTAATCACTGTTTTATTTTAGTGTTAATATACATACCAGAATTAAAACGCAGATAAATAAAAATTTAATAATACGTTTTGTAATGTTAAATAAAAATAATATGTTTTATTTAGAGAGAGACTTCAGACTTGTATTGCTCCCCAAATGAGGACTAACAAGTAATAATACATGCATGTATATATGAATGACATGCATCTACTTGAGATCTGATCAATTAATTTAATGGAAACAGGTATAACAACCAGCTTTGTTATTAAAATGTGCCAACTTCGACCTAGCTACCTATATATATAGAGCCCTGAAAACTCTATCATAATGACCAACTTTTTTAGATTCTGGTAGAAATTCTTGTCTTATTTAGTTGAGATTTTAATCCCACTTATATGGTCAAGGGAGATCACTTATGTCAAAAATTTTATTTTGGGACAGCACCACTTAATTATGTAAGGGCCAGTCCATATAATTGTAAAATTCTTAAATTAAAGAATATAAAGTGATATAGCTAGGTGATACGTTAATCGATTAATGTGGATGTAGAGTCTCTCATTTCCTTTTTTTTTTTGGCAAAATTAATGATTTGGTCACCGAAGTTGACACGTTTTATTGAATTCACGATTAAACTTTTAATTTTTCAAATAAACTAACTGAACTAATTAAAATTGTTAAATTAAGTCATTCCGTCAAATATGACTAACAAACGTTACATTTTTTTGACTATTATCTGACGTGGACTTACAAAAGAAAAGAAAAAAAAGAAGAAAATGACATGACTTTTCGAATTATGTACAAGAATCACAACTTATCGCATGAATCGTGCATACAGGAAGTGTAAAATTGAGGTTTTCAAATTTTGTACCCAAAATTGAGGTTTTCAAAAGGATTTTAAACCCAATTTTTTAGATTATCCAAAAACATCGATCGAGTCCTGCGATTAACACCAAAACAGAATTGCGTGTGGGATCAATAGCTTCCCAACGTCATCTTCTCCGACTATTCTCTCTACCACGATATCACGGCTTAGATCATCGCCGATTGACCGGCCCAAAACTTTTTTCCTCTCGTCTTCAATTGACGTGTTTTGTTCTTGATCTAAGTCAAAAACCCTAGATTCGCTGGAACCCAAGTTTGCAGATCGACAAATCAGTGAGTCGTGAACGAGGTTGGGAAGAATCTTCAACACAAAATCAGGGCTTCCTGCTATTTGAAGAAATTTGCAGAATCTTCGTTGCCGTGGATGTTTTAGGTCTGAAAAAGCGGGGCCAAGGCCTTCGCTCATGGATTCGTGTTGATACATCAGGGAATTCCCAAGTCATCGAGGTTGACAAGTTCACCATGATGCGTCGATGTGATCTTCCCACCCGTGATCTACACTTATTGGATCCATTATTTGTTTATCCCTCGACAATTCTTGGCAAGAGAGAAAGCAATAGTTGTAAATTTGGAGCAGATTCGATATGATGTATTATTACAGCTGATGAGGTTTTGCTTTTGAATTCTCTTGATAGCTATGTATTGCAGTATGTGGTGGAACTACAACGAAGGTTGACAACTGCTGGAGTAGGTGAGGTTTGGCAGTCTAAAGGTGCTGAATTGAGCAGGAGAGGGAATAGAAATTTTGAGAATATGTATGAGAGCACATCACCTGATTACTTGCCGTTTGAGTTTAGGGATCTTGAAGTTTCTCTAGAGGCTGCTTGTACATTTCTGAATTCCCAGGTGCGTAAAAAGAAAAATTCAAACTTGATGTATTACAAAAGTCATGTCATTTTCTTCTTCTTTTTTCTTTTCTTTTGTAAGTCCACGTCAGATAATAGCAAAAAAAAATGTAACGTCCGTGAACCATATTTGATAGAATGACCCAATTTAGCAATTTTTATTAGTTCAGTTAGTTAATTTGAAAAATTAAAAGTTTAATCGTGAATTCGATAAAACGTACCAACTTCGGTGGTCAAATCATTAGTTTTGCCCCTTTTTTTATGCATTTGTAAGAAAAAGATTTTGTTTTCTTGTTAACTCACTACTACAAAAGAGTAAATAGATAACGCGAAAAAAACGTTGTAATTTCAGTCAGAAAAACGTCATAGTTAAGGGTGTCATCTATTTGACACCCTTACACAACATTTTTAAAACGTTATAGTTAAGCACAATACACAACATTTTTTAGAGAAAAAACGTTGTAGATTTGTTTTTCAAATATTAGCAGATGCTTAAAAACGTTGTAGAAGGTATAATTCTACAATATTTTCTGGATAAAAATATTGTTTAGTATATCAGATAATATTTAAGCACATTTACACAACGTTAAATAAAAAGGTGTCATTTATTTATACAAATATACAACATTTTTAAAATGTTGTAGATAAAAAGAAAAAAAAAGTTATAATTCACCTATATTACCAATGCACTTGCAATATGCTAATGCCATGATATATAGCTAAAAGGTCTAAATTCTCATTTAAATTTAAAGCCAAAATGTATCAACCATTCAAAATACATCCCAATTATACCATTCGTTTATAGTTTCAAATTACTATATCCACAAAACATATACCAAATTATCTATATATACATCTTAAATTCACTTTTCAATATAAATTACTACTATGTTCACCAAGAAAATGTTCTTCGGGACACCATCCGTCTCACTTGGATACGTTATAATTGGAGCAGAAACAGAAGCAACAGAAGTAGGAGCACTTTGATTGCCTGCAAGGAGGAGGAGCATGCACAACTCAAAAGACATACGTATTAAGTACAATAGACTCACCCATTATTTTAACACTAGATGACTGTGATTTCATTACCTGTTGAAATCAAAGATGTAAAATGGTTATGACTGTGATTTCATTACCTGTTGAAAAACATGTTAACATGTTCTCTCCAAAAGAATTCTCAAGAAAAAGATGCAAATTTCAATGACTATAAAACAAGATGTGTAGTGAGAAAAAAACACACATCAAAACTGGTTGAGATGTAAAAAAAATTTGTAACTAAACCAGGAAATCATATTATTATGTGCATTCAGAAGATCACAATCACATACAAACATTAATATGACAATATTTGTTTCCCAGGTAAGTTGTACCTCATCAAAAACCAGCAGAGATCCAGCATCATCACAGGCAGCACACTAAGACTTACTGTAACAACAAAGCTCTGAAAATAGATAAGCACCCTGAACAAGACTTTCTACTTGCTAAAGGCAAAAGGGATGATCAAGTCTGGCAATACTATCATTAAAAATAGGACAAGTAAAAAGGAGTATTATCGATCAAGTTCAGAACTGTCAACACTATCATTTTCGTCTCTGGTGTACTTCAGTAATTTTCAGCTCGGCATGAAAAAACAGTAACCATCCTTGTGGCAGAGCAGTAACCATTTTTGAGACACTCAGCTAACCATCTTTAAGACACTCAGATATTATGTATTTCAGTAATTTTCAGCTCGACATGGAAAAACATCTTTCAGTAATTTTAATAGCAGTAACCATCTCTCAGTAATTATGTATTATGTATATCCTTGTGGCAGAGCAGTAACCATCTTTCAGTAATTTTCAGTTCGGCATGGAAAAACAGTAACCAATTTTTGAGACACTCAGATATTATGTATTTCAATCGAAGCATCTTTTCCCTTGCTGACTGCAATGCATACAACAGTTGCAAGTATGTCACATGGAGTTATTACTAAAATATAATGTTTTATGCACAATACGAGGAAATCTCATAATTTGGTAATCCAGCAATATTTCAGACAGCAAAACTCACCTTGTGTACATCTGTTATTCAAACTACATACTTTGGTCTAAGAAGCATATCCTCTACTGCTCATTGTATGTTTGATAGGCTCAACCTTAAAATGCCACCCAGTATCAGCTTACAGGCCGTTAGTGGTTTTCATAACCATTTGTAGACGCCCCATAAGCAGCAACAGCTGCATACATGTTTGGATCCTGATTCTGTGGCACAGTATACCCATAACCGTTGTACCCTTGCTTGTCGTAATAATTCCCATTCCATTGATTTCCGGAATCCATTCTCAACTGTCAACCCATTCAGAAAGGTAAACAAGAGGTAAATACATGGAAAATTGATTAAAACATGATAAGAGCAAATGATCCTAAATTGTTTCTCATGCATCCTTTTTATGTAACATAATAGTTGATTACAGGATAATGTTTATGAATCATTTAAATAAAAATCTGGTTCCAAATCCAAAGGCAAAATCCCTATTAGTTGGGGCAGGCACTAAACAAATAAGTTACTTTCATGAAAATCTGAAGAAACTGATCATAAGTAATAGCTTTTGGAAAAGTTTGATGGTAAGCTAAAGAGAAATAGAAAGGAATAAACTATAACTAATCATTGACTCATTGTAGCTTTCTACTTTGCCAATTTGATAAACAATTTTAATTTTATATGCACATTACTTACAAACAAATAATAAGCTACTGAACTAACCAAAAGTAGAGGAAAGTGCCTTAGAATAATTCTCAAAAGCATGCTCATATCATAACCGCATCAAACAAATACAATTCAAAATCTAATTATATATCTTTAAGATAACAACATATAAATCTGACAGCTATGCAATGCAATGCATCTCATCTATAGCATCATTCTCGAAATCACTCTAAAGGCAATCACATAGGCACCAAGGTCAGCATCAATGCTACAACTAAGGAAACTACCTCAGCTTGCCACACATTTTAGTAACAAGTATCAGATTTTAGTAACATGAGTATGACTAATTGCAGGATTTTAATTACCGGGGTACTGAATCAATGCTTGAACTCCTCCATTCTTATCAAACATGGCAATCTTTAGGACATGCCCAAAAGCAGAGAAAACCTAAACACAAACCATGGGAAAGAAAAAATTAGCAGAAAGAGAAAAGTAGCCCACATAAAATGTTAAGACCTTTGTGTACTAGTCATGACGATACCATGTGTAAAACTAAGGGTGTAAACGAATCGAGTCGATCCGAGTATTGAGTTGCTCAGATTTGGTTCACAAAATTTATCAAGTATAAAATAAGGTTTGATTGAGGCTCATTTAGCTACCGAGTCGAGTACGATTCCGAATCGAGCCCGAGCAGTTTGGACTTTTCTAACGAATATGATCCGAGTATAAATAGAAAATTATAATTTGAAGAGGTTCGAGTAATTTATCAAACTTTAAAATGTGCTCATATTTGACTCGTTTATATTTCGAGTCAAGCTCGAATCGAACTTTTAGTCGAGCGAGTATGAATCGAGCCCGGACTATTTGCTCATTTTCCAGCCTTATGTAAAACATCCAAGGTCACTGCATATTGCATATTCTCAATTGAAGCAAGAAGAACATTACTCTCAGGCTCTAGTTTTTTTCCATCTAAACACACTGATCTGCAGTAACGACAAATGAATGTCATCAGATATCTATCAAAAGAAAGAAAACAAAAAACATTCCCGTCAAGTGGTGCAGAGATAAAGCACTTATGCTTCTGCTGGTTTAAACAAGGACAACCAACAAAGTGCATGCATGTTACATAAGAATTACAACAGAAATATGAATAAAAAACATTTCAAAATTGCACTATGAACTACCAATACTCCTGTCCATGAATACACGACTGGCTCATATAGGTGCCACGTCTATAAATCACGAACAAGAAACAGTCAAATTAAAATAGATTATCATACTAATTGAAGAGTGATAGTGCACATAAATTATGCACCTTCATGATTCCATCTAATTAAGAGGGTGGAGAGAGTTGTAATAATTAGGAGACAACAAATCATAGTATAACCAATTTAAACAAAAGATAAAATAAAAGTAAAAATGCATATCTGAGAAAAAGCTCAAAGGAAAGAAGATTATAAAGATGGCAAGAAGATGAGTAACAAAGAAAGAGCATAATAAATTAAGATTCATGTCAAACAAGTGAAGTTTTTGATCTGTGTTGTAATTGCCTCACAACTCAAAAACCAAAGACCTTCCATTTTATTTTATTTTTTACCTTTCTATGATAGGACAAAACTTCAAAGCACTTCTAAAACCTATTAAAAAAATATATTGTACATTGTGAAATTCCATTACTCTCTCAAGCTTTAAGCAAATTTTAGAAATGAAGAAACCTTCAAGTCCTGTTCCAAACATGATACAGCCACACATACAGTTCAAAATAAATTTTTAAACAAAAAATATATTAATCTGCTTGCTGGTGGTAAGGCTAAAGAATCAAAAATATGCTCAATTTTTTCTTATACTCTTAAGTGTATTACCCAACCCTCCATATTCCCAATGCAAACAATAGAGGTTTTGCGGTCCCCCAACCCCAATGCCCTCATTTGATGAAAACTTCCAAGTTCAAGAGCGCAATAAATCAATAATATCATTAACATGTTCAACAGATTAATATCATTAACATGTTCAACTCCAATGCCCTCATTTTATGTAACTGTAATGGGATTGACAGGAAGAAGAGGATTAGTGTAGTCCCTGGATCAAAAGGCAATATCATTAACATGTTCAACAGATTAATACTCGTAATAAAATAACTTTGACAGCTAAAGCAAACATATCAATCTAATACAAAGTTGTATTATAAGATCATGAACAATTATATAACAAATAAAAAGAAAAAGGAGAAAATACACCATACTACAATACAACAAAAGTGTTACAATATATCATTATGTTAGTAGTAGATTATAGAAACTAAAATACCCAAAAAATGATCTTCAGATACCTGCTGCGATTGCTCTGGAATTTTACACTCAAATTTGTGGGCAGAATACTACTTATACATAATTTCCACCAAATACTAATTAATACTAGAGGAAGCAAATACTAATTTACCTGAAACAATATAATATTAAGTTTGTTCACATACAGTCTTTCCCGAAGAAAAGAGATCTCATCACTCGAAAGCTACGCAAATAGGAATAAAAACAAAATTATCACAGAAGAAGAAATTATCGTTGAGACTGATAACCTTCTTAAGGGGTTACATACCCAAATAGTTGTGATTATTAATTCATATAAGCAAAAACAGTTGACAATTTTTAAGGGCTTGCCTTTGCTTCATACACATCTCCTCTTCTCTCTGCCGCGACGCCGAGGCTTGTCTGATCGCTAATTGGCCAATGTTTTGACTCACTATACGGATATCAACAAGCCTATCTCAGAACTCTTTGTTGATTCGTCGCTCGATGTGGACCGGATCGCCGGGATCTGCTTCTCGAGCATCCGTTGAAGCGTGGATAACAGCGTTCTGTTGAAAAAATCAGTCTATCGATTCCAGACACTGCCGAGAAGAATTGTTGTTTTGCGTGATATGAAGATTTGCTCGGGAGCAAAGCTCCATTAATTAATTGAACACATATTCAGCAAATCTTCAAACCCTAGGGCTTGAAGATTTGTCAGAGTTATGTTTAGGCATTTGTTTCGAGCTACGACGAAGGAATCGAGAGAGGTTAACAATTATGTATGTCTTTTAATTTTAAGTTACCACTTCAACGTGGTTTTTTGCTCCCTCCGTGTTTTTTACATCCATAACATTTTAAAAAAAAACGTTATTTAGTTAAAATTAAAAAATATCTTTTTAAATAAATAATATTTTTGATATATATTTATAACGTTTTATTAAAAAGCGTTGTAAAAAAAATTATCACAATATTTTTTATAAAAACGTTGTGATTTAAGTATTGTCTATTTATTACTTTGTGCTAGTGACTAAATAAAAAAATAGTCTCTAGCTAAAACTGTACTTGAAAAAATTAAATGTCAGGTGCATAAAATAAACATAATGTATAATATGACTATATATATTTATTTATTTTTACCATTGTTTTATAAGCAATTATTTCTGGAAACTTAACTTATTAATTATTCATCTGAAAGCTTAATTTAAAGTTAACCAAACATGATGTGCTAAATTAAGCAAAAGAATTGCGTGTAGCACCACATTTTCTAGAAGCCTAGAATTAAAATTAGTATAGGAAGAAGAATGGAGAGATGATTTTTTTTTTTTTTTGGTTTCCAATGTATCCTCGTGCTCATACATTACTAGAAAAATAAGAATAAGTGATGAAACTTTATGATAATTTTTAAAAATAATCACAAAAGATAGTAATTTATGATGGACTTTTTAAGCAATCATAAAATAATAGTATATATGATGGCTCTTAGTGATAAATAATTTTGTCATCAACAGTGGCGGAGTCAGAGGATTTCAACAGGGGGGTCCGGATTATGCATGTAATTTTTTTTTCGACGGCCTCTTAATTTGTTGATTTTTTTTTTCATATTCCTAAATCACAAATAATTCAACATTCAACAAAATCATAATCCTAAATCACAAGTAATTCAACATTTCAATTAGTTACTCAAATTCAATTGAACAAAAAAATCAATTACAAATTGAAACACATTGTTGATTTATTGAACCGAAGAATGGTACTTTAAAGATTTTGAGTCTCTCTTCTGAGTTCGAGGAATCAGTAAAAGCGGTAAATCCAACTGCGAGTTCTCATATTACGAAAATGTTGGATAATCACTTCATTATCAATGCGCTTAAAAATATCTCTCTCGACATAGCAAGACACCAAACAGCTTCGGTGAGAAAGTCATCTCCCATCTTGTGTCATAAATTTGTCTTAACAATATTCATCGCAGAAAATACTGTTTCACATTAGCAATGCATGATGAAAAAACAAAAGCCAACTTGATAAGAAGATATACTAAATGAAAAGTAGTGTGATATCCCACCTCAACCATATTAGTTGCAAGTTCTCCGACATTTTTTAGTTTAGAAAATCTTGCATTTCCTCTCATTTCATAAATCCACATCTTTAGTTGTTCTTTAAGCTCCATTCGATCATCCATTGAAAAGTCTTATGGATATAGTTCTGCAAGTCGAACTAACTTTGAAAAACTAAAATTGGAGAACGAATTCTTAGGATCAAGACATGTTATGCACAAGAGCAATTCCGTGTTCGTCTTAGTGAAACGATTATCCATCTCTTGACTAATACGATCAACAACCTAAAAAATATAAAATAAAATTACTTCTATATTCAAAAACATAATTAGAAGTATAAATAGAGAAAAACAATTGAATACCTGACAAAATATCTCAACTCGAAAGTGGTGAAAGTATGTGTGTTTGCAACGAAGGCGACCTGGAACATTATCTTCCATATTAGGGATGCTAATATTATGTTCAGAACAAAAACTGTTCACATCTCCTAATAGATCATCCCATCCATTCTCCCTGAGATGTTGCAATTGTCTCTTGGTAAGAATAACCAAATTCACGGGCCTTTACAATATTCGATCGATCTTTTGTTGCAAAAAGCGTGACAAAATATTTGTCAACCCCAACACTACCTTCATCAGTGAGCAATGAATACAAACTCATATGTTTCCATCTTATCGATCAAGCCCACAACAATGCCTTTACTTTTGGATTCCTGTCCATCTTCATATATATTCTGAAGAAAAAATGTTGGAACCTAACCTTAGAAGTTGGAGTGATGGAGTCGATTGGCGTCCCAGCGACACTGGGCAGCAGACAAAGAAGAAGGCGGCCAGAAAGCGGCGGCTTGGCTCTCCACTCTCCAAGAAAAGACCAGCAGACGTGAACAATTCCTCCGTCTCTCCGTGGCTCTGTTTACGCTGCTTTTTGATTGTGGACTTGTGGTGGCGCTTTGTTATTTGGTAATATCACATATGTAATATGTTGACTTTTAGTGGCTTAATGGGCCATCATGACTTTTAGAAAAATACATCTGAACATAACTACATGAGAAATATTTTTTTCTCTGTGTGGGCTAGTTCAAACAAGTCAAACAACCTAATCTAAGTTATAAAAAAAAATTACTTTTTTTTTCTTCCCCTTCCTTCTTCTTCTCAACGCACCTCGGACCCCCCGGACTTCCCGAATTTCAAATTTGGACCTCCCTAGTACATAAAAAATTTCGCATGAAGGGGGTAGTGGACCCCGGGACCCCCCTCATACGGTCATCAATGTAAATCATTAAAAAGATAAATTTTTGTGACGACTTTTATTTGCAATTACGAAAAGAATGTATTTTGTGATGAAATTTTTAAACCATCATAAAACAATAAAATATATGTTGGCTCTCAGTGATGACTAATTTTATCATCATTATAGAGTATTTGTGACTGCCATTGCATTTACCAAATTTTATGTGGAAGTAATTTTGTTTAGTAAGTCAACTCACATATGTTTCCTTTTAGATTTTATTTTAAAATTATGATTATGATCTGGGCCTTGGTGTAGTGGTAATACGCGTTATTTAATTTATAAATGGGGGGAGGGTTCAAATCCTACAAGTATCATTCGAAACAATCCTTTTTTCTTCTTTTTTTGTGATAACTTTGACAATCACAATAGATTACGTGTTAATGTGATTGTATTAATCATCACAAAAGCACTAAACGTTTGCGTGATTGCCAAAACCATCACGTAAAACCTTTCATTATGAACATATACAAGACGATCATTGTGATGCTTAAAACCATCACGAAACACATAAACCTTTCGTGATGATTTTTCTACTTTTTATGATGGATTTTGGCCATCACAAATGACCAATTTTTTAGTAGTGATACTTTAATTTGAAAGTCGAAGAAATCGAAGAATTTCTTGGGAATCCTACAAGATCTGTTCGTTCTTTTTTCTCTGACAGATAGTCAGAACTTCATCTGGGATCGAATCCTACTGAAAGGGCAGTGGCTTGGTTAAGGAAATCCACTAGAACCGTAGTGAAAGTGAGTCTTCATAGAATAATTGTCATTATTTATGGACCCGAACCTGGGTGATCTATCCATGAAGCAGAAAACTCTCCCAATAAAATTTGTTGCATAAACAAAGATTAGTAACCGAAACTTCTTCCTTCAGTGACATATAGTCCCTCCCACGCAAGCCGATCGATCTTCATTCGTAGATAGAGATGACTGTTTTAGTACATGCGTGCATGATTCTTTGTTTTTGTGGGACTTTGGTTGTGCAAATTATTGACAGGTGTACCTTTCAAAATGTCTTTAAAATTACTTTACAAAGAAAGTTTAGGTTAAATAAAATACATCTTAAAGTAGAACCAAAATTAACTTAAATAAATGATGGTAATAGATGATATATATATATATATATATATATATATATATATATATATTTTATATATATATTTCAAAATGGGGTTAGGATAATTCAAACTTTTTTCAATAATTAATAAATTTAGAAACAACTATAACTTGTATGCCCTCCAACGTTTGAAATAATTAAAGAGTTTTAAATGATAAAATAATACTTTTAAACATAAAATTATGAATTTCCCAAGGAGCCATTTTAACACGATTGAACAACAGTATTTATATTATTAAAAATTATAGTAAACCATTTTTGATAAAGAATAAATCTAAAATATATTGCAAGACAAAAAATAAACAACTAGTATCAGTCATAGTGGTGGTAGTAATAACTAAAAATAGGAAAAGAAGAGTAGTGGCGGGATGGATATTAGTGTAACGCGTGGGGTAATTGATTTTAGGTTTAGAGGGGAGGCCACGTGTCCAGTCAATGGGGGTGAGTCCTTACTCTTAGAGGTCCAAACGCGGGTTTTAATATATACTGGACCGAATAATTAATCTGTCGATCCCACCAAACCGTCCAAATTACTTTCTACACCATCACATTTATTTTTGTAATGATCCAAATAACAAAGACTTAAACGACTACCTCTAACATAACCACCATTCCCACTAACCTCCTCAACAATTCTTTAGTCTTACTACTACCTTTTATAGAACTACCAGTATTCTCTTCCAAATCATATCTTGGTCATGCACCAACTTTCTCTTCCCCCTCTCCTCTCCTCTCTCTCTCTCCCTCCCTCTAAAAGAGAGAAGAGATGAAATGATATGAGATACATCCCTTAATAACAAATTATTATTATATTAAAATGATAAGACACGCAAGTTTTTAGTCGAATTACAAATGCGACATATATTAAAGAGAGGCAATCTTGTCAAAGTTTGAATTAAGCGGGTATGTCCCTCCGCATCGATGTGTATTGGTGCTTCTTTTTTGAGTTCTTCCTTCCCCTTTCTATGAATCCAACACGTGGTCTTCTCCTACATGTTTGAGGTGGACTTTATGATCTCTCCCCCTATATATATACCACATTCTTCCCCTTCTCTCCTCCTCATTACTACTACCAGTCTACCCGGGCACAACTAAACTAAAGCGACCACTAAGCTGACTTAATTAGCTCTCGCTCTCCCCGCTCGCTTCTTTTCCACTCCTCACAATTTCCTCTTTTATTATTTTCCCTATTTACCAACCACAATTAAATTAAAGCCATGTCTTCTGCTGCTACGGCTACAAGTACATGGGTTAAACCCAAATCCTCTACTTCCAATTCTTTTCCAAGAGTATTGCCCTCCTCCTCCTCCTCTTCTTCAAATTCCATTTTTTTCAATAAACCCCAAAGAAAAACCAATGTAAATTGCACTATCCAAACCCCTTCTATACACCATTTCCCTAAACAATCCCCCAAATATAAAGCACCTACTACTACATCTCCGTCAACCCCACAATGGAATTTCTTACAAAAAGCTGCAGCAATGGCCTTAGACGCCGTGGAGAGGGCTTTAACCGCACACGAACTCCACCACCCATTACCAAAAACTGCAGACCCACAAGTCCAAATTGCAGGAAACTTCGCTCCGGTTCCGGAACAGCCCGTACGCCACCACCTCCCGGTCATCGGAAAGATACCCGAATGCATTTCAGGCGTCTATATCCGAAACGGCGCCAACCCCCACTTCGAGCCCACCGCCGGCCATCACTTCTTCGACGGCGACGGCATGGTCCACGCCGTCCAGTTCAAAGACGGCGCCGCCAGCTACGCTTGCCGTTTCACCGAGACCGAAAGGCTCGTTCAAGAGCGCAATTTAGGCCGCGCAGTTTTTCCCAAAGCCATCGGCGAGCTCCATGGCCACTCCGGCATAGCCCGGCTCGCTCTTTTCTACGCTCGCGGAGTATTCGGCCTTCTTGATCACACCCACGGCACCGGCGTGGCAAACGCCGGCCTGGCCTACTTCAATAACCGATTACTAGCCATGTCCGAAGATGACTTGCCTTATCACGTTCAAATCACTCCTTCCGGTGACCTTAAAACCGTCGAACGATACAATTTCGATGGTCAGCTTAATTCCACCATGATTGCCCACCCCAAAATTGACCCGGAAACAAATGAGCTATTTGGACTGAGTTACAATGTCATTCAGAAGCCGTACCTCAAATACTTTAAATTCTCACCTGATGGTACAAAATCCCCAGATGTTGATATCCAACTTTCCGACCCGACCATGATGCATGATTTCGCAATCACTAAGAACTATGTGGTGATTCCTGATCAGCAGGTGGTTTTCAAGATTTCTGAAATGATTCAAGGTGGATCCCCAGTGGTTTATGACAAGAATAAGGTGTCTCGTTTTGGGGTTTTGGAGAAATATGCAAGTGATGGGTCTGGGATTAAATGGGTTGAGGTTCCTGATTGTTTTTGTTTTCATTTATGGAATGCTTGGGAAGATAAAAAAACTGATGAGGTTGTGGTGATTGGGTCTTGTATGACTCCAGCGGACTCCATTTTCAATGAATGTGATGAAGGTTTACAGAGTGTTCTGTCTGAAATTCGGCTCAATTTGAAGACCGGGAAATCGACAAGGCACCCGATTATGTCTCCTGAAGATCAAGTGAATTTAGAGGCAGGGATGGTGAATAGAAACAAGTTGGGACGAAAAACCCAATTTGCCTACTTGGCCATTGCTGAGCCGTGGCCTAAAGTCTCTGGTTTTGCCAAAGTGGACCTTTTTAGTGGCCAAGTGAAGAAATTCTTTTACGGGGATAACAAATATGGAGGTGAGCCTCTTTTTCTCCAAAGAGAGCCTAATTCAGAAATTGAAGATGATGGTTATATCTTAGCATTTGTTCACGACGAAAAGACATGGAAATCGGAGCTACAAATCGTGAACGCTATGACTTTAGAGCTGGAGGCTTCGATTAAGCTTCCGTCTAGAGTGCCATATGGTTTTCATGGCACATTTATAAGCGCCAAAGATTTGGCCAGTCAGGCCTAGTTAGCGAGTGAGATTGTGCATTTTCAGATTATTGCAGCAGCTGAGATTTATCAGAGGGATAGATGCAGATATGTCCCCGGAATCTCCTAGCTGCTAATATTAAGAACCTTTTTTTTTACAAAAGGGCTCTATATTTATTTTTTTTTACTTTTTATTTGTAATAATTCATGGGAAGTTTTGAGGGACCAGCTTGTAGCTTTTGGGTGTAGCTAGAATTTGAGCTCAGCTGGTTTCTTCTACTTATTCTTTCCCTTGATAATGTACATGAAATAGTATAGTATATAAATATACCAGTTTATTGCTGCAAATACTCTAGGTATTTAGCTATTGGACGATCTATTTCACATCAATTCATCACACACATCTCTATGTAGACTAGTCCAATAAGCATGTTGGACTACTTCCTTACCTAAAAAGTTAACATATTAAGTTGAGACTCCAACATACTTATTAACCCATCTACACCGATGTGAAATTCTCCTGAAATATCACAACACTGTTTATATGTCTCAAACTATACAATTTCCAGTTTCCACCATCTTCATCAGCTCTCTTTCTTTTTACTTGTTTGGTATGCAAATCGAAAATGCAGGATCCGTAAGACTTGACAACATTTAGTGATGGTACAATGGTACTCAATCAGCATCATGTTATTTCATAATCTAAAACTGAAAATGTATCTTTATATATTTTTGAAACAAAATGATACTCAATTCATACTTTAATATAAGACTTTTTAGAATTGTGCACGAGTAATTAATGCTTACTTGAAATTTTAAAACGTCATATATTAAAAAATAAAAAAAATTTTCTAAAACGTCTTATATTAAAACACGTAGGGAGTATAGCATGAAAGGGAAGCAATGAACATTCATATTTGATACAAACAAAAAAGTGTTTGTAGTAATTATGTAAAAATGGGAGACAAATTGGTCTATTTTTGGTGAGCTATCACGACAAACGGTCTTTATCTTCATATTTATCAAGTCTTATTATCCACATAAAATTTTAATCTCTTCCTTCAATTTTATTTGTCCTAATCAACTGTTTATGATCATATTTAGAATCAAAAATTATTCTTAAGTTTATTTGAAATAAAAAAAAATTATTATCATAAGAAAGTACATCTAATATATAATCAAAGTCAACTTATTTGATTTTAATATTTTTAATACATTTATTTAATTATTAATCATAAAATTGATCAGTTTAATCAAAGTCAGACAGATGGAGTAAGTATTACTTTTGTTTATTTATATATTTTGTTTTGAGAAATAAATGTGTTGTATCAGTGAGATATTATCGGTGGAAATTGCAAGCATGGCCTCTATAAAGTGGCTAAAAGTTTTGAAAAAAAATGGTGGGAATTGGGTAAATTAGGGGTGGTAATTTTCGAAACCACATAAACACAATTCATAAACGGTTCATGTCATAAACGGATTTGTATCATAAATAACATTTTAGACGCGTATCAATTTTTGACACGAATACGAATTCATACTATATATATATATATATATATATATATATACGAGTTTTGACACGACACGTATTCATTGATACAATTGTCACACTTGAGTAGGGGCGTATTCAATCTGGGGACAACATAGACAGCTACCCCTGCTCGATTTATTTTTATAAGTATAGGAGTATGGATAAATATGTAATTGAATAAATTTAAGGAGGCAGATTAATGAAAGAATACTGATTTCTTACTACTCATTTTTACCTTTTTTAAGACAAATAAAATAATTATCATAAACAAACCCCACAAAATAGAATAATAATAAAAAAGATACATCGAGACTTATTTGAAACTTATAAAAAGATCCCAAAATTGGTTTATGCATTGAAATTAATTCATGAGTTTGTTTGAATATAAAAAGTAAATTTGGTTTGAGGTTTTAAACATTTGAGGAATCATTCAAATTGAACTATGATAAGTAATTGAAGTAAGTTTAATTTTAAATTGTATCTAAATATTTTTTATTTAATTTTTTTTTAATTTAGATTATAAATATTTATTGCAATTTGTAAATATTATTATGATTAGTTCAATTTTTTTATTATTTAACTTTAACAAAAAATTAATTAAAATTCGCTTTTACTGAAAAAAAATTCAGAACCCGCCCCTGCTTTTGAGTAAATAATTCATCATATTACATATTTTTTGATTTACTGACAACAAAATAATTAATACATGAACTCGCATTATATTTCATTTCCCATATTTAAATAACAAAATGATGAATATAAGTGACACTTGTTTAAATAATTGTACAAACAACACTTATTAGAGGAGATAAATAATTTTTTGGTCACTGTATTAGGGTCCGGTTTTTATTATGGTTATCGAAATTTTTTTTATTACAATCGAATAATTGTACTCTCAAAAACTTACCAAATAGTCATTCCTTATTATTTTCGTCCAAAAAACAGACGGAAGTGCTGAGTTGGCGAACGGAAGTGCTGAGTTGACGATTTGACTTCGTTTTTTTTGCTGATATGTATATAGTTTTGCCATGTGTATCATTGTGTCAACTGTCAAGCACATACTCATAGATATTAAGAATAATTTTATCTTAATAATAATTTTAAAATAATAATAATAATAAAAATAATATTATTAAGAATAAAAATAATAATAATATTAATATTAAAAATAATAATAATAATTTCAAAATAATAATAATAACAACAATAATAATTTTATTTCTATTATTTTTTTCTAAATCATTTGCTTCGGCAATAATTATTTTTATTTTTCTTTAACGCTCGGAAAATATACTCTCAATCTGTAAATTTCTTACAATTCATGAAGATATTTTCGACACGTGATGAAAGAACAAAAACGTAATCCCAGCTCATATGAATTCTACATTATTATTAATCTGTAAATTATTTATTATTATTATTATTATTATTATTATTATTATTATTATTATTATTATTATTATTATTATTATTATTATTATTATTATTTTTATTTTTATCTAAGAGATGAGAATTTTATACTTCATTTACTTTAGAAAAAATCGTTTGAAGAATTTCTGGATTATTAAAAACCTTTTATATCACCTGTTTTAGAGGGATTCATTTTTTTGCTAAGACTATTTAAATGTAATATTGAACAAATAAATGAATTTAGTAATATTAAAAATCATAACCTTCTCAGTTGCATAAGAATACAATTAAATTAAATCAAATTAAACTCCCACACCCAAAATATTATTATATAATGGGATCCACAAAAAAGAGTCTCCTACTATAATATTATTATATAATGGGATCACACTATAATATATAAAGTTTTAGATAATTTTATTTTCTCTAAATTATTTGACGTTTTATATAATTTAAAAAATTACCCACAATTTTATCATTAAATTATTATTAATTTATATAATCTTTTTAAAATTATTATTATAAATATTTTTATTATTATTATTTCAAAATTATTATTATTACAATTACTATTATTTTGAAATTATTAATAATAGTAGTAATAATAATAATAGTAATAATTATAATAATAATTTTAAAAATTTAAAATTTTAAAAAGATTATATAAATTATAAAAATATTTTTTATATGAAGTTGATGTGTATTTAAAAAATATTTTGTTATTTTATTAATTTAAATTATTTGAGTAAGGGTAAATTTGACAAATTATTTTTATTCTCCATTAAAATAAAATAAAAGAAATTATTATTATCATTATTATTATTTAAAATTATTATTATTATTATTTTGAAATTATTAGTAATACTATTATTATTATTAAAAATATTATTATTATTTTAAAATTATTACTATTAATAGTATTTTATTATTATTATTATTATTATTATTATTATTATTATTAGTTTTGGAATTGTTTAGGTGAAGTAATTAATAGTTTTGTTGATTTGTGCTATAATAATCCGCTTGTTTGCCTTTTTTGTGCTCCACGTAAGCAAAAAAATGGAGTCAACTTCTTATTGTCAAGATTAAAATCAGCTTTTTGGATGAAATCGAATCAAGGAATGACCATTTGGTAAGTTTTTGAGAGTACAGTTATTCGATTGTAACAAAAAAAAAAATCGGTAACCACAATAAAAATCGGACCCTAGTACAGTGACCAAAAAGTTATTTATCCCCTTATTAGAGTATCTCACTTTGGGATGATTAAATAGGTGGATCACATCAGAAAAATCTTCTCTAACAATCTCTTTAATTTTAGTCATCAAATTTGCAACCTCTTTCTCACTCTTCAAATTTGCAACCTCTTTTCACTCTTCAAATCTACAATTAAAGGTTAAAAATATTTATTACTCTTAATGAGTTTGATGTATAGCTCATTGAATTGAAGAGACTGAAGAGACACAAAATATGAAAATAACAAATACTCCCTTCGTTCCTAAAAGATTGTCGTTTTAGAAGAAAAAATTTGTTCCAAAATGTTTGTCGTTTATAATTTTTGAGTATAATAAATTATTTACTTTCCTATATTACCCCTAACTTCTCTCATTGTGACAAGAAATTCTCTCTCATGTATTAATAATTTTCAACTTTCCATAAAGGGTAGTGATGAAATTTCAAATAAATTTTACTCGTTAAATGATATTTTCTTAATCCATGTGCAAAAACCTTAAACGACAATCTTTTAGGAACGGAGGTAGTAATATTTTTTAAATTGACACGTAAATTAACAAACTTTAATTTGAAGAGATTCTCTTATAGAATCAATTAAGTAGCATATACTTAACTACTTAAAAAAAAAGCTTAAATATGAATTACTAACGTAAACTATAGGCCATATTCCACTTCGGTGATCCACATTTTAATTTTGTCAATTAGATGATTGAACTATTAATTTTTTTCAATTCTATTCAATTGGGCTTGTCACGTCAGAAATTGTTGTCGTGACTATCTTGGTGGGGCATAACTAAGCTGATGTGTATAAAAAAAAATTATTTTTTATTTTGTTATTAAATATTTTTGATATATTTGAGGGTAAAACCGTCACACAACAATCTGCAATACATTCAGAGTAATAAAAAACATCAACATCATCAAAACATAAGAATCGATCAAAGAGCAAGCCTTCTTCGTCTCTTTCCAGATCTTGATTTGTTCTTATCAAAACCTGGGTTTGGGGCTACGGATCTTGTTGGTTGATGGTGCTTGAGGTTTGGAAGATGGATCTATTCGGATCTGACTGTGATGGTAGTGGTCTGATACATATTAATAAACAAGGTGAACCCAAATTTGGGTTTATGTTCCATCACAATCCAGTCTATTCGAAGAATCCGAGTAGTCGACGGAGGCCTGGATCTTGGTTCGGCATGCTGGACTTGAGCATCTCGTCTTAGAGCAGTGGGAGAAAGTAGGATTGAGAGGAAGTGAATGATAGCGGTGGTTTGTGAGGGAAGGAGATGAGGAGAGAGATGTATATATTTGGATGAGTTTACAGAAGGAGGGCATTGTCATGCTGTTTGGAATGACGAAGCTAAACTCCTTGGGTGTCATTCCAAGAGTCTGCCCTGACCGGTTTAGAATCCGGATCTGGATTTACCAATCTATTTTGAACCGGTTCCGATATCTTTTCTCCAGTGCCCCGATAATTATCCGTCGAGTTTGACTCGTTAACCGATCGATTTTCCTATCAAGAACATTCATGGGAGCCCGAAAACTCCGTCGTTAATCCATTGGTGAATTTTCGGTAACATTGTTTTTGTCATTTTCGATCTATCTTCCCTGTATCCTCTACAGATCTATTTTTTGTAGTCAATTTCATTGCTCACATTCTCTCTCTTCTTAGATCTCTTAGCTTTTCGTCTCCAAATTTACATTAAACAACACAACAGATCAGATTGACTCATATCTAAATACTAATTAACATTTATTTGACGTAAATAAAAACTTTAAAAAAATTCTCCGCATATAAAATCAAATTTTTTTAAAAAAATAATGATAAAAGATAGATTTATTAACTGGATCGAAAGATCGTGTCCATCAACCTTTCGCCGGAGCTCATCAATTCGGCGTTTCCGCAACTCCTCCAGCCAAGGAACACTGCTATCAAGTTGCAGATTGTTGTATGACGATTTTACCTTCAAATATATCAAAAATATTTAATAACAAAATAAAAAATAATTTTTTTATACACATCAGCTTAGTTATGCCCCACCAAGACAGTCACGTCAGCAATTTCTGACGTGACAAGCTCAATTGAATAGAATTGAAAAAAATTAATAGTTCAATCATTTAATTGACAAAATTAAAAGATGAATCACCTAAGTAAAATATGACCTATAGCTTAAGATAGTAATTCATATTTAAACCTAAAAAAAACTTTCTTTGAGAGTTCCGAGGTCATACTTCTAATAGAATTTATTGGCTGGTTTGAGTCACGTGTTTTAATTACAATTAGTACACTGTTACAACTAGTACTACTTGGTATGGTTAGGTACTAGGTAGTGTGAAAGTTGTAATTTCCGGATCAAATTCTTATAGTTGAAGTGAGATTTAATTACATTTATGAGATGTATAATATTCCAAAAATAATGGACTATTATGTCATTTTTTAGTTTTTAATATTATATATCTTTAGTCTTACTTTAATAAGAAAAAAAAGGGTGAAAAAACATAATTTTGAGAGCAGAAAATACTCGATTTTGATAGTAGTAATATATGGGGTTGTCCAAGTTACGTAGGAAGCAAAGCCAATATATTAAGGCTTCATAATTAATAACCATACGTATATATTCTGTTTATTAGCAGCCTTTCCAGTCACATCACACACAATCTCTATCTCTCTCTCTCATGTCCACACTATCATATATATGGTAAAAATAGAGAAACACACCCATTGATGATAGAATAGTCACTTCATAATTTATAAATTTATTATATTATCGTGAACTACTCTACAATTTTACTCTATTATCATGAACAGTATAACTTTAAAAATTACACGATGCACCTCTATATTCCCAAATATATATATATATATATATATATGAGATTAAATCCATGCTTAATGGGTTGATGTGGATCAATTTCGAGTTGACTTTTTTTTTTTTTTTTCGGTCGAAATTTTAATAAGTAAAAAGGTTCTTCCACAAGAATGCTTAGGTTCTTTGTGGATGGGCTAATATATATATATATATATATATATATATATATAGGTTTCTTATCATTACATAAAAGTTGGAGGATTCTCGTCTGAAATTGATGTCTCCCAGCAAGGAATGAATGCAACAGTGAGTAGCATGTGAGCATCCCATGAGGCCATGAAGGACAACAACGACCCTCCCCCCGGGGTCAAAAAAAAATTGTTCTAAATACTATAATAAGAGACAGACACTCACTCAGCTGCCGTGGTTTGGAATTTTGTGACTACCTCAACTCGATTCAATTCTTACTTATATTCAACCTTTCTTTAATATCTAAAAAACCATCCGAGATATTGGAACAGGGACCTTCCTTTCGGGAATTTTGAAGACTGGGGAGATTCATTAAAAAGACAATGGAGGAGAAGGAAGCCCATGCTCTGCTCTGCTCTGTTGGATGTTGGATTGGATGTGCGTTGAGATAAAGAAGATAAGGGCGTGTGAAATTAACTTCTTTTCATCCAAAACCACTCGGTCATTACCGAAACATTCTAGTATTATCCATATCTAAATTTTGCACACTAATATTTTTATTTCCACCTCAACAATTTTGGAAGCTCTGCCCTGCTCTGCTAATTCCAGTCCAGAGGTAGCTAGCTCTATTCAACATACTATGTCTGGCTAGGTAGCTCTAAGGCAATCATTACCAAAAGAAGTGCTTTTAACTTGGCCAAAACAGCTCAAAGCTTAAACTTGCCAACAAGCACCCCTCCTTGATTAATAATCATAATGGTACTTGCTACATTTTTTAGATCAGGTAAAACTTGGATGTTATCTCTTCCCAAGAAATTGGGCATTTTCCCAAAAGATGCTGGTCCAAATCCCATTAGGCTCTACACGCTATACTAAAATTTCAGACAAGTTTAATTGGCTTCACAAACCATGCAAAATTAAGCAGACTGCACTGAAAAGGAAGACGAGCATAGATAATTACTATGTCTCAATACCGCCAATAGTACTAACATTCATAGCCAAATAGTACCGACTGTCACCACCAAAGTTTTCACACCATTATATTCAAATTCAAACTATGAACCTCATGTGCAGCCCACGTGAACAATTTTAACTAATAGAGGTAAGTAACTCATAGGTGCATTACAGGATTCTTTACACGTCCAAAAAATAGCAGAACATCCAAGATAGTAGTAGTAGTAATTTGTAAAACTACAAATATTTCATTCTGACATCTTACCACTCTTAACCTCTTCCAATTGTACCTATTGGTGGGCAGGTATCCACCGATCCTGACTAAATGCCTAAATTTCTGTTGGCATGCAACCTAGACGTGTTGCCGAGACCTGCATTTAAAGTCGAGATGTCTCATTAATAATATACAAACTAAAGAATAAAGTAAAAAGGTGGAATATATTATACCGTTACCTGGATTCTATATATATATATGGAACATGACGAATCATATGACGTTTTCTATATCTCTAAATTAGTACATTATATTATATGTCCTAATTCAACCAATCATGCTTAAAATATTCATCCTATTCAACTACACAATCTGCCTACTATTCTTCAGTCCACGTAAGTGATCAACGCACATACGGAAAGCACAAACCGCTCTCTTTTCAAGTACAAACTAAAAACTTGCCTCTTGTGTAATCCCAATTTAAAATTTCTTGTTATAAATTTCATATTAACTCTCTATCATAATAACTAGAATCACAAAATCTTACGCTGCCTACATTGCTAACTGGGTTAATAGTCTTCAACCCTTCAAAATAGACTCCTTGGCAGGAGAATCAGCAGCTTTGCGTGTGTCACCTGAGAAACTATACAATAAAGTTAAACCATCATTTACACCTAAATATTCAATTTGTCACTGTTCTCATCAAAAGTTGACGCCTCAAGTTGGCTTTTTGATTTTCATTTGTATGTAGCAGTTCTAGATATGATTTATTACAGATAATACCGGATAAGAGTTTTATATAAAGAAAGTTATCAATAGATGCCACCATCAGCACTACCTACTTAACCAGTAACCACTAACAAGTTGCTAGACCAATCAGCAGAAGCCTTGCTGGTCTATATATTAAATCATTTCTAAATTCCTGGGATATTGTCCTTAAGACTTGAAACTTGGAAATACAAGGTGAAGCGCAAAGTATGCGTCGCCACATGCATGTCATATTAAAAGAAGAACAATAATATATGATTCATATGACATAACCTATTTAAGACCTAGTCAACATAACTGAGGGACTGGACTTGGTATATTAGCAATCATGAGAACAGGACCAGATACAGAACAAGCTTTATCAGGTGAAAGTGTTGAATGGGCTAAAGAACCATGCGCCTAAATAGATGATACCAATGCTCTACCTCTCACATCCACACTTATGGATTCTAAATTCCCCCCCACAAACCATCTATAGCTTTCTTTACAACACAAAATATGCATAGAGATGAGACAATTTTAGTTGGACAGAACAGACAAGTTCATAAGCTCTGCAATCGGCCGAAATAATTGAAAGCCCCATTTTCCCCCCTCTACTGCCAAAGAAAAGAATAAAAGAATAGGCGATGAGTAATAACGTGTCAACAGGAGAGGAAGTGGTCCCATGAATCAACAGAGACATGGGGTTAAACAAATTATAAGGGGGACCTTTAGATTTTCCTTTCTGAAAGTGGCTATGTGCTCTCCTCCTATTGGTCCGTCCATATCCACATCAGCATGTGTGATCTATCCTCCTGCCACAGTGCAGACATTATTGCATAGCTCACCCACATGATTGCCAACATTCATAATTCAAAAAGGAAAGGCAAAAAATCTCTTATACCTTCCAGCTAAACCTACAGAAATGAAAATTGTTGCAAGCACAGAACAAAAAAAAATTGTTCAGCATGTCTCTATTTTTTAAGGGTAGATATGTGCACAGAGCGTGTATTTGTAATAAACAATTTTACGATGATGCTTAGTAGGTAACATACAGAAACCAGATATAATTTTAGTGTACCAGTGAGGGAAAATGTCAAGGTATAACAAGTACTATAAAATAGTAAATGAAGATTAGCCACAGAAGAAAATATGCAAACATAACTCGACAATTTGTTCTGCACCTAAAAGTTAAAGACTTTAACATAGCACAATTTACAAAACATACCACACCTAGAAGTATCTAATTCCAGCCTTGCAAATCAGACCAAATTACATTATCCCTATATACCACATGGAAAGTTCTCCCACCAAAAGTCCTCATCCAAAAATTGCTTGTTGTCTACCACGCGTGCCTAGCTTAATGTATGTCCACGTGGTACCTAGGTTCGATCAGCCTTGTGGCACAAGACAATAATCGGTCCCAGCTAACAAAAATGATAATTGGAAACTAATGCTCCTTATCTACTAAGCAATTCTACAGACTTGACAGTCCACATGGGAACTTAAATACAAGGTTCTCTTGTAGAGGACAATAATCAGCAGCCTAATCTCCAGCAACGTTCCTTCAATAACTCAGCATCGTGAATTGAATGTATAAACAATTAGCATGCAAGATCTCTCACTTCCTTTCTTTCTCATTTGGCTTACCTTACTTCCAATACAACCAGGGAACTAGCTATAGCTTTTGAGTGCTTCCCTTTATATGCAATGCATGTTTGATTTACATCTTCGACCGAAAGTTTCCATGAAAAGGGAAAATGGAAGGTTTTCTAGTTTCTACCATATTCTATATGATGGAAATTTCATAGTTCATACATATCAATAAATAAACACTTAATTACCTACAAAATAAACTGGGGAAATAATATAGACAGTCTAACTCGAATCATGTAAGAAAATAATAACAAATGCAACACAAACAAAAAGTTCTTTGGTAATCCATGTCAAGGTACAACCAGTTCTGGAATTTTGCCTCAGTGGTACAGAGTTAGACATCCAATACTAGCTTTCTTGGTAGATTGATGATTAAAATTCAAGGATGAGCAAGTATTACTATCATATAATATACATTTTCAAATAATATTTCTTCTTCTTTTTTACTTTTTGATAAGTAAAGTATTATATAAAAAGTAACACCCATGCATAAATGATGCAAATAAAAGCTCAAGATTTTTTATTTCTTAAAAAAAAAATATTTTGATTTTGGTTTTCCTAAATATAAGGGACTACAAACAATGAACTCAAACTAGCATCAAAAGATTTATCAATTGGTGGATCACTCGATTACTTGTAATGTCGATATAAATATATACATGCAAATATGTAGGCCAATGCCCAGTTTAGTCCCAGAGAAATGAGGATGCTCAAAGGGATCAACCAGTAACCTTTGCATATTTTGCACATTTGCTTCCCTCATATTCAAATGCATAACCTCAAGGCAGTCAACTGGAACTTTAATAGGAAATTAACACAAAATTTATAGAGAAGTAAATTATCCAAAATGTTTTGAGCCAAAAATGGTCTTTTTCTCAAAAATACTTCTTACCTAGTAACCCACACAAAAGGAAAAAACAAACAGAAAAACATAAGAACTAATGTATGCCATTAGTTCACTGTGAGCTAGATTTTGTTAGATAGATGTTAAATAACAGACCTTAGAGACAAGGACAATAGTTCATAGATAAAGTGACATGATACAAGACAATCTTTCATGTTCATTTCACAATACGTCCAGAGTTCAAATCGTAAGAGGTAGCCATGAATGTGAAGCTCAAGAAATCTGTGTCATATAACCTAAGATTATAACAAATTCAAGATTTATTTTGAAACACCTTAGAACATTTCTCTCTCAAGTCCTTAATCAGCTTCATGCTTTTTCACGATGAAAATGAGCAAACGCAGACAAGATAGGAAAGCTTAAGGCAGAATTTATACTATGTATTCTAGGAAGAATAACTAATGATGACAGGAAGAATGAGGCACAGTGACCAAGTTTAGGGGTTACATAAAGTATATATGTTCAGGAGCAATTCCATTGAAGAGATTACTATCAATAAGTGGAAGAGTAATGAATGAATATAATAATCAGGGTCAAAAGAAGCCCAAGACACTTGTTCCAGTTGGCAGAACTTCATTACTTCTGACAAGTAATAACATACCAATCAATTGAGCTTTGTTTTGATAATGAAACAAATGTTTAATGGGGCTAAAAATCTGCATCAATGAGAAGATAAGCCATTTACAGGTTAATAGTTGGCACAACTTGGCATTTAGTCCAAAAACCACCATGATCGGCATCATGGGAATAAATCCAACAAGCTGTATGGTGTCTTGATGCATAATTCTCCCTCCGTCAGCAAATGAGAACCCTTCTTTTCTCTGTTTTTTGTTTGTTAGACATTTATTCTCGAATATTAGAGTTTGCATTAACACAATTAGACGTAATCTTTTTTTAAAGAATTATGTGCACTGTAAAACTTAATATTTGAAAAAAGTTGAACAAAAAGGGTAGAACTCTCATTTCAACATGGAGGGAGTATAAAATTACCACACAATTTAATAATAATAATAATAATTTATTTTCAAGAGAACCCAGGATATACCCAATCGGGTATCTAATTTGGATACTCTAATACTAGGTAATTTTCAGAAAAAGAAAGTGCAAATCTGTCTCAATTCTGAAAACTACATAGTATTATCTAACTTAGAGACCCAATCGGGTATCTCCTGCTAGCCCTTTTTTAAATATTAAGAACACGTGTTCTCACACATGATATTGTATCAAAACTCTTTCATAAGAACGTTTTTTGTAATTTGAATGAACACCATAAAGATCTCTTTAGGTTACATGGAATCTGCCTTTTAAGCCTGCTGGGATGGTTGCTTAACCAACAAATTATTCTTTTTTACAACTCTCATTTCTTATGCTACCAACTCTCAGATCAAGAACAGACCTTGAAATAATAATATCAGCTACGATATAGGTATCAGCAGAAGTTCCCAGAAATAACCTGCAAATACGATTTTGAAATCCCTTTTGAGTAATCAAATGTGATGAACCTTTCTACAAAAAACTTATTAATAAAATGTGACAAATAAGAAGCTCTAAAAGTGATGTAGGACGGGATAGGAAAGAAGGAATAATAGTATCTATTTCAGCAAAGAATCAGTAAAGAAACACACACAAAACCACACAGCTTTAATCTCAAATCAATTCATTCAATAATACCAAATAATGAAATATTTGGGAAACAATTCCCTAACTAAAATCTACTACTACAATAAAACTCTCCTAATTAAAATCTACTACCATAATTAAAAGTTTCCTAATTAAAATATTTACATTAATAATCCAACATTTATCTCTAAATAACAATCCAAAATAATAATAAACTTTTTAAATTTTTTCTTCTGTATCGCATCATTCTCCTTACTTTTGAAAAAAAACTCATCCTCGAGTTTTGAAATATTGAAGAATAATAAACCATAGTCCGAGAGACATCTTCCAACAAAACATTCACATCCAATGTTTTAATGTCATAAGCACAATTTTTGGAAATAACAATGACTAAAATATAGAAATTTTAAGTAGCTTGGGACTTAAATGTATAAACCGAGAAGAGAAAAATCAACATGGCTGACCTCAACTTTATCTTCCTTATGTTTTCGCATTTGGGGTCAAACTTAACTTCAATTTCCCCACTGCAAATCATCTCTGAAAGTAGTTCAACACATTTAATTGTCACTTTATGTTTCTCACACGCATCAATATGTGAGAGTACTTGTTCTTCTTTATCCTCACTAATTTCATATTGGTTGTTGATACGTTTAAGTACTGTGAGACATTCATCAATTGTCTTGTAAGAATTTATTTTGCTGATCTTATTTTGTGAATGCGTCGCTTTAGTTGAACAAACACAATTAAGGCCAAAAAAATTTTGTGCTTGAACAAAATATGGACGAACATAACACGTGGTTATGTATATACTTGTAATGCACTTTTAAATTTACAAGACTTGTTTTAAAAAGTGCAAGCTCTTCGCAAAATTTCCAATATTCGGCACCATACGAGACTAAAGGTCGTAAATGGTAGCAAGAAAAATTAAATGATTCGTCCGTGATCAAGTATTCGAAAAAAGCGGATATTATTAAGATTCAAAAAAAAGCGGATATATCCAAGTATTCGGTTTAAAGGTATCGATAAATAAGCGGATACAAATACGGATATAAAGCGTATTCGTGATTCGATTAACATCCGTAAAGTAAATATATCCGTGATGAATACGGATATCCTAATCCGTATCAAGAATAACTTATATATATATATATATATATATATATATATATATATATATATATACACACACATATATATTAATAACTTACATTCATTAATTAATCACTTACATACATTTATTTTCCTCCCTTATGATTAGGATGTTTAATTAATATGTATGGTTTAAATATTAAATTGTGTTTAATTAATATGTATGATTTAAACTTTATTTTTTTTTTTCTTAAATATTTTGAATAAATTTTATATTAGTTCTTGATAAGCGAATTCGGATATTCGGATATCCAAGAATAATTTGTCTATTCGGATAAAATAAGCAGTAGCGGATATTATCCGTATTGAATATTTTTAGAATAAGGATACGGATAATATTTTTAAAATTCATAGAATGGGATACGGATGCGGATCACGGATAATCTGATTGATTTTTTGGATACGGACACGGATATACCGTATTCGTATCAGATTTATCATCATTACACCCCTATACGAGACACAAGACCTTGTAAGTTGCTCGTATATGACAAAAGTTATATGCTCAAGTTGCTTTATCTTAAACCAAAAAAAGTTTGAATTGTTAAACGTGGAAGACATTGTATATATGTAGAGGTATTTAATTGAAAATTTTAGAAACTTTGGGCGGCTAAATTGAATACTTTATAAACTTTAAAGGCTGACTTCAAATTTCAAAAACTTAAGGGAGCTGAATTGAAAATTTCAAAAACTTAAACGGACTAAATTAAAATTTTCAAAAACTTGGGGGTATGAAACTATAATTTGACAGAAAAAACACCAAAAAATAGGGTAGAAAGGAATTGAGTGAAATCAAAAGATATGAGGAATTTTAAAGAATAATAGTACCTATGCTCGCAGACATCGCACACAACTTTAATCTCAAATCAATTCATTCAATAATCTCCCAAATAATGAAATATTACAATGTTTAAAAACACAACCCAATATTGAGGACTAAGTAAAAACCTAATTCAAAAAGAAAATAATCTCCTAACTAAAATCTACTAATACAATAAAACTCTCCTAATTAAAATCTACTATCATAATTAAAAATATCCTAATTAAAATCTACTACCATAATTAGAAATTTTAGAATATCCTACTAAAATAATTAAATTAAGAATACAATATTTATCTTTAAATAATAATACAAAATTAATAATAAATTTTTTGAAGAGGAGTTGACTTGCCTCGGATATTAAGGGCTTCACATTTGCTTCCCATGCCGTTGCCCGCCTCGCAGATGACCCTGTTTCCAGCACACCTTTTCTCAACAACTTGAAAGCGTCACATTCACCTGGAAAACCCTTGAAAAGCATCTGCACATATTTTCAATTGAAAATTTAATTCCAACTCATATCACATTTAGAAACAAGCCTTTGGCCAGTATTAGCTTTTGACCGACTAATTATATAATAAAGCTATATTCTCATTTTTCTCGAGCAAACAAGGGGAATAAAACCAAAAATGTCGTAAGAGAATTATCATTTGCAGACAATTATTATGAGCTTACCATAAGTTCATCAGCTAGCTCAGAAGATGACGAAAAGAGAAACCCATTTTTTTCAACCTTAACAAGCTCCTTAATACTTCAGAAAAGTAGAAGAGACGACTAGTTTCTCATCCATAAAATCAGACAAACGTATAAACTAAACACATGGTAAAATTAGAAATACACCAAAATCTTACCAAGAATAGGAAACGGCACAAACAGGCAGTCCACAGCCAAACATATCAACAACCTGACGACATAAATTAATATGGATGAGAACTCGTTCTGCTGGTGAAGAATTTGTCGAGTATAGATATTAAGCTTGAAGAGGTACTGAAAACATCATAATACGTATACCTTCATAGGAAGATCCAACCCTGATGATGAGGCATGCAGGCAAACACCCAGATCAGCTGATCCTGTACATATTGCAAGGGAAGGGCAGAAAACATAATACGAGACGCTACACGCTTGAGGTTCAGCTTCCGTAATTTTTCTTCATATTTATGTTTTTCAGGTCCTTTACCAGTAATGATGAATAACAACCTTGGGTACAAGAATTGCTTTCCGTCACAAATTTCCCTCAAAAGAACATCCTCTGGGTTTGAATCATCCTCATTTAATATTGCAGTAACACGTCTATCATACACTAGTGCTGCTTCCAGAGGTATGCTAAAATCTTCATCTGGCGTCCTGACAAAGAGCATCATTGTCAACTATATATTTCAGTTGTCCGTATAATTGAATATTCTCACTGATAATATGCAGATTAATTAATAAGTCTACCTCCGACGGAGAAATCTTTCAGAGGAAATCAAATTAATTAAGGAAGATGGCGGAACATTTTTCCTTTGTGGGCTATATCACTCTAATCCATGGTCATATACTCATTTACAAAAAATTTAGAACAAACCTTTTAAGCTTGAAATAAACTCAGTACTGATAGATAACACATCAGGTTTACTCAAGGATCCAACATTAACTCATGCTGTCATTCTTGAAGCTAAACAGATCCAGTAAAGCCAGTCCCATGCACGCCACACGACTTCTATTATAGACGCTTCCATTTCAACAGATACCAAGGGAAAGAAGGGACATTAACATTGTTGAAGAAGGTGATAGAACATACAAGGGAGATTATTTTTCTTAATTTATTAAAAAGCACAATTAGCTAGACAGTAGACACCCATCAGATGTATCATAATAGCTAATGTTCATCAATAATTTGCTACAGCTTAGCTCAATATTATTTTACTGGAACGCCCATGCTGGGATGATTTTTTTATTTTTATTTTTTTACCTTACCAAACAAAATAGAAACTAAGAAACAATGTTGCATTGCCTCACAGTAAAGTCACAATTGTCTAAGTCCCATGTATAGTGATATGCTTGCAGAATTTTGAAATTTTAAAAATTAGAACAATATATAGCCAAAATCGGCTGATTTTTCTTTTTCTATGAAGTAATTTTTTTTGCTAGGCTTCCATAAAATCATTTCAAACATGACCTACCTTGCAAAAATCTCCTGACATAATGTTGCCAAGTAGCTTGTTTCAATAATCAAGGGCCACAACTATAAAGTTCTGGATATGCAACTAAAGGCACAACAATTCTGCAGTTGTTCAAATTGAAGTTCAGCAAGTTGTATTCAGTTGTGTTAAAAGTGGCTCTGGTTGCTAATTTACTTTTAAGGGCTGACTTCAATATCTTTCACAAGTTGCTGAAGAGATGGCAAAAAAGGTCTCCTTTATTTGCTTGTTCCAAGTAAAGTTTTCATTATCAGAATTAAAGAAAAAATCCCAAATATAATATATATATATATATATATATATATATACCCTGTGTTAACAAACTATTCTCAACAAAAGTTCGCCAAATGTGTAAATATATACTAATTTTTAGAGGAGGAATATACAATGAAGGCAACTATTGGCCATTTATGCAATGCAATATATATCCATACATCATTTTAAAGCTTAAATGGTTTCAAGATACACAAAGAAATATATTGAAATAGAACAAGTTCTGTAAAGAAGGCAGGCTCTTGAACATAAGTAAGTAACACTAGCTTTGCTCTGCCACAAGACATACACTTTTATAGTTTGGGTGCAAAGCGTGTGCGAGGAGCATCCCAATCAGTAGAAATGTGATCACGGGTAATTTCTTTGAGGGAACGACAACCACTTAATGCCATTGTTATCTCAAACTCTTCCCGTAACATCTGGAGTACTTTTTTGACACCGGCTTCTCCTTCAGCAGCCAATGAAAATACAACAGGTCGCCCAATCTAAAATTGAGACAAACACTAATAAGAATTTATTTGTAACCCATGAACAGAAGAATCTAAATAGTCATGTGATGATATCCGAGAGATGGTAATCAATGAGCTGAAGGCTGATCAAATTCCAGAATGATTTCCCATGAATAGCTTCACGTGTTTATTTTAGTGACCGACCGGCACTCAAAAAACTCAATTACATACAATGATACTTCATCATTTATGGGACCCAGCAGTGCCGGACCAAAAAATGGTCAGTAGTCATGGTTTGTGTTATTTGTGATTTTACGTTGTGCATACACAATTGTACTCTTTTACACTATGTACAACTTTGTATGGATGAAGTACAAGGTTGTTGACTCTCTTTTTCTTTTCTTTTTTTGTCAGGGATTGTTGAGCCCCTATTTTTCTCAAAAAGTTATTCAATGATATGCTAAGATGTGGCGTTACACCTATATTTTATCGTTCAGAGGGGTGTCACCTGAAATATGATCAGATTTGTGAAAGAATACTACCATTTAAAAAGAGCATAAAATGCTCAGGCTCATATTTGGAATGCAGGATCATAAGTAGGCTCTACTTTTCATTGGCACTTAAAAACAGCTCGAGTGAAATCACAGAAAGAGAAGAAAGGGAAGTTTGCTACTACAATTATTTAACTCAATTATACATACAAATATGCCAGAGGCTCCAAGTGCCAATGCTTTGAAGACATCTGTTCCACGACGGACACCACCATCCAAGAACACCGGTACTCGACCTTGTGCAGCTTTCACAACCTGAGGTTATATCAAAAGGCAATATCGGTGGGAATTAAATATATTCAGGTTTCAGTAAATGAACTAATAATCAAAGAGGACGCGAATAATCTAACTATAAATGAGAGGGATACCTCTTCCAGAGCCATGATAGTGGCAGGGACATAATCAAGTTGGCGAGCACCATGATTGGATACGATGATACCAGCTGCTCCAGCTTGTATCGCTAGCCTTGCTGCAGGTCAGCCAGAAAAAGCATTTAGCAATAGATAAAATTACTGAATATAAAGCGAGAAGGAAAATTATCAGAAGTTCTGTTGTTCTTACTGTCCTCAGCAGTAATTACGCCCTTCACTAGGATTGGCAATGTGGTGATTGTCTGAAGCCACTTCACATCCTGTCCATATTCCAACAAATTATTTAGATGAGATCCATATCAATATCAAGTGATCCAGGTTTTCAGTTCCTTTTCAAGCCAAAATGACAAAATGCCAAATCCATTTTTATCTCATAAACTCATCAGGTTTCAACAAAATCTTCAACGTGTCCAAGCTATGAAAATTTTATAAGGCTCACTGAAAATGATTTAATTGCATTTTTTTATGATATTTTCTCAAACTTTATTTGTAGTTACTTTGAGACAACAAAAGGCAATAGCAATAAATTTCAAGATCTTTCTGAATATTGGAAATCATGACAAAACAAGCCAATGCCTAGAAACAACAAGCCAACATACCACAAAACATTCGATGATATTTAAACAAACTACACTATGTACCTTCCAGCTTAAGGAACGATCTATCTGGCCAGCAACATATGAAGCTAAGCCAGAGTCATCAGCCTGCATTCCACAGAATAATAATAGAATACAACATATGTTAGCTAACCTCTTCAAGTTAATGTAATCAATAAGATAATTCTAATATGCACTTACTTTATCCATCTTGCCAAGGTTCAGGCCCTCAAAGTTCTTCAATGTCAAAAATGGTGGTAAAGTAAATCTGTACAAGAACCAGTTACAAGTCTTCTTGACAGATCGATAACATAGAAATTCTAAAAGTTGAACTGATTCAAGCAAAACTGTCTCAGAAATGTGCACCTGTTCTTGATGTCAGCTTCTCTGCGCCCTAGCCTTGGGGTATCAACTGTTAGAGCTATAGCCTTGAAGCCAGCTCTTTCAGCTCTTCTCACAAGCTGAGCGACAACATTCCTGTCCTTATAGACCTGAACATTAGTGCCAGTAATTATTTAGTCATGCAAACTTACAAAAGCAATCAAGCAGAGAAAGAGAAAAGACAAATAAAAAACTTCCTCACATAAAGCTGGAAAAAGCGGATGCCAGGTCCTGTTGAAGCAACTTCTTCAACACTAGATGTGGCCCACGATGACAATGTCTGGAAAAATAAAGGAATGCTTCATATTATATCACAACAATCTTGAAGCATGAAAATTTTGAAAGCTTAAGCACTCTTAGTATCTTGCAAACGAAAAAAGAACGAAGGCCAAACAAGAGGAAAGAAAAAGTCCATGTGAAAGCTCTCTACACAACAGTTTCAAAAACATAGAGTTCACAATGCAATCTAAGTTCTTAAGTGCACAGAGATTAGTGACTTTATTCTACTACCTAGGTTTTGCAAGATATTACATTGTTTACTATCAAAGTTTTGGTGGTAATATGGTAAACATCACTCAGATTTCTAAAGTATAACTGAACATACATAGAATTACACTTATTGATACCGACTGTCATTTAGTTGACAAACATGATACATGGGTCTGACTTGAGGCAGCCACTTCATCAAATGAACTGCACAATTTATGACAATTCACCTAGTCCACTACTCCACCCTTCCTAGCAAATTAAACTGAATGCACCACCACTAGCCACTGGTTAAATAACTGTTCAACAGAAATCAGGGATTGAATCACCAAACAAACCGCCAATGAATGCCAGAATTGAACATGTGACCTCAAATTAATTTACCAACAAAATTATGTGTGTTAAACAGCACATAGCTGCTTCCTTAGAATGCGAGATAACAGGAGCAGCTTATTTGGTCCATAGCTACTAAATTATCAAAATTAAACTAAACAAAAAATTGGCCCATCCAAAGATTCTAAAGTATGTAAAGACTTGCATCATTTATTTCCCAGTATCATTATATCTGCTCTCTCTAAAAAATGGAGATAAAGAGCAGATGGATCCTTTCCCCTATATCGAAAACTCATTCCTATCTATTGATAGAAAGATCTTCGTAAAATTTCGGACTTTGCCTTTTTTTAAGAATTCCTCGGTAGAAACAAAACTCAATGAAGATCTTTGTTCAGTCGTACATTTAGGACTCCCTACGCTCTTTTGCGACTCTTGTAGTAGTAGTCTCAATTGCCGACGGCTCCTTTAAAAGACTAACTGGATTACGTTGGGATCCCACACCCGTGAGATCCTATTGCACTCCCTGTCTTCATCAGAGAGTTTATATCCTCATAAATTTCAAATTTTTATTGACCAACGGAACTTGCCAAAATCAAAGAATAAATAGGGGTAAATAAACTTGATGTTCAGAAATGAAGTTCCGTCAAATATCATACTCCCTCCGTCCCGTATTAAACTTCCTAATTTCCTTTTTAGGATGTTCCTAAATAAATGCCCTATTTCTATATTAGTAACTATTTTTATCTTGTTTTTTCACTTATACCCTCATAATCTTTTTAGTCAACTTTTGATGGAAACTTAAGAAATGATAAAAAAAAAAATTACATTGGGAAATGATGTATTGTTATACCACATTCTCTCTCATATACTTATTGGAATGTGAGAATAACAACAAAAATGATAGTAGCTAGAAATTAATACCAACAAATGTGGAGAGTTTGCATTTATGGGCATATGCATGTAATTAGTGGGTGGGTTTGGAGAGAGAAATATACTTATTGGAATGTAAGAATAACAATAAAAATGATTTAGAGAATTCATGTGGGAACTAGTAAGGAATAATTAATGTTGGGGTTGAATGGATACTTCAATTAATAAGTAATTTAGAAGGGACAATTTAGGTAAAAAAATATATTATTAATTAGTGTGCCGAAACCAATTAGGACGTTTAATACGGGACGGAGGGAGTATCATTCAATATGACTGCAGTTATCTTAGGTAGTATGCAAATTATGTTACTACATATGACTGATCAGGTAAACTCTAGCTTGTTTCTCTGTCTTCGTGTTTTGTTTTTATGCCTTTCTATTCAGATGGTGTTGGATTACATCATTTGTGAAAGTTCTTGGTGTTATTATATATGGGGATGCAGATGGATACAAATTCAATTGGATACTAAAGAAGGAGAAAATGCTAACCATGATTGTTCCAGCCGAGGATGCAGCTCTTGCTGTTGCATACTCTCCTGCAAGAGAATTTAGTCATGTCATCAGGCTTGAAACCCTTTTCCCTCATTGAATATCTTTGGATTCAGATTAAATGGGCATTACAACCCGTGTATCAATTTTGCAACGTTTTTCCTTTTAATTTGCATTTAACTTCTTGAAAAACATAGAGGAGCATGACAAATTTCAATTAAACAGTCAAATCAAGCATCATAGAACTTGTATAGACTACCAAGGTATCTATGATATGTTGTTTGGGAGAGACTATCTGATATAAAATGGCAAAAAAATATCATTAAAAACAAAACCTCCAGAAAATCCTCACCTTTAAATTAGACCTCGATAAAACTCAGAGCTCCGTATGTCATGAAGAACTTTTAAACTCAATTTTACTTGCAGTTAGTATAACTTGACTATTGTGGCATAAATTCTTGCTAACAGAAATACATATAAAGATATAGACACACACACATATATACATGTTGAAGCTTGTAAGCTCAATGTATTTTTGCTTACCTTCAGGATGAGCCATTTTCTGCATGGCTGTTGGGGCAATCATAATTGGCATTGATATCTTGAATCCCAACACAGTTGTGGTCATGTCTATGTTAGTCACATCGATAAGAATACGGGGTCGGAAACTGTTTTAAATGAAACAATCTTGATTAAGGGACATCAAAAAATAAGTTATTAAATGAAATTATTATATTAGACATTTATTAGTTCTTTTGTCAGGGATCTGGATTTTGCAACTCAAGTCAATGTAGAAAGCTTACAGAATTCTTGTGAAAGCATTTCTGTTCTCTTGTAAAGTCCACTGGTCCTCAGCACCTGATGCATAGTAGTCATATACCATCTTTGGCAACTTTTGCTTGGCGATGGCGTCATACTCAGTAACATTGGTTACCTCCATTTCAATAGATTAACCTTTATGTTTCTTCCTGTAAAAATCAAATTCAAAAAAGAAATTCAGAAATTACTCAATGGTCCATTCATGCTCAACAAGGATTTAGATCTTAAACTCTTCTCAAGTGAATCAACTTTACATGATAATGCATCCTGTTTAGGTATTACAGATAATAAGTAGAGCATAAAGCTGGCAATTCTTAACTCATGCATAAAGTAAAAAAGCAAAACAGATTAACACTGTGTTTGTGAGTTCCAAAATGGAGAGAAAAGAAAGGAGAAGAAAGGAAATTTAGGGAGGAGAATAAAAATCCTTGTTTGTGAGTTTTTAGAGGAGAGAAAAGAAAAGAGAAGGAAATTTACTTCCAAAGTTGGAAAGATTTGGAAGGAAATTTGCTAAACACTTGGCTTCCAGACTAAAATATCAAAACTATAATTTCTAAAATGTAATCTCATAAGGGTAAAATAGTAATATGCTATTTTTCCTTCCAAAACTCACAAACACAAGAAAAGAAAGTAAATTTCCTTTCCTTCACTCTTTTCTCTCAAAAATTGTAAATTCCTTTCTTTTCTTCTCTCCCCAAACTCTCAAACACAGTGTAAGGCTCACATATACAATAAGGTTTGCAACCCTAGCAAGCATGACATCAGTATAAACAACAAGACCCCTGGCATGGGGCCCTAGAAACATGATACACCAAAATAAAGAATATATAACTCATTCTGTTTTGGTTTATAATTTTCAAATGAAAAATATAGCTCTATGAATGAAGGTTCCTGTCATGATGAACCCCTCAGCAATGGATTTCCTAATTCAACATACAATTTGCGTTATAATTTAGCATATGTAGGCCAATCCACTGCTGTTACGATAAAACATGTTATCTGTAAAGTCCTATAAATATCTATTGGGGCCAGATAGAAAGAGGGTTATACATATAGAGAACATCTTAATTTCTTATCAAGATGTGGAGAACCTGAAAACTTGAAGAATACAAGATTAACTACATACTGAACCGATATCTGCTGAACTGCTAAACCAGAAACTAGCATATCTACTGTATTATTAGAAAGTTTAAACAATAAATATGAGTAATCAGGTTTTCAAGTCATTAAAACTTAACATCATAGATGAACCCAGAAGCATCACTGCGCTAATGAAAACAATATTCAGCTGAGACCCGCATCACAATTGTAATAGAATGACTATCTTAATGCATAAACACTGTGCATGAAACTATAAGAAGATTGGAGAGAGGAACAAACCTTGGGATGCAAAGGCTACTGGAAAAGTGCATACAGAGAGAAACCAGTGGAGGAGTTGTGGATAAAACTACTAGTAGTGACGAAAAACAGAATGAGCTAAAAATAATGACACTTGTAGTAATAAAAAAGAAAAAAAAAAGACTGCTAAAATAAGAAAGAAAGATGGCGACGGAGGGAGTGGGGTAGGGGTTGATGGAGAGAGAAAGAGCAAGTGTAATGAGGGGATGACTATTAGGAGGTTGGAATTCGAAACATCATCCGATCAGAGGAGCAACTGGGTGGCTCTAATTCACATGCCAACTTGTGTGTCTCACGTTAGTTTTCCTTCCTTGTCATCCTTAAAATCAAATTTCCAAAATCACGTCTATATATATCCTTATTAAACAAATTTGTCAATATCACGTACAAAAAATTCAGCCCAAATGGATACTATGGTACAAAATTGAGTTGTTGATGCAGGGCCTAAAAGCCCCTCTCTTTCTCTTCAAAAGAAGAGACTAGAGAGAGTCTGTGAGTAATATTAACAGTAACCTGGTCTGCACCGAGTATTGGCTTAGTATTGAAGATAACGGCTGCCATTGTTGCCTTCTCCAAACGAAAGTTGAAAAGGGGTGGTTCGGTTCTTTCCATGGATAGTCAAGTTGGCTTTTCTGTTTGCCAAATTCGCATTGGAAGTTTTCATTGTGCTTACACCCCCGGAAGTTTTGAGTATTCGGAAATGATTAATGATACTCCTCTTATCCTGAATTGTATGAATCAAGCAAATACTGTTACAATCAACCAACTCTGATTATTTACTTTTTATTGAGTTTATAAAGTTAAAAATATTCTTTAATTTTGCATTTATTTTATTATTTTACTTTATTTTAGTTTGTTGCACTAGATATGAACTCGCGCGTTGCGGAGGGATTATACATTTTGTTAATAATAAATTTATACGTGCAATTAAGATATTAAAATATAATAAGAAGATGATAAATTGTTGTGCGATTTAGTAGCATATGTTGCATAGAGTTGAGTAAAAGTTTTATGCACAAATACATATCCAAGTATATAATTAATCTGATCACTAAATCTCAGGACATTATATAATAGTTGTGTGTGTATACAATCCATTTCAAGGGTATACCCCTTTATCCAATATACCTTGCATACATCATTTAGCGACGGTCCGGTCCGTCGCTATATCAGAAAATCGTCGTCTTAGCTTTTATCGACTGTGACGCCCCCAAAATAGGAATACATCACCTATTACGAAGTCGCCAAATACGTGATACATGAAATAAAAATACAATCTTAATTATACAACAAGAGAAATTTGTGAGTTTAAATACAAATATTGTCTTCAGCATAATATCCACTCTCGAATAAGTCCTCATTACATTTATTGTCACACTATTTAATGAGAATAGTGAGGACTACTACTAATACTATCATCCAGGACCATCACTCCGCTCCCCGACTCGTCTCACCACGTTCTCGTTTCACAAGAGAACGGTGAAAGAAAGGTGAGCTCAACTAAAGCAAGAAGTAAAATATTATGACTAAGATAATGCGGAATAAATTATCATTAGTCTTCAACAATGATAAACCGATAATATACAATAGACATCAAGTTTAATCAAAACGGAATAATAATCCATTAATAGAAGTCAAGTAGAGAATAAAATCTACTATCTTTTATGATTTAAAATATTTTTCATCACTTTTTATCGCACGAGACTCGAATTTTTATTAAATAATCCACATCATCCCTACACTACGACCAAGGATATTCATCAAGGTCACGACCATAAATTATCCATGCACTACGGGCCAAAAGATATTCGTGTATTCATCAATGGTCGTGATCATGCTAATAAGCGGCCCATCAATGCACTACTACAGGCCAATGAGGACTTTTATCACATCATTTGTAACATTACGATTCATGACATAATCATGAATAATCGCAAATAATATAATCATACCAAGTCCATCTATGCACTTCTGAGCCATGATGACTTTCAACAAAATATAAACATGAGGATAATGACAATGATATAAGAATTCAATAAAACAAGTTCACGAATTAATTTATTCAGGAACTAATAACGCCCAAATTGTCGATATGACATCGCTTTGTAGAAAGTAAAATTCAAGAATGCTCGGAAGAATATTTTTATGAAAATCTTTGGATGAAACGCAAATATCAAAGATATTTCACTAATTTCATAGAAGTATAAAAGTCAAAATTTTAACCAATTGAGTATAATAAAGAATGGAATAACAAAAGAAATCACCATGCATGCAGATGGCGATGTAAATGAGTTATTCCAACGAGAATAATAATAACGGAACAAGGTCGGTGAAATTCACGCAAGCGAGGATGTTCCAAATGAGAATAATAAGTGTGAATAATAGATAATGGAACCAAGTTAAAAGAAAGCATACAGATAGGATATTAACGAATAATAAAAACGGAATAATAAATAATGGAACCAGGTCCGGTGTAAAACACACAGACAGGATATTCCAACAGAATAATAAAGACAAAATAATAGAAGAATGTCACCAAGTATAGGGTAGCCCGCGTATACAAGTTATTCCAACATAACAATAAAGAAATGGAATAACAGAAGTTCTCTTCTTGAATACAAAAGAAATAACACCCCTTACCGTAAAAGAACTGGATATAAGAGTAGTGAATAATAAAAAAAACTCTTTTTCTTTCTCTCTATAATTTCTCTCAGAGTTTGGTGAATTCGTAAGAAATAATGAAGGAATAAAGCTTTTATTTATAGGAGAATGGAATGGGCTATACTGAGGAAAAATTATTTATCAATCAATATGCAACGGATGAAATTATTTTTCAATCAACAATCAAACCAACAAAAATTAAAATATAATATATATATATAACACATGTTTTCAAATTATATATATCAATATTATATATACACCACTTAATTTTTCTTCCCCATAACCAACATCAATCCCCCACCCACCCAAAAATCAATTTCACTACACTCTTACACATCACTATCACACTACCACTTTTTCACCATTTTTCACTCACACACCCATCACACACATATCACTTTCACATATCATTTTCTCCCACCATACACTCAATACATACATATACTTCCATACGTATACTCTTCCATTTCTAAAATTATTTTTTCAACACAAATGGGCCCCGCATGTGGGCCCCACCTTTATAAAAATTTTCTACGAAATATTTTGAAAAATGGGTAAATAGGGGTCCATAAAATAAGCAAATCTTTATAAAAATTACCTTAATAATTTTAACAACATTTATCACCTTTATTATAATTCACTCTCTTTGAGATCGTGAAATTGACTTTCCTAAACGACGAAGAGGAGAATCCTGCCTTCTTAGAGGAAGTCTTGCAGGATCTTATGACGATGGGCTCTAACTCGGAGTTCTTTGGTTGGTTTCTCGAGGGACTCCAATTTTGCGTTTACGGTTCATTTTAAGGGGACTTCATCTCCTCTCCTTACAGTCGAGCGGATTTCATCTCCTCCGATTGCTGCTTGCTTAGGACTAAAAGCTAGTAGTGAGACTTCTATTCTGCCACCCTATCTAGTAAGAGCCTCTAAAGCTATGTTTGGCGTAATCAATATAAGGGCTCGACTTTCTTTGAAGAAGAAGAAGGAGTCTCAACTACCACACACAACTCTTATACCACTAGTACTCCACGAAGTGGATTAGTTGAGTGATTAGGTGAGACTCTCTAGATATCAATCACTAAACTAAAAAAAGTAGCAAAAATCATAAGAGAAGAAAAGAAAATGAAGGTTGGGAAGTCTACGCCTTGGGTTCAATTGTGTTCTACCACTCTAGGGCCAAATCATAGTCAAAAAGAAGAGTTTGATCACGGCTCGGAAGGAACGCTAGCTATATGCTTAACACACGCAAGTCGAGCGTTGTTTTCGGGAGGTGGACGGAAGGAAAAGAGGCTCACAGCTAAAGGTAGCTGTGTCTCGCCCAGGAGGTGAGAAGAGTTGAGAATAAAGTGGCGAGCTTAATGCAAAAGTAGCGTGGGAATCTGTCGAACATTAATCGACCAGTGTCGTTCCCGAGAAAGAGGGCTTTCCAATAAGGATTTCTCCTATTGGCGTGCAATTAGGTGACCAAACCTCTCCTTGCTGTAACTTCAGACATCGTTAATATTGAAATTTATAATATTAATAACTCTGTCATTTCAATTATTGATTTAATAATATATAAAATATCGACAATAATTGAATCAAATAACGTGAGATCTTATGCAACAATTACAATAGCAATAATTGAACAAAAGCGAGTGACTTCTCACGTAAGCATTAATAATCAATACTGGTAATGCTTCTTTATGCAACCATGCAGCAGTATTCTTTATCTTTTCTTCTGAGAGTAGTTCAACAATTTTAACGGTAAAATTTCCACCGTTATTTTCATAAAAATATTTTTGTCGTTTTCTCGATCAAATGATAATTACATTTGTAGGGGTCCACCGATTATTGTCTTGTCGTCACGAATATTCTCCACACAAAGAATATTTTTGACCAATCGAATATAATATAACAACTTGCATACCTTGCAAAATTTATAAATATTACCCACAACTATAACATTATATCAAATCCACACCATAATATTTAAAAAAATATTTTGAGAAAATTAAATATTTATTCATAAAAACTGGGGTCTCACAACCGGATAATATATAGCGCTGCATAGGATCGTCATCGATTAAAATCATTAAAAGGGGTATGTAAGTTATGTAATTTAAATGGGTATGTCCTTGATCCTTTATATATATATATATATATATATATATATATATATATATATATTAATTTCGTGATAAAAATATTTATAATGTAACCAATATGATTAAAAATGGGTACCTCTTTCATTCTAAAGCACTAACAAATATTTAGAAAGTGTAATGCATAATGTCATCTAGTTGTTATATTGATATGATTGTTACTGACATATTTGAAATCTGTTACACATTGCACAAACTTCACCAAGCCTCAAATATCTGACACAAGTACTTGATGCATTTTAAAGAGTTCATGTCTCATATACGCTTACTTGCACTTGAATTCAAACATCCAAACGAAAGAAGAAACAGATGAAGAATATCTCAATTTTAGTCCTCATACCTTAAGGGAAATTACATGTTACATGCGAAAACTGAAAAGTACGAGTATTAATATTTATGTTGGATCTTCATGTCAAACAAACACCATGTCCAAAAACATAGCAGTATAACACTGTGTCATACATAACACAATGTTATAGTTAAAAAACGAATACATTGCCTCATTAGTTTTTTATTCATTTTTGGCAATTTTAGAGGCACTCATAGTATTACCATAATGTCAAAAAAAATTATTAATGATGATAAAAATGATTTACCGGATGTTAGTACTTAACAAATCATGCAAAGCCACAATCCAGATGATAGAATGCAATACATGAAGTGTAAGACCCCGAATTTTATGAAATGAAAGTATTCAATTTTCTTATAATTATTATTTTATTTCGTAAATGGTTAAATTGATAAAAGGTTAAAGTTAAGGGTGATATGTGAATTTTTTTGCAAAGTAAGCAAGTTGTTATAAAATATTCGTTTGGTCGGAGAATATTCTTTTTGTCGGGAATATCCGTACGACGGCACAATCATTGGTGGACCCCACAACGTAAGTATTGTCGTAGTAAAAAAATGACGATTATTATCTTTTATAAAAATAACGACGAAAAGTATTACAATTAAAAGCATTGAACTACCCCGGTAGTAAAAATACAGTTATAAGACCCCAACTTATTATTAATGAAATTTATTTTTTCTATTTATTATTTTGAAATAGTAAGGGTTGATTTGATTAATGTGGATAGTTATGGGTAAAATACGCAAGTATTTCAAAATAATGAGTGGTTATAAAATATTCATTATTGCCGGGGAAAATTCGGTTGGTCGAGGAATATTCATCTGTCGGGGAATATTAAATGCGACGACGCAATGACCATAAATGTGGGCCCCATAAGCGAAAGCGATTGGAGGAAAAAAACAGCAAGAATAAGTTGTTTAAAAATAGCAGGCGTAATTATTCAATTATCTTCGTTAAAATACTCTATTGTTAAAAACAAGAAGACACTTCAGTATTACACCAATTATTGATTTTTACGTAAGAAGACTTTACTCAATAATTGTTAAGTAATTATTATTCAATATTTTATTTTATTGATTCAATAATTGTTGTGTTGATATTTTATATTCTTTGTTGTTTTGATAATTGTCACTTACACACGGTATTTTTCATTATCGAAGCAATAATTCATATTATCTGAATAATATTATTGGATAACATTATTGGCAATGTCTAGAAAGTTACGCCTAAGGAGATGTTTGGTCACCTAATCAATTACTTGTATAGTAAGGAGAAATTCTTATTGGAAAGCCCCCTCTTTCCAGGAGGCGCCTGGTTGTCAATATTGTGATTCTGTAATATTATTCGTGAATAATTAATTATTGATTTATATGATGAGAAAAATATTGATTTTATGTGGGATATAGATGGAGAAATTTTTTTAATGTGACAATTGTTGAAAATTAAAATTTTATCTTTTTCTGATAAAATAATTCATTTAAATATATTATTATATTTTTAATAATATAATAATGGTGATATTTTTACAATGAATGTGTGATATATGAGTATACGAGGAGAAAGAGTATTTTTGTTGCAATAAATGTTTAAAACATGTCGGTGGACCCCATTTCTTGACTGAAATTTAATTATAGCCTGTAAAATCGCTCGTTTATGGATTTCGGTCAATTTCTGTTTGTAATTTGGAAAAACTTTCTTCTGCAAAGTTGTAGAGAATTGAATTTCCTATAAAAACTCACGAGATTCAAATTTTTTGACAAAAGGGCTATTTATTGTGAATTATTGAAGTTCTGAAGCTCCGAAATAATTAATTTTTGAAGTTTTAAATATTTTTAATAAGAAAAACGTTTTTTTTGAGTTAGGCAAGGTGAGTCACTCTTGGTGGTGATGGTTTGAATCAGATTTTAAAAGTGCGTAGGAATTTAATAAATATATATTAATATTTTATTAAATTTTCTGCTTTGGTGTTCTAAGCATTTTCCTATAAATAGGGTGCTTAGATTAGAATTGAAAATCACACCAGAAATTGAAGTTTTCTTTCTCTATATTATCGAGCATATTCTTGTGAGTATTTTGAGTATACTTTGAGTATTGTTATACGGTGCAAGTTCAAGTTATAGCTTATATCTAGTATTGCAGTTAGAAGTACTGTTTTTCCGAGGTAAGGGATATTATTTTTTTTCGCAATGATATTATTTCTTCAATATCATTATCTTTGAAATATTGATCGATGTTTTTATCAAATTTAGAACTTTTGGTGTCTGAGTTCTTATTCACGATATCAAGACTATTCACGATAATGACGATAATTATTCACGAATACATCACTATTCATCGAAAAATGAAAAATTTTCCTTTTCGTCCAAAATATCTATTCTGGATACTAGCTTTGATTGTATCCATGTTTTGATCATTCTTGAATTTTACACCACTATGATTATTTTTGAGGTTTTTTTGGACATGGATAAAACAAAGTACGAATCCTTAATCCTTAATCTTTGTCATTTTATTTCACTGGATTCGTTTCTTTAAAAATATTTTTCATCATCCTCAGTCTTTAATGATGATATTATTGAATATCTTTGGCCTGTAATGCAAAGATGAATGATTTTTGATGAATATCTTTGGCCCGTAGTGCAAAGATGAACAGGTGTTTAAATGAACATGACTAACTGATGAATATCTTTGGCATGTATTGCAAAGATGAATATTTGATTCCAGATATATATTGATTGATGTTACAGGGATAAAAGATAGGCGATGAACTTTTAAATTCATACATAGAAGATAGTAGTTTGCATTCTCTACTTAACTCTTCTAATGAATTATTATTTTCGCTGCGAATATTGATTTAAAACTTGTTGTCTATTGTATTCTATTATATTTTTCCCTGTTGAAGACTAACGATAATTTGTTTTATATTATCTTAGTCGTAATATTCTTTACTGGGCTAGTTGAGCTCACCCTTTTCCTTTTTGTTCCATTTTTTTCTTCTAGGAGGCGAGAATATAGCGAAAGTCAAGTCGGGGGTATGGAATGAAGGTTTAGAGAGAGTTGTTTAGTAGTCCTCACCATTTTTGTAAAATAATGTATCAATAAATGTGATGAGGATTTATTTGAGTATAGATATTGTGCAGAAGATAATATTTGTATTCAAACTCTCACGATTTCTTGTTGTAATAATAAAGTTGTAGTTATTTACGTACCATGTATTGACTTCGAATGGGTGATGTATACCTATTTTGGGGGCGTCACGGTTGGTATCGAGCTTAGGATATATGATCTGGCGGAGATCGGGGAATAGAACTAGGAGGGAGAGGCGGTAAATCCTTTGCTAGTGTGTCCTACCTAAGCTTATTTGTTAGTTGGTCATTATATAGGGATATTATGTGATATATTGATTTCCTTAATTAACCCTTGTTTTATGTGATGTTGAGAATGTCAATTGAGAATATTAACAATGGAAATGAGATAGTGGAGACCTTTGTCTTCACCAACGAGGAGAAACGTGCAACAGTCGACAATGTTCCTCTGTGAACACATTGCGAAAGCGAGATGATGAGCGAGGGGATGTTTAGAAGTTTTTGCGATTCATGCAAAATCAGCACGAGGAGACTCGTGTTTAAAATACTGAGGAGAAATGATAGCAATTCACGGATTATCACAACCCAAACAGTTCAAAGAGTTGGGACCACTGAATTTAAGGGAAAGCCGGATCCGATCATGGCGGAAACATGGGTCAAGCAAATTACCAAGATATTCGATGTCTTGGGATGCACGGAGAACGAAGGTTCCATTCACCACCTTTATATTCCGTGGCGAAAGTGCATCTTTGGTGGGAGTCTCGTGAAGCGTACCATCCACCGCACTCAAAGATATCTTGGGAGATATTTCAGAACTATTTAATGACAAATACTTTCACGAAAGTGTTACATTATATGAAGGAAGTGGAGTTCATCGATTAGAGCAAAACAACATGACGATGTCTCGAAGACGAGGCAAAGTTTGCAGAGTTATCCAGTTTGCACCTCATTTGGTGGAGAATGAGGAACATATGACGCGGATGTTTCTTAGAGGTTTGAAACCCGGCATACGTCAGTATCTCATTTCTCATAAATTTTTTGTCTATTCAGATGTTGTAAACATGGCTCAATTATTAGAGCGAGATAACGAGTACGGTTGAGGACCACAACCGAGGATCATCTAGGAGATAGCGATCAACAAAACAACGATAACCGATTGGAGAAAGAAAAAGAGCGACAAAAATGGTAACCACTCTGGTGGTAATCATGGCCATGAAAATAGAAGAAGCGAGTCCGGAGGAGATTTTAAAAAGAGGAGATTTAACAACGACCTATATGAAGACGACAAAGACCAAAGAACAACTGGTTCGAGGGGAACGACCACCTGGGTCGTATCTTTACAAATACGGAAAAAGAGGACATATCATCAAAACGCCCATATGATTCATGGTATGCTATAATTGTGGAAAGGAAGGACATATCGCTAGGGATTGTACGGTAGCGAAACCTAGTTCAGCGGGGACGGTGACTCAAAACATTATCCCAGAAAATTCAAAGTGAAGCGGTTCTCGGAAGAGGCGTTTGTTGTGGATTCGTCAAAATGCGAGGAACCCAAACGAGGTGATCACGGGTAACCTAATCATAAATTCTTGTGAAGTTTATACTTTACTATATAACTAAGTCTTACCCATTCATTTATCTCTCCTACTTGTGCTCAACGTTTAAATTTGACTCAGAAAAAATTAGACTTTGACTATCTGTGGAAACTCCGTTAGGAGAAACTTTCATCACATCCTTTGTTTATAAATCTTGTTTGATTCAAGTTGGCACCATCATCTTTACATTGACCTTATCTCTTTAAAGATATTTGCTTTTGATGTGATTTTAGGGATTGATTGGTTAACTACTCATCATGCCAAAATTGATTGTTTTCGTAAGGTTGTTAGTTTTCATATTCCTAACCAACTTTGTTGTTCGAATCAAGCAACTAAACCATTAAAATCAATCAACATCATATCTAATCATAAAAGCTATTCGTTTATTGAAAAACGGATGTCAAGCTTTCTTAGCCCATGTTATGAATTTGAATAAAGACACGTCAAATTTGAATAATATTTCATTGTTATTGACTTTCCCGACGTATTTTACGAAGAACTTCCGGTCTACCCCGTAACGTGAAGTTGAATTCTTTATTAATCTTGAACCTGGTACAAAGCCCATTTCTAAAACCCCATATCGAATGGCTCTATTGAACTTCGAGGAGTTAAAGGCCCAACTACGTAAATTGTTGGACATCGATTTCATTCGATCTAAGACATCTCCTTGGGTGCTCTCTGTTTTATTCAGTAAAGAAGAAAGACGGGAGTATGCGACTTTTGTATTGACTATCGGGAATTGAACCATGTCACCATCAAGAATAGGTATCCCTACACCTCGTATTGATGACTTGTTTGACCGATTGTGAGGGCACAATTTTTTCAAAGATCGATCTTCGCTCGGATATCATCATTTGAAGTTTAGAACCGAGGATATTCCAAAGAGCGCCTTTAGAACTCGAGACGGGCATTATGAATTCTTAGTCATGTCTTTCGGATTGACTAATGCTCCCGCTGGCTTTCATGGATATGATGAATCGAGTATTCAAGAAATATTTGGATCAATTCGTTGTTGTCTTTATTGATGACATCCTCATATATTCCAAAAGTTTGTGAAGATCATGAGCACCATTTCAATTTCGGTACTCAAAGGCTTCGTGAAAACAAGTTTATGCCAAGTTGAAGAAATGCGATTTCTGGCTTGAGGAAGTAACATTCCTTGGGCACGTGATGTCGAAACATGGAGTATCTGTTGATCCGGCGAAGATTGAATCAATACAAAGTTGGGAGCAACAGCAAGAAGTCGGTGATCAAGTCGGCGTAGTTTTTTGGGCTTATTTGGTTATTATCGGAGATTCGTGGAAGGGTTTTCTCGAATCGGTACTCCATTAACCCAAATTTTCGGAAGGATACAAAATTTGTTTGGGCGAAGAATGCGAGAAGAGTTTTCAAGAGCTTAAGAGGAGACTTATTTCTAAGACTGTTCTAACAATACCATCCGATTCGGATGGATTTGTTATTTCTGATGATGCTTGAGCAAAGGGTTAGGATGTGTTCTCATGCAACGTGGGAAAGTCATAGCCTATGCCTCCATGACAACTTAAAGAGTATGAGAGGAATTATCCTACTCATGATCTAGAGTTAGCAAAGCCGATAAGTTTGCATGCTTAAAGATATGGAGGCCTTATCTATATGGGGAGAAAGTGGAGATATATTGGCACCATAAAAGCCTTAAATATTTTTTCACTCAAAAAGAACTCAACATGCAAGAAATGACGTTGGCTCGAGCTATTGAAAGACTACCACCACACTATTCAATACCATCCTGTAAAAATGAGCGTGGTAGGTGACGATCGAAAGTAGAAGATCATATGCAGGAATGAGTGTGATGATGTCAAGTATACGCGTAGAGCCAACTTTAATAGAAAAAGTTAAGGTTGCTTTCAAGCCAACCAGGCTTGGTCGATGCATATGAAGAAGAAAGTACAAGAAGGAGTTATTTAAGCGAGAATTGATGAAGAAGGAATACTTTGAGTCCACTCCGCACTTTGTGTTCTAACGACTCGATTTGAAGTACAAGATTATGATGGAGGCACACAATGCACCATTTACAATCCATCTCGAAATACTAAAATGTATCGTGATCTTGACATACATTTTGGTGGAACAATATAAAGAGAGAGATTGCAAAGTTTATCTCGATGTGTTTAACTTGTCAACGTGTAAAAGGCGGAGCATCTAAGTACCTAAGGGTCCGTTGCAACCACTTGAGATTCCAAAATGGAAGTGGGAACACATTACCATGGATTTACGTTACGGGTCTTCCTACGGTTTCTCAAGGCATCAATGCTATTTGGGTTATTGTTGATAGATTAACCAAGTCTGCTCATTTCTTTCTTGCCGTCACGGAGACTTATTCCTTGAACGTCTTGCTTAGATATATATGTAAATGAGATTGTGAGGTTGCATGGCATGCCGGTATCCATAGTTTGGATCGTGACCCAAGATTCACTTCAAGATTTTGGGTTAGCTTGCAAAAAGCTACGAACGCGGATTTACGATTGATTCCGCATACCATCCTCAAAGCAGACGGACAATCGAGAGACTATTCAAACTCTTGAAGATCTATTAAGACTCGTGTCCAGAACTTGCGGCGGTTGGGATAAGTATTTACCATTGGTGGAATTCTCCTACAACAACAGCTTATCGAGCAAGTATAGGTGTGGCTCCATTCAAGCATTATATGGACGAAAATGTATTTCCTGGGTATGTTGGGATGAGGTGGGTGAAGCAACATTGTTGGGACCCGAGTTGGTACGTATGACTACGGAAAAGATTCAAATGATTCGACAACGTATACAAATGGCACAGGATCGACAAAAGAGTTATGCAGATCTTCATCGAAAAGACGTGGAATTTAGTATTAGGGATCACGTAATTGTTGCGTGTAGCTCCATGGAAGGGAGTTACAAGATTTGGGAAACGAGGAAAGCTCAATCCACGATATATTGGTCCATTTCGATTCTTGACCGAGTAGGAAATGTAAGCCTATAAACCGCGTTACCTTCCGAGTATGTCTCGTGTTCATAATGTGTTTCACATATTTGTACTTCGTAAATATGTGAAAGACCCGAACCACGTTATAGAGTTAGAACCGGACGAGATAGCCGAAGACTTAACGTATGAGGAGGTACCTGTCAAGATCTTGGATAGGAAGGAGCATGTCCCACCACGACGAAGGTTATACCACAAGTTAAAGTTTTGTGGAGGAACCATGCTATAGAGGAAATGACCTGGGAATTGGAAACGGAAATGAAAGCGAGGTATCCTCACCTTTTCGAAACACCAGGTACGTACATCAATTTCGAGGTCGAAATTTCATAAGGAGGGGAGGTTGTAAGACCCCAACTTATTATTAATGAAATTTAATTTTCTCTATTTATTATTTTAAAATAGTAAGGGTTGATTTGATTAATGTGGATAGTTATGGTAAAATACGCAAATATTTCAAAATAAGCAAGTGGTTATAAAATATTCATTATTGTCGGGGAATATTCGGTTGGTCGAGGAATATTAAATCTGTTCTGGGAATATTAAATGATTTACTACAAGCGACCATGTGTGGGCCCCATAACTGAAAAGCGATCGGAGGAAGAAAACGCAAGAATAAGTTGTTTAAAAATAATTGGCGTAGTTATTCACTGAATTAATCTTTGTTAAAATACTTCTTGGTTAAAAAACAAGAAGACGGCGGTATTGCACCAATTATTGATTTTTACGTAAGAAGACACTACTCAATAATTGTTACAGTAATTACTGTTCAATATTTTATTTTATTGATTCAATAATTGTTGTGTTGATATTTTATATTGCTGTTGTTTCAATAATTATCACTACACAGTATTTTTTATTATCGAAGCAATAATTCATATTATCTAAATAATATTATTGGATAACATTATTGGCAATGTCTAGAAAGTTCATCTCTAAGGAGAGGTTTGGTCACCTAATTAATTGGCGTCGATGAGGAGAAATTCTTATTGGAAAGCCTCCTCTTTCGCAGAAGCTGCCGGTTACCATTAATATTGTGATTCTATAATATTATTCATGAATAATTAATTATTGATTTATATGATGAGAAAAATATTGATTTTATATGGATATAGATGGAGAAAATTTTTTAATGTGACAATTGTTGAAAATTAAAATTTTATCTTTTTTCGATAAAATAATTATTTAAATATATTATTATATTTTAATAATATAATAATGGTGATATTTTTACAATGAATGTGTGATATATGAGTATACGAGGAGAAAGAGTATTTTTGTTGCAATAAATGTTTAAAACATGTCGGTGGACCCCATTTCTTGACTGAAATTTGATTATAGCCTGTAAAATCACCCGTTTATGGATTTCGGTCAATTTCTGTTTGTAATTTGGAAAAACTTTCTTCTGCAAAGTTGTAGAGAATTGAATTTCCTATAAAAACGCGTGAGATTCGAATTTTTAACAAAAGACCTATTGATTGTGAATTATTGAAGTTCTGAAGCTCCGAAATAATTAATTTTTCAAGTTTTAAATATTTTTAATAAGAAAAACGTTTTTTTTGAGTTAGGCAAGGTGAGTCACTCTTGGTGGTGATGGTTTGAATCAGATTTTGGGTGCATAGGAATTTAATAAATATATATTAATATTTTATTAAATTTTCGCTTTGTGTTCTAAGCATTTTACTTATAAATAGGTGCTTAGGTTAGAATTGAAAATCACTTTTAAATTGAAGTTTTCTTTTCTATATTATCGAGCGTATTCTTGTGAGTATTTTGAGTATACTTTGAGTATTGTTATACTGGTGCAAGTTCAAGTTATAGCTTATATCCAAGATTCCAGTTAAGACTGCTTTTTTTAGGTAAGTAAGGGATATTATTTTTTTCGTAATGATATTATTTCTTCAATATCATTATCTTTGAAATATTGATCCGATGTTTTTATCAAATTTGGAATTTTTGGTGTCTGAGTTACTATTCACGATACTCAAGACTATTCACGATACTCTGACACTATTCACGAATCACTTAAGACTATTCATCGAAAAATGAAAATTTTCCTTTTCGTCCAAAATATCTAATATTCGGATACTAACTTTGATTGTATCCATATTTTGATCATTCTTGAATTTACACCAATCGTGATTATTTTTGAGGTATTTTTGGACATGGATAAAACAAAAAGTACGAATCCTTAATCCTTAATCTTTGTCATTTTGTTTCCTTTGGATTCGTTTAACTTTAAAAATATTTTTCATCATCCTCAGTCTTTAATGATGATATTATTGAATATCTTTGGCTTGTAGTGCAAAGATGAATAATTTCTGATGAATATCTTTGGCCCGTAGTGCAAAGATGAACAGGTGTTTAGATGAACATGACTAATTGATGAATATCTTTGGCCCAGTAGTGCAAAGATGAATATTTGATTCCGGATATATATCGATTGATGTTACAGGATAAAAGATAGACGATGAACTTTTAAATTCATACATAGAAGATAGTAGTTTGCATTCTCTACTTAACTCTTCTAATGAATTATTATTTCCATTGCGAATATTGATTTAAAACTTGTTGTCTATTGTATTCTATTATATTTTTCCTGTTGAAGACTAACGATAATTTGTTGTATATTATCTTAGTCATAATATTCTTTCTTGGGCTAGTTGAGCTCACCCTTTTCTTTTTGTTCCATTTTTCTTCTCGTGAGGCGAGAATATAAGCGAAAGTACTGAGTGGGGTATGGAATGAAGGTTCTAGAGAGAGTTGTTTAGTAGTCCTCACCATTTTTATAAAATAATGTATCAATAAATGTGATGAGGATTTATTTGAGTATAGATATTGTCTAGAAGATAATATTTGTATTCAAACTCACAGTTTTACTGTTGTAATAATAAAGTTGTAGTTGTTTCTGTACCATGTATTGACAACTCAGAATGAGTGATGTATACCTATTTTGGGGGCGTCACAACAGTAATACGTGTGGTTGCATAGTAGTACACGATATTGATTATTGATGTTTACGTAAGAAGTCATTCAGTTATACTCAATTATTACTACAGTAATTGCTGCATCATATCTCTCATATTATTGATTCAATTATTGTCACAGTATCAATATTTTATATTATTAAATCAATAATTGAGACGACAAAGTTATTCATATTATTATTTGCAATATTGACAATGTCTAGAAGTTCTGTCAAGAAGAGGTTTGGTCACCTAATTGCGCGCCAATAAGAAAAATTCTTATCGAAAAGCCCCCTTTTTCCTGGGAACGACCTGGTTGTTAAATATTGTGAGTTATAATATTAATGATGAATAAGTTCGTGTTGATTAAAGATGAAATTGATAGTTCCATAGTGTGAGAATTATTAGTGTTAGTGAAAATCGATATTTATTTCGATAATAATTGATGTCTGGAGGTTATATTGACCAATCGAATAATTAACCGGATAAATGAGCAATTAATTGCTATTAATTCACATGCTTATAACTATATGTTCACATGTGTGTACTATTGATTCACATGATTTACTATTAGGGGAGTTGGTGCAAGTTTGATAATACTTGCATGACTAAATTAAAAATAGATGTATAGATGGAGGTACTATACTATAATTAATTTTTTCACATGTTTAGAACTATTGAGTCACATGATTTACTATTGATTCACATGATTTACTATTAGGGGAGGTGGTGCAAGTTTGATAATACTTGCAGGACTAATTAAAAATGAAGAAAAAGAGGGAGGTATTATACTGTAATATTTCGAATCCCAAAACGTGCAATTATCGAAATTATATTTTCTTATAAATAGAAGCTCATTCTTCCTTCATTTCTCACCAATTCACTAAGTCTCACAAGAGCAATTATTATAGAGAGAAAGAAGAAGAGAAATGTGCTACCTCACTATTTCAGTATCCAGTCTTCTTCTGAGGTAATGGGTATTATTTCTTTCGTATTCATGAATAGAATTATTTTCTTTCAATACTGTGTAAGAGTCAATTATTCCATTCTTTATTATTACATTGGAATAACTCGTCTCAGTCTTGATCTATCGCATGCACCGGTGAATTATTCGTTATTCCATTCTTTATTATTACATTGGAATAACTCGTTTCACTTGATTCTACCGCACGCATGGTGAATTCTTACGTTATTCCATTCTTTATTATTCGTTGAAATAACTTTGTCATGTGGATTATCAGATGCATGGTGAATGATCCTTCGTATTCATTCTTTATTAAATTGTGGAAATGATGTCATTACGTGGATTACTGCGTTTAAGTGAAAATTCATTTCATAGTTTCAGTATATTCTATTATACTCGTATGAGATATCATTTCTTTTGTACTCGTCATGAAATGTCAATTTTTTTGGTATTTTTTTTACGAGTTACTATTCATGGGTTATATTCACCCAATTATTATTCACCCAAATATTATTCACTCGGATATTTAGGGTACTTTTAATGTCGGGGTACTATTCACGAGGTACTATCCCGAAGTATTATTCAAGTGGTATTATGCACGGGTACTTATTTACGAAAAATATATTTTGATTACATCAAATTATTTTTGGTACATGAATATTATTCTTGAATTTTACTCTACAAAGCGAGATCATGTTGACAATTTGGATATTTTTAAACTCTGGATAAATTTAAAGTCTTTAATATTTATCCCTGATTTTGTTTGATTATTGCTTATATCATTGTCATCATCCTCATGTTTATATTGTAATGAAAGTCATCTTTGGCTTACGTGCATAGATGGACTTGATATGATTATGACCAGGGATTATTCGGTATAATCATGACCGTAATGTAACGAATGATGTGGTAAAAGTCCTCATTGGCCTGTAGTTCATTGATGGACAGTTGTTGGTATGATTATGACCAGGAATTATTCGGTATAATTATGACCATTGATGATTACATGAATATCTTTGACCGTGGTGCAGGGATGATTCGATGATGTGGTTTATTTATGAAGCTGAGTCTCAGCGATAAAGTTGATGATTTTTTTTTAAATCATAGAAGATAGTAGATTGTATGCTCTACTTGACTCTTCTAATGGATTGCTTATTTCGCTGCAGTTGTTGATCTAAAACTTGTTGTCTATTATATTCTATCAGTTGTTATCTTTGTTGAAGGCTAAGGATAATTTATTCGCATTATCTTAGTCATAATATTTTTTCTTTGGGCTAGTTGAGCTCACCCTTTCTTTCACTATTCTTTTTCGAAAATGAGAATATATATTTGGACGAGAGTCTGAAAGCTGGATCGACGGTCCGGATGGTTGTTTTAGTAGTCCTCACTATTCTATAAAAAGTGTGACAATAAATGTAATGAGGACTCCATTGAGTGTGGATATTGTCTAGATGACAATATTCTTATTAAAACTCTTAGATTATGTTTTGTCGTATTTTACACGACTGTTGTATAATTAAGTTGTATTTGAATTTTGTACCATGTATTTGGCGACTCAAGATGGGTGATGTATACCTATTTTGGGGGCGTCACATGAAGAAGCCATAAATATAAACACAATGAGATATATTCCACAAAATGAAGTCATAGCCCCTCTCATTGAATGCACTGTCATCATAATCTGAAGGTCTCCATATAACTCTTTTGCATTTTCAATCGTATTTAGAATTATTTGTAGCATGAATTATTGTGTAATAGTTGGTATGTATTTATAGGGATAAATTAGGATAAATAACGGAGAGTAATTATAATAGCTCAGTAATGATAATATCATAAAATAGTGATTTTAGGATATAATAATTAAATTAAAAAGGATAATATCAGAATAGTTGACATTACCAAAACAGTTTAGATTTATATTGAGTTAGGAGATTATAAATTCAAAATATTAATTTGAGATTAAAAAAATAGTGATTTAGGAGATAATAATTAAATTAGTAATGATGATATTAGAACAGTTAATATTATCAGAATAATTTAGATTTATAGTGATTTATGGGATTATAAAATTAAAATATTAATATTGGATTAAAAAAGTAGAGATTTTAGGAAATAATAATTAAGTAAAGATAATATAAAAACCGTTTAGATTGAAAAATAGTGATTTAGGGGATTATAAAATCAACATAGTAAGTTATGAATGATATTATTTGTTATTTTAAATGTTTTAAAGCTGTATAATATTATGTTATAATATAATTATAAATGGTATAATATTATGTTGTAATATAATTTAATTAGTAATTATAATATTCGCACAGTTTAGATAGGTAGTGATTTTGTTATATATGTGTATTATAATATTATACCATACATGTATAATATAATATACGTATAATTATGAATGATATAATATTAAAAAATAGTAATTTTAGGATATAATAATTATGTTTAGAAAAGTCTTTGAATTTTGGGGATTACAAAATTAACACGGTGAGTTATGATAGGTATTATTTGTTATTTTAATTTTGTTTTAAATGTTTTAAATTGTATAATATTATGTTATAATATAATTATAAATGGTATAATATTATGTTGTAATATAATTTAATTAGTAATTATAATATAAAATGCAGTTTAGATAGATAGTGATTTTATTATATATGTAGTATTATAATATTATACCATGCATGTATGATATAATGTATGGTATAATTATGAATGATATAATATTAGAAAAATAGTGATTTTAGGATATAATAATTATGTTTAGAAAAGTAGTGAATTTTGGGGATTATAAAATCAATATAATAAGTTATGATTGATATTATTTATTATTTTAATTTTATTTTAAATGTTTTAAATCTGTATAACATTATATTGTAATATAATTATAAAGGGTATAATATTATGTTGTATTTATTAGGAGAAAATTAGGTTAAATAATGGAGAGTAATGATAATAGCTCAAGAATGATAATATCATATAGTAATAATTTTAGGAGATAATAATTAAATTAAAAAAGATAATATCAGAACAGTTGACATTATCAAAATAGTTTAGATTTGTAGTGATGTAGGGGATTATAAATTGAAAATATTAATCTAGAATTAAAAAGGCAGTGATTTTAGGAGATAATAATTAAATTAGTAATGATAATATTAGAACATTCAACATTATCATAATAATTTAGATTTGTAGTGATTTATGATATTATAAAATCAAAATATTAATGTGGGATTAAATGTAGTGATTTTAGGAGATAATAATTAAGTAATGATAATATAAAACCTGGAGTAATGGATGAGCACATTAATTAGATAAGACGTGTATTGCAATTTGAGAATGACAAATGTCATGCAATAATGTTATGTAATGTAATTTAGCATATTTAAATAGATTTGTAATGTAAATAGCATATTAGGGATTATTAAAAAAATACATTATTTAGATATTCGTCTAAATTTGTCTTTTTTTATCATAATTTTTATTGCATTGATATATAATATGTTGCACTTTTTATTGTACGGGACAATACAACATTCTTTTTTATAACAAATACAATAAAAAAAATGAGTAAAATGTATTGACACCTTCTGTACATAATCATAATAACACTCGTCACCGTTCTAGTTTTTTTTTCAAGTAAGAGTCAGTACCCCTCTAGTCTACAATATGTAATATTTCCTACCCTAATATGGTTGACCAACTAATATCAAAAAATATTTTTAATATAATGTCTACTACACCCTTCAAGTTATAATGTTACTTTATCTACTAAATATAAATTTGTATATTATAATTTTTACTTAACTTGATCTAATTAATTAAATTATATAAACTTATGTAATAAATAACATAAAAGTCAAAAAATAATAAATATTTATTTTATCATATAAATAAAGTCAAACAATTTTTTGCTAACTAAATTTCTCAAAGATTAAAATTTACATTGATATATATTCAAATGTATTTTTTGTAATTAAAAAGTAAAATTTTAATACCCATAAAAGTACAAATTAACCTTAATAAAATTATAAATGTTTTTTCAAATATTAAAATTTACGTAAAACAAACTTTTATTACAAAGCTAATCTAATTATTCATATAAAAAGTATTAAAAATTATATTAATTATTTTTTCATATATTAAACTAAACATAAGTCGCACTTAAGGATAATTATTTATAGTAAAAATGAAAAATGTCGTAACTAAAAAAAAGAAAAAATATATTAAAAGAAAAATCTTGTAAGGTAGGAATAAATATTATTATGTTTTCTTTTATTCAACATTGCACAAAAATAACGCCGACTGTATTTCAAAAAATATAATCAAAATCATAAACATCATAAATTTTGTCATATACTCAAAAAAAAAAATAACAACTAAAAATCATAATATGAAACTAAAAATTCAAATAATATTTTTTGTTGTTAAAAACCAAAAACTAAAATATCAACATAATCTCAAGACTATTAATTTTAGGATTGTAATCCCGGAATTATTATTATAATATCAAGATTATTAAGTCATTTTATAATCCCTAAACTAATAGTTCCAAGTCTAAATTTGAAAACAAACAATACACTTGAGATTAATAATCTTATCTCAAGTATAATTCTTGTAAACAAATATAGCCTAAGTGTACAAGAGTCTCTTTCAAGTTCCACAATATTCGAATGTTACTCCAAGGCTATGTTTGTTTGCAATGATTATACTTGAGATAATATTATTAATTTCAAGTGTCTTGTTTGTTTTTAAATTTAGACTATTAGTCTCGGAATTATAAAATGACTTAATAGTCTTGATATTATAATTATAATATAATTCCAAAATTATAATACTTACAAATAAACATAGCCCAAAAATATCAATTTTTTAATTATATTCCTCTAAGTATTTAAGTTTTACAATCGTATTCCTTTTTACTTATATTTATTAATGTAAAACAGATAGGGTTATTTTTCCACTCTCACTTGATAAAAAAAATATAATTAACACCCAACAAATTTTTCGATGTTAATTATATTTATTAAATTATGAACTCACTATAAGAATTAAATAATTTGAAAAAATAAAACATAATTCAATAAATTACAAATTACTACTATAAATTAATTAATTTTAGACAATATAATTATCAAAATTATAAACCTTACTATATTTTTATTTTATCTAAATAGTACTAATAATCGTATGACTTATTTTAAAATTGAATATATCTCAAATTGATTTAAACAAATTAAACTTGATCCTATATTTTGAACAAAAAAATATAAAATTTTAAACTTTTTTTCATCATACGACTATTATTAAAAGTTGAACTCAATATTTTTAAAAACAAATTGTTTGTCTTTAAAAATATTGAGTTCAACTTTTAATAATAGTCATATAATGAAAATTTTGAAAATATTTTTAAATTCATAATTTTTTTTTTGTTCAAAATATAGGATCAAGCTTGATTTGTTTAAATCAAGTTGAGATATATTCAATTTTAAAATAAATCATACAATTATTAGTATCATTTAAATAAAAGAAAAAAATAGTAAATTTTATAATTTTGATAATTTTATTGTCTAAAGTTAATTAATTTATACTAATTTTGAATTTAGAGATATTTTATATTGAATTCAAAATGTCAATATAAAAATAAATAAATAAAAAGAAGAAGAAGAGTAAAATAATGTGGAGAGGAGAGGGAAAATCAATTTTTAATAGGTGAAAAAAATTAGAGGAACACATTTGCATGACTAACGCATCTATGAGAAACGGTTGTATTAAAATAAAAGTTTAGGAAACATTGGAGGAGCACCTTTGCATGACTAATGTATCTATGAGGAACGACTGTGCTAAAAATATATTTAGAGAACGGTTTAACAAAAACATGATAAATAGGAGGGTCAGATTTACAATTTAGTCGAATAATTAAGGGTGTAAACGAGTCGAACCGGAGCGAACAAAGAGCTACTCGAATTCGACTCGAAATGATAAATTCGTATTCGAATTCGAATTATATTTGAAAATTCCTACTTAGATTCGACTCGACTGAAATATTTATTACTCGAATTCGATCCGACTCGAATATTTATTCAAACTACTCGTGAGCTTCAAATTCAAGCTCGAATTCAAATCTCCACATAATAACTAGTTTTATAATAAATATAATTATATATTGAATTTGTTATTTTACTTAAAAATGAGAAAATATATTTATTATTACACTTTACAAATATAAAATCACAATTAAAATTAAAAACAAAACAAAATAATAACTAATTATCCTAATTTAATTTAAATTTTTATATATTATAAGAGAATGTATAGAACATCTAATTGAATATGTATTAATTGAGTATGTATCGAATCACAATTAAAAATTTGAGTAGTTTGAATCTTAAATGAGTCGAGTATAACCTTGTTCAGATTCTATTTATATTTTTATTCGAACTATTTTTAATGCTCAAATTTAAATTATATTATTAACGAATCTAAATTTGACTCATATTTTTTCGAATTGATCTCGAATCGAGCCCGACGGCCTTACAAATAATCACCGCCTGAGTTAAAAATATTACTACCCTTTAAAAAACACATGAGTTGAAAAAAATTACGGGTTTACATATATACCTTTGAAACGGGCCCGACTGAGACTGGTACACAGCAATGGCGGGTCGGATTCGAAAATTGGTGGGAGAAGAATTCGTAACCTACGCTTACATTCTCCTCTACATCGCCCTCTCCGCTGGTCAGATATTTTTTAACAAGGTCCCCTTTTATATATTTTGCTCATCTTCTATACCTAAACAACGTCAGATCAAGTTATTGCATTTTTATTTTGTCAAGGGTTGTGCCTGTTGTTCTTCACGTTTTAATGTCTGGGTAACTGGGTTACTTTTTAATTGCGATTTTATGTTATTGTAAGGGTTCCCTTTGGTTGGGGAAACGAAATAATATTAGGACAGGTTTGAATTTTAGTTTATGTTTTGGGATCTGGGTTACAAAATAAGTCAACTTGAGCTATTTCTGCTGAATTAAAAGCTAAGGGGTACCTTTTTGCTATTTATAGGTCGGCACCATATGTTTCAGTGTGTCTGGATTTGGCAAGTCCATATTAGTGGATGGGAAGACTAAGAAGTGAGCTCTAGACATAACACTGGAAGAATTAAGATTCTGGAATCCTTTGTTTGTTTTATCAGTTTGTCTTTTTCATAGTGTAATATTTCATGTTGTTAAGCAGAAGTTATGTTGATTCATTTTGTGAATTGATTATTCTATAGTTGCTGTCACCTCTGCTGATGGGAAATGGTACTCCCTCCGTCCCTTAATATTGTGCACAATATTAAAAATATGATTGAATATCAATTGTTTGTATTGGAAAAAGAGGTTATTATTTATTGGCCAAAAATAGTGATAAAACAAAAGTTATATTTAATGCTTGGGGTAATATTGGAAACTAAGCAATTAAATAATTAATGCTTAATTGAAAATTTCAAACTACAAATATTAAGAGACAAAAACACCTCTAAAACGACATTTAAAAAGGGACGGAGGGAGTAGTTCATAATTTTGAAGTTAAGGATTTTTACCCATTTAATTTGTGTTAAGAGTGCTATCTTTTTTGTGGTTATCCAATAATGGTTCTGGATGCCTAATATTAGTCCAATAAAATTATTCCTTATAACCCAGGAGGGGAGTGGAGGGGAGGGGGAGAGACTACTTTTACGGCCACCGTTTTTCTTGAACTAGGTCGTGGGTAGTTGAGCCTTTATGGATAAAGGGAGGAAGGCGGCAGACTGTGGAGGTCTTTGTCATGGGCAAGATGAAGAATGAGGAATTCTTCATCAGTAGGTTAATGCTTAGGTATACTTTTAAGAGAGGTAAGAATAAAAGAACGAATCTGTAGTTGTAGAGTGGGTCCATAGTTCATTTGTACCAGCTTGAACAGAAGATTTTGCTTATAGACTAGATGTAATAGTGAGTAAGAGCAGAATTAGTTAGAAAGAAACTTGTATTTTAATTTACAGTTCTACACATGGAGTAGGATTCTCCAATGTTTCTACTTTATAAGCAGTGGATTTAATATCTAAATATAAATCCAAAGAGATAAGGACAAACACAAAGATATACGTTTTATATTTTTTGTGCAATCTTCTAATTATGTAGGATATTGTTTTAGAGTTTTCGAAATGGGTATTTCTAGTGTTGTTACTATCTACTCCACAAAAGCAACGTATGAGGGTTCATATACAATTTTAGAATAGATTTTTTAGGTATCTTGAGTATGCTTGGTAGTGCCATACGCAATAGGAAGTGTCACGCACATTCCATATGTACTGGTACTTAGCTTAAAAACTACACGTAACAAGGCTTAATGCACATACTCATCGTTAATAGTGGAGTTTCAATATAATAATTATTAAATAAAAGAAGATGATTTGAGAATGAGGAGAGCCTTAGAGATTGTTGTATTATCAAGGAAAGAGAAAAAAGGGGATGATAAGGTGATACTTCAAACACTTTCTCATACTTAGACGAGGAGTTGGTGAGTGCATGGTTGAAGCCTATTTTTGGTTACGTATCACGTGTCTATTTGAAAGGCTAGTGCTCATTAGATTCTTACAATTGTCAGGAAAGCTTTTCTTTAAGCAGTTATTTGTTGTTCCATTTGGGTCACTCTCTGTCTTGTGGTCATTGGCATTCTTGGCATTTTCCAAAGATTGTTTTGTTCTTTTCTTATCTACAGAGTTTCCGATTATAGAAATTGAAGGAGTTCTTTTTATTTCTATTTATTTATTTATTTATTTTTATTCACAAGAATGAGATTTTATTATGTAATACATTAATATTAAAGTACTTTTTAGTATGTTTATTCAGGAGACACTTTGTGTGCCTCGTAAGTTCAAGACATTTGTTTCTTACCAAGTAGATTAGCAATCTAACTCATTCAAGGGATTATTTATCAAGGTTTGGGTGATATTTGATAAAACTGAGTAATTAAGATCTGAATGGTTACTTGGTTAGTATATCTTAATAATCATCTGAGTGAAATAACATCTTAACTTAAAAAGTTTGGTAACTAAAAAGTATAAAACATCTGAATAACTTTTAAATTTAAAAATATATGAAATTGACTTTTCAAAAATCAATAATGATCTTAAAATTTGGAATGAAGGGAGTATAATATTTATAGAGGTTCCATAGATTTAAATTTTTCATTAAGAGACAACTCTTAATGATTTGGATTTATATCTTTCTCTTACCGATTAAGAGACGATAAAAGGTAAACAAAATTTTACCAAACAACTTTATCCTCTTACTGAATCAGATGTGGAGTTGTTAAGATGTATTAATAGGTAAACAAACACTACCTTAGACTTCTAAAATTGATAGATAAATATATTAGTTTTAATATTACTATCCGGATGTGTCATATGTCTGTTGTTTCAATATTTTTTCAAGTACAGTATACTTGTTCCTTATATGGGAGCAGATGGCTTAAGTCTCATGCTTTTGTGGCTTACGCCCTGGCTGTTGGGCATTATGAGGCCTTGATTGCATATAATGTTTCAAGTATTTGTGTTTTCTAATCTATAGAGAAGTAAATCTTAAAGTTTCTGCAGAAGGTTTCATCCACCCCATCCTTAAAGTAGTTTGAGATTAAAACTGCTCACCAGAAGTCTGTAGTAATATTGACCTCCCCATCTAATTATAATTAGTTGACGACTTTGCAGTGATCTGCAGCTTAAGAGAAGTCCTTCAGTTTATAATTGCTACATATGGCTTAATAGCTAGTATGAATTTTTGTGTTCAAACACATTAATTTGTTTTTTACCTGCAGTGGGTTTTGTCATCAAAGGAAATAAACTTTCCATATCCTCTTGGATTAACTCTACTTCACATGGTTTTCTCCTCTGTGTTATGTTTTACACTAACCAAAGTTCTCAAGGTAATAATTTACTGAACTCATGATGGGCACTTTTATCTAAATATATACTTTTTGTCTGTAGCAAATCTTAATATGATATTGTATCTCCTCACAGATATTGAAGGTTGAGGAAGGGATGACCGCAGAAATGTGAGTGCTAATGATCTACAGTTTTATCTGATCCTTGAATTTGAACTGTTGTTTCTTGTCTATGCAGTAATTTATTTGAGGTGTTATAAAGAATTTAATTGTTGCCTTGGAGCAAAGCAATTATTAAAAACAAAAGAAACAATTTAGGCTATTTCTCTCTCTCTCTCTCTCTCTCTCTCTCTCTCTCTCTCTCTCTCTCTCTCTCTCAATGTATAGAAATCTATCCGAACAATACCTTATATAAGAGAGAATAACACACTGTTCAAAACAAACATATATGCCTTGCCTCTTTCCTTTTCCCTTTCTTTTTTATTTTTCATATTTTATCTCGTTGTTTTGCTTAAACCTTCCAAACCGCATAGTCAAATTAACATGTTTTGAACATACAGATATGCAACATCAGTCATCCCAATTGGTGCAATGTTTGCTATGACTCTTTGGCTTGGGAACACTGCTTACCTCTATATTTCTGTTTCATTTGCACAAATGTTGAAAGCGATCAGTAAGTATCACTTTCTTTCAGTTTGTTTTATGCCTTAGTGTTGTAACAACAGTTTACAGTGATATTCTGGTCTTACATGTATATCTAGACATTACTTTTTAGATTGCACGAGTTAGGTTTGGCCAACAGGCTGACTCGAGTAGTTATATGACCATTGTCCTGACTCCTGACAACAAGTAGTGTTAAAGCCTGATTTTTATAGTTGTCATTCACAGTGCCAGTAGCTGTTTTCATTCTTGGAGTAGCTGCCGGACTTGAACTAATGAGCTACAGGATGCTTCTCATAATGTCAGTGATAAGTTTTGGCGTTCTAGTGGCTTCTTATGGAGAAATAAATATAAACTGGATTGGTGTTGTTTACCAAATGGGAGGTGTTGTGGGAGAAGCTTTGAGGCTTATATTCATGGAGATTTTGGTTAAGAGGAAGGGCCTCAAACTAAACCCCATATCTATCATGTACTACGTGAGCCCCTGCAGGCATGTGATCTACTGTATAAAGCTAAAATATTATACTTTCTTGTGAGCACCTTGTGTTTATATACAGAAAATTTATGTCCATGTGAGTAGAATCTTGATTTGCTATGCAGCGCTCTTTGCCTGCTCATCCCATGGATATTTTTGGAGAAGCCTAAGATGGATGCACAGGAGTCCTGGAGTTTTCAACCTCTCGTTCTCATACTCAACTCTCTTTGTACTTTTGCTCTCAATCTCTCTGTTTTCCTTGTTATCTCACATACAAGTGCTCTGACAATTCGTGTAGCCGGAGTTGTCAAGGATTGGGTGGTGGTTTTAATATCAGCCCTTCTTTTTGCGGATACGAAACTAACTCTCATCAATTTGTTTGGTTATGCCATTGGTATGTATTTGAATAGAAGTTTTCATTTATTCATCTATTACTCCTATCAGTCAAGTAGATCTGGTATATTTCTTAGTGTTGGTTTAAAAATCAACTGGAGTATGAAAAATTGTTCGTATTTCTTTTTTCCTGGGCTGGCCATAAGATAATGATACTGCCAACTGCTGGAGCATGAGATGAATCCAGATTATCTTTTCCTGCATGGAACAAAATTAATTTAGGATGTGCATATTACTAAGAAAGAAACTTTTAAGACTCTTAAAACATGTACTGCTTCTGTTTATTTCTTTTTCCCACCTCCCGTGCATTATATTATTGCCTTTTTTTTTAATTATTAATATTCTTCATTTTTTGTTAGCATAATTTTAAGAATGATAAATGTAGTGTTCATTTCACCTCCGCTTTGAATTTTGATGTTGGTTACATTCAATATCTCAGCCCAGCGGAAAACTTGTAATTATGGCTGCTTACTAGAATTGTTTAGTTTGGTTCTTTTTGTTTTGTGTAAAAGATAAATTGCATTACTATCATGTTAGCTCGTGATAATATATTTATGTGAATCATTGATGTAAAGAAATGCTTAAGGCTCTATGAATATAAAAATATATATTATTAATAGAAAGGAATTGTAATTTTTATGCAGCCATTGCTGGTGTAGCTGCGTACAACAATTCCAAGTTGAAGAAGGAAGTTACTCGAGGCAGCTCTGATGGGTCTCAAAATACTGAATCTAAACCATTGGCTTCTTCTGAAACTTGTAACAAGTAGATGCTACAGGAAGCAGCTTCACATGCCACTCTGAGTTAGGACTTACAAATACATGTTAATTAGAGGAAGGACTTACATAATTTTAAGGTTTTGTTCCCTCCTTTCGGATGAGGCATTCCAGCAGAGCAGCGGCATATGGTGTTTGCCTTCAAAGGAGGCACAATGTACTTGAAGGCTTGTTTCAATAATGTATCTAAACGTGTTTGCAATCCGCAATCCACATTGAGGGTAAAAATTGGGGTATGGGGCAAAGGCAACAAGAAAGTGTAAGTTGGGTAATATTCACTTATGAAAAGGTTGGACATTCTTTGATGGCTTTTCTTTGTAGGTGTACCTACCCTTGACAAAGATAATTTTTGTATGTAAAAGTAATGGTGAATCGTATGAATCAAAACTTTACATTTGAAATCCTAGTATAGTTGTCGAAGATGATGTATTAATGTTGTACCCACTTAAATTGTTGACTTACCTTGATTTGAAACGCTTTTAGGTCATCACAATCTCCAGATCATTAATCTCTCCGTCCAGACGTTTTAGAGAAGGTTTTCTGTTTAAAAAGTCTTAAATTAAGGGACGAGAGGTATTATTTATTTATGGACAAGAAACTTTTTGAGTTTTGGCGGTTGTTTGGTCGCACACTGGTGTCCACTCTGCCCCTATTGCCGTTGTAATTAATTAAACAAACCCTTTTTCCTTGTTCACCACAATAACAAAAAACACCCCCACCGATGACCGACCGACCCAATATCAGACGAGGAATAATAGAATATACGACAATTACTCACCCTCCTCCAATCTTGTTTATCCTGCCTGCCTGCCTGCCTGCCTGCGTAAGCATTTTGCAAGTATTACATTTACATTACTATTATGATGGTACGCTTGCTTGCTTGGTCTCTCCAGACAACTTTCTTTTATCCAAGTGTATATGCCAATTGTGTTTTTGCAAGATAATAACAAGTTAGGAATATCATCATCATAAAGGAAAGGCAATTAGGCTAGGCAAATAAATTGTATGAGGAAATACTACCTACTATTAAACACATGAATATGTCATTAGTCATATCTGCCTTTTTATGAAATAAATTTTAAAATAAATGGATCACTTGTCAAAATAAATGTCTATTATCACCGACTTGAGCAATCCTTTCCTTTGGATTAAAGCTTGAGCCTTGAGCACATGCACGACATATCACTTGTCATTTTATATAATTTAGGGTCTCATAAAAAAAATATTACAAATGTGAATATATAATTATTTTTTTAATTCTTGTACACAACTCTAAATCGACATGAAAAAAATAATTTGCAATTTTTACTTTCATTCCCGAGGCGGACCACCATACTTGAACCCAAGGGCGGAACTAGGGGGCGGGTGACTCTTGATATTATGGTCTAATGTTATTTGGGCGATAATTATTATTTTTTTTATCGACCTTGTAGGAGGCGGTCTACCTGAAAGCAGGGCGGGTGGGGGGGCATGGTGGTTATTACATTGATTTAAAAATTTTGACCCTCCCTACAAAATCGTTCTGGTTCCGCCACTGTTTGAACCTAACACTGATAGAGATTTTCAATGAGAAGGAATATACAATTGAGGATTGTTGTTTGGTAGGTAAATAAAAACTGTTTAATTTTATTTATATATAAATTAATAAAATGTACTCCATGATACAACTCATTACATAAACTACACATTATAATAACCAAGCATTTTTTTTAGAATTAAACGCCGGGGAGAAGAAAAGGGTAGATATATAGCTTTTTCTTTTTTTTATTTGAAACTTTTAAGAAAAAAATATAAAAGCTTTTATTACTTTATTTCCAAAAACTTCATATCACACACTTTCATTTTAGTATTTCTTTTTCCTTCAAATTAAAACTCAATTCCTAACATATTGCAAAAAAAAAAATAGTATCTCAAATAGTCACATTTCGTATACGATTATCCTCTTTGGCAATTTTATTATTTTTGTTGACTCTTTTTATTTAAAAAGAAGAAGTTATATTTTTCATTGGATACACTACTTTAAAATTACGAACCTTCTTGGTGATCATTTTTATTTGTTAAAGTTTAAATTTAAAAATATAAAATATTTACGTCGTTATTGAGTTCACAAAGAATAAAAAAAAATCATATTTAAGATATTAAATTAATTTTATCACATTAATAAATTAGAATACAAAATAATTTTACGTTATTTAATTTTCCATCTAACTCTGTTCATTTTTAAAAGAAAAAAAATGCCAAATTTTCGATTCAATTTTTTTTTTCTGTTCATTAAAAACATCAATAACAAAAAATTAGACATAAAATTTTGGTTTATTTATTTTCTTATCCATCCATTTTAAAATTCAGTAACCGAGTGTGAAGGCAAAAACCGGAAAACAAATTCGACGCGGCTTGTCCAGAATCATCCACGACGTTCGTGTCCAAATCCAGCCGACCTTCCATCTGTTCTATAAATATTGTCTCTCCTCTTTCCCCGTTCCGCACTCCTCACGATCAATCTTTTTTCTACACATTGTTCTTTCATTTTCAAAACTCAAATCTTTAATTTTTAAACTTCTGGAATCATGGCGGATGAGGTGATTTTGCTGGATAATTGGGTAAGTATGTTTGGAATGAGGTTGAGAATTGCACTAGCTGAAAAGGGTATTCAGTACGAATACAGAGAGGAGGACTTGAAGAACAAAAGCCCACTCTTGCTTAAGATGAATCCGGTTCACAAGAAAATCCCGGTTCTCATTCACAATGGAAAGCCCATCTGTGAGTCCCTTATTGCTGTTCAGTACATTGATGAGGTCTGGAATGATAAAACTCCATTGCTCCCATCTGATCCTTATCACAGAGCTCAAGCTAGGTTTTGGGCTGATTATGTTGACAAGAAGGTATGACTTATGACTCATTTATATCTTAATTTTCTGTTGGTATTCTGTTTCTTATTGCTTTTGTACATCCCTCCCTCTCCCTAATATTTGAGTAGCAGAGTATTAAGTATTTTCTTCATTTGTTCTCTTTTTCAAGATTTGTTCAACCTTTTCTTTTTTCTGTTCTGTTGTACTCTCTCTCTCTCGGTTGATTTGACCATGTGGACCATGTACCCTCCCCAAAGGGTAAATGTAAAAGAAATTATAAAAATCCTTTTTTTTTGTAAAAGATTTTTACCATCATCTAAATCAGGTTCATTGTTTTTGTCAACTACCCCGTGCCCCTTAAATATTTTTATTTTTCAGAAGGTACTGTTGTTTTTACTTTTTTTAGTGCCAATTTAGAAAGTGTACTATTTTTCAACTTATTCTAATTCCCGTTTTAAATCTTGGATGATCTGTTTTCGGATTATATCTTGTATATTTTTGTAACATGGTGGCAAATTGAAATGCAGATCTATGATGCTGGGAGGAGAACATGGGCATCGAAAGGGGAGGAACAGGAGGCAGCCAAGAAGGAATTCATTGATTACCTGAAGGTGTTGGAAGGTGAGCTTGGTGACAAGCCTTACTTTGGGGGCGACACTTTTGGGTTTGTGGATGTTGCCCTTGTTCCCTTCTACAGCTGGTTTTATGCTTATGAGAAATTGGGCAACTTCAATATAGAGGCGGAGTGCCCCAAGTTGATTGCATGGGCCAAGAGGTGCTTGGAGAAAGAAGGTGTTTCCAAGTCCCTGCCAGACTCTCAAAAGGTTTATGAATTTGTTTTTGGTATAAAGAAGAAACTTGAGAATTGAGTTCAAAGTTCGAGTATCTGCCAATGGTTGAGCATTGGTAGGCTTGGATGTTCTGGTTAAAATTAGTTTGTTCTTGCTTTGGTTGTAATAAAGGAGAAATACTTTGCTGTGTTTAACTTGAAAGAGCGAATCTGTTTTTGCTTTGGTTGTAATCAAGGAGATACTTAGCTGTGTCTGTTTGATGTTACATGTTATAGCAACATTATGTTTTAGTGCTTATGAATATTGGAAATTTTAATCTTTAACTTCAAATACATTTTTTTTATTACTGTTATTTTTCTTATTAAAAGAGATGCCATATATTTTCATTATTTGTAAATGTGGTGAATGTGTCCGTAAATTCTATGCCTTTCTGCCCCTATCATTTGTTCATACTCGTTAGGCTAACTGCTAAGATAACACATGAGAAATTTGAATTGGTGACTTAATAATATGGTAAGGCTTATTACTACAACCGCTACTTGTGATCTTGTTCATATTCATGAACAAGAAACTGCTTGACAATACCTGCAGCAGCATCTACAAAGTTGTTCAGGCTTGGAAAAACTATCCCAAGTAAGTAATGTTCCCAGATTTGAGATCTTCTCTTCTGATGAAATCAGCACTAAATGGAGACTAGTGATGGTTTTGCATTGAAAAGGGGGGACTATTTGGTTCAAATGTTGATCTGTAGGAAGCTGAGAAAGATTTAGTTTATGACTACAAACAAAGACTTTTGTAGTGTGAAGTTACAGACAGAGGGTTGAGCAACAAGGACTCGGATAGAATCTCCTGTTACACAGTATTATGAAGAGTACCCATACCTTTGTTACTTTAGGGCAGAGCAGTCTCTGTATATAGGCTATTACCTGGCAAATTGAGCGTGTGTATATGCAACTACTCAAGGTAATTATAGCCAAATTCATGCGGTCTGTTACATTAGGCTTTGGAATGCTACAAGTATGAGAAGTTTAGGCAACTGTAGGATCACAGCGTTTCTTTGTTCCGGGCTTCCGGCAGACCCTGCACTGGCCAATTTTCATAAAACTTGCTCCGATAACTGTTAAGAAGAACACTCTACAACTCTTCTTCTTTTCTTTTTTCTTTTTTTTTTCATTTTTTTAACTCCTATACTATTACAATAAATGTGTAGTACATTATTACAAGAAATGGAAAAATTCCAACAACAATTCTGTGAGGTTGGGGTATTGGGGATTTGGATTAGTGGGAGTAGTTGCACTGGGCAAACTGTAAAATTAAGTTATTGTTTAACATGGTAAACAGGTGAACCAGATATTGATTAGCCGGGAATACAAGAGTCCTTTAATGATCAATGATAATGCAGCATATGGATGCTCATTTTCTCATGTTTCTACTGGTCTATTCCATTTTTCTTTCTAAGAAACACCACAAACTCGTAAATGCTGTGGCTGTCCGGAAAGGTCTTGGAGACGCTCTCCCTCTCCATGCACCTCTTAACCCATGCAATCAGCTTAGGACATACTGCCTCTTCGCTGAAGTTGCCAAAAGTCTCGTAGGCGTAAAACCAGGTATAAAATGGGACCAGAGCAATGTCAACAAACCCAAAGGTCTCACCTCCAAAGTAAGCCTTGTCCCCAAGTTCTTCCTCCACCTTCTTTAGGCTTTCTATGAATCCCTTCTTGGCTGCCTTCCGTTCTTCTCCTTTCTTTCGCCATATGTTTCCTCCGTGTACGGGCACCCGCATCACAATTTTTAAGACTAGTTTTTCTTTTTCAATTTGTTTGTAGTACCATGTTTGTTTGCAAGGAGATTATAATCTTCTAAATTAATAGTTCAAAGTAAAAATTTAAAAACAAACAAGACACTTGAGATTAATATTTCAGACAAAGCAGGAAAAAGAATCTCGTTAACGCTTGGGATCTTTCTCCACGCCTCAATCACGTAAGACGCCCCGATCCCCACGAGAAGAAACACAATCAACACCGAAAGCTCGACTACGGCGGTTCCGCAGGGGATAGCTTCAAAGCGTGAGAATTAGTATGTGTTCAAAAGTTAACAATGGAGGAATGTAATGTCTAGTGTCCTGGAGAGAGATAATAATTCTCGATTCGTGTGTATATGGGAGAATCGAAAAATCAATATGTGTGAGAACGCACTCTACAGGCGATGGCTTCCTTGCTAGGTTATACTATCTTTGCTTGGATTATCGTGCCACCCACTACTACTCCCGACACCCCCCCTCCGATCTCGATGGGTTCTCATTGATCGCATGAAACTTATCCACCGCTTTTTGGCCATTGTTTTTCTCCGCCACGGCTATAATCCCATCCACATTAATGCATGGCGAGATATCTCGGTAATTGTCATGCTATATCATCATTACAAATCAAAGTAATAGATATTAAGTGATCTAATGGGTTAATCCAAATAACAATTCCGGTCCTATAGGATTCAAATAAAGTTAACATAAATGATCGGGCCCAATAAGCCCCACGACTTAATTATAAAAGCCCAATGGAATAAATTAATAAATGAGCCCAATCTACCCTACCAAAATAGAGAAATATCATGACCCAACATTACCCCCTAGTTTTTTGTTAAGCAGGATGTTTAATGGAAAACTATAAACGATCCCATGATATCGGAATTTATTAGAGGTCTAAAATAGAAATAATTGAGGCATACCCACTTTAATGCAAAAAATGGGATTTGAGGGATGGTCGGATGCCCATAAAGAACAAGCCCAATTGGATAAAGGATTTGAATTTGAACAAGATGGACCAATAGTTAAAAATTCAATGATTAGGCCCAATCGATAAGATATCCAAAGGTCGCCCCAAACATGTCCCATTCAATTCTCATCATTATCGACATTTTTAATGCTTGTGGCCTCGTTCCACTGTGTAACCCGTCGAAGATAAAAGGTAAACTTTACCAATTTTGGCGGTTTTACTCGCTAATTTGAAATTGAACCTTTGAGATTTCTTCTCCTTCTCGAAATTCTCCTTCTAGCTTTCGGGACCTCAACAATGGTGAATCCAAGCCGATTCCTTCAAGTTCCTCTCATTCAAACCCTAACCAAGAGGGTTCGAGTGCAAACCCACCATCTCTCGCCGCCGATTTTTTTCAAGGATGGGGAACAATTTCCTCATGCCAACATCCCATCCACCATTACGGAATCCGAGATTCGTGCCCTCCGGATTCGATACCAGATTCCAGACAATTACGCCATAAGGGCTCCTGCTCTGGAAGAGCGAATGTACCAACGACCAGACGGATGGGTCGCCATGCCTCGCCTACTCTTCTTACGGAAAAGGGATTCGCTTACCCTTCACGTCTTTGTCGTCACCTCCCAGGATTCATAGAGAGTGGGCTTTGCTTTCGATTGGTGCCCAACTCTTACATCGACATATCTTGGCGTCATTTGCTTTACGCCACTTAACCGGGGGTTACTCCCTCCGTCGACCTTTTCTTCACCCTTTTCTCGGCCGGTAGATCCCGAGAACGAGGGTTCAAGATGCTGAGCAAACAATCTCCACGCCCAAACGCTAAGTTCGAGAAGAGGCCACTGATGAGCACTCCTTCGAGCAACAAAGGTTGGCACGAGAAATGGTTCTTCATCACTGGACCAGAGATCTCTTCTCTTCCAGACTGGACCACCCTAGACCGAATCTCTGCTGACTTTGGTGACATTCCAAGGCGCGTGTGAGGAATTGGGAGATTTTCCGACAAAGATCCTCCATAAGAATGGAGCTTTACTTCTTGTGACCAAACAAGCTTGGTCAGATGATCATAAATGTAAGTTTTGAATAACTTTGCAATATAATTTTCGAGGTATTTATGTGGCAAGGATCTTAATATGTGATTATTTGCAGGTATCCTCGATCAAACCAACTTCTTCTAAGTGAAAGATTTGGGAGATTTTACAAGGGGAGGATTTTTGGGAGGCGAATGAAGAGCTTCTCATCAAGAGCCTTCCGAACCGACCCCCCTACCTCCGGCCAAAGACCTACTCCCTTCTGAATGATGAACACAGGCCGACGAGCCTCTCATTCTGAAGAAGTCCTCCCGACCTCGCTCAAGGAAGAAGAAGAGGCGCTAAAAAAGGGCGAACTACCCCTCGTGAGATAGATCCCGAAAGCGACGAGGAGGTTCTTCCGAAGCAAAACCCATAATCAACTCCTCCAACTGGCTCTGTCCCCACACCTTCTACGAATCGGCTCCAATAAAGAGGAGTCTACTTGACATACCTCTACACGATCGCAAGAAAGTCCTTCGTGCCAAAAAAATTAAGATAAAAATAATTCCCTCACCATTTGAAGAACTCCGTCCCTCCAACTTCAACAATTGACCCCCCAACCGAAACTCAAACACCTGATGCTGAGCTGGTTGAAGCCGACCTCTTATTGTCCCGAAAAAGAAAACATCCTTCGGACAGCCAGCCAGGTTCAACCTCTGCCCCTTCGTCCACTCCCGAGCCTACACCTGCCCGATCTCCTTCCCCAGAGGCGGTACATGCGGGTCCTTCACCGGTTCGCAGTCAACCTGTGCCTTCTCCTCCGAGACATACGACTACCGAATTCCAGCAGGATGCCATGGGCTCGCCAACTATGTGGCCCCGATTCAACGCCAACTTTCCTTTTCAACTGTTCGAGGCCTTTGTTCATGAGGACCGGATGACCACCGATTAGAAACAGATTGAATGGGGACTTGCTTAGCGAAGGCATGAGCTACTTGGCGAAGGTAAATGGCTCTCTCCTTCCTCTTCTTTCCATTCTTATCTTCGCATTTAATATATCTCGGCCGATCAAATCATATCGAATATGTACAGTAAATGTCAGATTCAAGGCCATGCGTCAAGATCTCTCGAGGTGAATCCGGAGAGGAAGGCCGAGAAGGAGAACTCTATCTGAAGTCCGCCTTGGCTCGGAAAGGACCCAACGTGAAGGCATCTTTCATACCAATGAAGGACTTGAGAAAGAGTTGGCCCTGCCGAGGAAGATGTGAAGGCCTCCAAGGAAGAATCAAGTCGACTAAAGCACAAAGACATCTTTGAAATCGTTAATATGAACGTTGACCGGTTCGGAGGAGTGAAATAAGGATGAACAAGATCAAGGAGTGAAAGGTCGACGCTAAGATCTTGACCAAGACGATCCATAAATTTGGAGCGGGAAGAAACCCGTCAGGAAGAATATACTACCGCACTCGAACAAGAAATCCGAGAACTCAAGGCTCTTGGGACCTTGGGCCTCCTTTCAATCGATGCTTCGCAAAGAGATATGTGAAGAGTATCGGAACTCGGATGAAATAAATGGAGAAATAATGAGGATTCATACGGAAAGCTACGAGCTCTGCCGAAGTCGTGGCAAGGAAAAGCTGATCAAAGCCAACTTAGATCCATACTTGCTCGACTCTTCGGATGATGAGGATGCTGTCTGAAGCAACAGCTTATGTTTCTCTTAGGTTTTAAAAAATACTGGTAAAAACTTTATGTTTATTTTACCTTTTTGTAAATAAATTAGTATTAATGAGAAGTGATCTTCTTCCTTATGACTTCAAAGATATTTTTACTTTCATCGATACTTACATGGCGACGCCCCCAAAATAGGTCCATTCTATCCAACCCATTCTCGAGTCGCCAAATACATGGTACGAAATAACTACAACTTTATTAATACATTTGTCGTGCAAAAAAATCGACAACATATATCTTGTGAGTTAAAATACAATTATTGTCTTACAGACAATATACATACCCAAATAAATCCCCATCATAATTATTGATACATTATTTTACAACAATGGTGAGGACTACTAAACAACTCTCCTAGAACTTTCATTCCATACCCCAGACTCGCATTTCGCTTATATTCTCGCCTCTCGAGAAGAAAAATGGAACAAAAAAGAAAAGGGTGAGCTCGACTAGCCAAATTTCAAAGAAGAATATTATGACTAAGATAATATACAACAAAATTATCGTTAGTCTTCAATGGAAAAATATAATAGAATACAATAGACAACAAGTTTTAAATCAATATTCGCAATGAAATAATAATTCATTAGAAGAGTTAAGTAGAGAATGCAAACTACTATCTTCTATGTATGAATTTTAAAGTTCATCGTCTATTTTTATCCTCAGTAACATCAATCAATATATATCCGGGATCAAATATTCATCTTCGCACTACATGTGCCAAGGACATTCACGATTGATCATGTTCATCTAAACACTGCTCATTCATCTTTTGCACTACTGGCCAAAGATATTCATCGTAAATCATTCATCTTTGCACTACGGCCAAACATATTCATCGAAATCATTCATCTTTGCACTACGGGCCAAAGATATTCATCGAAATCATTCATCTTTTGCACCACAGCCAAAGATATTCATCAGAAATCATTCATCTTTGCACTACAGGCCAAAGATATTCAATAATATCATCATTTAAGACTTAGGATGATGAAAAATATTTTTAAAGAAACGAATCCAGTGAAACAAAATAACAAGGATTAAGGATTAAGGATTCGTACTTTGTTTTATCCACGTCCAAAAATACCTCAAAAATAATCATAGTGGTGTAAAATTCAAGAATGATCAAAACATGGATACAATCAAAGCTAGTATCCAGAATAGATATTTTAGACGAAAAGAAATTTTTTTATTTTTCGATGAATAGTCAGTATTCGTGAATAAGATCAGATACGTGAATAAAGGTCAGATACGTGAATAAGAATCTCACACACAAAAGTTCCAAATTTGATAAAACTTCAGATCAATATTTCAAAGATAATGATATTGAAGAAATAATATCATTACGAAAAAAAATAATATCCCTTACCTCGAAAAGACAAGATTTCTAAATAAAACAGGATATAAAGTTATGACTTGAACTCAAGACCAGATATAGCAATACTCAAAGTATACTCAAAATACTCACAAGAATACGCTCGATAATATAGAGAGAGAAACTTCATTTAACGGTGTGATTTTCAATTCTAACCTAAGACCTATTTATAGGAAATTGCTTGTAACACCAAAAAGAAAATTTAATATAATAATATATATATATATATATAAAATTCTTACGCCCACTCTTTGAATTCTGAAAATCTGAATTCAAACCACATGCTAGACCCACTAATAACAAAAAAACGTTTTTCATATTTTAAATATTTTAAACTTCCAAAAATCAATTATTTTGAGCTTTGGAACTTCAATAATTCATAATAAATAGCCCTTTTATCGAAAAATTCGAATCTCATGAGTTTTTATAGGAAATTCAATTCTCTACAACTTTGCAGAAGAAAGTTTTTCCAAATTCCAAACAGAAATTGGCCGAAATCCACAAACGGGCGATTTTACAGGCTATAATCAAATTTCAGTTAATAAATGGGGTCCACCGACATGTTTAACATGTTTTAAACATTTATTACAACAAAAATACTCCTCCTCCACATATACTCATATATCCCACATTCATCGTAAAAATATCATCGTTAATATATTATTAAAATAATATATTTAAATGAATTATTTTATCAGAAAAAGATAAAATATTAATTTTCAACAATTGTCACATTAAAAATTTTCTCCATCTATATCCTCATAAAATCAATATTTTCCTCATCGTATGAATCAATAATTAATTATTCACAAATAATATTACGTAATCACAATATTAACAACCGTGCAGTTCCTGTCAGAAAGAGGGCTTTCCAATAAGAATTTCTCTCTTCTTGGCTGGCAATTAATTAGGTGACCAAACCTCTCCTTAGACGTAACTTTCTAGACATTGCCAATAATGTTATCTAATAATATTATTCAGATAATATGAATTATTGGTTCGATAATGAAAAATCTTGCAGTAATGACAATTATCAAACAAAGAAGAATATAAAATATCAACGCAAAGAATTATTGAATCAATAAAATAAAAAATGAGCAAGAATTATCGTAACCATTATTGAGTAAAGGCCTTCTTACGTAAGAATCAATAATTGGTGCAATACCGTGCGCCTTCTTGTGCAATAACGCCAGACATCGTGTTTTAACCATCGGGTATTCCAACAAAGGTAAACCAGAATAACTACGCCAAGATTATTTTTAAACAACTTATTTTTGTCGCTTTTCTTCCTCCAATCGCTTTTCCGTTATGGGGCCCATACATGGTTAGCGCCTTCGCATTTAATATTCCCCGACAAGATTTAATATTTCACGACCAAACGAATATTCTCCAAATAATAATGAATATTATATCACCACTTGCTTATTTAAAATATTTAGCATTTTACCCATAACTAACCACATTAATCAAATCCACCCTTACTATTTCAAAATAATAAATAAAGGAAATTCCTTTTATTTAAAAAATTTCTGGTCTTACAACCTCCCTCCTTATGAAATTTTGTCCTCGAAATTGACGTACGATTCACGGTGTTTCGAAAAGATGAAAATACCTCGCTTTCATTTTCGTTTCCAACTCCTGTGTTATTTCCTCAATAGCATGGTTTCTCCACAAAACTTTAACTTGTGGTATAACCTCAGACATAGGACATGTTCTTTCCTATCCAATATCTTGACAGTGCACCTCCTCGTGACGTTAAGTCTTCTTTATCTTGTCCGGTTCTAACTCAATGACGTGGTTCGGTCGTCCACATATTTACGTAACATCGATACGTGAAAAACGTTATGAACACGCCATATCATACTCTGCAGTAAAAACGAAGTCTATAGGCCACGTTCCTATTCGATCGAGAATTTCAAATGGATTAATAAATCAAAGGTTTGAGTGAAAAAGTGTCTTTTATTGATAATGAACAATAATATACAAACTTAGATGAATTAACTTGATCTTTATTGAAAGTATTTCCAAGCCCGCCAAAGATGCCAAGTGTTTTTGATTTGGAACCATCTAATGCCCTTAACCGATAAGTGCGGTTTTGATACTTGATCACTTCATATGGCCCTTCCCGGTTTGGCATTAACTTTCCGTGTTTTGAGGTGTAGAAGCTTCGGACCTCCGAGGATCTAAGTCTCCTACTTGAATCTGCTGGCTTGACTCCTTTATTATAATGCTTAGCTACTCTTCGTTGATAAGCAACCAATTTAAGTAGAAGCAACCTCTCTCGACTTCTTCTAGCAGATCCAAATTGGCCTTGACCCTTCGTCATCAGTATATTTCTTTGTATTGACCGACCAAGACTTGGAGATCCGATTTCGACAGGACTAAGGCATCGCATACCATAGGCCAATCGAAAAGGTGAATCCCATGGTAGTCCTCGATTAGTAGTCGGTAAGCCCACAACATTGAAGAGCTCCTCCGCCATCTTCCTTAGCTTCATCCGATGCTGGCTTGATCCTGCGATTCAAGAAGATCCCGTTGGTCACCTCAACTTCAGCCATTCGACCGTGGATGAGCCATCAAGTCTTCTTATCTGTCAATCCCCAACTCCTTTAAAAATGCTTCAAATTTTGATCCCATTTAACTGGCGTCTGGTTGTCGAGATATTAATACTCAGGGATCCCGGCTTAAATACTACGGACTTTTTATGAACTTCAAACATTCTTGTTCAGTAATTAATCAAGTGGCTTCGCTTTCTACCCACTTAGTCATGTAATCAATAAGAATTATGACAAAGCTAACTGACTTTTAGCTTTAGGCAATGGACCCGAGATATCTACCCCCTGCATAAATGAAGGGTATAAGAGATAAAATCGAGTATAGCTCTTTCGATTGGGCGATGTGGGATCGGACTATTGAGTTGGCACTTTTCACATTTCTTGACATCTACTGTAGCCTCTTTGAAAATTGTAGGCCAATAGTATCCTTGTCAAGTATTTTGTAAGCCAAAGACTTAGATGATATATGGTCACCACAAAATCCCTAGTGATCCTCCAAGAAGAGCATATTCGCTTCGGATGGGACCGAGACACTTTAATAATGGTGAAGAAAAGGCTAATTGATAAAGGTCCCCATCAATAAGAACAAAGTCGACGCTTCTTGTATTTGATCTTTTTTGCCAACATCTGATCCGAAGGAAGGACGCCATCTGCTAAATACTCGATGTAGGGGGTCATCCAGCAGTTAGATCGCTCGATACACATCACTGCTTCATGTTGAACACTCGGCTGTTGTAGAACTTCCAAGTAAACAGATCCATTAAAAACATCTGCATCCGTAGTAGCCAACTTCGACAATGCATCGGCGATGGAATTGTCATTACGCTCTATGCCCTGAAATTCGTACGAAGCGAAATACTGAAGTCGGTCCTTCAACTCCGCCAGATACTTGATCATCCGATTTCCACGAGCTTCATAATCCCCCGATAGCTGCTTGACAACCAACTGAGAGTCACTGTAGATGATAAGGTTCTGGACCTCTAGACTCTTTGCCAATCGAACACCTTAAGATCGCTTCATACTCGGCTTCATTGTTTGTCGCTTTAAATCCGAATCTGATGGCCTGTTGAACTTTGAACCCGTCCGGACTTGTCAAGATAATTCCTGCCCCACTAACAGTTAGGGTAGAGGAACCATCTACATATAGAGTCCAAACATTTTGATTTTGTTGAAGAATCGAATCGCCGACGGTCGATTCGGCTTCCGAGAACTCTCAGATCCGCTCGGTGAACGAACATTCTACCATGAAATCGGCCAAAGCTTGACCTTTGATAGCGGTTCCATAGTCCATGCCGCTAGTCTCCCTGAAACTTCTGGCTTGCCCATCACTTTCTTCAATGGCTGATCCGTGTAGACAATCAGAGCCGACCTTGAAAATATTGCCAAGCTTTCTACTAGCAATTATTAAAGCAAAGGCAAATTTCTCAATATTCGGATACTGGTTCAAAGATCTCGCAGACGTGACTAACATAATAGACCGGATGTCGCCTTCCATCGAACTCTCCGAACCAAAGATCGCTTCCAACCGCTAACGAACTTCTTTGCCGACATGATGATATAAGGTCTCTGTTGGAATGGGCTTCACCAATAAAGGAGCCAAGAAAGATACGCCTTTATGCCTTGAAGGCGTCTTCACACTCTGAAGTCCACGGAATGTCTTCGCATTCTTTGGCCTTTTCAATGTATCAAAGAAAGGAAGGCACCTCTCCGCAGATCCGGCGGCGAACCTCCTCAAAGTCAGAATCCTACCAATCGGGGACGTTGGACATCTTTGAACGACCGAGGAGTTTTCTATATCAAGAATGGCCCGAATCTTCTCCCGGATTGGCCTCGATACCCTTTCGATCGACAAGATAACCCAAAACTTCCTCGCATCAAGGCCAAAAGTGCACTTGCGCCGGATTAAGTCTCGATTGACGATGATGGATATCCGAAAGCACTCCTCAGATCGTCTAAATGACTCGAACTCTGCATGCTTTTCACGATCATGTCATCGACGATACCTCCATGTTCCTTCCCACCGCCTATCGAAGATGAAGTTCATCATTCTCTCGGTAAGTGGCTCCAAAGATTTATAAGGCCAAAAGTCATCTTTCAGAAAGCGATAATCGTAAGCGATTAAGTGTAATAAACGCGGTCTTTTGGGATGTCCTCTTACGCATGGATATTTGGTGATAAACTGAAAAGCATCCATAAAGCTTAGTAATGACACCCCAAGTGGCATCGATAAGTCGATCAATATGGGGCAGAGGATAAAGTCCTTCTGACAAGCTTTTATTGAGGTTTGCAGTAGTCGATGCAAACCCGCCATTTTCCATTCTCGCTTCGCACCAACACCACATTCGCCATCCACTGGATAATCAATTTCATAGATGAAGCGGCGAGCAGCCAACAACTTTCTTTATTTCCTCATCAATGATTTTCGTCGTCGTCAAGCAAAGATCCGCTCTTTTTTCCGAACCAGAAGCTTCTTCGAGGATCTACATTCAAATTATGCTCTGGCCACCTTCCGACTAACTCTGTGCATGTCCCTTGGTTCCCTATGCAAAAATATCCGCATAAGTACAGTAATAGTTCTATAAGGTTTGTCAGAAGAAGAGGTTCTGCAGACTGAACCGATCTTCACTGGGATCTTGTCCGGCTTTCCAAGGATCAACTCGACTCCTCCCTCCGTCCCTCGGAGAACCACCATCGGCTCAAAACTACTTTTGTAAAGGGCTCAATCTCAATTGTCATCGCCGCTTTTGTTTGTCGACCTCACTCCGGAGGAAATGACAAAGATCGGTAAGAAGATCGTCGGGCTAGATCCAAGTCCCCCGCCACCTCTCCTACTCCATGAGCCGTGTGGGAACTCTGACCTTGAAATGAGGGATGGAGGTCACGGCTTGGAGAAGCAGCTTAAAGTAGGTCTTCCCAAAGATAGCATTGTAAGTTTGAATCAACGTGCACAACATAGAATTTACATACTATTTCGACTCTTTGAGGTCTTTGTCAAGATAACCGGAGTTCAATAAGGCTCGCTAACTTTGACCGGATCATTCTTTGAAGCCAGTATAAAGGAGCTTCGCCCGACCTCCATTTTACGCCCATCAAGGTGCATCCGACGATAGGTATGGGCGATAGGATATCTCATCAAGATCCATTATCTATCATCATGCTCTTCGTATGTCCACCGTGCCCACTTCATATTTGTGATCACCAAGGCCCCCTACGTGGCTCGATGGGTTCGAGAAGGATAGTCGGCGTCGGTAAATGATATATGATCCGGGGAATGGTCTATCCGCCTTCGGGGAGATCTGTCGCGATCATGACCGAATCCGGTAAGCCCTTCTCTTCCTCCCTATCAACTTCCCCGCAGATCCACCGGTTATCACATCGATGACATGCCTTGGCAGTAATCTTTGGAGCCCTTTGAACCATCCCGAATAAAGACGGTTAATGTTCTGGCGATCATTTACTACCACATACCGCACTAACAAGCCATCCTTAATCTTCCTCTCCACAAAGTCTTTCAAATTGCAACACTCGTCGTAGTGTCGTAAATACCGATGATAGCCCACAATACTTACGAGAGTTACCCCTTGCCTTTGCCTTAGAGTTATCACGGGTGGCTCGAAGAAAGGTTCATTTCGATTTGATCCGAATTATCGATCTATCGGTGTTTTGTTTGGTGTAGACCTTATTCACCTTGGGCCGGAACGGAGGATGGCCGCCTCTTGCCAGAATTATTGTATTTTTCGAAGCGCCTCCTCCGATCATTATACCCCCCGCTTCTCCTCTGCTCAACTTCTACTTTAGAGCTATCGACTCTTTCACGACCGAAGGAGGATGCTTCAGGCTGTTCATAGCTTCTTCCACAACGATATAGCCTTCTGCCTTGTCAAAGGCTTTGGCCAAGCTCTTCGGATGGTTGAACATCAACTTCTTCACCAACTTTTTGGACTTTACCAGATCCAATCCATTCTGGAACAAACCTACAGCCTGGAGATCATTAAGATCGGACACCTGACCGACCGCTTCTCCGAACTCTTCTTTACATATCGCCCAAAGATTCATTTGGTAAGCTCACGGATCTGTGCGGAGAATCCGTAGAGCTTTCCTCTTCTTCCCGCATTCTCCCTAAACGGGCATGGAATTTATCACAAAGTTCGGTCAAGAGGATATTGAATCCGAAGGCAAAGTTCCCAACCACTGTCTCGCATCCTTTCTCACCGTCATAACAAAGGTGTGGCACTTGGCAGCATCAGTGAAGTCGTAATAGTCCATTAGTCGGTCGAACGCCTGGCTATGGTCATAAGGATCCCGGCTCAATCGTAACTTTCCATGCGAGGCAATTTTTAGTGATATCCGCTTTTCCTCGAGAATATTCGAGGAAAAGGGATGTTTTCTTTCCCGGGCGTCCTTCACCTGTTGGACCTCGGCCGATTGCTTCGAGAGCTCTCGGCTCCTTTACTGTAAAATCAACGCCTTTTAGGCGTGGGAAACCTCTTTCGTGAACAACATTATGTCTCCGAGAGGATCGACCTCCTCTGCCGATCCCATCGCCTGGAGGGACTTCTTGATCCGCCCGGTGACACAACTCTTTCCTTATGGTGAGAATGATCACGTTGATAGTCCATTACCCGACTTCTGCACGACCTCCTCGACCGCTTCCTTTGTCGATAATCATCTCGATGCCGAGAGGTAATACCATTATTGCCTTCTTCGAGGCCACGAGAGTTCTCGCTCCTCGATCTCCTCCTACTTCGAGAATGATCCCTAGAAACACGCATTGGAACAACTCGGCCTTACCTTTTCGTCGCGACTCCTCCTTATGCCCACTTCGCCCTTCTTGACCGGTCATGGATAGATGCTTCGTTCCGTAATTCCGCCACCAAGCATCTCGTTTCGCTTATATCTTCTCTTTGCTTTTAACAGACCTCCACGGCTCTATCTCGCTTTCATCCGCCATCTTCGCCAACTTGGCGTACTCTATCTTCTGACATTTATGATAAATCTTGGTGGTGAGCCTTCCACCATCCTCGACCATGATCTCGCTCCTCATCCGCACCGAAAACCAATTCGCTCGCCCGCCAGAATCTTTGGACGGAGATCTCCGAATTATGCTTAGAGGCCGTGTTTCGTGAGCACTTTGGAAGGACCAGACGATCCTTCATCGAAACACGAGGCAAATGATTGAGTTAACGACCATCGTCGCCTTTTCCGGCGTGCATCATTCCCCTACTCCTCATCATCTTCCAAAGTAGGTTAAACGATTGTGATTGAAAATTTTAATGACACTAGAACTCAAAGGCCCTCCTTCTGGCGCGCCAATGTTAACGCCTGGGATCTTTCTCCACGCCCCAATCACGTAAGACGCCCCGATCTGCCGCGATAAAGAAACACAAATAACACCGAAAGCTCGATTTGGCGGTTCATTTGGGGATAAATTTCAAGCGTGAGAATTAGTATGTGTTCAAAAAGTTAACAATGGAGGAATGTAATGTCTGAGTGTCCGAGAGAGATAATAATTCTCGATGCAAAGGTATATGGGAGAATCGAAAAATCAATATGTGTGAGAACGCACCTCAGCGCGATGGCTTCCTCTTTAGGTTATACTATCTTTGCTTGGATTCGTGCCACCCACTCACTACTACCGACACCCCTCCGATCGATGGGTTCTGCCGAATCGCATGGAACTTATCCACCGCTTTTCGCTTTTTTTTCACCTACCGTGCGGCTATAATCCCATCCACATTAATGCATGGCAGATATCTCGGTCAACTGTCATGCTATATCATCATTACAAGTCAAAGTAATAGATATTAAGTGACCCAATGGGTTAATCCAGCGAACCGACCCGGTCCTATAGGATTTAAATAAAGCTAACACAAATGATCGAGCCCAACAATATGACTTAATTATAAAAGTTCTCAATGGAATAAATTAATAAATGAATTTCAATCTACCCTACTAGAAAATAGAGAAATATCATCACCCAACAAATCCCATAAATTTGAAATGTCCCCATAATTTCTTGAATTGATATTTTGAAATGCTTGAGAAAAAATGCACTAAAATGTAGTGCACTAAAGAAAGAGTGAAATACTGAATTACTACCTTTTTGTCAACATAGTCAGCCCAGAACCTAGCATTGGCTCTCTGATAAGGATCAGAAGGCAGCAATGCAGGAGCTTTGTCCTTCCAGACCTCATCGATATACTCAATTGCAGTAAGAGACTCACAAACCGGTTTTCCGTTGTGAACAAGAACAGGGATTTTCTTGTGAACCGGGTTCATCTGCAAGAGAAGTGGACTTCTGTTGCCCAACTTATGGAAGTTCTGTTCCTTAAACTCATATTCAATACCCTTCTCTGCTAATGCAATTCTGACCCTCATCCCAAACATACTGGGCCATGAATCCAACAAAAACAATTCATCGTCGCCCATTCACAACAAAATCACTTTGAATATTTTAGTTTTATAAACAGAGAGATTCTGGATCTCAAGCGTGCCGAGTGTTCTATATTTATAGTAGCCAACTTTATATTTTGTCATTGCTTTCGTCATACTAATTAGATATATTGAATAAGTCAGAATAAAAAATTATGTTTAATTTACGTTAGCCTAATATGAACGACCACTCGCATTAATTGACCATTGATTTCAGAACGACATGCTCAATCCATAACCACTTTATTGTAAAAAAAACATACTACCTCCGTTTAACCACATACAATCATCCAAATGGAATTTGACTCGAATCAAGCAAAATTTATTGTGCTCTGTTTTAATTTTATTCGTACAAATAAAGGAAGAATATAGGAAGAGAAGGGACGGTTTATGAAGAAAGGGCTTACCGATTTGTGAAGATTTTGACTTTCAATTTGTGAAGGTTCCGATTCTAGGGCACGATTTCCTCTACACTTCGAAATCTGGACAATTAAAGGTTGATTTTTTGAATATTATAGGGCTTCGTTCTTCGTTCGATTTCGATTTGAAGAAGGTTTTGTGAAGATTTGGTTTCTTTCTAGGGTTTCGTTCGAATGAAAATTTGGAGAAGGAAGTCTAAAGTGGGTATTGCTCTTGTCTAACGAAACCGAGTAAGGAGAGGGACAGTTAAAAAAGAAAAACACAAAAGCCTATAAGTAGCTCTTTAAGGAGATATTGCTCTTTAAGCGTATTGCTCTTGAACGGGCTTATATATATATATATATATATATATATATATATATATATATATGTATTGGCTGTTGCAAAAAATTAAATGCTTCATTTAGATACAACCTCAGCGGAGAAAAGCTTGGAACCGGAGAACTACACATTTGGTGAGATTGGTATACACCATCGTTATGCTTGCTTCCAAACCAAAAATTAGTTCGTAACATTACTTGGACTTCCAACTTTTACCAAGAAACGAATTTTCTGTCCGAACAGTCTTTTCCATCACTTGTCTACCTTCTCCTAAGGAGGGAGAAAGAGACGTGATGATTTGGACGGCCTGAAAATTTGTTCAAATAGTTTGCTAATCAACATAAGCAGATGTACTCTGAATGTTTGCTATCAAACTGGAAATCCATGGATGTCAGTGGCTTCCAAATGCACAGTTTCCGTCTTACTTTTATTTAACTGCGAACGATTCCTCCTTATGAGAAATGGCATAACTGATGATGCATCCAATTTAGAGCATCAATATATATATTTTTTTCTCTTCTTTCTTTTGAGCTTGTGTCTTCATAGTTTACTTTAATGTTACAGCTTCTATTGTCATTGAAACTATAGCATTTTTTCGTCCTTTACAAAAAGGAGCATGAATCTAAAATATATCACTATTTACAATGCAACAGCATTGAACCATTTACCTAATCTCTGCAAGCTCAGATCTTCAGCATCAGGTGTTTGGGACCAGTTGGATTCAGTAAGCTCATTGATTTCACACCTGCCAAGTGTTGTCAAATTGCTGGGAATCAATTTTACCTATCTATCAGGTAAACAGAGCTTGAAAAAAACAAGAAGCAGGTAAGCCAAGTATAATCTTGTATTCTGATGTCGTTATCACTCAATTCCCACTTCTTCAAGCGCAGCAAACATCGAGGCCGATGCCTCTTCAAGTGTTCGGTTCTTTTGCACTGTATTGAAAGCCTCAAGAATGTCTCCAACTTCCCAATCACTAAAGTCATCGATCCCAATTCCACACTCTAGCCCAGCACTTACCTGTCCAAATTGGCAAGAGATCGTACTATGTAACAAAAACACAAGATCAAAAGATAGTACATTGAAATGCAAATAAAAAATTATTGATGCAATTCAACTCTTAGAAGTTAGAATATTAATTTCTTCACTTTTAACATATAACAAAATGAGATGTGTCCATATGGTTCGCAGAGGCACAATATCATTTTTTGTGTTCAAGATTTAGAATTATATTAGATATAGAGTCTGCAATCTGTGAAAGAGAGCATCCCGAATGAGGAAATAGAAGCCACTACCATTATTTTTTTAGAGTAACAGTCCCCTGCATCTGAAGTATTACTTTAATTACTAATCTAAGGGGCTTATAAGACTAATTTCAAAATTTAGGTTCATATTTTACAACAATACAAATGTACAAAATATATACAGCAAGTCAGTAACAAAAGTGAAGCATCCAGAAACTTTTACAATGTGAGCGAGGAAGGGGGGAGAATAAGAATCCCTTTATTAACTGAAATCATAAAAGATCAGGGACTGTTTCCAAACAATATTTCAGGCCAAAAGTTCACTACCAAAGTATCTACCAACTCAAGATATATTGCAACAAGGACCAATGGACCACTGTATTGTATATAAGAACCGTATTTCTGGAAGTACAAAGAACCTGTAGAACCTTGGTATGTCATAAGATCATAATGAAAATTTGAAATAGAAGCAAACAAGCTAGAAACAAAGAAGGAAACACTTTTAGAGGCATACCTCTTTCACAGCCTCCTTAATACGTCTCAAAGAATCAAGAACACCAACAAATACAGTTTTTCCTTTTCTAATAACTCGAATTCCACAGTCCTTCACTACTTTTCCTTCAGTTACCATGCATCCAGCAATACGACCACTGCCACTGCTGAATACAGCTCGTACTTCCACTGAACCAATTGGTACTTGATCCTGTCAAGATACAAGAGTTAGTTTTGAATTGTAAATCTTCAGCAATTAAGGTACAAAGTCTTCTTTACTTGTGTTTTGCTCAGCAGAAAGAAAAGAAAATGTTGTGGTGTATTCTTTTACATGGAAGCAGAAGACCAACTAAGAGGTCCAAAAAGGAAGTAAGATATTGTGTAGTGTCTCCATTTCCCTCCACCTTTCACCCCAAAAGTGAGAGAAAATAATATTGTGGTCTTAGAGAGAAAGACCATCATTTGTTCCCTCCTCCCTTTCTTCCTCCTATCAAACAAAGAAACCTCATTGATGCTCCTTTTTCACTACTGCAAGTATATGAAGTCCTCATGTAACTTAGCTACAGATTTAAGATATGGCGGAAGAGAACCTACTATTCGATTTTATATGGGATCCAACCTGAGCAAAATTATAATCTTGGAGCAGTACAGACTGCAACCCTGCTAGATGGGCACTCCTTTAAAGTTTTTGGGGTTGATTGGTTTTGACCAACACAGACACAGCTCACAAATGCTACTTGTGCCCAATTCCATGTAACAAATTAAGACATTTCTTGTACACCCTGTTGCTCTTTTCTATACTGCCTTTTCAAGATAACTGAAAATAGTAACTGAATAGAAAAGGACTAATAATCTGAATATACCTCAACAGGCTCCAAGAGTCCCTCCATTGAAGTTCTCACGTCATCAATAAGTTCATAAATAACTCTGTACAGTTGAATCTCAACTCCTTTGTTGTCTGCATAGCTCTTGACAGAACCAGGTGCCCTGACATTAAATCCAAAAATAATAGCTTTACTAGCAACTGCAAGATCAACATCACTGTTGCTCACATCTCCAATTGCTTGTAGGAGGAACTTCAGAGTGACATTATTTTGTGGGAGCACCTGTAGAGCTTGCCTGATAGCCTCAATGGATCCCTAGTCAAGATTAAGATAATTCAACTTAATTACAAAAAAGAGAAATCTCATTACAACAGATGCAACTAAAACAAGATAAGATGAAAGGTATATAGTGTTTATTTTTATGCATGTTTAAGAGAGTGTATGATCCCATATGTGTGCTACTGTGCTTATACATGCAATTAATATACTGTGCAGCAAATAGTAAGCATACTTTGAAAGCTAAAATTCAGTCAGCCCAATTATACACAACTCAATTCAACTCAAAAAAAGCCTTCTTAATCCCAAGCTACATCTCAGTAAGTCCAACTATAACTCAATAAATGAAGAACGAGTAAAATTTGATATTTCCACAAGGTCTCTCTCGCATGAGTATGGGACCCATTTACTATTCATGTGAGGAGGACCATGTGGAAATATCAATTCCCTAAATCTAATTCTACATCATACCTTGAAACTTTTTGTCCTTCCAAACAATTGGTATTTTTATTGCATCAGGTTCACAAACCCCTGACAACCTAATTATTACTCAACATAAGTACCAAGAAGAATAGACCAAAAAAAAAGAAGCCCCTCTGACCGAACAGTTTCCTTGTCCCCTCCCTCTTCAGCTGTTGGACACGGTTTGCATACACTCTAAGCCCCACATTTTTTTATCACATGCAAAAGCTTGTGTATGTTCATTAAGAAAACGAAATAAAATGATTCTCTCTCAGTCCAGAAGGAAGAGTAATATTTGATTGTTGACTCTTTTTATAAGCATATTATGGTTTGCCTAAAACACACTTGAAAAAATCCAGTAATTTTTTCCCAGTAACAAAGTTAGTCCTAAAATTTTGATAAAAATAAGTCTCAAGTGTGTCTGGGAAAAATTCAACAAATCAAATGTCTCTCTCCTTTCTGAATGGAGCAAGGGAGTACTTCATACAGATAGTAATAAAATCGTCGTAACATCTATCTTTTACACTACTGGGTGTTGTGGGGCTAGTTTACACGTGGAACACTTTTACTTTCTCGTTATTTTTGTAATCCGTAGCTGTATTTTCTATTTTATTATTTTCTTCTCTTTTTATATAAGTGCTGAATTTTATATTTTTATCACCAAAATAAGTATACATCTACAATGCCATTTCAACTATTCACTTCATATTAGGTTTTAGCATTAGAGCATCTCCAGCAGCTAGACTATTTGGTGGACTATATTTAATCTATATGACATCAACAAATGTCTTTTAGTCTTCCATCTTTCCACCAGATGGACTATCCCGTGGACTATAATATAAAAAAATTAAAATAATCTATGAATTCAAAAAAGCTCCAATCTCCTTCCATTTTCCCATTTAAATATAATTAAAATTATAGTCCTGGACTATCAGGTTCCTAGATTTAGTCTTGTTGGTGCTTCAAATATAGTCACAGACTATATTTAGTCTACCTGCTGGAGCTGGAGGATAAATCTTAGACTAAATATAGTCTAGAATTGTGCTGCTAGAGTTGCTCTTATATCACATATCAACATGTCTCCACATTATTTGCATAACAATGCTCAGCAACCATATATATCCATTATATAATTCCTACATATAAGTAATTTTTTGCTTTACACACAATTTAACTAAGACTTATCAAACTATCAGGATGTTTCACAAAAATAATGTTTATGCTTACCTGAAGGTCAACCTTCATTATGATAACCAGCTGGTGCAAGTCTAATCCGGCATGATTTCTTGATGAAACGGCAGAAGCAAAGGAAGAAAGAGTAACCTTTCCATCCCCAGCTTTTGCTGAAATGCGTTCATTTCGTATTGACTCCGCTCTTGACTCAGCCTTTTCACGCGCAATATCAAGGGAACCAACCACCTCAAATTCATCACCAGCACATGGAACATTGTTCAATCCAATGACCTGCAGACGTATGTTAAATAGAGACCAAGTACGAAACAAAGAGTCATTTGACATATTTTTAGAACAAGAAATATAGATTTCAAAAACCATATGGGGCATGTTAAAGAAACCTCACTAAAGAGTATACTTCAAATAGCCTTCTGGATGGTACTTAAAGGGTAAAATGGAACACCTATAACTGAACTCAGAACATTTTCTTTTATTGTTTCTGTCATCATTTTTTGGTGCAAATCATCAAACAAAGATGCCATGTTTCCATAAATTTCAATAAACAATGATCATGATATCAAACGTTCAGATGTAAATTTAATGGTGTAGTTTTCTCTACTACGCAACAGAGAAATTACTGATGGGAGAAACCTTGGCCGTGAGAGGTCTTCCGTGCCTTAAGGAAGTCAGTATAGGTAGAGCCACACTCACTTTACTTGAAGGATTGGTGCTTCAAAATAAATGTGGATCTGATAATTGATAAGTATGACATTTCCAACAAAAGGAATCTATAGAATGGATATCAGTGGACTTAAACTAACCTAAAACAAAACGATGAATGGAAAATTCGAGGGAATATTGGATGGCAAAATAAGCACTTTGAAACATAAGGTGCACTGTTAACAAGAAAAAAAGATAATTCTTTCTCTCTCATGCAAGCTCACATGAAAAAAAAACTGTGTCTCACAACAACATGAGACTTGCAGTTTCCTACCCATATTTCATAGAAATCAACTAGGAAACAGAAAAACATCAATAAGGAAAAAAAAATCTCAATAAAAAATTATTAGACCACTGACACCATGCCTTAGCACATACTATCGAGGATGGCACTGAACAGTAACAAAGACAGAAGCAAAATACTCTAACTCTTGTGTAGGAAATATAAATTTATGTTTTCTTTTTTTTTTGTTCAGTTGACGCCTGAGCTACCTCTAGTCTACTCAAAATAACACATATTCTAAGGATACCCTCCATCCTTATTGTCAGGACAGCTCAGCTTGTAGTAAAAATATGAAATTCAATCCAGAAAAATAAAACACATCCAAGCCTACTATTGAAAGAAGATCCAACTTATGAAGGAGCAAAGTACTGAAGATAATTAAGTTTCCCATGTCCATCAAGCCCTTGCTCCAGATTATAGAAGATCAAAAATTCTATAAATAGGAAAGATGAAAAAAACAAAAGGGATATTGCAGTATGCAGATTACAACCTGAATCGGAAATGAGGGTCCAGCTTCATCAACACGCTTTCCACCATCATCAAATAAAGCCCGCACCTAACAATATTTAAAATGGGAAAGCTCTTCAAGATGGGCATTATATGAAAACGCCAAATAAACAATTTACCACCCAACGTAAATCTAGGTGAAACCAAGTATTGAACTTCTTCTTTTTTAAATTCAAAGTTTCTTGCTCCTATCCACCAACCTTTCCAAAAGCTTCACCACAAACTATTATATCCCCTCTTTTGAGTGTGCCATTCTGCACGATGAATGTAGCTACCGGTCCTTTAGATTTATCAAGACCAGCCTCGATGACTGTGCCCTTTGCATTTCTGTGAGGATTCGCCTTCAATTCTTGCAACTTAAATGGATAACAAAACATAATTAAGAATAGACAGATTGTGTATGCTAAGGATGACAAATAAGCGCACATTTAAGAACAATTTAAATAATTTATCCAGACTTGTTAAGCAATAAACAATTATAGACCTCGGAGTTTTAGTGGATGTACGGATAGACTGATTGCCAGTGAGCATTTATACGATGATGTGCTGACATGTGTGTATACCAAGTCAGTAGACTAACTAAATCATTTTACTTTTTCTTTTCTTTTTTCGACAAAGTAAAAACTTTTATTCAAAAAGGCACCAAGGGAGTGCCACCCATGCTGAATCATATACTTCAATATATTAAGGAAACACTTCCTCGATGCGTACTCATGTCATTTCTACATCCCAGATACGAGTACTCAAAGCCATTGCATAAAACTAAAAGAAAATCTTGTAGGGTCAAACAATCTACAAAGTCAGTTGTGAACACTGAACAGTGAAGACATCCGCAGCTGGCGGCCCTACCAAATTCAAGGCAATACAGCATATAGGGAACAATCATGTATTGCTTATAAATCTGGTATCACTGCAAGCAATTACATTAAGGCATTTGTTTCAAATTAAAAAAAATGAATAAATAAAGAAACAACAAGTTATTTAATTATTTGCTAACTTATCAAAGTAAATAGACAAAGATTTATTCACTAATTTTTGGGTTTGAAGAAAAGAATCAGTGGGTTGTAGTTTAATAAGAAGTAACAGTTTAAAGTGAATTTAAATCAGATTAACCCCAAAGGAGTGGGAGAAATGCAGAGGCCTGATGAATTATAACCTCAAGGTCGCTGGTTCCAATATTCAAGAAAAAAAAGTAAATCTAAAGTACAGCAGCTTAGGGGAGTATGATAGAGTTTACATATCCAAAGAAAAACATCAAAGCAAGTAAGTTGGTGACATTTAACTTACCTCAGCAACAAGCATGACAGTCTCCAACAAATCATCTACATTCTCTCCTTTAAGAGCACTGATCTGTTAAAGGTAATTAATTAGCACCCAAAAAATAAGGTCATCGAAAGGTATAAAGTAATATTGACAGATAAATTTCACTTCCTATGTTGCATTTCAAAGACCTGAACCATTGGGATGTCACCACCCCAGTCTTCTGGCATTAAACCAATCGAAGAAAGCTCCTGCATGACTCGCTCTGGATTAGCTCCATCCTTGTCTATCTGGAGTGAAAGGGAGTTGTATTGAGTGCGTACAACTAAATTCAACATAAAGCCAATTTGTGACACGCAGAATACAACAAAGATACCTTATTTATGGCAATCACAATTGGCACCCCTGCCGCTTTGGCATGAGCTATGGCTTCATTTGTTTGAGGCTGAATCCCATCATCAGCAGCAACTACAATGATAGCAATGTCTGTCACCCTCGCTCCACGAGCTCTCATCGCCCCAAATGCCTACATGAGAGGATTTAATAGATATCATCTAAAGGAGAAAGGTAGGCAGTTACTAATTACTATTAACGATTGAGTCCATAGCACCATATTACCAAAAGGTAATTAGATGCTATAACAGGGAATGCATAACCTACCCAAAAAAAAATCAAAAACTCTAGCATAAAAATGGGGGATAGAGAGGGAAAATTAAATTTCTGTCAAAGAAGCCTGAAATTGAAATCACAAAACAAACTGAGATTACCTCATGTCCAGGAGTATCAAGAAAAACACATGGTCGCAGCTTTCCATCAATAGGGACTTGAACCTTATAAGCCCCGATTCCTTGTGTGATTCCACCAGCTTCGGATGCCGCAACCTATAATACTTAGAAGTCAAGCTTCAAAATTCTATTCAATGTCAATTGTGGCCTAGTTAGCTGACAGGTGATATATGTTATCATCAGTTATTCTATCATAACACATGAAGTACAAAACATATAATCTAATCACAAAAAGGAAGTCAACAGAACTAAAATCCAATATGGGACAAGCATCAAGATTAATAAGCTTCAAAATATACCTTGGTCTTTCGAATATGATCCAATAAAGTTGTCTGCCAAGGGACAATATTGAAATATATTAGCAAAAGCTTGCTTTTAGAAACATTTATTAAATAGTAACTAGATGAAATAATATTCAATCATAAGAAAAGGAAAAAAAACATGAAATAATATTCAATCATAAGAAAAGGAAAAATAACAGAGCTATGTTGTTCTTTACCTTTCCATGATCGACGTGGCCCATTATAGTGAGGACAGGAGGCCTATCTTCTAGTTTGTCCAAATCTTCTTCATCAAAGATTTCCTTCTTTCTTGCCATTTCCTCCACTCTAACAGGGGCAGCATCAATAACTTCCACATCATACTCTTTGCAGACCATCTTCACAATGTCTTTGTCCAGAGTTTGCACCCCATCAGGCTTAATCCCCTTCGCATATAGAAACCCAAGAATTTCACCTTCACTAATGGCCAAGTTGTATGCTAACTCCTCGGTCAACATACCATCTTTATCAACCTCCAAAATTTCAGCTTTAACAGGTTCAGCCTCTCTAGCTGCCTGAAGTCTAGCTGCTTTTCCTACCGCCTTACTCCATTTCCTTCCCTTTCCTTAAATGAGAGGAGCACCAGGAATAGAAACATCAAGTTCTGATACCTCATCATCAGGAATATCAACGTCCTTAGCCATACGCCTACGTGATCCCCCAGATGGACCACTTTTTTTACGGAAATCATCCTTGAACCTCCCAGGTGCAGAGGCCTTCCCGGGTTTGGGGGGTGCTAACACGGATTGAGCAATCAAAGGATCAACCACAGCTTTTTTAGAGGCAAACTTGTCAATCAATATTGGCTTGTGTTCTTTTGTCTTTGCATCTGAATTAGTCCTTACAATAGCGGGTGACTTTGTAGCTGCACCCACATCCTTCAAGATAACAGGTTTCTTGATAATGGGCGGAGGAGGAGCTACAGAGGGTTTCGTTTGTAACTTTGGTTGAACTCTTTGAGGTGGCTGAGGAGGTCTTAGAGGAGCAACGGAAGGAGAATCAATCTTCGCCACTACGTCTGTATTTGGTTCCTCTACCTTCTCATTCTTCGGTAATTCTTTAACTACTTTTTGAACGGTGGCAACCGGGTTTCCCTTTCGCCACACACTCTTCAAAGTCTTGGACTTCCGAACTGCAGTTTTATTAACTGGTCTACCAATTCTTTGGTCAGTGCTTGTATTGGGTGTTGGTGGCTTTCTAACTGATGCAGTCGCCTTTTTACTAGTTTCTAGCTTCTCGGCCCTCTCCAATACTTCTCCCAGTGACTCAATCACCTTATTTCTCTCTTCTTCTTCTTTACCATTTAACTTCTGTTCCTCAGAATCCCCGCTAAATTTTGATGGGTTCCATGTTACAGAATTCATGCCTAAAAGGGGGTCAAACTTAGGCCCAGATTTTAATACAGGTTTGGGAGCAGGCTTAAGAATGAGATCAGCATCATCCTCTTTGCTACCTCTATATGTAGAATCAAGTGATACCGAAGTCCCTTGATCAGCAATGTAATCAGTGGTGACCGAATATTTACATATGGATACATACCTCCATCTCTTCCCAACCCACACTTTTCGAAAACTACCAAAATTTCTAGATATAGAAACTTTCCTAACTAATGAAAGGGAGCCTTCAAATTTCCCAGAAGAACATGTACAAGCACTCCCCAAACTCACTAGGGAAGCAAGTGAAGCCATAGTTATACTTAAATTTCCTCCACCATCGGCTTCATCCCAATAATAAACAGTAATTCAAAAACCTAAACTTCAATGCTGAAGCCTACTGATATTCAAATTACAGTCTTTCTGTGAACCTTAAACACTAAGCGGCAGTTCAACTAGCAAACACTTGGAACACGTAAAGAAAGATAAGCCGAATTTGTAAATTTTTTAAAAAAATAAAAAATCTCCAAAGGACTCGAAAATCAGGAGAGAGAAAAATCTTACCTCCCAGAAATTGCAATTATGATTCTTGAAGGCAGCTAGAGGATTAGAATTTAGACGGATATGAAATTTCCAGCAGTTAGGTTGTATAGTATAGTATTAGCCTGTGGCTGTAGAGGTTTTCTTTGTTGTAAAACGGACGAGAGAGGCTTTGGTTGGATATGGGTCTTGTTTGTGTGGTGTGGCTATTTCTCTGCCTGTCATCAAAATCAAATCAGATGAAATGATAACATTAACGTGTGATGGGCTCGGAATCTGGCTCGGGCTCAGACTCGGGTTCGGGCTAGGGCTCGGCCTCGGATTCGGGCTCGGCCTCGGACTCGGACCCGGATAAGATTTTCAGGAAATTTCTCACCTCTTCTTCCATTATTTTGTTTCGGCTATAACTCTACAACTACACTATAAAATTGTTGAAAATATTCATAAGTATACTAATCTATATGCTAATAAATTAAAATTAATTATTTGACAAAGGGTATCACAAAATAACCAATGAATAATTTTATCAATAAATTATAATTCACAAAATATATTTGTTTTGTAAAATAAAATTATTTTTAATTTCATCCGTTTCAAAAAAAAAAAACTAATATTGAATTTTTTAAATCAAATTAAAATATTTTTACACTTATAATTAATGATTTATTAGTTTTAAATAATATAATTACAAAAATTATAAGTTAAGTATCTCTATCAATATAATTTTACGTAAAAAAATAAAATCATGTTAATTTTAATTTTTAAATATTTCATATTAATCTTGTGTGGTAAAACTGAAATTAGGATAAAACCCACATTAGTCTAGTCCGAGTGAGATGCTTATCATCTATCACGCACAATGCACCTGCTTCGAAAAGTAAAGTGCTGCTTCTGATGACCAAAACCAAAACCAGCGAAGAGAGATGAAGGAAGAAGGAATAAGCTCTTCTGGAGATCCATTAATTGCCCCTAAATCATCCTCATCTCCACCTACGCCTACGCCTACGCCTACACCTGCTGCTAGGTACGAAACCCTAGTTCACATGTTTGATAAATTGCACATTTATCTTGACTTTGTATCAACGCTTTGTTTTCTGTTTAAGCGTTTTTTATGATTCGCCGCTTGATTTATACATCCCATTTTCTTTTAACAGAACACAGAGAATAAGTTTATAGTTGATTCTTACGGATCTGTAAGTTTCAGGGTTTGACTAATAAAATTCATATTTTTTTTTAAGTATTTAAACACTCACAAGTCACAATGAAGTCAAGAAAAGTTTGTTAGATTGGAGGTTAATAATGGTATAATTTGAGCGGATTTCTTTTTTTCTTCTCTTCTAGTTTTACTGTCTGAGTAGTTTGCTAGAAATTTTATTTTCTCAAGTCCCTTTATAGAGTTCACTTTTTTAACTGGTTAATTTGTTGGAAGTCTTTTCTAGTTTATTTACTTTGCCTGTTGGAAAACCAAACCAAAGGGTCCCTTCCTTGAACCCCATAATTATCATACCAATATTTTGCAAGTCATACCAATGAAGAAAATTCATTTGCTTCTATCAAAGAGAACAATTTGGTATCTGCAACTGCTCTATCACTTCTCAAAAGGATCATATGCTAGAATAAAAATGAAGTTGCAAGTTACCAAAAACACAGTATCAGAGTTTCCTCGAGAAAAGGTTACCTTTTTATGTGTATTTATCCCAAAGTTGGAGTCCTTGTAACGGGACATTCAGCCGTATGAAAGGACATTTTATACTATTTGTTTGCTAATCTCATCTCAAGCCGGAGGTCCAGCTGGTAGGCTACCAGGACTAGGAGAGAGCAAACTTCTGAATGTTTAATCCTTCCCAATATATTCAGATTATTTGCATGTGTATTCCCTTAAATTGTTTTACTTTCTGTCAGCTCGGCAGGGGCATCCTCTCCTGCTGTTCCTACGAATGCCGGCAGTATAGACTGGTTGGGTCATGGACAGGGTTCCAAAGCAGGTTCTGTATCTCACATTGGTTCGCAGCCCATGAGGGCTTCATTGAGCACAAGTGCTGGTGGCTCAGCTCTTGGATCATCACAACCATCGTGCAGACCATGGGAAAGGAGTGATTTACTAAGACGGCTGTCAACATTCAAGCCTTCAAACTGGTTTGGAAGGCCTAAGGTTTGAACCTTGTTAGTTTCCATCGTTTCACATGTTTCATTAATAGATTTATATTTCTAAACTTGCACAAATAGTTTATTATGTTTCTTTTCACTACCAAATTCATTTTGTGTTCTTTCCATGTATAATACTTCTTCCGTTCCAAAATATAAGATTATTATTGACTTTTTTGAGTTTAATTTTGGTCAATACAAGGATGAATATTGTAAATTATCTAAAAAATACTAACCATTGTGATGCCACCTTAATTCCGTTGGTATGATCCTCCATGCAGGCTGCCAGTTCTCTGGCTTGTGCTAGAAGAGGTTGGGTAAATGTGGATGTTGATAAGATTGGGTGTGAGTCTTGTGGTGCAAACTTGAAATTTATTGCATTTGCGACTTGGAAATCTGCAGACTCTACACAAGGTGAATTTTCTCTTTAACTCAGTTTATTTGGCAATTTAGGGCTTTAGGTATAATTTTTTTATTTTTTTATTTGCCATTTTGTATGCATTTCTGGGGTTTATAAATGTTTTCTGAAACAAATTTTGATGTTAGATATGTCATGGGTAAATCATATATTTTCCTACAAAGATTCGTACTAAAATGCCCATTTCCACTCTGTTTGGAAACAACTTTTAATGCAAACAAATTTAAATAACAATTGGAAATGACTTTCTGTCCTCGTCTTTGATACTTCTGCCGAGGCTCTGACTAAAAATCTTTTTCTCCTTTATGAAAGTCTCATGATATTTTAAATTTACTCCTATATTGTATTGAAGTTAGATATCAGTTAAGTAATTTGCTCGTTACTTGTTAGACACCGTGTACTTTTATTGGCATATACTCATCTAAATGGGGAGTAAATTTGAAGTGTGAGGTTCCTCAAAAGGTCCAACTTTCATATGACTTTATTTGGGAAGGAGACATACCCTTTTATTGGTAAATCGACGAGATTTAGTTGACCAATTAGTACTAAGAGAGAGGACAACTAGTCCACCAAGAAGAAACAACAACTGGAAATAGGTTCAGAGGTCTGTCTCTAATTCTTTATCTGTTACTCTGATAGCTGTAGGAGCACATGGATTAGCCCTTGAAGAGTCACCACTCACCAAAGTCCTCTCTCGATTCCAAATCCTATTCATACCAAGCCTTTAGTTGATAAGAATCCTGCTCAAAGCCTTGTCTCCAAATATGTAAGTCATAGTTAATGAGTTCCCACTCAAAGCCTTGACCAGGGGTAATTGTCTATGTTTTGTTGTTGGCATACAAGGAATTCAACTTGTCAAGTTTAAAGTTTAGCTTATACCTTCAAGCTTCAAATTCGAATGATACAACATTTTCTGATAATGCTGCCATCTTTTTTGAAAATGCCTTTTGTCTTTAAAGTAACATTTTATTGGCCATATTAGGATCATTCATTTGACTTGGCAAGAGCTTGACAAAAGAATACCTATAATTGTTTCAAACCTGAAATCTTTAATCATTTTTGTCTCATTAATATAATGTAGTAGTAATTGCCAGTACAAGTAATTGAGTGGTAATGGCAGTGATATTCTTTGTTAGGAATGTGTAGTTCCTGAAGTTCTGGAATGTCAGCCTGACTGCAGAATGACAACTATATAGTCTATATTGTAATCATTACATAGTATACGGCTACAGTTTAATAAGGGTAATGTTGTAGTTCCTTGAGTTATGGATTTTCTTTCAGTAACAGTAGAATGACAACTATATTGTAATTAGTGCATAGCCTACTGTGACTGTTTCTAAGGTTTAGTGTTGTGATAACCTTTTAATTGAGTGATGTTTGGTTTGGGTTTATGTTGCTTCTGGACGTAACTTTCCTTGTTTTGTTAACTTTCATCCTGGGAATTTGTTTTGAATTTCTTCATACATTTCCTTTTAATGCATATGACCCTTAATGGCCATTATGTTTTAATAAGCGTATTTAAAACTAGATATTTCCTGTTATGTTTCCTGGGGTCCTTCCTTTTTACATTGTTATAGCAGGAATGGATGTGGCATGCATACTAGATTTTGCTTATATCCATTGCTTCCATTTCTATTTTCATTAATTCTTTTGATAGCTGAAAGTGCTGGGGAAGACTTTGCCAAACAGCTTGATGAAGTACACAAAATCAGTTGCCCCTGGAGAGGAAACAGCTGTGCAGAGAGCTTGGTGCAGTTCCCTCCTACTCCTCCATCAGCCCTGATTGGTGGTTATAAGGATCGCTGTGATGGACTCCTCCAGTTTCTCTCCCTCCCTATTGTGGTTGCATCTGCAATTGAACAGATGCGAGTTTCCCGGGCGCTAGAAATAGACCGCTTTCTGGTTCACCTACGGACTTTTACAGTCGGGGAATCTGGCTTGAAGGCAGACATTATGCCACATATGGAGTACACCAGAGAGGAGGTCGTCTGTGTCTATTCTCGTGTAAGATAATCTATGATAATAAATTGGTAGTGCTTTAAATATATGCTTTTTAGCATTTCATTCTCTTAACAATTTCCCCCTCAATTTTAGGCCCAAAAACTGATTAGCCTTTGTGGGTGGGAGCCAAGGTGGCTTCCAAATGTTCAAGACTGCGAAGAACATTCTGCTCAATCAGCTAGGAATGGATACTCAGTTCATCCTACTAAAGACGCTGTCCGTCTGCATGGTCCTGGCCCTAGCAAGAAAGCATTGTCTGCTTCAACCAAAAAAGATTTCGGAAAGAATGAAGTACTGGGCCCCAAGTCAACGTGTGAATCAAGGTCTCCCTTGTTAGATTGTAGCTTATGTGGAGCCACAGTTAGGATCTGGGATTTCTTGACCGTAGCTCGTCCTGCTTGCTTCGCTCCCAGTAGTGTTGATATACCTGAAACAAGCAAGAAAATGACATTGACACGTGGAGCAAGTGCAGCAAGTGGAATTAGTGGATGGGTTACTAATGACGTTATGGAAAAAGAGCAAACTGCAGACCATGATGAAGCTGCAATGACAGATGAGGGCAAGTCATTGTCAAATAATGTTGGGGTGGATCTAAATCTTACAATGGGTGGTGGGTTATCTGCTGCACAGTTGCACACGACAGTGATGTCTGAACAATACCAAGATGTAAATATAGGAAGAGATCTGATAATTGGGCTGCCTTCCAGCAGTGAGGTTGGTGATCATGCAGCATCATATGAATCGCGTGGTCCTAGTACTCGCAAGCGGTACTTGGAAGAAGGTGGAAGCACTGTTGACAGACCACATATAATGATGCGGCAGGCAGACAGCATTGAGGGCAGTGTCATCGACCGTGATGGGGATGAAGTAAATGATGGTGAACAGTACTCTGCTGGTCCATCTAAGCGTTCTCGCGCTTCTTATGCTTTTGAAACTTATCATTCATCATATAGGAGAGATTCGTCTGGTGCTGGTCCTAGCAATTCTCTGGTTTTTGAGATTAATAGAGATTCTCATAGAGAAGATCCTTTCCACCAAAGGAATGATCAAGTTATTGGTATCCCATCCACTAGAGATTCAACACGTGTTTCCTCTGTTATTGCAATGGACACACTGTGTCATAGCACAGACAATGACTCTATGGAAAGTGTTGAAAATCATCCTGGAGATATGGATGATGTCCACTTCCCCTCCATGACGATGTTTAGGAATCCAGATCTGAATGAGATATCAGAAATGAACTACAGTAATCAAGCACAGCAGAGTGTTTGTCCGGCTCCTTCAAGAGTTGCTGGTGAAATAGGTGTTAGCAGCACAAATGAAGGGGAGGAAGTATTGAACACGGATACTACAACTGTTGGTGCAAGGGATGGGCCTAGCTTTGGAATTAGTGGCGGAAGTGTTGGGATGGGGGCTAGTCATGAAGCTGAAATCCATGGTACTGATCTATCTGTCCATAAAGCTGATAGTGTTGCTGGTGATGTGGAACCAGTTGCTGAAGTAACTGAAAATCAGGGTCAAACTGGCGAGTTTGCTCCAGATCCCGGACTTATGGGCGATTTTGTCCCTCAAGAAATGGACCGAGAGTATCCTCATGGTGATAGCCAAGATCTGATGTCACGGTCTGTAGGAAGGGCGGATAGTGGCTCAAAAATTATGGGTTCCACCAAAGCTGAATCTGTCGAAAGTGGTGAAAAGACCAGTGACATCAACATGTTGCTTCATGAGAACAGTAACCATCCTTCTCTTTCTTGCAATGCAATTATGTTTTCTGGCTATGAAGCATCTAAAGAAGAAGTAACTCAGGCTGGCAGGGCATCACCTACTGATGATTGTGGATACCCTGGGCCAGATTATATTGCTGCAAATGGGACAGGTATATTCATAAAATATTATTTTTTGAAGGCTAAAAAGGCCTCTCTATCTAGTATCAATGAAGGTGTAAATATAAGTTATGCATATAGGAGTACTAAATTGGTATAAAATTGCAATTCTCCCCGCACTTATGAGAGGATATTGATGCAGTCAATCCCTTATTGTGGATTGGGATTTACTAATTTGATGGCTTCGTTGAAGCTTTGGAATTTTTATTAATCACGAGATATTCTGAAGCAGGTCTATTTCAACTTATTCTATAAAAGTAACTGGTTTAATATTGTCTAGAAATACTTGTCAAACAAACATCATCCGTCTCTCACCAACTATAGTTTGTATAGTTTTTTTTGTTGTATTTTGATCCCGTGTAATTCACGGCACAGATTATGTGCAATTGACCTATTAAAGTTAAATGTGTGGATACCTTTAACTTTGGATGAAATACCATTGTTTACTGAATTTAAGGTTTTAAATATACATATATCATGTTACCATATATAAATCTTTCCATGAAAGTTGTCCAGGGCCTCCAAATTGTGAAAGCAACTATGAAGAAGCCGTGGAATTTGATCCAATCAAGCATCACAATTATTTCTGTCCTTGGGTGAATGGAAATGTTGCTGCAGCAGGTTGTAGTAGCAGCAGTGGTTCCAGTTCTAGTGCTAGCGCTATAGCTCTTTGTGGTTGGCAGCTGACTTTAGATGCTTTGGACGCCTTCCAGTCGCTTGGACAAGTTCCTATTCAAACTGTGGAGTCTGAATCAGCTGCATCTCTTTACCAGGTTTGTCAGTGTTTCTTCTGTATTATCTCTTAAGCTTGCTTGTGTTATTGCTTATATTTTTATTCCTGCATATTTACTTTCCTTAATGTTTTAAAGGTTGTGTTTTTATGATGCATGTAAATGCTTCCAACTTCAATATAACTTTCAAAATGAATCTGTAAACTGAGTTACTATTATAAAGGACATTACCTCATTTAATCTTTTCATTGTACAAACTTCAAACATTGTCTCATAAATCTATTCCCATTTAGGACATTCGTTCAATATGTGCCGCAATTATCTTCGTGATACTTTTAATATAATTAGTTGTTTTTAGTGGAAATTCTGTCATATGGTCAGTTCGGCAATATCTATTTATATTGATTTTGATATCTTCATTTGTTTTTTGTGTTGAAATATCTTTCTGATTTCCTTGGACAATTAAGCCTCATATATATGAAAATTTGGAATCTAATCTGTTTTGATATTTTCAGGATGATCATTTGACTCCTGGACGAAAACTCTTGGCACGCAACTCCTTTAGCAGGAGTCATGGACAAAACTGAATTTAAATATCAATCTGCGATATTACCCTACTGGTATTTCTTTTCACGGCACTTGAGACCCCATGTTATGACTTACCAGCGACTTGTCTTGTTCATATACTTGCTGCATAACTATATTTGTGCCCGACTCAAAAAAAGAAAAAAAAAGGCTATCTGCATATGAATGACATGTACGAGAAGTACATTCGTGTCAGAAACTGTATGGTAACCAACGAATGTCTAAATACTAGTCCCTCAATTTCCCAAAGATCAATTTTAGCTTTATTTTGTTTCAGAATGATTGTCACTTTTCAAAAGCCAAGGAAATCTTGAGTGCAGAAGACCATACTTCCCTTTTGATTTGATGTGATGTGTTGATATAAGAGGGTGATCCAGAAAGGATGTTCATGAGGCTCATTAGTAATAACACCTAATGTTGGAGTTAAGGGTAATAATGATTTTTGTTTTAGGAACTCAAAATTTGGTCAACAAAAGTTTACCTACTCATTTTATGTGAAGTTTCATATTTGTCGACTGGTTATATACTTAACAAGTTTACAAATAGAACTTTGCATCTAACTTGTGGTCCAAATATTTCAAAACAGTATGCCCTTTTTGTTTCTATTTTAAAATTTCCATTTCCGCGTCATTCTTGTCTTAAATGTGCTTATAAAATATTTTTCATATATGTGTATTATCCGTGGTATGTAGTATATCTGACTTTCTGATTAGCTGATATATGATCTCTACTATGGTATTAATAAAGTGGAATATTCCCTTAAATATCTGGTTAACTCAAGCTTAATAGCGCTCCTATGTCATGAACATCACACCTATGTTTTGGCAGTTTTTGGAATGTCGATCTATTCTCTTTTTCTGGGTAAGATATATGACAAGGGAAATGGTATTGCAAGGACAATATATCTCATAGGCATTTTTAAGTACAATATTTTAGGAAATAATAAAATAAACATTATGCAGCATTTGATTAGGGTGTTACAATTTATTTTGGATTTAACATTTTTTCCATAACTGCCCCCATTCTCCTGTTGTGCAAAGGAGATGCTATTCTGATGAGTAATGGTGTCCATATGGGAAGAAACTCCATCCAGCTATGTCCTATTGGTTGCCTCAGTTTTTTGAATGTTGTGGATTAAAACATGCATGTAATGCAATTTGGTTGGCATAAATTGGATTGCATGATAATTGCTGACTTGACAATGTTGTATGGTTTTTGCCACATGTAATAGTTCAAAGCACTTTCCCAGAAGCTTGTGTGCTATTCCTAAGCTTATACAAGTACAATTCGTACAGTTTCGCCTTTTGTTTCTAGTAACAGACATTTGATAAACAGTGCTCTCACGTTTTTTGGTCTCATTTTTACTTGCAGTAATGGTTGGATTATTCTCCTCTTAACACCTACCGTTCCATGTAGTGCTTTCATCCTTTTGTGAGAGGTGGGTTGGTTGCTTTCTCAGAGTTGCTTTGTGGACAAATTCATGTTCTGTTAGCTGTAGTATTGAGATTTGAGGAATAGATGCATCGTGAAAGGATGTACGGCCTTTTTTTCTTTCCTGTTGTTTCTCATATGCGGGGTAGTAATAATCTTTAAATCACCTAAATAAATATCATTAAATCTTATAATAATGACTGCAATGTAGTATCCTTTTCTATTATTTCTCAAGATATACAAGTTCTACTATATGACAGGTAAATGAATAGTTTACATGGTGAAAAAACTTTACTGCACGCAGGTTGGATAGTTTGGTTTTGTGTAGGACATCATCTCCCTGCCGTATTCATGACAATGGTTGCACTTCTACTTCCCTGGAGGAAAGTCCATACCATTTTTATCTCCTGGGAGCATTTTCTGCCATGATCCTATCAGGACAGTTTTTTTTATTTGTTTAATTTAAATGGCTATATTTGTCTGAACCCAGTCAAATTTCACTGTAATGTTAAAACATTTTGATATCTATATTTCAGGTTAAAGTCAGGAACTTTTTTTCTGGTTGAATGTTTGTGAACTAGTTTTGTTTTGATATCTATGATTTTCAGGTGTAAAGGTTTTCTCATTTTCTTGATTTACCCCTAAACTCTTTTCTGGTTGAATTTTAATTTATTTTGATACCACCAAATTCTTATCTAACTGCTTATTCTATTCTAGTTTTGTACTATCGTTAATGGGGAAAGTGCAATCATTGGGAAACACCATCGAACAAAAATTTCAATTATGTTTCACTAAAAGCGCTCCACTAGTTTGTTGCTAGTTTTTTTTGGCGGGCAATTAGTAAAGTTTAGATTATCTGTAAAAAGGTTCAGTATCCGGACAGAAACACTTGCAAATCACCAGCCAAATTACTATAAACATTACAAACTTTATTAAAATGTTTTTATTTCTAATATACGTGACGTTTAAATATCTTGTAGCCGATAGAAACCTAGAAGCAATTGCTAACATTGGAATGAGATTTTGATTCTTCATTAGTTCAACAAGTTGATGGCACGTAGGGTACATTTATTTTTTCCTTTCAAAGGAGTGGATGCCATTAGTTTTGTTAATTGTCACTAGTTATTGTTGAAGTATTGTTCAATTATTTAAAGCAAACGTTTCTTATTTGAAGTTCAATTTTCAAGATATATATATATATATATATATATATATATATATAGGGAATTGATGATATTTTCACAAGGCCTTGTTTCAGTTCATAAAATAATAATATTTTATTCCACAAAATTCTAAAAGCCACTGATCAGAACTCGCAATTCTATTTTGTAGGAATTAATATAATGGGAATGGCTGGAAACGAAAAGTGAAGTAGAAAAATGAAAAGAAAGAGCAATTTATTCACAGATTTAATAGACCAACCATACTAGATTGGTCAAGCTTCTTTAAGAACATAAAGCTTACATTTCTCACTTATAACATGCTATTATTTAATTCAGTGTACTTGGACAAGTTGAGAAAACAGAAAAACACAGTGGTCATGCATGTGTTCAGGCGTGGAAAACAGTAGTAGCACCCTCTAGTCCTTTGTTAGTAGTGTAGCTGACAGGTGCATCATATTTGGTGAAGAGTTTATAGGAGGAAATGAGCGAAAGCACCGCATAGCAAATAACTACCGCGAATGTTATGGCCAAAGATGCAGTGGCTTTATGACAGAAACTCCCAAATGATCCGCAAGCTTCACCCCAAGTTATGGCTGCATCTCCCTTGTATGCAAGGTACACAACTTCTGCTGATACGGCCCCGGCTCCCAATATTATGTATGTTAAAGTCTACATGAATAAATATTACAATATATGCATTTACTTAAGATATATATCATGAATTAATGGATACTGATTAATTTTACTGGAAAATTTTACTGAATTAATTTCATGAAATAAAAAATTCTGAAAACTAATTAGACTGGCCCTTAAGTTTTCTGAGTAAGTAATTAAATTAAATTTTGACCTGGTCGAGGAGGAAGAATGTCCAGGCTCGAGACATGGTTGAGGGACGTGGAACGGCTGAGACCACAGATGAGAGAAGGGAATAGCCCGCACAAATGCCATTGGCATGTACCAAATACCTGTATGTAATGTATATATAATTAAACAACTCATGCATACGTATACTTTAGTTGTTTTATTCTAGAAGCAAGCTAGCGATCGACTCCCCTATTTTTTTGCATAGCCCTGGTCCTGGATAAGGGAGGAGAGTACGTACTAGCTAGTTGCCTCACCTAGCTCACACATAATTAATTCTAAGCTGGCTGACTACAATTAAAGAAAAATATAAGAAAACCTTATTTTGGAAAAGAAGTTGAATTCATTTCCACCTATATATATATATATATATATATATATATATATATATATATATATATATATATAATACATAATACATACATATGGATATGAGAAAGAGAGGCATGCATGCATGAAGAAATGAATGAAGTGACCTGAAAGCACCGACGTCGGAATAGGAGAGAGAACCAAAATCATTAGACTGGGAGTTCTTGAGCATGAGCATAAGTGCAGCCAGGCATAAACTCAATGGCAACAAACGCAGCAACGTCTCGGCATTCAGCATCTTTTTATTATCTTCTTCCCCATGATGAGTCTCTGCTGCTGCTGCTGCTACTGTTGATGATTCCATCCCCATCCCAGAATTTCCAATGGAGCCTTTACTTCTTTTGTCTATATATTCTCTCTTTTTGTAGTAGTGATAATCCCGCCCGTATATAAGGCTACTACTACTGATGCTTATTAATGGGCTTTTGGTGAGGTAGGTGGTGGTGGTGGTGGAGCATTCAATGCTTCATCAAAGCCAGTCCACACTTTCCCATACGTGCATTTCCAATTTCATGCTGGATAACTATAACCATAACTATAGTCTATACTCTATCTCTTTAGGGCAACATGACTCTGCAACACCATCGATCTATATTTAATTCCAATACAGGTACGTGTTTCTAGGGCAACCTCAACAATTTATTTCGAATGATGCCAAATCACTACTAAAAAAATGGTCATTTGTGATGGCCAAAATCCATCACAAAAAGTAGGAAAACCATCACGAAAGATTTACGTGATGACTTGTATGAAATGATACTTGTAGGATTCGAACCCTCTCATTTGCAAACTAAATAACGAGTATTACCACTAAACCAAAGTCCAGATCATGATTATAATTTTAAAACAAAATATAAAAGGAAACATATGTGAGTTGACTTATTAAACAAAATTACTTCCACATAAGATTTGGTGATTGCAATAACAGTCACAAATACTCTATAATGATGATAAAATTAGTCATCACTAAGAGTCATCATATATTTTATTGTTTTGTGATGGCTTGAAAATTTCATCACAAAATGCCTTCTTTTTGTAATTGCAAATAAGTCATTACAACAATCTATATTTTTTAATGATTGTCACGGCCGTCATAAAATATTGTTTTGATTATTTCTTACATTAAAATATTAGTGATAACTTAAATGCAATCACGAAAAGGGTATATCTATAAGTGATGACTTAGTGCGTCACAAAAATAAAATTTATTTTGCGTGAAAAAATTAGTGTGATTGACATAGCCATCACGATTATAATACATTGATAGCAAGATTAGTCATCACTAAGAGCCATCATATATACTATTATTTTGTGATTGCTTAAAAAGTTCATCACAAATTACTATCTTTTGTGATTGTTTTTAAAAACTATCACAAAATTCCATCACGTATTCTTGTTTTTCTAGTAGTGTACTAGTAAATTCTTTATTGAATTTAAATATTTAAATAATGATTATACATTTAAGAGTGTAAAATAGTAATAAATGAGGGGAGATAATTTGGGTGTGTGTTTAGATGTACAATTTGAGTGTGAACATAAATTTATTCTTTGAATAATGACTCATTTTTATTTATTTATTTATTTTGCTCAAGTTATAATTCTTTTGGTTGATCTCTAACAGAGTATTTGAATGTAAAGACAAAAAGCCTTTATTGTGACAAAATGTTAAATGTTACTATCACATAAAATAATCACATATCGCTCACATACTGATGATGTGACATTCATAAATTTGTTATTGAGTTAAGTGAGTCATGTTAATAACAAATTCATGGATGTGATGAATGTTTAATCTTTAAGAAAGTATTTGAACGAAAACACATAAAGGGCTACATGCGGGTTGGACGGGACCTGTTTAGATGGCGATTGGCGGGTCAAGTTTGGCCCATTCAAAGGGTCAAAATTCTAGAATTTGACTTATAAGAGAAACTCTAAAACGTCCTATATTATATTAAGGGACGAAGAGAGTATAAAAGTGTTAAGTTGTTGCTTAGAGTATTTCCAAGAGTAGTAGTAAAAAAATTCTTCAAATTAAAGTTTGTTGACCTACGTGACAATTTAAAGAGTATTATTTGCTACTTTCAAATTTTATGTCTTATCAGTCTCTTCAATTCAATGAGTTGTACATCGATCAAACTCATCAAACGTAATAAATGTTTTTAGCCTGAAAATTTGAAGAGTGAAAAGGAAGTTGCAGATTTGATTACTAAGAGTAAAGAGGCTGTTGGAGGGGATTTTTGCGATGTGATTCACGTATTTGAGTATCCCAAAGTAGTTGAAGAGAATGTTGAAGATACTCTTATAATTACTACTACACTTTTTATAAAAATAATTAGAAATTTCATTTTAATGCTTCCTAAAATCTAGTACTCCCTCTATTCCATTATATCTGTCGTTTAAGGATTCTTTGTAACATTTAAGAAATATTTAACATGACTATTTTGCTCTTAATAAATGAATTAAACAGATAGAAACAAGGGAGAAGATGGAACGTCAGTGACTCATCCAAAGTTAGCACTTCTACTTCTACACTTCTTCTTCTTCTAGGCCTTAATATATGCCTTAATCGATTCTACCGACTAAGCATACATATTCTACCGATTAAGCATACATATTTACTGAGGTATCCTCTTTTATGAGAAAGAATGATGGAACGCTAGGCCTTAATCGATTCTACCGATCTGCTCTGCGCTTCTTCTTCTACACTTCTTCTTCTTCTACATACATATATGCTCTGCGCTTCTTCTTCTTCTAATACATATTTGGCTGCTTTTTGAGCCACAAAAATTGAAGCCAAAAATAATAGAAAATTTTTGTTTAAAAAAAAGAAGAAGAGTAAAGTGAATAAAGGATGGAAAGCTTCTGCTTCTGCTTTCTCTCTCAAAAAAAAAAAACCCTCTCCCTTTTTCTCTCATCCGGTGGACGGTTCAAAGGTAGTATTGGAATAAAAGTGAACAATTTAGCTTTGGACTTTTAAAACGTCTATTATTTTGGAAAAAATAAAAATTCTTTAAACGTCATATATAATGAAATGAAGGGAGTAATAATCAAGTATGTTATCAATATATTCTTATTTATTTAATTATTTTAGTCCATTACTCCTCTTTATTTTTTCAAAGCCTTCTATGTTTAGTAACTTATACTTTAAATAAGTGTTTCAGTAAAGCTGCCTTTTTAAAATTAATTATAAGCAAAATTACTGATTACATACTACAGCGATCCCAAACGTATTCTTATAATCTTATTTTTCAGACCCTCTTCTCTCGTATTCCCAAATTTCTAATAAACCTCGAAGTCCCTTTCCCTCCCCTCTCTCGCTCGCTCGCTCGGTCAAAGGTAAGCGATTCATCGATTTATTCTCTTTTTAATCGAATTTCGATTTCATTGATTTGATGTCTTTCTCTAATCGAATTGAAGTTGTTTCTTTATCTTCAATATTATAAGTACAATTTTGCAAATTTCTAGTGGTTTTATCTGTTTAAGTTTCGATTAATGTTTGTTCCCATTTTCAGTGATTTGATTCGTGTTTATCATTAATGGATCCTCAATCGGAACCTGTGAGCTACATCTGTGGAGGTTTGCGTTTCAGTTACCCCTCTATATCTATATAACGAATTTTGAATTTTTCGCTCACCCTAATAAATCATCTGGTCCGTCCATAAATCAGCTAGTATATATATATATATATATATATAGGTATATATATAAGGAAATGATCCATAATATGTATTTGTTATGGATGAAAAATGGGTAAATATCATCATAACTAACGGATGACAAAACTGTGTTTTAAATCTCAGCCATTAATTTATGTAATATATATATATATATATATATATATATATATATATATATATTTATTTATTTATTTATGTGGGAAATGATTTATTTGCTATGGATGAAAAATGAGCAAATAACATCTTAACCATACATTACATAAATTAATGGCTGAGATTTAAAACACAATTTCGTCATTCGCTAGTTGAACTAGCGGACACAAAAAAAATATTTGGACCAAATTGCCCCCAAGTCTCATTAACGCCTTGGCTTTGAAATTATGTTTCAGGCCATCCACTAGTTCAACTAGCGGAACTCTTCTAGTACTCACTAAACTTTTGCAATTTAGCATCTATACTCAAAACTTCTCGCTCATCAATTCTACCCTCAACTTCCTCCCACTCAAAATCATCATTATTATTCTCATCTCTACTATCTTCCAACTGAAGCGAATCCCAACAAATTGGAAGACTCGTATCCTCATCATTATTTTCATTATCATCACCCAATTCAAAATCATCCACACCACCATTTCCACTGTCCTCCAAATTGGAGTTGATACCAACAACCCCCAAACCACCCATAAAATAATCAGGCCCACGTAATTAGAGGACTACTTGGAATCTGGATAAGGTACAGACCCCCTCCTCGACACAAAGAACTCGTCGCCGCAATCAACAACAATAAACCCAAAATTATTATCATCACCAGTACAACATATCACCAGTATAACCACCTAACCCTAACCCTAGATCCAACTCTAAATTATTCAAACCCATTTCGTCATTCCCTTCAATTACTCCGAAATTCAGATCCAAATTCAAATCCAAATTAGGATTAGGATCCGATTGTTCAACACATTCATGAAACAAATCTACGACGAAATTTAACTGATTTTCCCGATCGAAGAAATCGATATTATTGATAGAAGAATCCGCGTCCAAGTTACCTGGCCCACCAAGATCTAAGAGCTAATGGAGCGGTGGTTTTGGTCTTGATGATCTATCGCATGAGATTGAAACTCGATGGTGGTAATTCGAGATCTTAAGTGTCGAAGCCCTCATAAATTATGAGACGACAAGAAGTGAGTTGAGTCGAGGGATCTTAATTTATGAGTACTAGAGAAAGAGTAGAAGAGTTCCGCTAGTTGAACTAGCGAATGGACTGAAACATAATTTCAAAGCCAAGGCTTTCATGAGACTTGGGGATAATTTGGTCCAAATATTTTTTTATATGCATCCGCTAGTTGAACTGGCGGATGGCGTATTTGCCTTTTAATTCTCAGCCATTAATTTGTGTAATGTATGATTATGATGTTATTTGTCCATTTTTCATACATAACAAATACATGCTATGGATCATTTCCCTATATATATATATATATATATATATATATATATATATATATATATATACGGAAAACCAAAAGCGAGCAACAGTAATGATTTGGACACAAAATAACTCCCTCATTAATTTATTAATTAATTAATTTTTTAATCTTAGATGTAATCATTAATCCTCATTAATTTATTAACCCCGCATATATTAAACTAACCCATTAATGTGTGCCGCTACAAGTTGTAGCAGTTGGATTGTTTACATTCCTCCATTTAAAGCTGCAATGGTGGTTGACCCTGAAATGTATGCCATGCCGTTTGTTCCATTTTTCAAGGTCAACCACCATTGCAGCTTTAAACTTTTAAAATTGTAGCTTTAAATGGAGGAATGTAAACAGTCCAATCGCTACAACTTATAGCGGCAAACATTAATGGGTTAGTTTAATATATAAGTAAGTTAATAAATTAATTGGGGGGGGGGGGGGGTTAATGATTACATCTAAGATTAAAAAATTAATTAATTAATGGGTTAATAAATTAATAAGGAAGTTATTTTGGTGTCCACCACTACATGTTGTAGTGGCACTCATTAATGGGTTAGTTTAATATTATATGGAGGGTTAATAAATTAATGGGGGTTCATGATTACATCTAAGGTTAAAAAATTAATGGGTTAATAAATTAATGAGGGAGTTTTAAAAGATAGGGATCAAATTTTATTGGTCAGTCGCTACATGTAGCGGCAAACTGAATAAAAAAGAGATTTGTACATTTGTACGAAAATGTTTAAACAGGTGGGAGTTTAAAAAAAAATGCCCAAAAGTGGGACCCATTTGTACATTTAGTTTGACCAGTGGGATTTTTAAAAAGAAAATTGTTGGAAAATAATGGGTTAACCGCTACATGTTGTAGCGGCACTTAAGAAAATTTAAAAGTGGGGTCCATTTGTACTTTTGTTTGACCAGGTTGGACCCAATATTAAAATAGAAGCTGGTACATGTAGTTATGTAGCCGCCATCGGGTCAGTAATTCTTTGGGACTATGTCTTTTAATCTTAGTCTTCCATGTTTTTGATAACAGCTCTGATGTTGGTTGCTGGAATAGTGACTCTAGCAACCGATTGTCATGGATTGAAATCCTATATATATATATATATATATATATATATATATATATATATATATATATTACATATTTTCATACTTGTTAGACATTTTGTTAATTTGTTATGGGCTTGAATTTGTTGTGTAGATTGTGGGTAGGAAAATATACTGAAGCCTGGGGATGTGATTCAGTGTCGGGAGTGTGGTTACCATATTTTGTACAAAGAACGTACCCGTAGAAGTAAGGGCAGATCCATAAATTTTTCCTAGTAGGGGTGGATTTTAACTACTTTTTTTTGTTGAAGTTAAATAAAAAAAACTTGAACTAATCATAATAATGTTTACAAATTGCAATAAATATTCATAATTTAAACTAAAAAAGAAATTTTAAATAAAAAATGTTTAGATTCAATTTAGAAGAAAAGAGTAGAATGAATGTACGTTTGTCTATATATTTGTATTTAAAATATCAATGAATTTTTTTTGCCCTTTCCAAGTTTAACTATTCCATTAATCTGTCCACTTAAATTTATTCACTTACATATTTGCCTATACCCTATACCTATATACAGAAAAATCTAGCAGAGGCAGCTGCCTATGCTTCCCCCTAAATGGATCCACCCTTGCATAGAAGTAATCACTTTTAATAATTTCTCATGTCCTTTATTAGGGTTACTTTTACTATGTTCCAGAGATATTTTGGGCATGATCGTTGTAGGCTATATCTATTTCATTATTTGTATCTAATTTTTTTGGTAATGGCCGTCTTTTTCTGCCCTTTGATTTGTGTTGGCCTTCTTGTTTTGGGGATTTTTTAAAATTAAACTCCATTATCTTTTCTTAAATTCCTAGGATATATTGATAAAGTTTCATTTTTTATTTGTTAATAAGGCACATGCCATTTAGGTTGTGTTTGATAAACCTGAATGTTAAGATCGGAACAGTTTAGACATTTGAATAATGTAGAGCATTTATCTAAAATTGTATTTAAATAAAGAAATATTGTCTGATAATTAATTTTTTTTAATTGTCTGAATAATATTATTTTACCACTTTAACCTTTAAGCAAAACCCTCACTTCCCCTGCATTTCCCCATCTCTGTCTCTCATCTCTCTCTCCGTCTCCGTCTCTTCATCTTTCCCTCCTTTCTCATTTCTAGCAAAGAAGAGAAAGTAAAAAAGAAAAAGAAATAGCTAGACATCCCATTTTCTTCTTCTTTTTTCTTTTTTTTCTTCGTATTCTGGATATTGTTAGGTTGGATGACGAGGTAGATTAGAGACATGGATTTGTGCTTGGTTGATTTTTTTAATTTTTTTTAAATTTTATTCATGGTGGAATTGTAGATCTAGTTTGTTATTCTGGGTGTGTATATATATATATATATATATATATATATATATGTGTGTGTGTGTGTGTGTGAGAAAAATGTATGTACACATTTGTGTACAGATAGATTAGTTATGGTTAACAATTTTTGGGCTATAGTGACGGTTTCACTGTCATGCATTATATTATTACAGGGGCTGACGACGGATGAACCGTCGCCATAGCCCAAAAAACCAGTTGCCATAGCCCAACTGTGTAATACACACCTGTGTATATACATATAGCCTATAAATGTGTTTTTTTTCCTGGATCAGATGGTGGGCTTCTTCGTGACTAGCGGTTTAATGGCAGATTATTGGTCAACAATTTTACCCACTTCTGGAAGATGAAGGAAGAAGAAGTAAATAGATGCCAGATTCAAGAATGGTATCCAAAATTCAAATCAACCTCAATAAAAACCTTAATTCATGAACTTCCTGAATTCTTTGTTCAATACCTTCTTGATGATTTTGGTTCCTTTGTTCTTCCTCTTTCCATATCAAATTATGATGCCTTGCCCACTTTGAAATCTGTTTAGATGCGGATTGATTAGGGTTATTGGGGATAAAAGAGGAATTTCGTAATATTAAAGAGGTCATTTTTGTCCAAAAAATAGTCAATTTCGTTCAAATGGACATCTAAATGGTTTGAATTTAATTTTGTATCTTAACGATTTAGACGTATTCAGAGCCAAATTTTTTTTTAGCAAACAACTTCATGTCTCTTAGCGAATAAGAGATGGCCTGTTAAGATGCATTCAATTGCAATCAAACACCACCTTAGTCTTTGTATCAACATTTGTAAATTTGTTCTTGTCATTATTATATACATAATCTCCATGTTAGTTCAATAAGGGGCTCATTGCTCAATCAAACTATAGCGGCTTCAATTTTGTATATTACAATGTTCTGATGACTTGAGCCCAACTGCTCGGTGACTGATATGACTGGTTCTAAAAGTCTATTTCATATATATTAGATGGTTTCTCAAGCTATAAAAGTACGATGTTACCAAAATCAGCTTAGCTCATCTTGTTGTTTAGTTGGAAACCTAGTTTTAAGTGTTATGGTAATGACTTGCATCAATATGAAAAACGTGTTAGGTTCCCTGACAGATAATGAAAGGAGCCTTGTATCTTACTCTTTGGAATAGGTCTACTTTGAAGTACTCCCTCCGTCCCAGGATAAAAGTCTTTATTACTATTTTGGGTAGTCCCAAGTTAAATGTCTACTTTCTTTTAATAACCAAAATTTTACACAATTTTTTTTATTATACCCTTAGCATTAAATATTTCATACTTTTTTAATTCTAATTCTCTTCATATTTAATAAGTATAATTAGTTATGTGTTGAAAATATTTTGAATTGTAAAGTTAGAAAGTCTCTCTCACCTACATTGGAAATGATTAATGAAATATTATTATGGGTAATTTTGTCATTTCATTCCTCTTCTTAATATGCGTGAAAAGTCTACCAAGACTTTTATCGTGGGACGAAGGGAGTATATGATATTAGTGCTCTATGAGGCCTTTCTCTTTCTTCTATTGTCTCATTGTTATGCCGAGCAAAGCTTTTTGAAGACTGTATTACTTTATCTTTGGCAAGCAAGGGAGATAGTTATTTTTGCCTTTACGTCTTTCTGTTTTATCAGTTTGCCACAATGAACTTCTATGATTACATAATTTGATGTTTAAGAGATAGTGTGACGCCCTCAAAATAGGTATACAACACCCATTCTGAGTCGCCAAATACATGGTACAGAAAGCAAACTACAATTTCGATAATACAATTGTCGTGCAAAATACGACAACACATACTGTGAGTTTAAATACAAATATTGTCTTCTAGACAATATCCACACCCAAATAAGTCCTCATTACAATTATTCATACACTATTTTACAGAAATAGTGAGGACAACTAAAATATCTTTCTAGAACCATCACTCCATACCCCGACTCGATCCTGCTATGTTTTCACCTCCTGAGAAGAAAAATGGAACAAAAAGGAAAAGGATGAGCTCAACTATCCGAGTAAAGAATATTATGATTAAGATAATATACAACAAATTATCATTAGTCTTCAACAGGAAAAAATCTGATAGAATATAATAGACAACAAGTTTTAGATCAACAAACACAACGGAAACAGCAATCCATTAGAAGAGTCACGTAGAGAATGAATTCTACTATCTTTTAAGATTTAAGAGTCCATCATCAATATTTTGTCCTCAGTAACATCAATCAATATACATCTTTTAATCAAATATTCATTTGCACTTTCTGAGCCAAAGATATTCATTTATTTCACCCGATTGGTCATGTTCATCTCAATACTGTTCATCTTTTGCTACTACGGGCCAAAAATATTCATCGATTAATCATCCATCTGCACTATGGGGCCAAAGATATTCAATAATATCATCATTAAGGACCGAGGATGATGAAAAACATTTTAGAGAATGAATCCAGTAAGACAGAAAAACAAATATTAGAGATTCGTATAACAGTTTATCCAAGATCAATATTACTTCATAATAATCAATTGTGAAACAGAATTCAAAATAAAGATCAAAACATGGATACAATCAAAGATAGTAACCATAATAGACATCTTGGACAAAAAGAAGAAAATTTTATTTTTCGGTGAATAGTGTCGTATACGTGAATAGTGCCCCCGACACAAAAAGTTTCAAATTTGATTAAAAAGTTCACCAATATTTCGGCATAATGATATTGAAGAAAATAATATCATCTAAGAAGAAAATAACATCTCTTACCTCAAAATAATCTACTTACGATCGGAATATCGGATAGAAAGCGAAGGAAACTTGTCTTAACAATGAACTCTCAAAGTATCAAAATACTTACAAAAATACACTCGAGAATCTAGAGAGAAAGAAAACTTGTTTCGGTGTGATTTTCAATTTAACCCAAGCGTCTATTTATAGAAAAATGCTTTAGAAGCATGAAAAGGAGACTAAAATAATAGAATATTATTATTTCAAAACTCATTTCTACGCATGCCCAAAGACCAAGACTAGCATGCCATTTCTAAAAAAAAAAATCAAAGAAATTTCAAATGTATTCCACCAACCAAAAGTGGGTCCCACCCATAAATTTAATAAAAATCATTTTATTTTTCGAAATTTCAATAATTCATAGAAAATAGCCCGTTTATCAGAAAAATACGAATTTTATGTCCATTCTGTCTGAAATCGAATTCCTTACAACTTTGTAGCTTTGAGTTTTTTCAAATTCCAAACCGAAAATATCTGAAATCCACAAACGGATAATTTTTAATACCTCCCTTCCGACAAAAATACTGATAAAACATCTCAGCATTAATTCCTTCATTTATAACCACATAAAATAAATAAATCCATCATTTATATCCACATCAAATAAATATTTTCTTATCATATAAATCAATAATTAACTATTCACAAATAATATTACAGAATCACAATTATGACAATCAGGTCGTTCCCAGGAAATAGGGGGCTTTCCAATAAGGATTTCTCTTATTGTTAGGTTGATCAGGTGACCAAACCTCTCCTTAGACAGAACTTTCTAGACATTGCCAAAATGTTATCTACTAATATTATTCAAATAATATGAATTATTGATCTGATAATGAGAAATACTGTGCAGTGACAATTATTGAAACAACAATAATATAAAATATCAACGTAGTAATTATTGAATCAATAAAATAAAATATTGAGCGAAAGAATTCATTGTAACAATTATTGAGTAGTGCCTTCTTACTTACGAATCAATAATTCAACAATACTGTGCAATACCGTGTACTACTGTGCAACTACGCATATTACTGTATTTTAACCACCAGGTAACCCAACAGTGTTAACGGTAACAATTACGTCATTATTCATAAAAACTCATACTTTGTGCGTTTTCTTCATCAAGCGCTTATTCCAAGTTATGAGCCCACAAATGGTTACTGGTAAATGCGAATATTCTCAAACAAAAAGAATATTCCACGACCAAAAAAATATTCCCCAACAAAATGAATATTCTATAACCACTTGCTTATTTTGTAAAATTTGCACATTTCACCCATAACCAAAGCATTATATCAAATTAACACCTTATTAATTTAGAATAATGAATAGAGGAAAAATTCAATTTTATTCATAATAAGTTGGGGTCTTACAACCTCCCCTCCTTATAAAATTTCGTCCTCCGAAATTTCAGATGCGATACACAGTGTTTCAAAAGATGAGGTACCTCGCTTTCATTTTCGATTCCAACTCCCATGTCATTTCCTCAATTTCATGGTTTCTCCTCAAAATCTTGACTTGTGGTATAACCTTCGTGCGTAGAACATGCTCTTTCCTATCCAAAATCTTAACAGATACCTCTCCGACGTTAAATCTTTGCTATCTCTAAATGCGGTTCTATCTTGATAATGTGATTCGGGTCTTTCACATATTTACGAAGCATAGATATGTGGAAAACATTGTGAACACGAGACATACTTGGAGGTAATGCGAGTCTATAGGCCACATTTCTTATTCGGTAAAAAATCTCAAATGGACCAACAAACCTTGGATTGAGTTTTCCCCTCTTTCCAAATCTTGTAACTCCCTTGCATGGAGCAATATGTAACAACACATGATCCTCAATATTAAATTCCACGTCCTTTCGATGAAGATCAGCATAACTCTTTTATCAATCCTGTGAGGTTTGAATACGTTGTCGAATCATTTGGATCTTTTCTGTAGTCATGCGTACTAATTCCGGTCCCAACAAAGTTGCTTCACCCACCTCGTCCCAGCATATTGGAGAACGACACTTTCGTCCATACAACGCCTCAAATGGAGCTATGCCTATACTTGCTTGATAACTGTTGTTGTAAGAGAATTCCACCAATGGCAAGTACTTATCCCAACTTCTTTTGAAATCTAGGACACATAGTCTTAATAAATATTCAAGGGTTTGAATAGTCCTTTCCGATTGCCCGTCTGTTTGAGGATGGTATGCCGAACTGAATCGTAAATCCGTGCCCATAGCTTTCTACAAGCTACCCAAAATCGTGAAGTAAATCTTGGGTCACGTTCCGAAACTATGGATACTGGCATGCCATGCAATCTCACAATCTCATTTACGTACATACGAGCAAGACGTTCAAGGGAATAATTACGCCGTTAACGGTAACAATTACGCCGTTATTCATAAAAACTCATACTTTATCGTTTTCTTCATCCGACAGTTATTCCGTTATGAGCCCACTAATGGCTGCGCCGTCGTACGAATATTCCCCGACAAAAAGAATATTCTACGACCAAAAGAATATTCCCCGACAAAAATGAATATTCTATAACCACTTGCTTATTTTGTAAAATTTGCACATTTCACCCATAACCAAAGTATTATATCAAATTAATACCTTATTAATTTAGAATAATGAATAGAGGAAAAATTCAATTTTATTCATAATAAGTTGGAGTCTTACACATAGTTGTATGCATTTGGTGGAAAAAGAATTAAAGTGGGAAGGGTTTAAAGTGGTAGACATGGAGAAAACATACAATTAGTTTAGTTGTAAAAAGATGTACTCTTAGTTATTTGATTGATTATTCTCCTATTGGGATTTTGGTTTGATGATGGAGTATCTATCGTATAAGCATCGACTATTTTCATTTTCTTTGTTGTTTTTCTGTCTTTTCCTTTCCTTTCCTTTGTTTTCCCACAAGTTTTTTGAGCTCAAAATGTACACTAAAAGACAACAGAAGGAAAAAGTTAATATTCCTGGTCATACTTGTTTAAATCAATAATAATTCTTTGTTGACTACTGAACTTTCAGATAATTTGTCCTTTACACATGGAAGCTGTTGTGGATAATTATTATCTATCATTCATGGTTGGCAAATGTAACTTTTAGCTAGGTTTGTTGTTTGGGTTATTTGGTTAAATTCTCTCCTCAATTTGAGCTATAATAATGTATTGTGAACGTGATGATGGTTGCATTGAACTAACATATGAGACTAGTCAGAAAGCTTTTGTTCCTGAATAATTTGTGACGTTTTATTACGTAGTGTTGTTACCTTGGCTGGCTTAGATATTTTATATTCCTGGAATCCATATTAGCTGGGATAAAGCTTTTCCTCTGCAGGGTCCTTGTGCAGTAAACCCTCTACGGGCTCTTGATTTGATAATTTCACATTTCCTCCTTTAACTTTATTATTCCTTGAGCATTGGCATTAACCATGAATCTGCTTTATTCCTTTTATTATTCTTTGCTGCAGTTGTTCAGTATGAAGCACGATGAAGAAGTCGATTGGGAAGCAATCTGAAGAAGATGATGGGGGCCTACAAATAAAGGACTGGAAACAAATGTTAATCATGCTTGCCATCACCTTAAGACTTTTTATGTCAATCTGCAAGAACTCTGGACTAGACAACTAGCATTTTCTGGATGTTGATTCAAGTGATAATATATTGTCAAATGCGTTGTCACCTTAAATTCAAAATTGAAGTTAGGAGATTTTACCTTTCAGTGTCTTTCAAAGTCGTTAATTTGAGCGTTCAAGTTTAGTTGGGTCTTTCTTCCTTGTTTCACGTCCATTAGTGTTCAAATTTAGTTATCTTCTTCCTTGAACAAGCTTGTTCCAACTCGTATGGCGCCTGCTACCAGTATTATGTCTTGGGGCTGTACAAAAACTAGGGGCAAACCTAATGAAATACTCACTGTAGGGGGGTGTTTTACTGATTACACCATTAAATTTTTAATTTTTTAAATTATTCTATTAAATTAATTATTATTTTGAAATTGGGTCATTTTGTTAAAAAAAATAAACGGAAGTTAATTTTTTATTGACAAAATTAATGTAGTTGGCATGTTTTATTGATTATATTATTGAACTTTTAATTTTTTAAATTATCATATTAAACTAATTAATATTTTAAAATTGGGTCATTGAAAATTGTTTTAAGCTTCATCTTTCACTTTGCAACAAAAAATCTGAGTACATTATATTGTTTTTTAAAAAAGTTTCAAAAAGAGAAAAGATGATTGTTGAAACAAATGGAGTTTACTAAAAGTTGTTGAAGTGTTTGGTAATAACAGCATATACACTTTTCATGTGTTTTTTTTTTTTAATATGTATGTAAATTGTAATTTGTGCTTCCAAAACATTTGGGACGGGACGGGACGGGACGGGGAGGGATGGAGTACAAAATTAGTTAGCACGACGGGTGGCAAGGGAGAGATAACAAGATTAGCAGTAGAGCTACTCGTTTCACCGGTGTAAAGGAAAGGAAAGGAGATGTCACTAGAACTTGTACCTGGTTACCACCACCCCCCCCCCCCCCCCCCCAAAAAAAAAAAAAAAATCACATCTCAAATTCTCCTATTTTCACATGTCAAATTCTCCATCGATTTTGAAGTTAAATAATGGGGGATTTACATGTCGGAATAGGCAGAGATCATCTTCATCAGCAGTTACCAGACGGACACAGCGCTTCTATCCAATTTCAGCAGAGCTGGATTTAACGGAGGATAATGTCAAGCAAGTCTTATCCGATGCTAGAGATAAAGCAAGTACCCTTTTCTTTCTTAGGCAACTACTTTTGTATCCCATTTCTAGTCTGTCTATTAAAATTATCAGTTGATAACAATGATTTTGTGTTTTAATTTGCAGTTTTCACACATCTTTGACACGTCAGTTGGCATGACAGGAGTAGCAGAACTAGCTGAACTAGACGGGCCTTTTGTAAAAATTAGTCTCAAAGGTCGGTTTTGGCATGAACGTTCTTTAATTTTAGCAAGACTTGGTAACTATTTGAAGCAGAGGATTCCAGTAAGTACCTCCTCCATATGGGTATAGAGCTCTCTTTATTAGCAGTTGAAATCTAAATCAATGGGTAAAATTATTATATGCTCTTTTTCTCTCTCAGGAGATCTTGGAGGTAGATATTGAAGATGAGAAACAACTGGATGGTAGCCCTGAAAATTTCTGACCTGACCTACTCAAATGTTGCTCGACTCTTTGATTTTCTTAAGCTTAATCAGATAGGTACACTGTTTGATAGGTTGTTCCTGCAGCTTTCTAGGTGGTGGAGTAATTTCTAGGCTCTTGTATTTAATGGCACCTCAATTCTCAATTTGAGTTCTTTATTTTTGAAGGTGCTTCATATTATGAGAATTATTGCATTCTATTTTTCTCTTAGTCTCAATACTTTGGCTGAATTTCAATTTCATGGAAGAGCTAATTTCAAATTTGAGTTGCCAGCCAACACTGGAATATCTTAGGTTAGCAGATTATTTCAAAACTGTCTTGATATAGCAAACAATGTATACGGGCTGGGCTGGGCTGGGCTGATTCCCTCCAAGCTGAGAAGTCTGTTTTAATTCCTAATAACACAATGCTTGTGGGATCTTTTGCCTTTTCTGCTGATGGATTCTTGCATATTGCCACCCTGTTCTGATGCTATAGAAATAGGATGCATGCAACTACCCCAAATCTTGCATTGTATACCTCTTTCCTAACTCACCATAAATGTTATCAAGTCTTGGCGTCCACAAGACAAGTTTAAATTTTGAGATTCTCTCTAACACTGTTAATGAACCGATTCTTGAGTTGTTATTTATAAAGTATAAAATAAGATTTGATTGAGTCGAGCACAATCTTGTCGATATCGAGTTTTGAGAATTGCAATTTGAGAAGGTTCAAGTCATTTATCGAATTTTTAAATTTGTTCATATTTGAATTATTTATATTTCGAGTCGAGCTCACTGTTTGCTTATTTTACACATTTATCTCTCTCTCACTTTTAAATAAGGGTAAATTGGCAAATTACCTTTTCATACGTCTGTTAAGAATCTTAATAAAAAAAAATTAGTCCGTCAAATATTGAGGTAAATATGAGGTCATATAATACGGTAATACATACTACCAGGTACAGGCTTATATTAAACAAATTTTACTTGGACATCTGTTAATTGCAAGTTACACTAATAAGAGCAACATGATGTTAACCTAACTAATATATAAGTAAAGTAAGCTTTTTATTTAATCATTTATACTGCACGTAAAGCTTGTTATATAGTTCTACCTCCATTTCATAATAATTAATTTTTTAAAAAGAAAAAATTTATTTCAATTTATTTGTGCTTTACAATTTTTCCTACCTTCTTTTATTGTTCTAATAAATTTTTTTGTCTGTATTAATAGTTTTCAACTTTCCATAAAAGCGCAATGATAAAATTTTATATATATAAATTTTAATTATTAAATAATTTTTTTAATTTGAAACTAAAACGAATGTTATGAATATTTTTAATTGTTATCTGAGAAAATTACTATTTGTATAATGTGTTTTTACAAACTTTAATACTCCATGTAAGATGCAGATTTTCTGTTCTTTTCTTTTCTTTTCAATATAATATTTATATTAAAGTTTGTTAAGACACATTAAATTATATATTTTTTATAAAATAGATAATTTGTTCCCATTAAATTCATCGATTTAGTAATCATTAGTCTAGTCATTAATATAACTTTATATTCATTAATATCTAATAATTAAATAAAATCTTAGTTTTTAAATATAAAGTTGGAGTATAAAATTGGTAAAACTTTACTCTGACCAGATCTACAAGTATTAATTAGTAAAATTTTAGTTTTTAATACCAACTAGTTGTATATATATATATATATATATATATATATATATGGAAATAATCTCAATCAAGTAACGCTCTGCCTATACACCGACCAGATCTAGAAATAGCGAAACCCCCAAACCCATTTGTTTTAACACTTCACATTATCATCCTCATCATCCTTCATCAGCCATAACAATTTCAGTACAAAGCTCGAATCACTCAATTCGGGAGATCTATTTATTTGTTGGTATGTCTTCAATCTCTCTATTTCCATTAATGCTTAGTATCTATAGATCTGTAGAGCACCGACTAATTTTCTCAATCTACAATCTTAGTATCTGTTTAAATATTTTGTATTTTATTTTGTTTTCAGTATATGAATGTTCAGAAAATTGTATGTTTTCTGTAATTGCTGTTCTATGATCCCCTGTACCGTAGATTTGAAGTTTTGGTGATTGAGGGTTTTGTTTATGTAGCTTATTGTTTTTTCTCAGAGATTGTTAGTTGATAATTCATTCAAATAGATTCTCTCCTTTTCTATTTACTACTTTGAAGTTGGAAAAGGTGTCAGAAAAGAAAGAATTTGGAAAAGAAAATGGAGAAACAATTAAAACTTAAAAAGACTCAAAACACTTGGCTTTAAAAGGGACTTGATTTTTGGTAAAGGTGGATATATGTCTGTTAAGTTGATTCTATGTTATTCAGTTTTCAGTTTTTTTTAGACAATATTTCCTGCTGTTTACTTTTCTATTATTGAGCTCCAAAAATAGTGCGAATGACTCCTAAAAGAAAGTAAGATTTTTTTTTTAAACTCCTGTACAAGTTGGGAGAAAGGGATTAATGAGGGAGCAAGAGATCAATACAGGCACTAACAGTTTAAATATTGTACTTGTAGCTTTTATTGATAATACGCTGGCAAGTTGGCTTAGAGTTTGTGAAGTTTTGGGGATCTGGTCTGTGTTTCCTTTTCTTAAGACCAATGGCATTGTCATTTGTCTCGAAAAGGACATACTGGGCTGCTTTCATCTATGTTCTTTTGATCTTGCATGTTTGTAATGGGTTTTACCTGCCGGGAAGCTACATGCACACATACTCGACGGGTGACGAAATAGTTGCCAAAGTCAATTCATTGACATCTATTGAAACTGAGCTTCCCTTCAGCTACTACAGTCTACCATACTGCAAGCCTCAAGGGGGGATAAAGAAAAGCGCTGAGAATCTTGGAGAGCTACTCATGGGAGACCAGATTGATAACTCCCCCTATCGTTTCCGTATGAATGTCAACGAGTCTGTTTATCTCTGCACAACAAAACCCTTAAGTGAGAATGAGGTAAAGCTCCTGAAACAGAGAACTCGTGATCTGTATCAAGTAAATATGATTCTGGATAATTTACCTGCCATGAGGTTTGCCACTCAAAACGGTGTCAGAATTCAGTGGACTGGGTTTCCAGTTGGATACACACCACCCAACACTAATGATGATTACATCATTAATCATCTTAAATTCAAGGTTTTGGTTCACAAGTATGAGGGTACTGGTGTACAGATAATTGGGACAGGGGAAGAAGGTATGGGTGTAATTTCAGAAGCTGATAAGAAGAAAGCGTCTGGGTATGAGATTGTTGGTTTTGAGGTTTTCCCTTGCAGTGTCAAATATGATCCTGAGAAGATGGCTAAACTTCATAGATATGACAACGTTACATCCTTAATCTGTCCGCTTGAGCTTGACAAGTCTCAAATAATAAGAGAGCAAGAGAGAGTCTCATTTACTTATGAGGTCGAATTTGTGAAGAGCGATATTAAATGGCCATCACGTTGGGATGCTTATCTGAAGATGGAAGGTGCCCGTGTCCACTGGTTTTCTATCCTCAACTCACTGATGGTGATCTTTTTCCTAGCTGGTATTGTTTTTGTTATTTTCTTAAGAACGGTAAGGAGGGATCTGACGAGGTATGAGGAATTGGACAAAGAAGCTCAGGCACAGATGAATGAGGAGCTATCAGGATGGAAGCTTGTTGTAGGTGATGTGTTCAGAGAACCAAATTTTTCGAAGCTACTTTGTGTAATGATTGGTGATGGGGTTCAGATTACAGGGATGGCTGTTGTGACTATTGTATTTGCTGCGTTTGGTTTCATGTCACCAGCTTCACGAGGTATGTTGTTGACAGGAATGATTATTCTTTATCTTTTCCTTGGAACTGGAGCTGGTTATGCTGGTGTACGTTTGTGGTGCACTATTAAGGGGACTTCAGAAGGGTGGAGGTCAGTTTCTTGGTCGGTCGCATGCTTCTTCCCTGGCATTGTTTTCATCATTCTTACTGCATTGAACTTCATTCTCTGGGGCAGCAAGAGTACTGGTGCTATTCCCATATCCTTGTATTTTATACTCTTGTCTTTGTGGTTCTGCATATCAGTGCCTCTCACCCTACTGGGAGGATACTTGGGGACACGAGCTGAGCCTATCAAATACCCTGTGAGAACGAACCAAATTCCTAGGGAGATCCCTGCTCGCAAGTATCCATCATGGCTTCTTGTTCTTGGTGCCGGGACCCTCCCATTTGGGACCCTCTTTATTGAACTTTTCTTCATTCTTTCTAGCATATGGCTTGGAAGGTTTTATTATGTTTTCGGGTTCCTTCTTATTGTTCTTCTGTTGTTGGTTACCGTGTGCGCCGAAGTTTCCGTGGTCCTCACTTACATGCATCTTTGCATTGAGGATTGGCAATGGTGGTGGAAAGCTTTTTATGCCTCAGGTTCTGTTGCTCTGTATGTGTTCCTGTACTCTATCAATTACTTGGTTTTTGACCTTCAAAGTTTGAGTGGACCAGTTTCAGCGATGCTTTATATTGGCTACTCACTGATCATGGCAATTGCAATCATGTTATCTACCGGCACCATTGGCTTCCTTACATCCTTCTTCTTTGTTCATTACCTCTTCTCATCTGTGAAGATTGATTGAAAGTTCCTTCTGTAATGCTCGTTGGCTGGTTTGAGAATGAAGACTCCTGTTGCATAGATAAATGAAGTTATTACAGACCCTACATTATCCTTTTGCTCAATTTTGTTTGCAACAAGATCATGTTCCACCATGTCAAGAGGGAGCCAGATGATCTGCAGTTGTGCTAAAAGGATCACACTATATTTTCCTTTTCTTTTGAGATTAGACATTAAATTTGTGATTTAGGCTTGTTCCAAAAGAAAAAAAAAAATTGGACTTGGAAATCCTCATTGTTGTGTTCGTATTGCTATTTTTTTATTCTTTCTCCCGTTTTACTGTCCTTCCTGTGCATCCATTGGAAACCAACTGTATGGGATTGAAATTACTATCCTTGTACTTTGTTCAATTCTAACATTGAAAGAAAGGTACCTTAAATTGCTATTGTCAGTATCACCTTGAAATATGCTGCTGATGCTTGTTGATTGTGTTTTGTGTTTTTTTTTTTTAATATCTTTTGTTTTTGAAGGAAATCAGGTTGAATAACATAAGGCAATTGGGCTGGCTTAACATACTTCACTGCCACTAAAATAGCTAAAAACCTCAAAATCCAGGTAGAATCATCACCCTCCGACTCCTGAGGCTTAACCATGAAAAACTTTGTCTAATGTGACTTTTTGGAGGAAGGCTTCTTCATAATTCTACTCGTTGGCTTTGGCTTTTGCTCTTGCTCAAGAGATACAAAAAACATGACGTAATTTGCATTAATGAGAAGTACTTTCTGATGATGATGTTGATCAGCAATTAACCCTAGATGATCAAAATGGTGGTGATGGTAGTACTCGTCATTTTGATGAAAGGGCATTAGAATCCTCATCATTAGATCCGGCAAATTATGATTATAGGTTGATTTTAGTTTATAAAATATGATTATGGTTTCATTTAAGAACTAAAATCATATCAACTATTTATAATATGGGTTGTATGAGTTAAAACCATAATTGTTCAAATATAAGTCGACTCATATTTTAAATTTCAAACTTATCTTTATTATGATTCAATTAAATAAATTATTATTAGATATATTATGTATACATAATCACTAAGTATTTTATTTTATTTTTTTTTGGGGGTGGGGAGGCGGGGTGAATACATAATAAATTATTAGGTGAAGGAATTTTTTTGGGGGTGGGGGGTGGGGGTGGGGGTGGGGGGTGGCGGTGGAAAATGTATACATAATCACTTTGAATATTATTTTTTTTTTTTGGGATGGGGGCGAGGTTGTATACATAATCACTGAATATTTTTTTTAGAAGTGGTACTGCGGGTGGAGATGAGGGTGTATATATAATATTAATTTTTTTTAGGCTAAATATTTATTTTTTTTTGAGGGAGAGGTGTATATATAATCAGTAAATATTTTTTGGGGAATGAGAGTAGACCTGGCAATATAGTTAGTTAACTGTTGGGTCAAACCATATTAACTGGAACCAAATGGGTTGGTTAACTATTTTTATTTATTCAGGTTGGTTAAGGTTTGGACTCATATTTTTTAAAACAAATATAGTTCTGAACCGGTTAACCATTTTTCAACTCATATTCCATTTCGATCAAAATTGAAAAGTTTTTTTTTTCGTTGTCGACCCTTCCTTATCTTGTTCTTCGCTGTCGACCCAGAGCAAAGTATATTGATTTTGTATCCATTATAAAATTTATTTTTCATGATATTTGATAATCATCTTGAAAATATATTTAATTAACTTTCAAAAATTAATAATTATCTTATAATTTGAAACGAAAGTAGTATGATTTCTTAGAAGGAATAGATCTTATTATTTATTTTCAATTTTTTATTTATTATTAAAATATAAATTTCAGCACATATTTCTATTAGTAATATTACGTAATACGGAATTATAATTATATTTCAAATAATTTAATGAATTATTATTGCAGAACTTTTGAGGTTATCTATAATAATATTATTATTAAATTATATAAAACTAATTTTCCATCTTATCTATCAATAATATAATATTTTTATAATAAAACTCGTTATTTTGCACATGCTAGTATTATTATTGAAAGTAATGGTATATAACTTATGTATCTATTAAAATATCAAGCGTCTATATCCATACTTCAATCAATAATTCAATTAAAAACAAGAGAGAGAACAAATGAAAAATTATCTTTATTGAACCAAATTAGTTAAAAATATTAAAAAGTAACAGATTTGTGTTTAATATTTTAAAATAATTTAAATAATAATAATAATATTCTAAAAAATGTACAGTCGATAGATAAAAAATATTTTTTTTTTCTGAGAATCAAAAACTTAACACTGGAGACAGTCTAGGGTCTATCATTCAGATGATAATACTAGTACTAATTAGGAAACCAATCATGACTTGGTGCGTTTTAATAATAATTTTGAAAAATTATTTAAATATGAAATGGTATTAATAATTTTAATTTTAAATTTTATTAGTATAGTTTTTTAGTATTTTATTATTTATATTAATAATTTTTATATTATATTATTACTTAATTAATTTAATTGTTATGGTCACAATTTTATTTTTCAAAAGTTCTGTTTAAAAGTCAAAATATCTTAAAATGGTTAATATGATTTTGAACCATAACCATATAGTTCAGGCTGTAAACGATCCAACACAGTTCGGACTCGATTTGGGCTTGACTCGAAAAAATACGAGCGAGACTTGGATTCGTTAATATTATGATCCAAATCTGAGTATTAAAAATAGTTCGAATAAAAATATGAGTAGAATCTGAGCAAGGTTATACTCGACTCGTTTAAAGTTCAAACTACTCGAAATTTTGATTGTGATTCGATACATACTCGGTTAATACATATTCGATTAGATGTTCGATACATTCTCTTATAAAATATACAAATTTAAATCAAATTAGGATAATTAGTTATTATTTTGTTTTGTTTTTAATTTTAATTGTGATTTTATATTTATAAAGTGTAATAATAAATATATTTTTTTATTTTTAAGTAAAATAACAAATTCAATTTATAATTATATTTATTATAAAACTAGTTATTATGTGGAGATTGAATTGAGCTTGAATTTGAAGCTCTTCATGAGTAGTTTGAATAAATATTCGAGTCGAGTCGGATCGAATTCGAGTAATAAATATTCGAGTTGAGTCGAATCTGGGTAGGAATTTTCAAATATAATTCAATTAGAATTGAGTGCAATTTATCATTTCGAGTCGAATTCGAGTAGCTCTATGTTCGCTCCGATTCGATTCGTTTACACCCTTACATATAGTTCCAACCCACACAACCCATATTAAAAATGGTTAATATGATTTTAGTTCTTAAATGAAACCATAACCATATTTTGAAAATCAAAACCAACTCATAACCATATTTTGTCAGGCCTAGATGAGAGTGTATATATAATTAGTAAATATTTTTTTGAGAGTGCGGGGTGGGGAGAAGTGGAAGTGGAAGTGGAAGTGGGGGTGGGGGTGGGGGTGGGGGTAGGGAGGGGTGGGTGGGGTGAGGTGAGCAGAGTGGGGGTATATACATAATCAGTAAATATTATTTTTTTGAGGAGAAAGGGAAAGGGGGAGGGGGAGAGTGTAAGACCCCAAATAATTAATAAATGAAATTTAATTTCCTCTAATTATTATTTTGAAATAGTAAGGGTTGATGTGATTAATGTGGATAGTTATGGGTAAAATACATAAATATTTCAAAATAAGCAAGTGGTTATAAAATATTCATTGTTGTCGGGGAATATTCGTTTTGGTCGTGGAATATTCAATCTTTCGTCGGGGGAAGCATTTGCGACCATGTGTGGGCCCCATAACTAAAAAGCGATTGGATGAAGAAAGCGACAAATATAAGTTGTTTAAAAATAGCAGGCGTAGTTATTTACAGAATAATCTTGTTGGAATACCCGGTGGTTAAAAACACGATGTCTGGCGTTGTTCTTGCACAATAAGACTGCAGTATTGCACCAATTATTGACTCTTATGTAAGAAGGCACTACTCAATAATGGTTACGATAATTCATTATTCAGGTATTTTATTGGTTCAATAATTGTTGTGTTGATATTTTATATTCTTTGTTGTTTTGATAATTGTCATTTACAAGTATTTTTCATTATCGAAGCAATAATTCATATTATCTGAATAATATTATTAGATAACATTATTGGCAATGTCTAGAAAGTTACATCTAAGGAGAGGTTTGGTCACCTAATTGCACTTGTGATGAGGAGAAATTTTTATTGGAAAGCCCTCTCTTTTCTGGAGGGCGCACGGTTGTCGATATTGTGATTACGTAATATTATTTGTGAATAATTAATTATTGATTCATATGATGAGGAAAATATTGATTTTATGTGGATATAGATGGAGAAAATTTTTAATGTGACAATTGTTGAAAATTAAAATTTTATCTTTTACGATAAAATAATTCATTTAAATATATATATATATATATATATTATATTTTAATAATATAATAATGGTGATATTTTTACAACGAATGTGGGATATATGAGTATATGAGGAGGAAGAGTATTTTTGTTGTAATAAATATTTAAAACATGTTAAACATGTCGGTGGACCCCATTTATTCGTTGAAATTTGATTATAGCCCTCTAAAATCGAATCGTTTGTAGATTTCGGTCAATTTACATTTGGAATTTGGAAAAACTTTCTTACGCAAAGTTGTAGAGAATTGAATTTCCTATAAAAAATCGTGAGGTTGAATTTTTACGATAAAAGGGCTATTTATTATGAATTATTGAAGTTTCAAAGTCTCAAAATAATTAATTTTGGAAGTTTAAAATAATTTTAATTACAAAAACGTTTTTTCATTGTTGGGACTCATTTAACATGTGTTAGGATGACTGGATTCAGATTTCTAGTATCGTAGGAAGAAGATGTGGAAATTAATATTATTAATTTATTAAATTTTACGCTTTTGGTGTTCTAAGCATTTTTCTATAAATAAGTCTTAGGTTAGAATTGAAAATCACACGAAACTAAAGTTTTCTCTCTCTATATTATCGAAAGCGTATTCTTGTGAGTATTTTGAGTATTGCTATACGGTGAAAGTTCAAGTTATAGCTTTATATCTAGTATTTCGGTTAAATCTTTGTCTTTCCGAGGTAAGGGATATTATTTTTTTCGTAATGATATTATTTCTTCAATATTATTATCTTTGAAATATTGATCTGAAGTTTTATCAAATTTAAAACTTTTGGTGTCCAGAGTTCTTATTCACGATCTGGCCTTTATTCACGATATCTGATCTTATTCACGAATCGACCTTATTCATAAAAAAAAAAAATTCGTCCAAAATATCTATTCGGATACTAGCTTTGATTGTATCCATGTTTTTTGATCATTCTCGAATTTTACACCACTATGATTATTTTTGAGGTATTTTTTTGGACGTGGATAAAACAAAGTACGAATCCTTAATCCTTAATCCTTGTCATTTTGATTCAATTGGATTCGTTTCTTTAAAAATATTTTTCATCATCCTCAGTCTTAAATGATGATATTATGAATATCTTTGGCTTGTAGTGCAAAGATGAATGATTTCTGACCTGTAGTGCAAAGATGAATGATTTCGATGAATATCTTTTGGCCGTAGTGCAAAGATGAGCAGTGTTTAGATGAACATGATTAATTGGTGAATGTCCTTCGGCCTCAGAGTCTGAGGATGAATATATGATTTCGGATATATATTGATTGATGTTACAAGGATAAAAATATTGATGATGGATCGTTAAATTCATAGATATTAGTAGATTTCATTTCTACATTAACTCTTCTATGAATTAATATTTTCTTTCATGAGTATTAATTTAAAACTTATTATCTATTGTATTCTATTAAATTTTTCTGTTGAAGACTAACGATAATTTGTTGTATATTATCTTAGTCATAATATTCTTTCTTTGGGCTAGTTGAGCTCACCCTTTTTCTTTTTGTTCCATTTTTCTTCTCGGGAGGCGAGAATGTAGCGAAGTGCTGAGTAGCCTGAGTATGGAATGATGGTTTTAGAGAGTTGTTTAGTAGTCCTCACCATTTTTGTAAAATAATGTATCAATAATTATGATGAGGATTTATTTGTATGTGGATATTATTTAGATGGCAATATCGTATTTAAACTCACAGTTTTCTTTGTTGTAATAATAAAGTTATAGTTGTTTTTCAGATCAGTATATTGACAACTCAAAATGGGTGATGTATACCTATTTTGGGAGTGTCACAGAGAGGGTGGAGGGTGGAGGGTGGAGGTGGAGGGTGGGGGGGAATATATACATAATTAATAAATATTTTTTTTGAGAGAGGTGGGGTGGGATGGAGTGGACGGGATGGAGGTACATACATAATCAATAAATATTATTTTTTGAGGGTTGAGAGGGGAGAGGGTGGGAGAGTGGGCGTGGGCGTGGGCGGGGGCGGGTGGTGTGGCATGTGGTGGGGTGAGGTGTGGTGTGGTGGGCGGTGTGAAATTAATATGCATACAAGCCAATCATGTATGATGATTGTGCCGTCGTACGAATATTTTTTGATAAAACAAATATTCTCCGACCATTCGAATACTTTATAACAACTTGCTTACTTTACAAATTTTATAAATATTACCCATAACTATAACATTATATCAAATCCACACCATAATATTCAAAATGATATTTAGAGAAAAAGTAATCTTTATTCATAAAAATTGGGGTCTTACAACTTTCATATTTTGTGTCTCATCAGTTTTTTCAATTCAATTAATTGTACATCAAATACATCAAGCAAAATAAATATTTTTAGCCTTTTATAAATATTTTGAAGAAAAAGAATGTGATTGCAGATTTAATGATTAAGGTTGAAGAAACTGTTGAAAATAATTTTTTTGATATAATTCACCTATTTGAATATTTCAAAATAATTAAAGGGACTGTTGGAGATACTGTTATTGATACATGGAGTAATAAATAATTAGATTTCTTTTTGGAACCCTGCATTTAAAGCTACGTCGACTCACTTCCAAGATAAGAAGTATGTACTACTATATAAGAGTTAAAACATAAAATATAAGAATATAATGAAGGGAGTGTATACTTATGATTACAGTATTTTCTCTTCATATACTGTAATTTTTTTCACTTCAATCATTTTTATAATGAAGGGAAAATAATTAAAAACATACCATCACATAAGTAATATAGAAGTTTAAGGTAAAACTTACTATTATTTAATAAATAATTTTGTAAATAGTACCAAAAACTGTTTTAAGTACGTAGAAGCTAGGAACTATTTTCGACCGACAAATTTTAAAACAATTTATATACATACTTTATAATTTGACAAGTTTAAATATAATAATATTTTCAAAAATATAGCAATTTATAGACATGTTTGTTATCACAAACACTACAAGAAAATAGTTTAATCCTGACGGAATTATTTCTGAAGGACTTATTTTCGTCGAGATTAATATAAGACTGACTGAATATTCCGTGACATGATTAAGCTGGACGGACTAATCCCGATCGAAACACTTCCGTCAAAAATATACCAAGTCCAACGGAATATTGGTTAGAATTGGTTTCGTCGTCGTCTGTTATTTCTGACCGAATATTTGATAAACTTAATTCCAACGTATTCATATCGAATTAAATATTCGATCGGAATTAAGCCTTTTTCTTTTTCTTGTAGAGACTCTTTTTAGTTTTCAAATTGGGCTGATGGAATTCTTCTTTTTTTGCTGTATAAAGTTAGTAATTTTTTAATTTTTTTAAAATGTTAATATTTTTTTAGAAATGCGGGAATATAACTGAACTCGCACTATTTATTGCTAAATGGCAAATGCGTAGCAGTCCTATTTATTCAATTGTTAAATAAATCAGTTTACCCTCGCAATATATGTTCATAAATAATGCTACTATCATAGTAGTAAAATATAGCAAGTTTAATTGGAGATAAATAGCAACTTTTTACTAAAACGGATACTATGTAACAGAGGAACTTATAAATAAGGCCGCATATTCCCAATTGATGAGAAACTAAGTAATGATATTATTCTCATGTGATTGGACTCATAATTTATATTAAATTGAAAATATAAAAGTTAAATAAACAAGTTCTAGTATTATATGTGCTCTCTGTCCGTCCTATTTCAAGTGATAATATTTATTTGTCACATGGCCTATTTGTATTTCCTATGAACATTTTACTTGGTTCTTTGTCTTGGCAACAGAACGAACAGTCACAGTGGTCATTGATTAATTATTTTGGTAATTAGTTTCTCAAGTATAAACAACCACAACACAACCTTTATAGTCGGACAGCCTGCCTGCACCAGCCAAAGTCCTGCAGCAAAAGTTTGATGGGAAATACAATATTTACAGCCTGCAATTCTGTAATAAGCCAAAACGGCTCTATTTCTTTCAAGTTCAAGACATCCAAAGTCCATGCTAACTGCATATTTAAAGGAGTTAAAAAGGAAAAAGGACCAAGGAAAGCTTCCAATTATCAAGTAAACTAAATAGCCATGGCAACCTGCTAATAGCCATCTCAGTGCGGCTGGCAACCTGCTAATAGCCATCTCAGTGCGGCTGGTAACTAAATCGCTAAGCAAAGGAAAGCAAATACTTCCCAAGAGTATCCATCCCTTAAGGCAATCTTAAGCAACTTCAATTTTATTTCGCTTTCACACTGTCAATTTCCTTTTCCTTGCTGAATTTGCTGAAGAAGAGCCGCTGCCAGCTGTAACGTTGCTTGTAGACGTTTCTGTGGGTCTGCGTCCCCTTCCTCTTGTGTACCACTATTTTGCAGCTGTTGATTACCTGTTGGCTCTCGCTGAGGCATTGCAGGCACATTTGGTGCCTGCTGCTGCTGGAATTGCTGCATCTGTTGGAATTGACCAAACTGAGATGACGAGAATTCAGAAGATACCTGATTGTTTGGCAAAGAAAATTTCTGCTGTGGTCTATACAAGTTCTCAGATTGACTTGTGCTTGACTGCCTAAAATCTTGCCCTGTTGATACAACCCCAGATTGCCTTTGTTGCCCTAGAAGAGATGATGCCAACTGTGCAAGTTGTTCTGGTTGAAGAGATGAAGAACCTGGAGGTTTAGTATCCTGAAGGGATACCTTGCCGCTTCCAGATAATGGGATACCAGAAAACCCAGTTGAGTAATTTGTTGAACTTGTTTGCGGCACAGCCCTAGGCATGGCAGGGTTATATCCTTGAGTGATGGAAGAAACAGCACTGCTGGATGCTTGTGGTGCTATATGTCTAGTACCAGAGTTGGAATTCTGCAAATAGTGCGCAGACCAATTTGGCTCCAGCTGGGTCCGCTGATGGAGCATATGTTCATGCCTGTTATCATCAATGGTATCAGACAAAGTTCTATTTGCATGAGCAAATGATACAGGTGGCGCAGAGTTGGGCAAATTCACAGGAAAAGACATATTATTGACTCCGGGGTTTCCAAGATTTGGAAAAGGCACCACTGAGGAATAAGGTCCAGAAGGTGATGTTGGCTTTGGGTATGATGTATCCCCATGAAAAGGCACAAAACTGGTATCTTTTTTCTCATGTGGATTATGAAGAGACCCAATACTGGAACCAGGATTCTCCAACCTCAAAATAACACCGGAGATGCTCAGTTTCCCTGGTACCTTCAGTACTTTCTCTGAGAATTCTGAAGGAGGTACAAGAAACAAGGTGGTCTTCTCATCTAATTTAGCCACTGCAGCACGCTGCTTGTCCCCTAAATAATTCATGAATTCATTGTAAAATGCAATATCAACATCACTCTCAGGAACAAAGAATACCACCCAAGCACTGGCAGATTGATAGTAATGCTTTGCCAGCATATCTAGACCAGTCCTTGCAGTGCAATCTAGGAAATCGGGCCTGCAGCATTTAGATGATTTATGAGTCATTGTTTGATGTATATTGTACAGATTAACAAGAGATGTGTAGAACTGAGACAGCGTCTATAATGCAGTGCAACATATAGTTATATGTGCCTTGCAAAACATTTTTTATTTTTGCTAGTTTTTGACTGAAATTTAAACACACACCCCACTTGGCAACTGTCCAGGTTCGAACCTATGACCTCCTGCTTTGCAGGAAGCCTAGTCCACCAACTGAACTAAAGCTTTGGTGTCTTGTGAAACATTCCAACAACTTCCACCTATTTTTTCAGATAAAATAAGATTTTACTAGAATGGAGAGACAAAGGAGGTGGAGGATGAGAAATCCTCCAAAACAAGTCCAACTTAGACAACAGCACTTTGAAGCTAGTTGGCTTGAATTTACAGGAAGCTGTTAAAACTGATCTGTCTAGAGACTAAAGGTAGGAGAGTTGTCCTCGTATGCCTTTAAATCTTTCCTTTTATTTCACTGGACTTCCTAAGGATGGCAATCATTTGCTTACATAATCAATTACATCTAAAAGAATGACAATATTGATGCAATCATGAGCAGACTGGATGTTAACAATTTTGATGAAAATCTAGTTTTGATAGACAGGCAAAAGCTGCCAATAGGAAGTTGAAAGTCAGCAGATATTGCAGTTAATAAAACCAAAAAGTACTCCGCCTAAATATTGTCATCTCTGAAACCAATGCAATTGCCCAAGGATCTTATATTAGTCAGACAAATTTTACCACTTACAGTATCATATCCAGCACTTTCCCCACAGGAAAACAGCGAGCTCGACAAACTGGAGTTCCTCCTTTTGCAATAGTTCCTTCCCATTTCCAGACTTCATTTGGAGAAGACTCGTGTAATTCAGGCGTTGATCTATTCCACTCAACAGGATTTGAAGGCAACGAAACAGATCCAGACTGGAAATTATCATAGGGTGCATTCCAATGCTCACTCCTCTCCCCATATGGTTGTTGGGTTAAATTTAACGCACGATCAGGGATCTGCTTACGTCCAAAAGATCCAGAATCAAAGTTACCATCAAAGGCATCATGCTGGGGAAAATCAAGCATCCTAGGCACTACATGTTTCACTTGTTCAGCATCAGAGAAAGGATACTCTGGGAGTTCGTTCTCAGGTGGAAAGGAGCTGGTCTTAAGTTTCTTAGCTTCATGAAAAAGCATGGCATCTTCTGGCAAGTCCCAAGCATCATTATACACTTGACCTTGTCGAGGGAATTTCTGAGGAGAAAAATCACGGAAGCGGACACCTCTATCTCTTGGAGGACTAGCTCGATGTTCATAGACACTTCTAGGTGGTCCTAGTTCTGGACCCAGATCTTGGAATCTCTCCTGTTCGAATGCACCATTAGCCCATAAATTACCCTTCCTCTGAAAAGTCATAACATCAGGATCTCTGGACTCCAAATCTGGGATAAAACAAGGGGATCTCATGCTGGGATCGCCTGATAAGTTCTCATAACTCCTATCAGGTCTGAAATTCTCAGAAGATCCCAGGCGTCCATATGACCTGAAATCTGGGGAGGAAGGGGCATTCATTGAATTTCTTCCACTGTTGGACTCACTCCTAGCAAAACAAATATGTACACGAGGATTGCCAAATAATTTCCCCTGCAGAGTTTCTTTAGCCCTGCAGGCTGCCATTACACTTTTGAACCAAACAAAGGCATACGTGCGCCCTGGAAATGCACTGATCTTCACAATTTCACCAAATGGTGAAAAGGATTTCCTTAGAATCGCCTCATCCACCTTCAATAAAGCGGGAAACCCAATCCATAAGACTTCACTGGGTTCTGCATTTTTATCATCCATCTTGGATTTGTCAGAGTAAGATGAGTCAGGACTAGAGCGACGTGCTCTAGATTCCCTTTGAGAAAATGGAGAACCTCTTACAGTGGAGCGTTGCTCCTCTCTGCGTGGGAAGTAATCTTCATCAACTGATGGTGTTGACGCTTTCTCCTGTGACATAAAATCATATTAAGTAATATTCTCATTTGAGTTAGATGGAAAACCCCATCTTTTTCCTTTCTAGGAGACCATAAACAATGTAGATAATACCAAATAATATACAAACACCATCAGCTTGCTTCATTAAGAACAGACTGGTTTTTAAATACAAAAAGAAGACATCTCAGAAGAAAAAAACAAGGACTCCATTTATGGGACAGAAAGATCACATGACATCTCCTTATCATAGTTAGACTCCTCATAGAGTTAACATTTTAAAAGGAAATATACTAAGATAAATGGCTTCAGATACTTGTTAAAGAGAACATCTACCACTTTGCCAAACATTTTCAACCTATAATGTATACAGACGGTATAACCAGAAACAGATAAAACAAAGAAAGACCAGGAAATTGACAACTGAGTTTACTTCAGAGTAGTGACCTTTTCTTTTTCAGAAAGGTTAAGCATGAGTAGTGACCTTATTGCTACCTTTCTCTCTTTCCTATTTTTAAAATTGGTTTTGGTCGTAGTGTTCAAGTACAGGTATCTTCAACATGGTGAAAACGGGGGAGAGAGAGAGGTTGTCACCCCAATTAAGTACGCCTATAAATGGCCAACTCATGCATTCACACAACTACTAGGTTTTCATCACCCAGCTTCCCAACACTAGAAGAAAAAACAATTTACATAATCACAGATATACAAAAGCATAGAGCCATCAAAAGCTTTTGAAAACTGCCAACGTTTTAATTTTTTTTTAAAAAGGTAAACAATAACATTACTGCTAATACTAATAACACAGGTCAAAGGTGAAGCTAAACAATGGCATCTCAGAAAGAAATTATTTTGTTTCATTACTTCATGGATAACAGTCCAACCTAAAGACTTAATATTTTGGAGGGCATGGTTACACAAGGATTTGACATAAACAGTTCCTAATCTGAACAAATTACTATGCTACACTATATAATCTTTACAAAATCAATGCTGCGCAAAGGCAATGATCTCAATAGGACACATAGTTTACTATGGGATTACCAGTGTGTGCGATTGATAGAGTATTGCTTGCAGCTGGAGGTTTATCCCCTGCACATCCTAAGGGAACTGGTTGTGGGTTCCATCGTCAGCAAAAGTAAATTTAAAATATATAAAAAATAACTGTACTAAACCACCAATGATTTCAGTAATTAACCTACTATTTTGATTTTGCTATAAGTTTCCAAATGTGGTACAAGTTTCTTTAAAACTGGGGTGCAAACTATCCAAAGTAGTAAATGTCATTAAGACTTAGCAGTTAACACAAAAAAACTAACAATATCCAAATACTCTCCTTGTCATCATATAATGCACAAAAGTATAGACAAACTGTAAGAGTTCAGATGATTAAGTACATTGCCCACGGGTTAAATCAACTGCCACAACATGATATGTCTAACACAATCTCTGCGATGAGATGAGAAATAAGAATTTAGGCACTATCAAGTAAAAGCTCCCCCCAGAAGCAGCAAAAAGAAATTGAGTGGAAAGTTTAAACAAATCAGATGACAACAGACTACTGAGGAGTACTACAATTTTCTTTAGAGAAAGAAAAACAGTAAAATCAGTTCACATTGGCTTGTCTAAATTTAATTGGCCTAACATGCCCTAATCAATGGCTGAAGCTGATCAACTCCAACAGTAAAGCTAACTCACCGTTTCATGCACAATATTATCTCACAGCCAAATAAATGGTTGAAGGATCACCACTTTTGTTAACACCAGCATTTTACAAAATAACAAGAATACATGTTTTGCTTGACAAAGGAAACATCTCTCATTCTATGAACTTCAAACATGGCGCATGCTCTATTCATTCAACACAGGATGGTTCTTATTTCAAGTTCTGTACATATTGCAGTAGTGCTTCCAAATATTAAATAATCTAACCCAACATTGAGTTTCCATTATCATTGTCCTGTAGATCTGATTTTGGTCGATAGATTTTCAGGAATACATCTACCTATGTTACATTATATAGCATTATCTTCCAATCAAACATATAAAGGTAACAGCAATTAGAATGCGGAGAGTAGAGCAGCACACTTTCAAACAAGGAAAAAACAAAGAAAAAGAAAACCAACAGATACTCTACCCCTAAAAATAGATAGATACAAAATGCTCCCCCTTTTGTGATGTCAAACAGTAGGACTTATAAATGTCAACCAACTTCTGTAAAACCTTTTCTTCTATGATAAAAATCCACACTGCAAAGGATGTGTGAAGATCTTAATCCATATAAGTTCTCCTAAAACATTTTATAAAGAGAATTTGACAGTAATATTAGATGCATTGGTGTGTTATGAAATCAGTGGAAACTGCATGCTTCTATAACTTTTTTTTATAGGTAGTCAAAACATAGATGGCTGAAACAGAATATAGTACAACTTCCGGGCATAGATACTTCATGCTTCTCTATCAAAGCTTTATAGCTGCTCTCTAAGTAAGGAGTAGTCTAGATGATTTAAATCAACTCAGAAGAAAATATCTAGTCTGTGTTACAACATTAAATCATACCAATATTATTCAGGTTACACTTTGAATTAAGGATGAATTTCTAGAACCCATGTTATCTGTGTTCTACCAAAACCTCCCTTGTATGAGGGGAACAAATAGTTTGGAAACACTGGCATGTTTTTGGTAGTGTTTTGGAGATTTGAGGGGTTCAATTCATAGTCAAAAAGTTTTAATTGAGATTTCTCACCACATGAATCTGAAAGTGGATGCTGAATGAAATGGAGAAGAATGATTACAATATCACTTCATGTGGGCATCTCACAGCCTTCAAATCCAAATTACTTATATTGGTTTAATTAAAGTACCAATGGATATTCTTTGAGATGATTCAGCTTTCATGACAGTTTTTGGAATCAGAAAGGTATAATAGAACCCTGGATAGAAGTTTGATAACATGTTAGACATTTGAAAGGGGTCAAATTCCATGTTCCATTGTGTCCCTTTTCTCAGCCGAAATTCCCATGGATTTAAAAAGGAAATGAAGAAAACAGAGTTTTTGAAACTTGGAAGTGATCTCAATAGGTACTACTCACTGGACGATTAGTGCTCCAGATTCCTAAATAAGAGCATCCAGATTGCCATCACAAAAGCATTTTATAAATATCATTATTTTTTTCAGATATTTTAGGTCAAGTTCTTCTTTTATTGCATGGTTTCTGAATTTTATTATTTTAATTAAAATATAATTATGGCGTTGCATCCGATCAATGCTCGTAATTGTGAAAAATTTCCAGGCTCGCCTTTAAGCATCAAGATTGTCATTGGCTAGTCCTCTACATATGTCGAGCTCTAAAGGTTTAAACAAACTTAGAATGCAGTTGTAAGACAACAAATTGCCATTTTCATCTTCCCAGGCCCTATCCCACACCACCATAAACAAATTAAAACCAAGAACCATATGGAGTATTAGAGCCAAAAACCAGTAAGGTGATAGTAGGTCCTAAAACAGATGTCCTAGTTATTGAATCTTGACAAAACATTGAATTAGTTTCTCTGGTTATTATGCTCCATCTGGTGCAGGAAACACACATGTTACAGATACTGAATGATATAATACATCATGCTCAAAGCTCCAGCAACTAGACAACAGCACATTGACAAACTTATAGGGCTCTGCTCACAACAGATTTTAGATCCCTATGACTGGTTGCTTTTGTTTTCTACCTCTAGTTTACATTTCTTTTTACATCCTGGCAAAAAAGATAGGGATGCTATATAAACCATAAGAATGTTGGTATTGTTAAAAACAATTGCATCCAACAGCTTGTCTTTTCAGATAGCACTAAAACCGTCTGACATAAGAAATATTTGATAGTCATCAGTCCATCATCAACCGATCCAACTCATAATAACTTGCATCATACATACACCACTAGAACTTCTATTCCTGAAATTAGAATTGTATTCCTCGGGATAAACCATGTTTCTTTCGCTAACTATTTCCCCTCCAGCGTATGAGTTCATTTACTACCACATAATCTTTGCTCAGAAAGTGCACATTAGATGTAACAGCTTGCATTCAGTTTAACAATAAACTTCATCAGAGAACGGCTGTAATTTTCACTTTCAATGAATCTGGTAAATTGCCAATGTCATATTCTGTGCTACTTTGCATGTTGGCATCTCTATATGATTGGATTTGCATATTATGTTATCCTGCGTGATTGGTAATATCGATTTGACGTGAAATAATTAAGTAAAGCAGATACATGGAAGCTGCTTGATTTCACTTACTTGGATGACTGATGCAAGCAACAACATTGAATGAATCTATGATAAAGCCCAGATTGTTTCTTTTTGTATAATGCGACAACATTTATCATGGTCTTCTATTTGGTGAAGAACTGTTGTAAATAATACAAGCTGTTTTCATATTCTTTTTCTGCACAAATAGTTATCGACATTGTTTTGAATGGGGAAATCCTTATAGATTATGTAACCGGCAGAAGTTTAGTGTTCATATAGATTTGAAAACCCTAAGTCTATACCTGAGATAGCATTATTGGAGAAACCATCTTGCCCTAAGAAACCTAAACAAAAATGATATCCTATATATCAACAATGTGGCACCTTTCAGAACCCTGGTGGTTTCTCAACTGAAGTCATCATTAACAGAATCAAAAGATCTGCACGCTGTAGAAAACTGCACTATGCATCTATACTATAAACTCAGTTTCCAAAACAACTCCATTTCAAGGATCAAGAACATTGTGGCCACTTGCATACTCAAGTCATTTTCTCATAGCATATAACTAAAACCCCTATTAGTCATAGTAACGACTCAAAAATTCCTAATTAACCCCAAGAAAGAGGGGTGGAAAAAATAAAAAGAAGAGATGAGTGACCTAATAAATATCACAACCAAAACTCTTACACCCCCCTTGGGGCAGAGACAACAAATATAGGGAGCAATTGCTTGCAATATTACTAGCCAAAAAAATTTCAGTTTAATCATCATAGACTCCTAATCATATAACATTAATTAATAGTAATATGATCGACAAATTCACAAATACTTAACTAACAAATCGCACAGATAATTTTCTATAAAGTAATATAAAGCTGATAACTTACACAAATAAGTAAACTACTAACCCTTAACAAGATGCTTACAATCCCGTTCCTTCAAGAAGCCTTATTAAAGTTGAAGATTAGACTTTACTTAAGATGACAATGAAATCAAGGCCTACCTTAAAGAATAATATTCACCTTGCTTTTTCCTATAGCATCAACACCACCTTTTTGGCATGGTTAATGAATGATCATGAAAGATGAGCAAATTCACACACACAAGGAGAGAGTGAGGAGAAAATCTTATGTTTATGATTGTTCATTATAATAGAACAGATTCTTCAGTTTAATATTTTTGATGTAATAGGTATGCATCATTAGTTTCAACAAGGAGAGACACATTTGTTCAATGCATAGAGATTAGATCATACAATGGATATAGGAAGACCCTATAACTTGAAGTTTGATGTTTAACCTTGTATATATTAAGTTACCATTCATCTTTCTATTAACCTTGATGTTAAGATTGGTGTGTGCCTACACCAAAGAAGTAAATATAAATGGTACTTCAAGTTTAGAAGATTTAGCTTGATTGAGTTGCAACATTTTAAGTCTTCTTGATGCCTGCTCTGCTTATTTATTACTAATGTAGAGCATCCTGTGAAAAAGGACACTTGGTCATCTTAACTGAAAACTTGGCATTATCCCTTCTTTGAATGTTTTAGCAGTAAACAGGAGTCTAATCCATTATAAATTCCTAATTGCATTCTCAAAGGACCTTTGGCTAAATTGCATTAATGAATAATATTGAAGAATGGTTGCAAGCTTCTCAGTAATTGGCAGACAGCAGAGCTTGTAATTAACATGGACAAAGACCTTATTGAATTAAGATGACTGTACATATACGATAATTCAAACTGTTTTTGAGACTAACTTATTCCGTATTAGTTTAAATCCAAGAAGCTGAGAATGGTAAACAGATTTTTATTAAATTTTAGAGATCTGACTATTTTGTGTTTCTCTTTCTGCTAATTTCTTTGGCATATTTTTTTTCAGTGGCGTATTCTATTTTAATTCTTGTGGCACATTGTTTTTTTCTGTGACGTATTGTTAATATAAGCTGCTATGGCTTTCGTATAGATGATTGAGAATACACATACATAGCATATGACATGAAGTTCTAAAGAAAACAGCCAAAGGTCGACAAAACTAACCGCCTTTGCAAACTCAATTTTAAGCGGATTGCCCGCGACAAAAAATCCTTGAAGTGCTCTTACTGCAGCAAATGCCTCTTCATCATGCTTATAATTAATGAAAGCATAGCTACGACCCGGTTGGAAAGCAACACTCTCAAGCTCGCCAAACTGTAAAAAGTGATCTGCTAAAGTTCTCTCAGCCAGGCTATGAGACAGGTTTCCAACCCAAAGGTGTCTCGATGGTGGTGCATTGCTACGACCGTGATGATTCCTCTCTTCAGATCTTGGAGGGTAGTCCCTGCGAAATCTGTCCCTTCCTCCCCTGCCAGACTGCAAATTGAAATGCATACCCATATAAATTAAACTAAAAGAACCTTAATCAACAAATACAAGCTCATACATACATATATATACACATACAGACATAGATCACACTAGGGTAACAAAAATTAGTTATCTTGTAAACTGTAAGAACATCCAGATCTTATATTTTGGAACTTAGAAAATATTCACATTTGACAAATAAAGCTGAATTGAAATTTCATGGCTGTTAGTTACTTTAAAACTAGAATAAGTACAGCGATTACTATATGTGTGTGTGGCTATATATACAATGAAGGTAGTGTTAGTGTTGATATGACCGATTAATAGAGATAAGTTACGCAAACTGTAAAACCATTCTATCAAAACCCTAAAACACAAATTGCAGAAAAAAATACCAAATCAGGGGGAAATATGTAAATTCCGTAAGAACTGAAACAAAATTGAAGTGGTAAAGAACTAACCATTATGGCCCGACTGGAATTCACACAATCTGAGCTTGCCAAAGATAATCAGTAAAATGATGTGCCCTATATATCTATACAACCACATCCAGACATACACATCAAAGCAAGAAATAGTAAATTGAAACTAAATTGATTCAGAATTTTGGATTCTTAAAGACGATGAGAGGGGATAGAGAGATGTGAAACTCGCGGAAGCAGATTAGGGTTTGGGTTTGGGTTTGAGGGGTGATTAAAACAAGTACATATAGAGTCGTGGCTGGATTGCGGGTCCACGTGGCAGATTTATTTTGCATGAAAAAAAATATTTTTCAAAAATATTCTAGTTGCAATTGCTTTCGTAGGGAAACAAAAGAAATAGAATTATTTGGCAAAATTAACGAATTAGCATGTGTAGTTGACACGTTTTATCTATTATATTATTGAGTTTTTAATTTTTTAAATATTTAATAAATTAATTAGTATTTTAAAATTAGATTATTTTATTAAAAAAAATAATTAAAAATTAAATTTTTATCGACAAAATTAATAAATTACCGACTATAGTTGACATATTTTATTGATTATGACATTGAACTTTTAATTTTTCAAATTATTTCAATAAATTAATTATTATTTTGAAATTGAATCATTTTGTTATCTTTGGATCACGACTATTAAATCGTTTTAGTTTTTATTGTGGACGTAAAAAGAAAGAAATAAATCTAATTTATTATCTCTCTCTTTCTTCCTCATCTCTCTCTTCTCCCTAAACTTCCAACTCAAATAGATCTGCGTATTTTTTCTCTTTAAAATCTATAAAAATTCTGAGTCTGAATACCCAAAACATTGAATTGAGCTTCAAAGTTCATATTAGATATAATAATGGAGTCTGAATCCCCAACAACAACAACAGATGAAATAAATGGTGTTCTAATAAATTTTATCACTCTCACATCTGACTCTCAGCAGCATTATGTTTTGAATTTTTCTCCTTCACTTTCGATTGCCTCCACAAAATTCACTTCTTCCCCAGTCTGTCTATACATATGTGTGTATATACACATGTGATAGTAATATTTGGTTGAATTGATTTTGTTAGAATTGTATTTGTGATTTCATTGAAGCCTGAGTTTTTTACGAATGGATGCGAAGATAATTCAAAGGTAGATGCAAAAGGTGGTTGTTGTCAATTATCGCGTTTTCATTTATGCTGCTAATGCATTATTTTTCTTTCGCAAAGAAGTTTCTTCTATTGATAAACATCTGAGATCAGATTACTCATGTGACGCCCCCAAAATAGGTATACATCACACCATACGAAGTCGTCAAATAAATACATGGCATGTAATACAAATACAATCTTAAATATACAACAAGAAGTGTGAGTTTTGATACAAATATTGTCTTACAGATAATAACCACTCTCGAATAAGTCCTCATTACATTTATTATCACACTATTTTATAGAATAGTGAGGACTATTAAGACACCATCTCGGACCATCACTCCGTTCCCCATTAGTCCATTGCCACGTTCTCATTTCAAGAGAACGGTGAAAGAAAGGGTGAGCTCAACTAGCCCAAGAAGAAATATTATGACTAAGATAATGCGAATAAATTATCATTAGCCTTCAACAATGTTAAAGCGATAAAATACAAATAGACATCAAGTTTAAGCTGCGGTAATGAACAAGCAATCCATTAAAAGAGTCAAGTAGAATAAAATCTCTATATCTTTTATGATTTTAAAAGGTTTTTCATCACTTTTCATATATCCCACATTCATTATAAAAATATCACTTCAATTAATATATTATTAAAATAATATATTTAAATGAATTATTTTATCGAAAAAAGATAAAATATTAATTTTCAACAATTGTCACATTAAAATTTTCTCCATCTATATCCACATAAAATCAATATTTTCCTCATCATATAAATCAATAATTAATTATTCACAAATAATATTACAGAATCACAAAGATCTTTTGCAACCGGTGCCGCCCTAAGAAAAGAGGGCTTTCCAATAAAGATTTCTCTTCTTGGCGCATGAATTAGGTGACCAAACCTCTCCTTGTATGTAACTTTCTAGATATTGCCAATAATGTTTTCTAATAATATTATTCGGATAATATGAATTATTGCTTCGATAATGGAAAATACTTGTGTAATGACAATTTATTGAAACAAAAGATAATATAAAATATCAATGCAAAGAATTATTGAATCAATAAAATAAAATCTTTGAATAAGATTTATCGTAACAATTATCGTAAAGTGCCTTCACGTAAGAATCAATAATTGGTGCAATACCGTATCTTCTTGTTCAACAACATGTATTAGTGTGTCTTAACCAACGGGTATTCCAACAAAGATTAATTCAGTAACAACTACGCCCGTTATTTATAAACAACTTATATTTGTCATTTTCTTCATCCAATCGCTTTCGGTTATGGGACCCACAAAGATCGTCGTCTGTCATATTTAATATTCCCACAAGCGATTTAATATTCCACGACCAAACGAATATTCCCTAACAATAGTGAATATTTTATAACCACTGCTTATTCGAAATATTTTGCGTATTTTACCCATAACTATCCACATTAATCAAATCAACCCTTACTATTTCAAAATAATAAATAGAGGAAAATAAATTTCATTTATTAATAATTTGGGGTCTTACAACCTCCCTCCTTATGAAATTTCTCATCCCCGAAATTGACGACGACACGGTGTGTTTCAAAAGATGAGAATACCTCGCTTTCATTTCCGTTTCCAACTCCCAGATCATTCCCTCAATAGCATGGTTTCTCCATAAAACCTTAACTTGTGGTATAACCTCAGTACATAGGACATGTTCTTTCCTATCCAAGATCTTGACAGGTACCTCCTTGTAAGTTAAGTCTTCTATTATCTCGTCTGGGGTTCTAACTCAATGACGTGGTTCGGGTCGTCCACATATTTACGTAACATCGATACGTGAAAAATGTTATGAACACGTGTCATACTTGGCGGTAAAACGAAGTACATAGGTCACGTTCCTATTCGATCGAGAATTTCAAATGGATTAATAAATCGAAGGTTTGAGCTTTCTCACCTCACCGATTCTCGCTTTTGAAATAACAACTTCTTGCGACCTCCTTCTTCAAATTCATCGGCTCCGGTGTGTGGCAAACGGCTTTAACTTTATCGATTAAAGCCGATTATACTCGTATATCATCACGTGGGTACCTAGAGTTTTCATCTCCATCTCTATTATTTGTAAATTATACTGAAATTAGTCTTTGAAAATATCGTACTCAGTCTTTGTATATGATCTTCTACTCAACACGTCTACCTACCACGCTCGCTTTTTCCAGGATGGCATGGTCGTAACACGTGCTAAAATGAGTCTCCTCTCGAAGTTCTTCAAGCTCTTCCCACATTCCTTACTCCATTCGAATTTTGTATCTCTACGAGTCAGCTGCGTTAATGGAATATCAATTCGAGAATATCCTTCAACGAATCTCCGATAATAACCAACTAAGCCTAGAAAGCTACGTATTTCGATTATCGACTTAGGTTGTTCTCAACTGTGACTCATATCCCAACCTTGGATAGCACGTTACAATGACACCTATCAGTTTACTATCGCACGAATATGGTGTCCCTTACGGAGAGTTTGGCTTTGGTGCATTCCACAAAGGAAGTCACCAGATAAAGGCTCAGGTACCAAATTCTATAGTTGAATTTTTAACTCCTGAAGTTCAATAGGAGCCATTCGATATGAGATTTTAGAAATGAGTTTTGTACCGAGTTCAAAGTCGATACAAAATTTAATATCAATCTTTGGGAGTAAGCTCAGAAATTTTTCAGAAATACGTCGAAATTTACTAACAAATGTAAATATCATTCAAATCGACATATTTTTTGTTCAAGTCCATAACATGGGCTAAGAAAACTTGGCATCCGCTTTTTCAATAAACGAAACTGACTTACTATTGATAAAAGAGTTTGACTTCAATGGTTTGTTTGCTTAAATTTGAATAACAAAGTTGCTTAGAATATGAAAACTAACAACCTTACAAAAGCAATCAATTTTGGCATGATGAGTGGTTGACCAATCAATCCCTAAAATCACATCAAAAGCAAATATCTCTATAGAAATAAGGTTAACAGTAATGTGATAGTGCCAACCCGAATCAAGCAAGATTTCTAAACAACGGATGTAATGAAAGTTTCTCATAACGAGTCTCCATAAATAGGTCAAAGTCTAATTTCTCCGTAGTCAAGTTCAAACGTTGAGCGCAAAGAAGAGATAAAAGAATGGGTAGAACCCAGATCAAAGAAGGTATAAACTTCGCAAGAATTTATAATTAACTAACCCGTGCTAACTTCGTCGTTCCTCGATTTTAACCGGCCACGATAAACGCCTTCCAGAACCGATTGACTTTGACTTTTCCGGGAATGACCTTTTGAGTCACCATTCCATGGACCGGGTTTCGATACCATACAACTGGAGCGATATGTCCTTCTTTTTCCACAATTATAGATACCTTAAACTGCTGTGGGCAATGTAATGATATGTCCCTCTTCCCAAGATTTGTAATATACGACCGGTGGTCTTTCTCCTTCCTTCGAACCGATTTACATCAAGCGCCGACGCCTTCACATGGTCGTTGTTGAATCCCCTCTTTTAAAATCTCCTCCCACTCGCTTCTTCTATTTTCATGGCCACGATTACCACCAGAGTGGTTATCGCTTTAATCGTATTCTTCTTTCTCCGCCGTTATCGTTATTCGATGATCGCTATCTTGAGATGATCCTCGTTATGGTCCCTCGGTTGAACGTATTTCGTTATCTCGCTTCTAACAACCGAGCCCTATTGACAACATCCTAAAGAGAGAAAATTTACGAGAAATGAGATCTCGACGTATCGCCGGGTTTCAAACCTCTCTAAACATCCGCGTCATACGCTTCTCATTCTCCACCAAATGAGGTGCAAACTCGATAACTCCATGAACTTCGCCTCGTCTTTGGGACACCGTCATGTTATTCTCGCCTCAGCCTAATAAACTCCACTTCCTTCATACGTACGTAATACTTTCTGTGGAAGTACTTGTATCGAACTGCTTTTCAAATGTCTCCCACGATACGCCGAAATAAGTTTGGACGGGGTACGCCTACTGATTCCCACCAAGAATCTCGCTTTCGTTACGGAACATAAAAGTAGCGAATGGAACTTTCGTTTCTCCGCATCCCAAGACATCGAATATCTTGGTAATTTGTTGACCCACGCCTCCGCTTTAATCGGATCCGATTTTCCCGTAATTCGGTGGTCCAACTCTTTGAATCGCTTTCGTTGTGACCACCCGGTGAATTGCTATCATTTCTCCTATGTTTTGAACACGAAGTCTCCTCGCTCGATTTTGCATGAACCGCAAAAATCTTCTAAACATCCCTCATTCATCATCTCGCCGGTGGTGGTTGTTCATGTGAGTACATTGTCACCTGTCAGACGTTCTCCTCGTTGGTAAAGATGTAGACATCTCCACGGTATCATTTACTCCATCACATTAATATTCTCAATGACATTCTCAAATCACATAAAACAAGGGTTAATTAAGGAAATCAATATATCACATAATATCCCTATATACTAACCAACTAACAAATAAGTTTAGGTAGACACACCAAGCGAAGGATTTACTGCCTCTCCCTCTTAGTTTTATTCCTCGATCTCGCCAGAGATCATATCCCCAAGCTCCGATACCAATTGTGACGCCCCAAAATAGGACCATTCCATCCAACTCATTCGAGTCGCCAAATACATGGCACGTAAATAACTACAACTTTATTATTACAACATATAAACTATGAGTTTAAATACAGATATTGCCATCTAGACAATATCCACACGCAAATAAATCCTCATCATAATTATTGATACATTATTTTACAAAAATGGTGAGGACTACTAAACAACTCTCTCTAGAACCTTCATTCCATACCTTTAGTAAGATTCGCTACATTCTCGCCTCCTGAGAAGAAAAATGGAACAAAAAGGAAAAGGGTGAGCTCAACTAGCCCAGTAAAGAATATTATTACTAAGATAATATACAACAAATTATCGTTAGTCTTCAACATGGAAAAATCTAATAGAATACAATAGATAAATCCGGTTTTAAATCAACAACTGCATTGAAACAACAATTCATTGAAGAGTTAAGTAGAGAATGCAAACTACTATCTTCTATATATGAATTTAAAAGTTTATCGTCGATATTTTATCCTCGTAACATCAATCAATATATATCCGAATCAAATATTCATCTTTTCGCACTACGGGCCAAAGATATTAATCACCGGTCATGTTAGATCGAGGATGATGAAAAATATTTTAAAGAAAACGAATCCAATGAAACAAAAGAACAAGTATTAAGGATTCGTACTTTAAATAATCCAAGTTCAAAATACTTCATAAATAACCGTATTGGAGTAAAATTCAAGAATAAAGATCAAAACATAGATCCAATCAAAGATATGAATCATAATGACAATCTTGGACACGTAAAAGACAATTTAATTTTTTCCGTGAATAATGTCGATTCGTGAATAGTGTCAGATACGTGAATAAAGGCAGAGCACGTGAATAAGAAACTCGACCTCAAAAGATAGAAATTTCAAAAAAAACATCATCACGCTCGTGAATAAGAATCATGAATAGTAATCTCGACATGAAAAAAGTTCCAAATTTGATAAAAGTTCGTAATAATATTTTGGCATAATGATATTGAAGAAGATAATAAAGACCCCAAATAATTAATAAATGAAATTTAATTTTCTAATTATTATTTTGAAATAAGTAAGGGTTGATGTGATTAATGTGATAGTTAAGGGTAAAATACGCAAATATTTCAAAATAAAAAGATTTGGTTATAAAATATCAATATTCATTAGAATATTCATTTGAATATTCGTGGAATATTCAGATCGTCGAGGAATATTCGCATTTACCTACGTTAAATGCATGTGGGCCCCATAAACTTAAAAAAGCGATCGAGGAAGAAAACGACAAATATAAGTTGTTTAAAAATAACTACAGAGTTGTTACCGCTATTAATCGTTGAATAATTTTGGTAAAAACACAAGAATACGCTGTCAGACAGACAAGAAGACACCAGATTGCACCAATTATTGACTCTTACGTAAGAAGGCACTACTCCATAATGGTTACAAAGAATTATCGCTCAAAGATTTTATTTTATCGATTCAATAATTGTCATATTGATATTTTATATTGTCGTTGTTTCAATAATTGTCATTACACAAGATTTTTCATTATCGAAACAATAATTCATATTATCTCAATAATATTATTAGATAACATTATTGGCAATGTCTAGAAAGTCTCGCTTCAAGGAGAGGTTTCGTCACCTAATCACGCCGCCAAGAAGAGAGAATTTTTATCGAAAGCCCCTCTTTCCTGAACCGCCTCGTTGTCAATATTCAGGATTCTCGTAATATTATTTGTGAATAATTAATTATTGATTCATATGATGAGGAAAATATTGATTTTATATGGATATAGATGAGAGAAAATTTTAATGTGACAATTGTTGAAAATTAAAATTTTATCTTTTCTCGATAAAATAATTCATTTAAAAATATTATTATATTTTTAATAATATAATAATGGTGATATTTTTACAATGAATGTGTGATATACTTAGTATACGAGGAGAAAGAGTATTTTTGTTGCAATAAATGTTTAAAACATGTTAAACATGTCTCTGTGGGACCCATTTATCGATCAAATTTGATTATAAATTCAAAAAATCGCTTCGCTTATGGATTTTTGGCCATTTTCTGTTGGGAATTTGGAAAAATTTTCTTCTCGCAAAGTTGTAGAGAATTGAATTTCCTATAAAACACGCGAGATTCAATTTTTTCCGATAAAAGAGCTATTTATTATGAATTATCAAGTTCAAGAACCAAATAATTGATTTTTGAAGTTTAAAAATATTAAAATAGGAAAACGTTTTTTGTGTTGATTAGCCTCATGAAACACATGCTAGTGGGTGAATTCAGATGATTCAAAGTGTGTGAGGAAATTGTAATATATATAATATTATTATATTAAATTTTCGCTTTTGGTGTTCTAAGATTTTCCTATAAATAAATAGGTGCTTAGGTTAGAATTGAAAATTACAATTTAAATCAAGTTTTCTCTCTATATTATCGAGTTTATTCTTGTGAGTATTTTGAGTATACTTTGAGTATTGCTATATACGGCAAGCAAGTTCAAGTTATAATTTTATATCCAAAGATTCCAAATGGTAAGATCGATCTTCGAGGTAAGTGGATATTATTTTTTTCAGAATGATATTATTTCTTCAATATCATTATGTCAAATATTGATCCAAGTTTTTATCAAATTTGGAACTTTTGGTGTCTGAGTTACTATTCACGATATACTAAGACTATTCACGATACTCAGATTATTCACTTAATATTTAAGACTATTCATCAAAAATAAAAAATTTTCTTTTCGTTCAAAATATCTATTCAGGATACTAGCTTTGATCAGATCCATGTTTTGATCATTCTTGAATTTTACACCACTATGATTATTTTTGAGGTATTTTCGACGGATAAAACAAAGTACTAATCCTTAATCCTTAATCCTCGCTATTTTGTTTCACGGATTCGCTTTTAAAAATATTTTTCATCATCCTCGCCTTAAATGATGATATTATTGAATATCTTTGGCCCAGAAGTGCAAAGATGAATGATTTTCGATGAATATCTTTGGCCCAGAAGGCAAAGATGAATGATTTTCGATGAATATCTTCGCCCAGAAAGTAAGAAGTGCAGAAAGATTTCGCCCGTGAGTAAAAAATGAACAGTGTGTTTAGATGAATACGATTAATCGTGAATGTCCTCGCCTCAGAAGGCAAGGATGAATATATGATTCCAGATATATATTGATTGATGTTACAGGATAAAAAAATAGACGATGAACTTTAAAATTCATACATGTAAGATAAGAGTTTGCATTCTCTACTTAACTCTTCTAATGAATTATTATTTCATCATAATATTGATTTAAAACTTGTTGTCTATTGTATTCTATTATATTTTTCCCTCGTCAAGACTAACGATAATTTTGTTGTATATTATCTTAGTCATAATATTCTTTATCGGGCTAGTCGAGCTCACCCTTTTCCTTTTTGTTCCATTTTTTTCTTCTCAGAGAGCTAGAATATAATGAGCATTTAGTTTCTGGAAAATGGAATGAAGGTTCTAGGAGAGTTGTTTAGTAGTCCTCACCATTGTTGTAAAATAATGTATCAATAATTATGATGAGGATTTATTTGTATGTGGATATTGTCTAGATGGCAATATCTCAGATTTAAACTCACGCTTTTTATCATTGTAATAATAAAGTCAGTAGTTGTTTCGCATCGCACTGTATCGACAACCTCGTAATGGGTGATGTATACCTATTTTGGGGGTGTCACAGCTTGGTATCGTAGCTTAGGATACGATCTCCATGAGATCGGGAATGTAACCAGAGAGGGAGAGACGAGTAAATCCTTCGCTAAAGGTGTCCTACCTAAGCTTATTTGTTAGTTGGGTCAAGATATAGGATATTATGTGATATATTGATTTCTTAATTAACCCTTGTTTTACGACAAGATTTCGGAGAATGTCGATCGAGAATATTAATAAGTGGAAATGAGACCGTGGAGACGCCTCAGACTCACCAACGAGGAGAACGCAACAGTCGGTAATGTTCCTCCCGTGAACAACACCACCTGAGAAAGCAGATGATGAACGTAGGATGTTTAGAAGCTTTTCATAGCTCATGCAAAATCGCATTTAGGAGACTCGTGTTCAAAACACAGGAGAGAAATGATAGTAATTCACAAGTTGTCATGCCCAAGCAAGCAGCTCAAAGAGTCGGGACCACTGTAATTTAAGGGAAAGCCGATCCGATCATGGCAGTTAAACACGGGTCAAGCAAATTACCAAGATATTCGATGTCTTGGGATGCACAGAGGAACAGAAGGTTCCATTCGCCACCTTTATGTTCCGCATGGAAGGCAGATCATCGGTGGGAGTCTCAGGAAGTTGCACTCCATCCAAACCGCAAGACTCAAGATGTCTCGGGAGACGCTTTCAGAACTATTTAATGACAAATACTTTCCTAAAAGTGTTCGCTATACGAAGGAAGTGGAGTTTATTAGATCGAGCAGTAACAACACGACAAGTGTCTCAAGACGAGGCTAAGTTTGCAGAGAGTTATCCGTGTTTCAGACCTCATTTGGTGGAGAATGAGGAACGATGACGCGGATGTTTCGAGAGGTTTCAAACCCTAAGATACGCCAAGATCTCATCTCTCATAAATTTTCTTTATTCGAGATGTTGTTAATAGGCTCAATTGTTAGAGCGAGATAACGAGTACGGCCAACCGAGGTACCACAATCGTGGATCATACCGTAGATAAATAGCCAACAAAACAACAATAACCAAAGTGGAGAAAGAAAAGAGACGACAAAATGGTAACCACTCCGGTGGTAATCATGGCCATGAAAATATAAGAAGCGAAAGTCAGAGGAGATTTTAAAAAGAGGAGATTCAACAACAACCATGTGAAGACGACAAAGGCAAAGAAGAATCGGGTTCCAAGTGGAGGAGAACCACCACCCATTATATGCTATAAATGCGGAAAGAGGGACATATCACCAAACCGCCCCACAACAGCCTGTGTATGCTATAATTGTGGAAAGGAAGGACATATCGCTTCGAGATCGCACCAGAATAAACCTAGTTCAATGGGGACGGTGACTCAAAAGATCGTCCCGTAAAAGTCAAAGTCAATCTGCCTCGAAGAAGAAATTTTTGTTGTGATCGGTCAAAATGCGAGAACCCAAACGAGGTGATCACGTAAGCTATTTATAAATTCTTGTGAAGTTTATACTTTACTAGATACCGGCATACCCATTCATTTATCTCTCCTACTTGTGCTCAACGCTTAAACTCGACCGAGAAATTAGACTTTGACCTATCTCGTGGAAACTCCGTTAGAGAAACTTTCATCACATCCATCGCTTATAAATCTTGTTTGATTCAAGTTGGCACCATCACCTTACTCGCTGACCTTATCTCTTTAAAGATACTTGCTTTTGATGTGATTTTAGGATTGATTCGTTAACTACTCATCATGCCAAAATTGATTATTTTCGTAAGGTTGTTAGCTTTCATATTCCTAAACAACCCGTTGCATTTAATTCAAGCAACTAAACCATTAAAATCAATCACCGCTCATATCTAATCATAAAGCTATTCGCTTATTAAAAACGGATGTCAAGCTTTCTTAGCCCATGTTATGGATTTGAATAAAGACACGCCAAATTTGAATAATATTCCCGTTGTTATCGACTTTTCCCGACGATTTTCAAGAACTTCCTGGCCTCACCCCGTAACGTGAAGTTGAATTCTTTATCGACTTGAACCCGTACAAAGCCCATTTCTAAAACCCCATATCGAATGGCTCCTATTGAACTTCAGAGTTAAAGGTCCAACTACAGAGTTGTTGGACATCGGCTTCATTCTGGCCCCAAGACATCTCCTCGGGGTGCTCCCTGCTTTTTATTCAGAAAGAAGAAAGACGGAGTATGTGACTTTGTATCGACTATCGGAATTGAACCATGTCACCATCAAGAATAGGTATCTCTCACCTCGATTGATGACTTGTTCGACCAATTGCAAGGAGCACAATTCTTTTCAAAATCGATCTTCGCTCGATATCATCACCAAGATTAGAATCGAGGATATTCCAAAGACCGCTTTTTAGAACTCCCCAGACGGCATTATGAATTCCTAGTCATGTCTTTTTGATCGACTAATGCTCCCGCGCTTTCATGGATATGATGAACCGAGTATTCAAGGAATATTTGGATCGGGCATTGTTGTTCAGTTTTATTGATGACATCCTCATATATTCCAAAAGTCGGAAGATCATGAGCACCATTTGAAGTCGGTACTACAAAGGCTTCGTGAAAACAAGCTTTATGCCAAGTTAAAGAAATGCGAAGTTCGCTCGAGGAAGTAGCATTTTTGGGCATGTGGTGTCAAAACATGGAGTATCCGCTGACCCGGCCAAGATTGAAGCAATACAAAGTTGGGAGCAACCAAGTTTCCATGATCAAGACGTAGCTTTTTGGGCTTAACCGGTTATTATCTGAGATTCGTGGAAGGGTTTTTCGAATCGCTACTCCATTACCCAAATTTAACCCTAAGGATACAAAATTCGCTTGGAGCCAAGAACGCGAGAAGAGTTTCCAAGAGCTTAAGAGGAGACTTATTTCTAAGACTGTTTCTAACAATACCATCCGTACGGATGGATTTGTTATCTACAAGCCGATGCTTCTCGCAAAGGGTTAGGATGTGTTCTCATGCAACGGGAAAGTCATAGCCTATGCCTCATGACAACTTAAAGAATATGAGAGGAATTATCCTACTCATGATCTAGAGTCAAGTAGCAATTTTTCAAGCGCTTAAAGATATGGAGGCACTATCTATATGGGGAGAAAGTGGAGATATATTCGCACCATAAAAGCCTTAAATATTTCTTCACTCAAAAAGAACTCAACACGCGGGCAAATGACGCTGGCTCGAGCTATTGAAAGACTACGACCACACTATTCAATACCATCCCGAAAAGTTTAACGTGGTAGTCGACGCGTTGAGTAGAAGATCATATGTAGGAACGAAAAGCGATGATGTCAAGATACCCGACAGAGCCAACTTTAATAAAAAAGTTAAGGTTGCTCAAGCCACCAACTTGAATCGGATGCGTGTATGAAGAAGAAAGTACAAGAAGGTGCTATTCCTAAGCGAGAATTGATGAAGAAGGAATACTGAGTCCACTCCTGCACTTTGTGTTCCTAACGATTCTCGATTTGAAGTACAAGATCATGATGGAGGCAACACAATACACCATTTGCAATTCATCTCGAAGTACCAAAATGTATCGTGATCTTCGATACATACATTTTGGTGGAACAATATGAAGAGAGAGATTGCAAAGTTTATCTCAACATGTTTAACTTGTCAACGTAAAGCGCGAGCATCAAGTGCCTAAGGGACCATCAGAACCACTGAGATTTTGAAATGGAAGTGGGAACACATTACCATGGATTTCGTTATTTTGGTCTTCCCACGGCGTTTCTCAAGGCATAAATGCTATTTGGGTTATTGTTGATAGATTAACCAAGTTCGCACATTTTTTGCCGATACGGAGACTTATTCTCTCGAACGCCTCACTAGATGTATGTAAATGAGATTGTGAGGTTGCATGGCATGCCAAGATCCATAGTTTCAGATCGTGACCCAAGATTCACTTCAAGATTTTGGGTTAGCTTGCAAAAAGCTATGGGTACGGATTTATTTATCTGGCCGCAAGATACCATCCTCAAACAGATGACAATCGTAGAGGACTATTCAAACTCTTGAAGATTTATTAAGACTCGTGGTCCTAGACTTCAAGGGCGCTTGAGATAAGTATTTACCATGGTGGAATTCTCCAACAACAAAAGCTTATCGTGCAAGTATAGTGTGTGGCTCCATACGAAGCATTATATGGACGAAAGTGTCGCTTCCAATATGTTGGGATGAGGTGGGTGAAGCAACATTGTTGGGACCCGAAAGTTAAGACGTATGATCACCGAAAAGATCCAAATGATTCGACAACGATACAAAACCAGACAGATCGACAAAAGAGTTATGCGGATCTTCATCGAAAGGACGTGGAATTTAGTATGGGGATCATGTATTGTCATGAAGTTGCTTCCATGGAAGGAGTTACAAGATTTGGGAAGAGAGGAAAGCTCAATCCACGCATTTATCGGGTCCATTTCAAATTCTCGACCGAAAGTAGAAATGTAGCCTATAGACTCGCTCGCTGTTACCTCCAAGTATGTCTCGTGTTCATAATGTGTTTCATATATCCGCATTTCAGAATATGTGAAAGACCCAACCACGTTATCGAAGTTAGAACCATACGAGATAGCCAAGACTTAACGTATGAGGAGGTACTGCCAAGATCTTCGATAGAAGGAGCATGTCCCACGACCAAGGTCATACCACAAGTTAAAGTTTTGTGGAGGAACCATGCTATAGAAGAAATGACCGGGAATTGGAAACGGAAATGAAAGCGAGGTATCCTCACCTTTTCAAACACCAGTACGTATGTCAATTTCGAGGACTTAAATTTCATAAGGAGGGAGGTTGAAGACCCCAAATAATTAATAAATGAAATTTAATTTCCTCTAATTATTATTTTGAAATAGTAAGGGTTGATGTGATTAATGTGGATAGTTATGGGTAAAATACGCAAATATTTCAAAATAAAAAAGTGGTTATAAAATATTCATCATTGTTTGGGAATATTCGTTTGGTCGTGGAATATTCAGATCGTTTGGGAATATTCGTACGACGACAAAATGCCCATGTGTGGGCCCCATAACTGAAAGCGATTGGAGGAAGAAAACGACAAATATAAGTTGTTTAAAAAATAACTACAGTAGTTGTTACCGCTTATAATCGTTGAATACCCTATGGTTAAAACACAAGAATACGCATTGTCAGACAAGAAAGACACCAGATTGCACCAATTATTGACTCTTACGTAAGAAAGCAAGGCACTACTCCATAATGGTTACAAAGAATTATCGCTCAGTATTTTATTTTATTGATTCAATAATTGTCGCATTGATATTTTATATTGTTGTTGTTTCAATAATTGTCATTACACAAGATTTTTTCATTATCGAAACAATAATTCATATTATCCGAATAATATTATTAGATAACATTATTGGCAATGTCTAGAAAGTTCGCCTCAAGGAGAGGTTTGGTCACCTAATTACGCTACCAAGAAGGAGAAATTTTATCGAAAGCCCCTCTTCCCTGAAACCTGTGTCAATATCAGGATTCTATAATATTATTTGTGAATAATTAATTATTGATTCATATGATGAGGAAAATATTGATTTTATATGGATATAGATGGAGAAAATTTTTAATGTGACAATTGTTGAAAATTAAAATTTTATCTTTTTCGATAAAATAATTCATTTAAAAATATTATTATATTTTTAATAATATAATAATGGTGATATTTTTACAATGAATGTGTGATATACTGAGTATACGAGGAGAAAGAGTATTTTTGTTGCAATAAATGTTTAAAACATGTTAAACATGTCTCGTGGACCCATTTATCGATCGAAATTTGATTATATCTAAAAATCGCTTCGCTTATGGATTTTGGTCATTTTTCGTTGGGAATTTGGAAAAACTTTCTTCTCGCAAAGTTGTAGAGAATTGAATTTCCTATAAAAACACGCGAGATTCAATTTTTCCGACAAAAGGGCTATTTATTATGAATTATTGAAGTTCAAGAACCAAATAATTGATTTTGGAAGTTTAAAATATTTAAAATAGAAAAAACATTTTTTGTGTTGATTATTTCATGAAACACATGCTAGTTTGAATTCAGATGATTCAAAGTGTGCGAGAAATTGTAATATATATAATATTATTATATTAAATTTTTCGCTTTGGTGTTCTAAGCATTTTCCTATAAATAGGTGTTTAGGTTAGAATTGAAAATTACACCGTAAATCAAGTTTTCTCTCTATATTATCGAGCGATTCTTGTGAGTATTTTGAGTATACTTTGAGTATTGCTATACTGATTGCAAGTTCAAGTTATAGTTTTATATCCAAAGATTCCAAGTGGTAAGATCGATCTTTCGAGGTAAGTGGATATTTTTTTTTCAGAATGATATTATTTCTTCAATATCATTATGTGTTGAAATATTGATCCAAGTTTTTATCAAATTTGGAACTTTTGGTGTTGAGTTACTATTCACGATACTAAGACTATTCACGATACTCAGATTATTCACTTAATATTTAAGACTATTCATCGAAAAATGAAAATTTTTCTTTTCATCCAAAATATCTATTGTGGATACTAGCTTTGATTGTATCCATGTTTTGATCATTCTTGAATTTTACACCACTATGATTATTTTTGAGGTATTTTGGACGTGGATAAAAAACAAAGTATTTAATCCTTAATCCTTAATCCTTGTCATTTTGTTTCATCGGATTCGCTTTTAAAAATATTTTTCATCATCCTCGGCCTTAAATGATGATATTATTGAATATCTTTGGCTGTAGTGCAAAGATGAATGATTTTGATGAATATCTTTGGCCCAGAAAGCAAAGATGAATGATTTCGATGAATATCTTCGTGAATATCAGAAGTGCGAAGATGAACAGAAGGCAAAGATGAACATGTGTTTAGATGAACATGACTAATCAAAGAATGTCTTCGCCTCAGAAAGTGCAAGGATGAATATATGATTCGAGATATATATTGATTGATGTTGTTACAGGATAAAAAAATAGACGATGAACTTTAAAATTCATACATGTAAGATAGTAGTTTGCATTCTCTACTTAACTCTTCTAATGAATTATTATTTCCGCATGTAATATTGATTTAAAACTTGTTGTCTATTGTATTCTATTATATTTTTCCTCGTTGAAGACTAACGATAATTTGTCAGATATTATCTTAGTCATAATATTCTTTATCGGGCTAGTCGACCCTTTCACCTTTTGTTTCATTTTTTTGTTCCATATACCTTTTCTTCTCGTGGAGTATAGAATGAATCTAGGAGAGTTGTTTAGTAGCTCACCATTGGTAAAATGAAGGTTCTAATTATGAGAGTTTTATTTAGTAGTAGATGGTCACCATTGTTGTATTTAAAATAATGTATCAATAATTAATGATGAGGATTTATTTCAGTACGTCGGATATTGAATGGGTGATGTATAGATGGCAATATCTCAGATTTAAACTCTAATAATATTTACTAATAATGTAATAATAAAGTTGTAGTCGATTGGAAAATTTCGTTAATGACAATTTATCAAACAACAACTCGTAATGGGTGATGAATTATTGAATACCTAAAATTTTGGGGGTGTAACAAGTGTGTTTTAACCAACGGGTATTCTAACAAAGATTAACGATAACAACTACGCCAAGTTATTTATAAACAACTTATATTTGTCATTTTCTTCATTCAATCGCTTTCCAGTTATGGGGCCCATAAAGAGGCTATGGCCGCATTTAATATTCCCGACAAGATTTAATATTCCACGACCAAACGAATATTCCTCGAATAATAATGAATATTTTATAACCACTTGCTTATTCGAAATATTTGCGTATTTTACCCATAACTATCCACATTAATCAAATCAACCCTTACTATTTCAAAATAATAAATAGAGGAAAATAAATTTTATTTATTAATAATTTGGGGTCTTACAAGGATGATAACAATTGTTAACGCCAGGATCTTCTGCCACGTCCCAATCACGTAAGACGCCCTCATCCTGCACAGTAAACACGATAAACACCACAAACTTGATTTACCGGACCACGAGGGGGATAGCTTCAAAGCGTGAGAGTCAGTATATGTGTTCACAAGGTTAACAATGGAGGATAATAATGTCTAGTGTATTGAGAGAGATAATAATCCTCAGTTGTGTGTATGTGTGAATATGAATACGAACGTGTATGAGAACGTACCTATTTGTGAAGACTTAGTTGATAGGACACTTTCACACTTCTTTACATACTTCTGGTAGCTTCCTCAAGATCGTTGGCAATAATAGTACTTCGCCAAGAACTTTGTATGCTAATGACTGAATGACCATATGATCATATGAATGCCTTCATGAACTTCCCCGGCGGCATACCCATTCAGACGGAACCGGACACTTCAATAATGGTGACGAAAATACCCTTCGATAAAGATCCCCATCAATAAGAACGAAATTGGAACTCTTGTACTTGATCTTCTTTGCCAGCATCTGATCTGAAGGAAGGACGCCATCTGCCAAATATTCGATGTAGGGAGTCATCCAGCAATTAGATCGCTCAATACACATCACCGCTTCATGTTGAACACTCGGCTGCTGTAAAACTTCCAAGTAAACCGATCCATTGAAAACATCTGCATCCGTGGTGGCGAGCTTCGAGAGGGAATCAACAATGAAATTGTCGTTGCGCTCTATGCCCAGAAACTCATAAGAAACAAAGTACTAAAGTCGGTCTTTTAACTCTGCCAGATACTTGATCATCCTGGTCCCACGAGCTTCATAATCTCCTGACAGTTGTTTGACGACCAACTGAGAGTCTTCGTAAATGATCGAACACGGACCTCTAGACTCTTCGCTAGTCGAACACCTGCCAACACTGCTTCATACTCGGCTTCGTTGTTCGTCACTTTAAACCCGAATCGATGCTTTCTTTGCACTTTGAATCCCTCCGGACTCGTTAAGATAATACCTGCCCCACTAACAGTCACTGTAGAAGATCCATCTGCGTACAGCGTCCATGCACTTTGTCCTTGCTGAAGAACCGCAACCGCTTGATCGGACGTCTCGACCTGGCGATTCAAAGATCTCGCGATTGAACGAAAGCACTCCACTATAAAATCGGCCGAGGCTCGACCTTTGATAAGCGGTTCGGGGATGATATTCAATAAAAAAAATTGGGACAACTCCATAGTCCATGCCGCTTTAGCCTCCCCGAAACCTCTCGCTTACTCATCACCTTCTTCAATGGTCGATCCAGTGTAGCGACCGGGTTCTGAACCTGAAAAATATTGTCGAAGCTTTCTACTAGCAATTATCAAAGCAAAAGCAAATTTTTCAATATTCGGCACTGGTTTCAAAGATCTCGTAGGGACGTGGATCGACATAATAGGGCGACATCGCTTCCCGACTTCCCGAAACAGGATTGCTCCAACTGCCAACGAACTTGCTGCAAGGTACAAATATAATGTCTTTGCTGGAGCAGGCTTCATCAATAAAGGAGCCGAAGATAGATATGTTTTTATGCCTGAAAGGCGTCTTCGCATTCGGCAGTCCATTGGAACGTCTTTGCATTCTTTGGTCCTTTTAGTGTATCAAAGAAAGGAAGGCACCTCTCCGCAGACTTTGATATAAACCTCCTCAGAGCTGCAATCCTGCCAGTCAGGCGTTGGACGTCTTTGAATGACTGTGGAGTCTTCATGTCAAGAATGGCCTGGATCTTCTCCGGATTGGCTTTAATACCCCTCTGACTGACCAGATATCCCAGGAACTTCCCCGCACCGAGTCAGAAGGTGCATTTGGCGGATTGAGCCTCGGTGATGATGTCTGGACAACCGAAGACTCCTCGAGATCGTCCAAATGCTTACGAACTGCATCTTTCTTCACGATCATGTCATCTACATAGACCTCCATGTTTTTCCCCTAGTTTGCTGTTGAAGACGTAAGTTCATCATTCTCTCGGTAAAGTGGCCAAAGATTTATAAAGTAGAAGGTCATCTTCAGAAAGCGTCACAATCGAGCGGTGTGTAATGAATCTTGTCTTCGTAATGTCCTTCCTGCACATTGAAATTCGATGGTAACCTGAAAAAACATCCATAAAGCTTAGTAGTGTATACCCCGAAGTGGCATCGATGAGCTGGTCAATATGGGACAAAGGATAAAAGTCCTTCGGACAAGCTTTATTCAGATCCGTGTAGTCGATGCAAACCCGCCATTTTCCATTCTCGCTTCGCACTAACACCACATTCGCCATCCACTTGGTAATCGATTTCATAGATGAAGAAGCCTAACACTATGACTTTGCAATCTCCTCATCAATGACCTTCTCCGCCGGTGCAAAAAATTCGCCTCTTCGCCGACCGCTTCTTCAAGGATCTACATCTATGCATGCTCCACTATTTTGGTGACTCTCAGTGCATGTCCCGTGGTTCCCATGCAAAAATGTCCGCATAGCAGCGAAGGAGCTCCATGAAGTTTGTCCGAAGAGGTTCTCGATGGATTCGAACCAATCTTTACCTTGTCTTCTCCGGCTTTCCAGGACTATTTCGATCTCTTCCGCTTTCTCCCGCAGAATTACTAATGGCTCGAAATTGCTTTTCGGTGAAGGGCTCGATCTCAATTTCCATGGTTTGTTTCATTTTCGCGGCCCCACTCTAAAAGAAATAACTGCATTTCTATAACATCTTCGGGCCAAATCTAAGTCCCCTGCCACTTCTCCGACTCCATGTGCCGTGGGGAACTTGATTTTAAAATGAGGGATGGAAGTTACCGCTTGGAGAGCTGTTAGTGTAGGCCTTCCCAATATGGCGTTGTAAGCTGAATCTACATGTACAACATAAAAATTACACATTATTTCTACCTGCCGAGGAGCCGTGCCGAAGATCACTGGGAGCTCGATAGTGCCTGCAACTTTGACTGGATCATTGTTGAAGCCATATAGAGGAGCCTCCTGCCCGACCTCCATCTTTCGCCCATCAAGATGCATCCTCTGATAAACATGGGCATATAAGATGTCTACAAAAGACCCGTTATCTATCATCATGCGCTTTATATCTACCGAACCCACCTACGTCGTGATCACCAACGCCCCCTCATGCGGCTCGATAGGCTCCGAAGGATAATCTGCATCGGTGAAAGAAATAACAGATCCCCTCGAAAAAGTCCGACCTTCCGGAGAGCACTGCCACTTGACACGACCGAATCCGGTATCTCGTCTCTTCTTCCCTACCAACTTCCCCGTTGTCCATGGGTTATTACATCAACGACGTGCCTTGGAGGTGGTATCGAATACTTTGAAATGGGTAGGGACCGATTCAACAAGACGATCGAGATTTTGTCGACCTTGTTAGTCCCTCCCGCCACGCATCTTGAACCAAAGAAACCATTTTAATCTTCCTTTCTATGAAATCTTTCAAATTGCAACATTCATTAAGATCGTGACCAATGGGCATGATGATAGCCACAATATTTTGGGTATTGCCTTCCGCCTCGCTTGATGTGGTCACGGTGCGGTTCATAGAATGGTTTGGTTCTCGATCCTGGTCCAAAATCACCGACCTATCCGTGTTTAGCTTGGTGTAAACCTTATTCACCTTCGAAGGGACGCAGTGGACGACTCTCCTCTGTCGCCACGAAGTTATTGAACTTCTTCGAAGCGCCTCCGGCCGATCATTATATCCTCCCCTTCCTCCGATCGCCCTCTGCGCCTTAGGATCATCTCGCATCCTTTAAGCCGGTCCGAAGAAGGGCGTTTGTGCTATTCATAGCCTCTACACAATAATATATCTTTCTGCTTTGTCAAAAGCTTACGCCAGACTCTTGGATGGTTGAACATCAACTTCTTCACCAACTTTTCGGACTTTACCGGATCTAGCCCATTCTGAAACAAACCTACGGCCTGGAGGTCATTGAGGTCTGACACCTGACCAACTGCTTCTCTAAACCTCTTCACATATTGACCCAAGGACTCGTTGGTGAACTACCGGACCTGTGCTAATGAACCAGTGGGCTTCCCTCTTCTTCGGTTGCTCCCAAAGAGGGCATGGAACTTATCGCAAAGCTCGGTCCAAGAGGAAATTGAATCTGACGGCAAAGTCCCCATCCACTGCCTCGCATCTTTCCTCAATGTCGTAATAAATATGTGGCACTTGGCAAAGATCGGTGAAATCATAATAATCCATGAGCTATTCGAACGCTTGCGTTATGGTCGTAAGGGTCCCCGGACCCATCGTAACTCTCCATACGAGGTAACTTCTTAGTGACATCTGCCTTCTCCTTGAGAATATCCGAGGAAAAAGGGGATACCTTCTTTCCCGGAGTGTCCTTCACCTGTTAAACCTCGGCCCAACCGCTTTCCAGAGCTCTTTCAACTCCTTCACTAAAAATCAACACCTTGGAGTGCGAGGAGATCTCTTTCTCCGAACGACATTCTCGCCTCGGAGTGGATCGACCTCTCTCGCCGATCCCATTGCCCTTGTGGGGCTTCGGATCTACTTTGCTGCATAATTCTATCCTCATGATGAGAATATTCACGCTGATGCTCTCTTCTTCTGGTTTCTGGCATGATCTCCCTCGACCTGCTCCTTCGCCTGTCGTCGTCTCGATGCTGAGAACCAACGATCACCGATGCCTTCTTCGAGGCCACGAGAGTTCTCGCTTCCTCGACCTCCTCCTAACGCGTGAGAAACGATCCTCGGACACACGCGTGGAATGCTCCAACTCTTTACTTCTCGCCATGGTGGCATCTCCTTATGCTTACTACGCCTTTCGGACTGAATATGGCTAGATGTTTCGTCCCTTAACTCCGCCACTCGGAGCATCTGTTCGGCTATATCTCTTCTCTGCCTTTAACAGAACCTCCAAGGCTTTATCTCGCTTGCGTCGCCATCCTCGCCAACTTGGCAGCTCGTCTCTCTCGACCACTTTGGCGATGAGTCTTGGTGGTGAGCCTTCCGCCCGCCGACCATGATCACGCCCTTATCCAGATCGAAAACCAACCTCCGTCCGCCCCACCATGGATCTTCTGGACGGAGATCTCTGAATTATGCTTAGAGGCTGTGCTCTCGTGAGCACTTTTAGAAGGACCCAGACGATCCTTTATCGAAATACGAGGTAGTGACGAGCTAACAACCATCGCTTGCCCTTCTGGCGTACCATCTCTACTCCTCACCATCTTCCGAAGTAGGTTAAATGAATGTGATTGAAAATTTCAATGACACTAGAACTCAGCCCTCCTTCTAGCGCCAATGTTAACGCCAGGATCTTCTGCCACGTCCCAATCACGTAAGACACCCTGATCCTGCACAGTAAACACGATAAACACCACAAGCTTCGACTACGGACCACGGGGATAGCTCAGCGCGAGAGTCAAGATATGTGTTCACAAGGTTAACAATGGAGGATAATAATGTCTAGTGTATTGAGAGAGATAATAATCCTCACTTGTGTGTATGTGTGAATATGAATACGAACGTGTATGAGAACGTACCTGTTTGTGAAGACTTAGTTGATATGTTATACTCTCTTTGCCTGGTTTACCGTGCCACCCACTACTTCCGACCCGTGATCGATGGATCCGATGGGTCCCGCCTGTCATCTAGCCTCTACTCACTACCTTTGGTCACTATTTATGCCGCCGACCGGCTATGTTCCCATCCACATTAATGCATGGCAGGTGTCTTAGTCAACTGTCATGCTTTTTCATCATTACAAGTCAAAGTAATAGATATTAAATGATCCAATGGGTTAATCCAATAAACCGATCCGGTCTTATAGGGTTAAATAGAAGTAATATGGTGACTAGGCCCAGTGACTTTCAAGGTTCAATAATGATGGCCCAATAGATTAATTAAACAAGTGAGCCCAACTTACTCGGCCCAAAGAGGGGAAATATCATAACCCAACAACAATGATATAAGAATTCAATAAAACAAGTTCAAGAATTAATTTATTCAAGAACTAATAAATCCAAATTGTCAACATGATACTTCTTTGTAGAGTAACATTCAAGAATGCTCATAAGAATATTTCCATGAAAAGATACTGGATGAAGCGTAAATATCAAGGATATTCCACTAATTTCATGGAGTATAGAAGTCAAAACTTTAACCAACTAAATATAATAAAGAATAGAATAACAAAAAAAAATCACAATGCATGCGGTACTTCGCATAGACAGGTTATTCCAACAGAATAATAAATAACGGAACCAGGTCAGGCGAAATTCGCACCGACAGGATGTTTCAACAGAATAATAAAGAATGGAATAACAACATAAATCACCATGCATGCGGTACTTCTCATAGACAGATTATTTCAACAGAATACTAAATAACGGAACGGTCGGTCGAAATTAATTACTTAAACAAGATGTTCCAATGAGAATAATAAAGAGCGGAACCCAGTCCGGCAGAAACGATAGACATGATATTCCAACCGAATAATAAAGAATGGAATAACAACAGAAATCACCATGCATGCGGTACTTCACATAGATAGGTTATTCCAACAGAATACTAAATAATCGGAACTAGGTCAAAGTGAAATTACAGACCAAGCGGGATGTTCCAAAGAATAATAAAGAATGGAATAATGAAGAATTTCACCAAGTATAGGGTAGCTTACAGCATTATCTGAGTTATTCCAACAAAATAATAAAGAATGGAATAACATAAGTTCTCTTCATGAATACAAAAGAAATAATACCCTTACCTTAGAATAAAATTTGGATCTTTGGAATAGAAATGTAAGCGGACTTCTCTTTTTCTTTTCTCTCTATAATTTCTCTCTATAATAAATGCTCTATAGCTTTGGTGAATTGGTGAGAAATGAAGGAAGAATGAGCTTTATTTATAGAAAAATATAGTTTCGATAATCAGACGTTTTGGGGCTCGAAAAATTACAAAGACAATACCTCTAACTTTTCTTTTATTTTTAATTTAGTCCCGCAAGTATTATCAAACTTGCACCACCTCCCCCTAATAGTAAATAATGTGAATCAATAGTTCAATCATGTGAATCAATAGTTATAATCATGTGAAAATACGAAATACAGTATAGTACCTCCATCTATACCCCCCTTTTTAACTTAGTTATGCAAGTATTATCAATCTTGCACCAACTCTCCTAATAATAAGTGAATGCGACTCAATAGTACACACATATGAATAAATAATTATATAAGCATGTGAATTAGTAGCAATTAATTGCTCATTTATTCGATAAATTACCAGATTTATCAATATAACCCCCAGACATCAATTATCATCAGAATAGATGTCGATTTCAACTAACACCAATAATCCCAACATAATGGAACTATCAAATTCATCTTTAATCAACACGAACTTATTCATTATTAATATCATAACTCACAATATTTAACAACCGTGTCGTTCCCGGAAAGAGGGCTTTCAATAAGGATTTCTCTCTATTGTTAGCAATGATTAGGTGACCAAACCTCTCCTCGCGTAACTTCTGACATTGTAAATATTACGGTTTAATAATATGAATAACTTTGTCATCTCAATTATTGATTTAATAATATATCATATAATCACGGATGATCTTTGACAATAATCGAATCAATAATATGAGAGATATGATGCAACAATTATTGTAGCAATGAGTATAACCGAGTGACTTCTCACGTAAACATCAATAATCAATCTGCGTGCTTACTTATGCAACCACGCCAGACATCGTCTTTACTACTTTACTACTGAAGTAGTTCAACAAGATTAACGGTAAAACTTCCGTCGTTATTTTCATAAAAATATTTTTGTCGTTTTCTCAATCCGGCAATAATTACATTGTGGGGTCCACCAATGATTAGCAACGTATTGTTATGCGAATATTCCTCGCTAAAAGCGAATATTCTCCAACCAATCGAATATAATATAACAACTTCGCATACTTTGCAGAATTTATAAATACTATCCACAACTATATCATTATAACAAATTCATTCTATAATATTCAAAAATGATAATTATAGAAAATTCATTTTTATTCATAAAAGTTGGGGTCTTACAACTCAAAATATTTTGATTTTTTGCTTTCACTTTCAAGTTTTTTATTTTTTATTTGTCACAATGTAATATTTTTGATTTTCGAATTTATTTTATAGAAATACGTAGATGACATATAGAAAAGCACCTAAATAACTTACTTTTGAGATTATTAAAATCAAAATTTTAAAAAAACAAATATTTTAAAGAAAGCTTATTTTAAAATTTTATGATAAGACAAAAATTTACATATGAAAATCACACATATTAAATTATAATATAACACTCAATAAGTTAGTCTTCTCAAAACAATTCTTCCTCTAACATAATTTTTAAGTAAGTAACTCTAATGAATATATATCAGACAAACAAAATTAGTTAAATTGGTTGGGTCTTCTATTTTATGTTCTTTTATAATTTTTTATGAATGTGTGCTATTTTTTTCATCTTAAATCTAACATGGATGAAGCACTTTTAAGAGAATCAAAAAGCCCAAATTTATCCTTGATTGTTGAATGAAAAAAAAACTCACACACTTGACTATAAGTTTTGTCATTAATTTTTTTAAAAGCAGTTTTTCAATTATGTGGCTAATAATATACATCATGATCATAAGGAGGAAGAGGGTTTTTAAAAAAAAAAAGAGAGTATAAGACTAGTTTAAACAAGCAAAACTGAAAAAACATAGCTTTCTTTACACTTGATTGACTAAATGCTAACAAAATTCTATTATAAAAGTACAGTCTATTTTCAGCCTTCTTTCTAAGGGGCAAGAAACTACTCATCACAGGCAGTATCTATATTCTAAACTATCATGGATGTCAACTGACATTGCTCAAATGATGGACCTTAAGCTTTAGCAGCACAACAATTGAATCTGCATCTCTTAATCCACCATCAGCATTTTAAGGGTACTTCAAGAATTACATTTACTTGCATTACGTGAAGCCTTCACACCGTTAGCAGGTACATGATTACACTGCCTAAGTTTTTGAGGGATTATCCTCTGCAACATCATCAAGTTCCAGCATGTTTTCATTCCATTGAAAGGAAAATTAACATTCAGGAAAATCAAACAGGATGCATAGAATGTGAATGAGAAACTAAACTTTAGATCCTGATGAACATGAATCTCACTATTAGACATCCCACAAAAGAGAGTATTCCATTTCATCTCTTATATGCATGCATTCAGAAGAAGGTGTAACAACTGACCTACAGATTTAGGATCTCTATGTACAAAGAAACTTGCAGCAACTATCAGATAGCAAAAGAGGAGCATCAGTCCTTTAAAGTAATTGGAAGTTCCCTCCTGCAAACACAACATTACATTCACACTAGAGTGAACCATGAAAAGGAAGAGAGTTTCTTCATTAACTACAACAGAGAATTGCACTAGTACTCTCTCCGTTCCAAAAAATAGGATCAATGTTGACATTCTTAAGTCAATTCGTGATATTTCAAACCCAAAATTGATAGAATTCTTCTAATTGTAGACATTTCAATTATAAAAATCATATACTATGTAAAAAATAGTAAAATACTACTAACTAAAAGATTTAATTCATAACCAACTTTTGATTCTCAAGTCAATTCGTGATATCTCATGATTTCTCAAAACCAATTCTTGTAAGTCAAGATTTTTCCACAAAATTTAAAAATGACAAGAATCTATAAATGATGAAAGTTTTGAATACTGGAACTCAGATCCCCATTATTTCTTTCTTGTTCTTTAGCATTTGGAAATCAAAACAAATGTTACTTGCAATTAAAAAATAATGCCAAGAGTTAATCACATTTTTAGATTGGTATGGCAGAATCTAGCATAAAGATAGACAAAGACCACATTTATTATGCATTTCTAGATAAGTATATCTAGACTGGATTCTTTTCAAACAATATAGTAATAAATGGAAAAGAAAAAAAATTGTAATTTTTTTTATATAATCACAAACTTACTGGTAGAATAATATAATACAACATTTGGCATGATACAGATTATACGAAATTCAAAAACAACAAGATTTCAGTTGATTAAATCAAAGAAATTAGAATCACGATTTTATCAAATCTCACCCATCAATTCCTTCAAAATGAATAACAGCCCTCAATAAATTTGTTGACAAAGTCAAATCTAAAAATCAACAAAAGGAAGGTGCAATGGGCTAACCTGGAGCATGAAGGCTACTACTAGAACAGTCATGAAAAGAGTGGCCGTCTCAAAAAGTTGAAAATTCAAGTCCATAGGAGACCCTATAATCCACCCAACAACCACACAGAAAGGGATCTGCAATTATAGCAACAACATAAAGTAAAGACTTAATTTAGTACATAGCCCATAGTACATACTTAATTTAGAAGGATCTTTCTATGGCATCTACATATATCATCTCCAATAACAAGCTGATGTAGAAAAACTCATGTGAACTCATATTCATCAGTTAATAAGAAAGCCATTTGCAAATCTTAAGCCTACATTTCAGAAGATAGTGCAATTGAACCAACAACATAAAGTAAACACAATGAAGTGCAAATCTTAAGCACTATCGATTGGTCAATTTATAGAAAGAAATTAATACTAAAAGAAGCCTCAGAAGATGTCATTTTTGTTAGGAAAATATTCATAAAGAATAATTGATGACGGACTATTAAAACATGGGCTAAACATTGCATTCACAAACCATTGATGGCCTGATGGCAATCGTGATAAAGACGTGTCCACAAACAGTTCTCAGAGATTGAGCAATTGAACCACTATAAACTACAATGATCAGTAAATTGAGGACAAACTTAACCGGTATGTAAATGCTTCAACTAACACCCAACCCAAAATAATAACTTTCGAACATTCATAGACCAAATCATTGATTAATCTTTACAAAGGGTTCACCTCTCCACTACCAAAGAAAAGATAATAATATTTCACATAGAAGATACCCTCCTTCTTATCGGTCCATGAAGCTGGCCTACTCCCTACCAATGCTGAAACTAGAAGAGAATTTTCATAAAAGAGCACAACAGAGCGTACGAGCCCACATACCCTTCATACAAAGACCAAAGATGGTTCTGAAGCCTGGAAATTATAAATGGAGAAGGGAAAACCCTGAACAACTTCACCTAGAGACACAAATATCCAACCAAACTCCAGATCCAAATCCATCACCCACCTCAATTACTGTGTCTTAAAGGCCTCCCACCTATCCTATGCCCTTCAAAAGAGTTCATACAAACATTGGCACCTCCTTTATAGTCTCTTACACTGCCTCCATAAAGTTTAAACTTACTAAAAAATGATGTGAAAACTGATTTTGTAATTGTGAATATGGTTTAAGAGGCCAAGACAGCAACTGCCCTGCTCTTACATAAATGTAATTGCACCTTTCTATCAGTAAATAAATTCTCTAAAATCTCAGGGGTGTAAAATAAGTTTTTTTTTAATCCTAAATCTCTAATATTTAGTTAGGGGTTTCCGAAGGAAAGATGAACTCCTGATTAGCTGATAGATCATAGACCATCTACATAGAGCTAAATCAATCTCTCATCATAAAAAATCATTATTAGAGGTTATTAACTCTAAAGCAACTATATATGGGAGTGGTTGAGTTTACTCATCTCCAGATTCACCTTGCATTTCTAACTTTTAATATCTATTAATTATTTTTATTTTTATTTATTTTAGTTTTCTTCATACCTTTCTACTTTTTCACTTCATATTGGATTTTCATTTTCAGACTATCCCAACTGGTTTGGGATAAAAGGGATCATTGAGTTGAGTTGTATTCACTCTGAAGTAACTATCATTAATTTGATTGCCAAACCACTTGGATTTAAATCAAGGGATTTGGAGGTTTCTGAGAGGCTCTAAAGTATATAACTGTCTTATATAGAAGAATAAACCTTTACAAATCCTGAACAAAATCTTCTTCCACAGATAGAAGACTTGGAACATATTGAACCCATTTCATGATGACATCACTGGCTCGCACAAAGCAGCACCAAACAACTGTAACAACAAGCATACCAAGGGAGACAAGATTTCACTAAGAGTATAGCGTTTACTCTAATATAATGGTTTTTCTTTCGAGCAAATTTAGGTTCCAGTCACTTTATTGGACACAAAATACATTCTGAACCTAACACTACCTAAAATTAGCTTATTAGTAATTAGCAGGCCAGACAGGATAGGGACAAATTATTTAAATACTGGTTGAGAAACTGAGATACAAATAGCATAAGCATACAACAAACATGGGCACAAAATTGTAGGAGAGAGTAAAACTTACATATCAGCTAAAGTATAAGTTTTTTAATCACAGATTCACAAGTCCAATCAGGGATGTGATTCTTTAGAAAAAAACATAATAAGATATTAAAGAGGTGGAAATGTTGAAGTTGTTTTGTAAATTTAAAGGGTTGGTTACCAGCATGTCAGTAGAATTATTATGTGACTGTTCTAATCTTCAAACTAGTATTATCAAGCCTAGTAGCCCAAGTTTTTACCACTGCAAGCAAAGTTCTGACAACTGCTAAGAAAACAAATCCATATGATGGGACAACTCTACTAACTAGTAACTACTAAGATGGCTGGTTAGAAGGCTATGAATAAATAGGATCTAAGACTAACCTAGTAATCTTTTGTCCATGGCAAAACAAGTTTAACCACTGGGCAAGTACTGGTTAAGTAATTTAGCTATGGCGACCTACCAAAAATAATAATACCATTAAAGAAGCTATAGTGACCCATAAATACAACTTAAAAGTTGACAGTCCAACACAGAATGAAAATGCACATGCATATATATGTTGAAAATAGCTAGTGAACGACATCAATGCAGAAAGCATTTAATAACTACCCCAAACATTGAAATTTGTGTCGATGAACCTATTGCAACTCCCAAAGAGATGTCCTGCACAGACACCACGTAGATTTAAATGGATAGTCCTAAATAGATCTTATAAGAAAACTGGAGGACAAGTGCTTACAAGCTTGTCTTTCATGGCAAACATAATTGCACCTGCATGTTCTGCTGCATTTCCAACGATGGGGAGTAAAATAACACTTATGAATGCAATCGGAATATTCATAGCAATAGATGCCCCCTGAAAGAAGAACCAGGTTTAATGTAAGAAATATTCGCAACATGTGTAAAAAACTCTATGGCACACTAATAATTAATATTGAAATTTATGAGAGAGAGTGAGGGACAGAGAGGGACATTAAAGGTGCCTTCACTGGAGAAGACAAGGACAATTAAACAAATTACCATTATTGACCAATAACAAGCACTCATATCATAAGAACGAAGATAAAATAAAGAAAAGGTATCCGCCAAGCAATGTTGTAGGCAACAAAGGCCCAGGGGAGTCCACTGACCCCACTGAGATTTTGTTAAAAAATAGTGTATACCATAGGTCTTTAGGTAAATTTGATAAATACTCTATGCCAATGTCTATTACATCCAATATATGATAATTAGAAGTGAACAATACTTTCATTTTCAGATGTTGGTGAACTTTTAAAGATAACTTGAAATCATTTCCTTCAAAAGATGAACAATAGTCATGCCAAAGGAACTAGCGCAAGTAACTACAAATATATTGGCAAGACATAATTACCTCTATGGCATTAACTAGGTACTCTGAGAGGGCTGAGATACAAGCAGTCAAAACAGAGAGCCATATTATTGATTCCCATTTGGAGATTTGAGGAGTTTCTTCATCATCTAAGCTGCCATCCTGATGACTGTCTTCCTGATTTTTACCATTTATTAGATAAACATGAACAACACTTGTAAAGAAGTAAACAAAGAGCTATTCATAAAATAGGTAAAGAATATATAAATGAGAATGCATGGAATGAACAGAATGGTTTACTCCAATTCTTATTATTTATCGAGTTTTTGCTCAAATTTAGGAACTGCCTCCAATATGGAAAGTAAAATTCAAGAAACGGGATCTCAGACAAGGGAGGGGAAGCATGGAAGAAAGAATCAACGGAAACAGATAGTAGAGGTGTACTGAGAAACAATGTGGTACATTATGTGTTGGACGGTGGATACTAAAAGAGGTTGTGTGAAGGATCTAATAAATTGAACTATAGACAATAAACTTCACTGAAAAAAGTATTGTGATGAAATGGTTAAAAATGTTCTACAATCCAACCAATCAAAATATACTCCAGACCTACAAGTGAAAGACAAGATATGACTCCAAAACCGCCACCATGTTATAATACATGTCAAAAAAGAAGAAGATGAGCAATGCATGTCTAATGAATAGATTAAACAGTGTATATCTGGAAATCAATAGAAGTGAAGACCTCATTAATTGGGGAATATAGATTCTTCTGGCTTGTCAGCTGAAAAAAAAGATAGGCACCATATGCTACAAGCATAACACAGCTGCTAAACCTTGAAAGGGCCATTTCAGACTTCCCAAAATGCAACTCAGTGTGTGTGAAGTGGAGAACAGCTGGGAAAAGATGGCCCATTACTGCCATCAAGAGTAATCCAGAATTCATCACGGCGGTTCCCTGCCAGTAAGATCAGGAAAACACTATTGTTCAATTAATCATTATATGAGGAAATAAAATGCATAGGTAAACAATTAATATTTTCCCCCATTCGAAGAACAGACTAAGCCTGGCATGGAAATTTATCTACCTTGTTAAACACCTGTTCCTTATTGGGATGAACGATTCCACCACTGAAAAATGCACAACCTAGCACGAGCAACATGTTGGACAGAATTGAGCCTAGTAAGGACTGCTGAACAACACGTATCATTCCATTTTTCATTGCATACATTGAAATAATTAGTTCTGTTGCATTTCCAAAAGTAGCATTTAGAAGACCCCCAACTGCATAGTTGCAACAAATTCCACTGTGAATTAACCAGGAAGAAAGCAGATCAAATTGAAAAAGTTATCTGTCATAAATTAAAATAATACAATAATAGGTAAAAAAAAATTTATCACTATTAGTACTTGCAGTAGCAAAAATAACTGAAACTACTGTGAGGCCTTACAAAATATGTTAGGAAGAGAAAATAAGAGAAAGTTTAAGAGTGAAGAAAACATAAAATTACTTTCTCTCCTATGTTTGGGATCCCTATGGGGAGAAAAGAAAGTTTTCTCTCATTTTTTTGGACGTTGAGAAGAAAAAGAGAAGGCAGTGAAGTATATTACTATTCTACCCTTATTTTTAAAAAGATATCATGTTTAACATATTATAAACATGTTTGGTAAAGATATGTATTACCTAAGTGCAAATACATGTTGCAGATGTGAGTGTGAGAGCACGGGCATGGGCATGGGCATAAGCAAAAGCACAAAAGCAACAAATTTGAAAAAGTACGAGATTGAAAGTGTATATCTTAATATACTGGGAAAAAATTAATTATCGAATTCATTTTTGCCGGACATTTTATGATTTTAGAGAAAACATTCTTGCAAAAAGTAAAATATTGGGGAGAAATTGAGTTGGACTTTTAAATACATCACAGTACATCATCTCAACATAGGAGCTGCAGCAGTTCAGCCCGGTGGTGTGTAGGCGGTAGTTGCATAAGGTCACTGGTTCGAATCCTTCCCAACATCATTTTGCTTGCATTTTCGTTGATATAAAACTATAGTAAATTGAGCTTGGAAGTGCGCAAGTTTGACTTCATAAATACATGAATCCACACCAAATGGGCCAGATCGCACATTAAGTGCAGGGGCATCACTCCATAGTGATGAATCCACACAGAATGGGCCAGATTGCGCATTTCATAGTGCAAACTAGGTCACTAAGTTTATACAAAAGTTTCGCTAATGAAACTTTCTCTTCTCTTTAAATCCTCCCACATATGAAAATAAAACAATAATCAAAATATTTAATCCATTAAAAGAACAAAAGTACCTTTTTGTAATATAATGCCTAAAATTAGAGCTATCTTTTATTTCCATTCTACTTTTACAGCCCAATACAAATTTCTATAGCCACGGATACTATATTATGTTTAGTTTATACCTTAACTATGTCAACATTTTGGATCTGAAATCATGTGAATACAACTACACTCAATCAGCAAGAGAATATTAATTGAAAGTTATGATTTATTCTACATAGCGGGATCATTTTAGCTTATATTTTCCTTTTTAATATTCTAATTTCTAATCAATTTCAACGACTACAGCGAATCCAGATAATAACTTCAACAATAGATACCACCCACATTATACAAAGCAAAACATATGTACGAAAGACAAATTGAGCGTGAACAGCAGCTCACATCTCTAACATGAACATTGATATATAGAAACAAAATAGCATCAAATTAAAATAATAATACAAATAAAAATAATAATAATAATAATAATAAATAACTACAGAAATTAAGAAATGAAACCTGTATCTCCGTGTAGCAAGCCAGCTGCCTACATAGAAAAGAAGCCAAACCGTATTGTATACTCAGTGAACGGAGTTATCACACTAAAACAACATATCTATGTCACATGGATTTCAATATGGATGTTTAGTGGATTTTCCCTGGTCTATAAATAATTTATTTACATAACTAGGAAATGAGAGCACAAAAAGTAGCAAAATTTTCACCATATTTCTCTTCTAATCCTAGAATAAGATAAAATTGTTCCACCAGATTGTATAATAACAAAGGGAACGTATCACACAATAAAGTCAAGGACCTATTAGCAAAGTGCTTGTCCTCTCCTCCATCATTAAACAAATCTCAAGTAAGCTAGTTGGAAAGACAAATAACATAGTAGTAAAGTGTTGGCACGGTATCTATAGGATTATGAGGTGTGATAGGGGGGTTCAGTATTTTTAATAAAAAAGAGCTCAGTTTACATTGCTAATTATGTAAAAGTAGAAATATGTTGTGTATGTCCATCTTATCCATGAAACATAAATATAGGTAGGAGCATAGGGTATTACTCTGTAGCCCAACCCAGCCGCTCTGCCAAAGGTATGATGCCTAATAAACTCAGGAAGAAGACCCAACCCTGAAATCAATTGCAAGGACTAAATGAGAAAAAGCATATATATAAAGATTCGAAAGATGTCCAAAAGTAAAGTACTTTACAACTCACATGATGGCTTGTCAACTCATCAACAAGGATCGCTACAGGCCCAAAAGGTACTAGTAAGTTGATTTTATCGGAGAAGAGAACAACTTTGATGCTGTTTAACACGCTATTCCACATACTCTTTAAATTAAGCTCTTTTGTACCATCAGAATAGAACGATCTGTTGGGAGCTGCATCCAGGGAAGGCGTCTTTCTACTAATTGCTGCAGGGCTGACCAGGATCTCATCTACAAGCTCTAGTGATCCCATCTGTGGAACAGTACCTTCTATCAGATAAGATAGTGAATGCCTTCGTGAACTTAAAACCATTAATTAAGAACATAAGGGTTAACACCAGTACATGAATGATCTTCAGCCCAAAATATTTGGGTTACCACATAGGACGTAATCTTCTAGTGAATAGAACAATTATGTGCAGCATATATTTATATATTAAACTGCAGCATGCACCACATTCATACTTGTCACCTCTACCTCCTGTCTCTTCTGCAAATATGTGCAGTCAACCAATAATTCCCAACGTAATCGAAATTATTTATTTCTATGGTGTTCAGAAACTTGAAAAACCCTAGATTCTCCAAAATTACTAAAACCCTCATATTGTCTTTCTACAGGATATCACAAGCTGTGCACAGCTTGATCATTGAGAACCTTGGCAAAGAGTGTGGTTCTTAATGCTAGTGGTGAACAGGAGGGGCCAAGGAAGATCATGGAAGGCATCCCCAATTTGCTTGATGTGTTGCTCAAGGAGTTTGCCGAATTTTAAGCTGGTAGAATTTCAATTTTAAAGTCACGGAGAGTGTAAGGATAGATTTTTGGTACTTTAGTTCAATTAGATAATTCATTTAAAACTATGTATTCTTGAATTGATTTTCTTTGGGATCAATCATTAGTTAATTACAACTCATCTACCCCCTTCTAAAAAAATGGCAATCGCTTTCAAACTGATTCATTCTGCAGATGCACACAAAGATATATCAAGTAAATATAGATTGCCTGTCCCAGAGTGAATGGTATTTTTGGTGTCAAGTAAACACAGAGGGAGGAAGTAACTCACTTCAATGAGGGAGTTATTTTCAGCCATCTTTGAAATATTGTAAGCCAACCACTACTGCTATTGAGAGGTCCAGAAAACATACAAAGTTCCATCTCTAAACATGGGCATAACTGCTCTTCCCAAATTCACAAGGCAAGAAAGAAATTACGATCCCAAAACAATTTCATAATTACAAAATTTTCAGATGGGCAAAATGCATACAATAATTATCTTTGAGAACACAAGAGACTCAAATCTTTAAAACACATACCATGAAAAAAGAACCTGGGTATAAAAAAAACTGACCTGTTGAACGAACGTCAATTGATTACTGCTATATACCCATTTGTGGTAACAATTAAAGAAAACAACCTTTTAAGTCGGCGGAATCAAACTTGAAACATCCAGCAGACCCCAAAATCAGAAATCTTTTGATTCGGTTTATTTGTTCTTACTTGTGAAGGAGGACAGAGTGTGAACGATGGGTAGTCGGTTACTAATCGTTATTCGCGAGGGAGAGACAGACAGACAGAGAGAGAGATGGAACAGCATTGTCGGACTAATCGATGTATGAAACTAATTGAATTAACAATCTCACATCCATCCGTTTACAAAGGCGCAAACACGGGTGTGGAACGTTCGCTTGACCCCGCAAATTTTCATGAACTGTTATTTCCGCTTTGATATCTCTCTTCTTTTTTTTCTTTTTTTTTTCAAATAATAATAATAATTAGTTTATTTAGTATTAATAATCAACTACAACCAATCTATTCATTTTTTATAATTATTATTTTTTGTTTAAAAATATTATTAATTTTATAAAAGAATTGGGAGATAAAAATTACTTTTCTTGAGAAGGTGTAACACATAAAAGAATTAGTTTTCTTTTTTCTTTTTGAGGGTTGATAAAATTGCGACATTGATATATTTAAGAATAAATATAATATGACATAAAATATAGTATTATAATTAATAATAATATTATATTTTGAAATTGATTGAATATATTTTTATTGATAATAATATAGATTAACAAAATATGTTAAGTTTGTTATCATATGGTAAAGAAAAATTGGCAGAGAAAGATGATTCAGACGTCGGTCAGGACCTCTAGTTATGCCAGCACAGACAAGGGCCATCTTCTATATAGCACGTCCCTTCCTGTAATAATATACCACCATAACCAGCCATTATCAAGTTTGCTTCTCCAATTGCCTGATATAAAAAAATCATTTGCTTAATTACAGAACAACAGCTATTTTGGAAAACCATCTCATGCTTCCCCACTTCTTTGACAAATGTGGGGCAGATTTAAGTCCGTTAAAGAGCAGACTCGAGTGTTCCAAACACAAAAATAATAAAAAGAATCTTAATCCATCTCCATAGGTCACATTATTTACAACAAATATAAAGAAAATGTAATATCAAGTAACCTTTAAATTTACAAGTTTCAAAGTTAATCCAAGCTGTGAACAAACATTAGTACTTACTGATTTTTTTTTTTATTTTGAAATCCGCATATTCAATTGTTCGGACAATCACATAAACTAATAATATGATATGAAAGGTCAACAGGCAATCAAGATCCATGAAATCGAAAGCAAACAGCCATAGGAAAAGGACTGATTCAACCATATCAACAGCAGCAACCCCTGACTTGAGAAACATAGCCATCTTGTCCCATTTTCAACTGCAACATGCACCTCCTTGAGAAGCAGCACCATCTCTTCCTCCTGACGGCCCTGGGACGCCACCATATCCAACTTTTATACCGTAAGACTGAAAAATAAAAAGTAAAATTAACCACTGAAAAAACTCCTAAAAGAAACCATTAGTCTTCAAGTGAACAGATAACAACTTTAGAGTTTCACTTATTGTTCGAGAAACTAAGAATCAAACATACTACTATATAGGTGACAGAATTTGCAATCACCTAGAAAAAATTAAACAATACAAAGGCTAGGTTTCTTTTCTTGGACAAATTACTTTCTCCAAATGCTCACACTTCGCTTTTCAATTAAAGCACTATATCAAAAGTGATGCAGTTCAAACTTAGATCCATTTTAGTGTAACAAATAACAACCAGGTGTGAGTACTACTATTAAAAACTATGCATATCATGCGTGTCATGCACAAGAAGAAATCTTCACTTTTTTACAGCATAGACCTGCCCAAACAATTGGAGGAAGATAATATGCAAAGATGAACAGGACATGCCTCATTTGATACGTCAAAAACTCCATCCTGAATCTTCTTATAGATTGTTGCCGCTGTGCTTATAAATGCCTGCAAATTAATGTTTTGGTTAGAAAGAAAGATCACTGGAATCCAAGTCGCATTTGGTGATCGGGACAGACATTTAAAACTCCATCGGCAAGTAATTAGTTCATCACCTCCTCAACATTTTGAGCAGTTTTTGCAGAGGCCTCCATGAATATTAAGCCATGTTCCTTAGCAAACTGCTCGCCTTCCTCTGTGCTTACGGCCCTCCTATGAGCAAGATCGCTCTTGTTTCCAATAAGCATAATAGTCATATTTGCATTTGCATGCTGCCTAGCGTCCTCCAACCAACTCGCGAGATGATTGAAAGTTTCTCTCCTGAATTTGAAAAAACAGAAATACTAGCACATTCAGCATCACATGACAACTACAAGAAGGCTTGTAAGACCAGCACATTCAGACACAAACTGATGAAAAGGAGAAGAAAAGATTAATTATAATAATGATATATTATGATTTAGAGATAAAATACTTGCAATTATAAATTATGTTTTATTTTATTAGGTAGACTATCTTTAGATTTTATATATACTGGTTGACTATTATTAGGCATTTATTTCCTTTTAAGAAAAGGCAATTTTACTTGGTCGTTAAGTATAGGGTTTTCTAATTGTCTTGTGTGAGCATTGTAATCTTTACTAGTTAATTCATATATTGAATGATTAATTATTTTTAAATTAAGCATTGCGCTTTGTGGCCTTTTAGCCAAATTATCTTCTTTTAATCCCCTTTATTCCTTCTTGCATCCTTGTCTGTCCTACATTATTTGGTATTAAAGCCAAACCTAGAGACTAACCTAATTTCTTCCTAGCCAGTTTTTCTGGCAAGCATATCAATGATCGAAGTTCGCTAGAGAGAGTCAACAACAACTTCCAAGTCAACAAGTCAAAATACGTAGCCTAAAATCTATTGAAAACTTGAGACAACAATGTAGTCTCAAATAAACCAAAAGAAAATAAATATGTTGTGCATCATCATTGTCATCACTTTCATTCTTGTACTACATCAAAAGGTATCAAAGCCAAACCTAGTAACTAACCACTTTTTCTTCCTAGCCAATTTTTTCTGGCCTGCATATCAATTGTCGAAGCTAGAGAGTCGGCATCAACATCCAAACAGATGAAATTTGCCATTTGCAAATATTAAGTGTCCCATTTGTAAGATTTGCGAATATTAAAGATATAATTTTGTTCCACGTATACTCCTAAAAATAATGAGTTGATAGTAAGTGGGTATGATAATGAAATTATAACGATAAACTTGATACTATTATGTATTTTATACTACTATATCAGTAAAAAGTGGACTCTTTATGGGGAACAAAATAAATTGATAAATGAGACTTTTTTTTAGAAGAGAGGGAGTATCAGTTTCTGTTGATGAGTTAAAAGAGCATATATTATTAGTTCAACACTGAAAACATTTCAGTGTTATGGTCTTATAGTTGTCGTCTGACTTGTTTCACTACATTTATTGTATCTGCATCATAGAAAGCAACATCTCATAACTAACATTGATAAAATTTGACATATAGAAGTAGTCCTTAACTTATGGTACAAGTGTTACAAACACAGTGGTTCAAAATTTCACATATCATGTTACAAGGCCTTTTACTTCCTTTTCCACTAATTTTCTTGATATTGCACTCTCAAAGGTGCATAATACCATGATTATTGACAATACGAGTTTTACAAAATCATATCTATTGAGCATAGATACAAGTTCACGAGTTGAATTCCTCAACTATATCCATTGGATTGCATACAACAAATCAAAAAATGTTTACCTTGTGATATCGTAAACTAGCAATGCACCAGCAGCACCTCTATAGTAGGACCTTGTGATAGACCGGAATGATTCTTGACCCGCCTATCATATAGCAAATCTTATATCAATTGTTACCGTCATGCAAATTGATAGACCCAGTAGAAGAAAAGTGGTTCAAGAGAATTTCACACCTCATCCTTATGTTATGCTTCTACCAATATTAGCCTCTTACAAATTACTTATATTCTTACTTCATCCCCCTTTAAAAATGTCACTTTTTAAGAACTGAAAAAGCTAAGCACTTTCTCAAACAATTAAATCTTTACAAATCAATTTACAAGAAAGCTCTCATGATATCCTGTCTTTTGTGGTTTTTCCCTGTGGGAGGGAGTAGAATAAGAAGTCGTATAATATTTAAAAGTGAGACCTTTTGAAAGTCGACATTCTTTTAGAGATAAGAACAAAAAACAAACTACATAAGTTACATTGTTTAAGGGATCATGGCATATAGTATATTTGTTCTTTACAAAGAGAGTAATAGGGAATGTCAATATGATAATAAAACCAATTCTGGAATAGCCATTTGAGACTTAAGGTGAATAGAGGAGGGACACATAATTGAAAACTCAGTGTTAGGTGAAACGGATAATACGTGCCAAAGCTACAAACATACGGTTCCTTGTAAAACATTTGACAGCCACGGAACAACTCAACAAAGTAGCGATAGAAGGAAGTATCAAAAACATAACTAACCGTGTCCCAAATTTGCAGTTTTATTGGTTTATTGTCGATTGTGATCATTCTGGCCCCAAATTCAACCCCAATGGTTAAATCATGAACTGGCTGGAAGCGTTTGTCGGTGAACTGCAGAAGAAGGCATGATTTTCCAACCCCTACAAAATAATAAATCAAACTAGCTTCAATTTGTTTCCATCTTACACAGTTCCAACATATAGATCAATCCAACTATCTAAAATCATCATAAATTTCATCCTTGATTTTGCTCCCTTTTACTCCCTACGTTAAAAAATTAGAGATACATTTTCCCTTTTATTCCGTTCAAAAATTAGAGATACAATTCTATTTTAGGATTATAAAGTGACTTGAATCAATTTGTTATGATCATTTCTAGCAACACACCACCGCTACTAAATTCTTAGTATTATTCTTAGATAATACAAAGGATACATTTAGAAACATAAAATTTAAAAATTGTCGTTTTAGAAATATATATCTCTAATTTTGAAACGGAGGGAGTACTTGTAAGAAGAAGGGCCTAAGGATAACTTAGCTTCACTGGATATATATTACATCCTTAATAATTTCCATCATTCCATTTCTCCATTCTTCCTCCTAAATGAATTATATGTCATCACTCGAAACCAAATTAGTCAAATGGAGAGACAATAATGTAATTACAGGTCCTAACTTCGTCAAAACTCTGTTACACTTGATGGGAGTAAATCTAACAAGTTATAATAATACATTATTACGTATCTGACCAGTAACAAGTTGGATCAATAATTCAATTGACATTATATCCTTCCCAACAAACTCCAATACCTTTGCATCGGAATAAAAAGCAACATAATTGTTTTTCTACCCTTTTTGAGGATTCTAATGTTGTTATTCCTCATTTGTTGTTCCACAACTACCAATTATCTCAGGCCTTAATCTAGCATTTATGCATTCTCATCCACTCATGTTATATATGGATTGTATATATACAAAGTCACACAAGTGCAAAAAGGCAACAAACTACTGATACAAATTACTAAAACTAAAAGAGTGCAGACAAACCAGAAACACAAATAAAACTGCTACAACAGCAAAAGCATAACGGTTTTGTCTTTAGCCTATCCACTTCTTTATCCTTATTTTCAAATTACATGATTCCTAACAAAAATGACATCCAGGAAACGAACAAAACCAATTCGGTAGCATATTAGCATTATAGAAGCACATCTAATCTAATAATCCCTGCTTCTTAGATGAATTGAAAGAAAATTACCGGTATCTCCGATGATGATGTACTTGAAGAGGTAAGCATACGACATCGTTGCTCAGATCGTCGATGATGTTGTTAGAGATATGTTAAATTGTGAACCGGATCTCTCCAGATAGTAAATGAATTAAATATCACAAAAAAAACAAGGATCGTTAACTATATAAACAATAAAAAACAAGAATTGAATGATTTTAAAAAGAAGGAAATTTGTTTGAAAAAAGGAGAGAAGTTTCACGAATAGCTTGGTAAATTCAAAGGCCAGGTGAGGTGACCTCTCTTTCCATAATTCCTTCTTTATTACTAGTGTTAGGATTCGTATTATGATTTATGAGAGAGAGAGAGAGATCGAGGACAGATAGACAAAAGGGTTTTTGATCAAATAAATCACACTGCTGAGCTGTCGCAAAGACATCTAATCCTAATGATAATCAAAATCGCGTAAGACCGTTTCATATATAGAATTTATTCTGAAGTTCAAATAATTTATTAAAATAATTTTTTAATTTATTTTATTAGTTAGACGTAATTTATTAAATTAGTAATTTTTTTTGTAATATACTATTTTTTATTCTACTGCCCTAATAATTCATCCTGATTTTTTAGCCATTTACTTACGTTTATTAAATTTCTCTTTTTCGTTTTCTATTTTCTATTCCTCTGCTGCTCTGCATAGGAAATTAATTACGGTCTTGTTGATACTGTTCGGGTTTTTTTAGTGCTAGGCCCGTTATGACTTGTTTGATAGTAATGAGGCCGATAAGGTGTCTTTGGGCCTGCAACTCGTAGACAGAGAATATGAACTTTTCAATTTTCATCTGCCCATTAATCGGTCCTCTATTCCACCCCCAGGCCCCAGCCACCTCAAAAACAGAAAAAGAGATATCCTATAAAAAGGAATTAATTATATTCATTGCAAAATCTAAAAAAAAAATGTACAAAAAGAAGAGAATGCGTGCATTAATAGCTCAGGTTTATACCAATATATACAGCCGTCCTTTTTTCTAAAAAAAAAAATTGAAACAAAAATAATAATTTGTGGACTTCAAACCTCACACTTTTTGGTCAACCATTAAAATTGTCCAAAATGATCTAAATATAAATCTAGATCCTTATCCATATCAATCTTTATATATATATATATATATTAAAAAATTTAAAATAATTTAGTTAAACAAAAAATTGGACGTAAGAAAATCCGTCAATCACACCCACATTAACGCTGTATTTGTCTCATACAATGGTTTCGTCCTTGTCCTAGTCCTAGTTCTAGTCCTAGTCAATAATCAATAATAATATATACTATAATATACTATACGTCTCAAAACCAAATGTCCCGGCCAATAAACCCCCAAACACATTCTATTACTACTATACTAAGATAGGGTAATATGGTCATACATATATTTGTATATTTTATTTATGTATAGTTTAAAATTATAGATTTATTTTTTTTTTAAATAATTTCTCTTTTCTTAAATAAAATCAAAAATAAATTTATCAAAATAACGTAATTTTGACAGATTTGTCATAAATATATAAAGCATAACAATTTGTATATATACATTATATATTTTAGTAGTATAATATAATATAGTATTTATAATATATAGGAATTCGTGTTAGTAAGGAAATGGGATCGCCTTTTCCAATGCCAATGAAAGAAAAGCCAAAATTAAGTAGTCCTACTAAATCAACGAATTATAACCACCACAACAGACAGAGGTAGCTTAATTGATTTAATTTTGGTTATATCACCCCCCAAATATAAACTAGTAGACCTTTCATATTGAACTCTTCTCTGCCACATTTTTTGGATTTTCTCTTGTCATTCTCCTTTCAAATGCGTCTTTAAATAGTACCTAGCTAGGCTATACCTTAATTTATCAATCTTAAGGATACACATCAAACTTTATTTTCTCATAATTAATGTCCATTACTCAGCAGTTTCTTCCACATTTTCAGACGGGAGTCAAACTGTAAGTCAAGATATATATATATATATATATATATATATATATATATATATATATATTAGAAATTTTCTCCAAGAACTTAAAGCTTGCTTATTTTGGTACGTGGGTACGTAGAGTTCACTGGACGTAGAGTGAGTAGAGAAAAGCTAGTTATGGAGTATAATGCATTCAGAAAAATGAATGGCTCAGATATTATTAGTATATTGCCAATACTTTTTTGTCTTTTTTTTTTATGACATTAACATATGATGATATAACACGTAACGTGCCTAAAAACAACTCTCATTTTAATAAACATAATTAAATCTCGATGTGAGAGGAAAGGCACGTTAGCATTTCTGTAATTTAATTTATATTTTCAGAGGCATTGACAGTAGTATATAGAATAGCTTAAAGCAGGATAGCAAACAAACATTACGGACAGCGTGAGAAAATATAATTAGTATATAACTGTACTGATGATAACCTTTTGATATCGACTTCTATATATAATTATGGGGTTGTAACTAACTAGTATGTGTTTCATATATATGTGTGTACATGTATTACTTACTCCTTCCTGTAAATTCAACAGCAGTTGAGTTGAGGTCAGGTCAGGTCAGGTCCGGATGAGCAGGCCGTAGGGCATTGTTTGGTGCAAACAATTGGTACATTTATTTGGTTTTGAATCTATCTAGCTAGCTAGCTTGAAGAAGATGAAAGTGAGAGGGGCCGGGGAATGAATATTGATGGATCTGCCTGGCTCCCTGGATGCCATCTAAGAAAAGCATTGCCAAAATTTCTTGACTCTCTTCCTAGTTGGCACCAGAGGAGACAGGCAGACGACAAACACCAACTCGATCCAGTACGTAGTATGAACGAAGTTGCACAAACTTACAAACAATGTCGTCGTTACAGGTTTATTTAATCTATCTCATTTATTTTTGTTTTATAAATCAATTATGGGCTTTGCGCGCAAATATTTTGGTCATTAATTTGTTTGTATGTTTAATTAATTCTCTACAGCTGAAACAAATAGTAATACTAGTAGCAACGTATGATTCTTACAATTTAATCTAATCTAATCAACAATAACTTTAAACATGCTAAACAAACATGATCTCTAATGATTTAAAGCATATGGAGGTTATCAAGACTTTTCACAGCAAGCTAAGGACAGAGAATTTATAAGGGGATGCATGATCGAAGATGAATGGTTTATAGCTAGCCAGCCAGCCAGCCAGCCTACTGATGAGACTCATCATCACTGGAATCATGAGAATGCTCAAATCCATAAATGCGGCCGTAATACAAGTATAAATGAATATGCTACGGCCTAGCTACAGTTAATGTATATTATATATAGAGCTTAATTAGCTTAGAAGTCAAAATTTACTAGGATCTGTAATTCATGTTTAATGCATGCCAATATTCAGTAGAGTAGAACTTGTAATTCAATTTATTTTATGTCTTAGTTTTTTTCTGTCTGTATAACGGCATTCACCATGCAAATCAAATTTTTTTTTGGGGTACTATTAAAGCATTCTATATATTATTGATTAAAAGACAATTTACACCCCAAATTTTACTTTCTATTTATATTTGCACCCCAAACTTAAAAAAGTGTCTAAGTACACCCCAAACTTCATTATACGTAACAAAACGCACACTTTCTTCACTTAATCGATCAAAAAGTGACCGGCTAAAGTTATAACACAAGTTTGGGGTGCAAATTGTCTTTAATCTTAAAATTGGCAAAAATAATTAATTTTAAATAAAATTAAATTATTTTAGAATAATTAATTTTAAATAACATAATTAATTTTAAAAATAAAAATAAATAATTAATTTAAAAATAAAATAATTAAAATAATAAAATAAAAATAAATATTGGAATTAATGATTAATAATTAATCATTAACTTGTAAAAAATTATTTTATTTTATTTTTAAAATTAATTATTAATCATTAGGTTAAAAAAATCATTAACTTGTAAAAAAATCATTTTTGCAACAAAAAAAAATTCTGTTTTTGTTTTTAAAAACAGAATTTTTTTTAAAACAAAATAAAATTTTGTTTTTAAATAAATTCTATTTTTACAAAATTACATTTCTTAAAAATTACTTTTTGTTTTAAAAGCAGTTTTTTTTAAAACAAAATAAATTTTTGTTTTTAAAAAAATTTGTTTTAAATTTGTTTTTGTTTTTACGAAAATTTGTTTTTAAAAATTTTGTTTTTTTTAAAACAAAATAAAATTCTATTTAAAAAAATTGTTTTTACAAAATTTTGTTTTAAAAATTTTGCTTTGTTTTAAAAAACAAAAACAATTTTTTTTTAACTTGTAAAATAAAATTTGTTTTGAAAAATTACATTTAAAAAAATTCTATTATTTAAAATTTTGTTTTTACAAAATTTTGTTTTTAAAACAAAATGTAATTTTTTTATATGGCAAAAATGATTTTTTTACAAGTTAATGATTTTTTTAACCGAATGATTAATAATTAATTGTAAAAATAAAAATAAAATAATCATTTTACAAGTTAATAATTAATTATTAATCATTAATTCCAAATATTTATTTTAATTTTAATATTTTATTTTAAAAATAATTATTTTATTTTTATTTTAAAACAATTATTTTATTTAAAATTAATTATTTTAAAATTATTTTATTTTATTTTAAATTAATTAAATTTGCCAATTTTTAAGATTAAAAGACAATTTGCACCCCAAATGTAAGACCCCAACTTATTATAAATAAAATTGAATTTTTTCTATTCATTATTCTAAATTAATAAGGTATTAATTTGATATAATGCTTTGGTTATGGGTGAAATGTGCAAATTTTATAAAATAAGCAAGTGGTTATAAAATATTCATTTTTGTCGGGGAATATTCTTTTGGTCGTGGAATATTCTTTTTATCGGGAATATTAAATGCGATATGCCGCAGACCATTCGTGGGGCTCATAATGAGAATAAATGCTTCGGATGAAGAAAACGATAAAGTATGAGTTTTTATAAATAACGGTAGTAGTTATTGCTAATTAAACATTTGTTAGAATATACGGTGGTTAAAATACTGATGTCTGGCGTGGTCAAGACAAGAAGACACGGTATTAATTGAAGATTATTGAATTATTGATTCAGACGTGCGTGAAAAGCACTACTCAATAATTGTTACGGTGAATTCTTCGCTCAATATTTTATTTTATTGATTCAATAATTGATGCGTTGATATTTAATATTATTGTTGTTTCAATAATTATCCTTTTACAAGATATTTCTATTATCAGATCAATAATTCATATTATTTGAATAATATTATTAGATAACATTATTGGCAATGTCTAGAAATTTCTGTCAAGGAGAGGTTTAGTCACCTAATTGCGCGCCAGTAAGGAGTAATCCTTATTGGAAAGCCCTCTCTTTCCTGAGAACGGTTTGGTTGTCATAATTGTGATTCTGTAATATTATTTGTGAATAATTAATTATTGATTTATATGATAAGAAAATATTTATTTGATGTTGATATAAATGATGGATTTATTTATTTTATATGGTTATAAATGAAGAAATTAATGCTGAGGTATTTTATCAGTATTTTATTAGAAGGGAGGTATTAAAAATTACCCGTTTGTGGATTTCGGATATTTTCTGTTTGGAATTTGAAAAAACTCAAAGCTACAAAGTTGTAAAGAATTCGATTTCAGGCAGAATGGACATAAAATTCGTATTTTTCTGATAAACGGGTTATTTTCTATGAATTACTGAAATTTTGGAAAATAAAATAATTTTTATTAATTTATGGGTGGGACCCACTTTTGTGATTTAAAGCATGAGGGCTGCTGGGATTTTTCAAGAGTGGCATCTTTGGTCTTTGATGGCTAGCATCGTGAGAATTTTGAAAAATAAAAATAATATTTTATTATTTTAGTCTCCTATGGCGTTCTAGCATTTTCCTATAAATAGACGCTTAGGTTAGAATTGAAAATCACACCAGAAACAAGTTTTCTTTCTCTCTAAATTATCGAGCGTATTTTTGTGAGTATTTTGATACTTTGTGTATGACCCCAACTTATTATTAATGAAATTTAATTTTCTCTATTTATTATTTTGAAATAGTAAGGGTTGATTTGATTAATGTGGATAGTGGTTATAAGCAAGTGGTTATAAAATATTCATTGTTGTTGGGAATATTCGTTTGGTCGTGGAATATTCTTGTTGTAGGGGAATATTAAATGCGACGACGCGATCTTTTTGTAGGCCCCATAATGTGAAAGCGATTGGATGAAGAAAACGACAAATATAAGTTGTTTAAGAATAACGGCGTAGTTGTTACCGTTAATACTGTTAAAATACTCGGTGGTTAAAACACAGTAGCACACGGTATTACACCAATTATTGATTCTTACGTAAGAAGGCACTACTCAATAATGGTTACAGTAATTACTGTTCAGTATTTTATTGATTTAATAATTGCAACGTTGATATTTTATATTGCTTTTGTTTCAATAATTGTCATTACACAGTATTTTTTATTATCGAAGCAATAATTCATATTATCTGAATAATATTATTAGATAACATTATTGGCAATGTCTAGAAAGTTCATCTAAGGAGAGGTTTGGTCACCTAATTGCTTGGCAGGTAAGGAGAAATTCTTATTGGAAAGCCCCTCTTCCTTGGAAGCGGCACTGGTTGCCAAGATCTTGTGATTCTGTAATATTATTTGTGAATAATTAATTATTGATTTATATGATGAGGAAAATATTGATTTTATATGGATATAGATGGAGAAAATTTTTAATGTGACAATTGTTGAAAATTAATATTTTATCTTTTTCTGATAAAATAATTCATTTAAATATATTATTTTAATAATATATTAACGGTGATATTTTTATAATGAATGTGGGATATATGAGTATATGAGGAGGAGAAGAGTATTTTGTGGCATTAAATGTTTAACACATATTTTGTGTGTTGGTGGACACAATTATTGACCGAAATTTGATTATAGCCTGTAAAATCGCCCGTTTGTGGATTTCGGTCAATTTTTGTTTGGAATTTGGAAAAACTTTCTTCTGCAAAGTTGTAGAGAATTGAAATTACTATAAAAAATTGCGAGATTAGAATCTTTGGGAAGTGCTCAAGGAAACCTTCGTACATGGGAGGCCATGCTTCTAGGTTATGATAGATATCATATGGCCACAGAATTATCATTGGTTTACCCGATAGACCCCAAAGAAAAATGAGAAGATTACTATCATATTCTTCCCAATGGTGAGTCTTCTCTTGACATATCATTATCTCCTTTGTCTCTAATTGGGTATTATACTCCAAACAAACACCAAGATTATATAGGTAGTCTTTGTAAATATACTCGTGAGTGGATTAGCAAAACCACTGTCTTATGATGACACGAGGTTGTATGTCATTAGATATCTTATATGATAGTGGGAAAACACCCTTCCAAGTTAAATTCACCTCACCTCAACATCTATAGACCATGATTCTATTCCTTGTTATTCCCTCTTTCGACCCAAATTTACACTCTTATTACGAAAGAAATTGTGAAGCAAAAGGGTGAAACACAACTACTTCGATAGAAAAGAATATCATGACTAAAGATAAATAAATTATCAATAGCATTCAACAAAGAATAAATCGTAGATTTAGAACATATGGTAGATGATAAAATTTTTCAACCATAGTTGCGGTGAACGAAGCAATCCATTAGAAGAGTCAAATAGACCATAAAGTCCATTATCTTCTTCATGTTAAAAGTCCACCAACAATGTTTTATCCATGTAACATCAATCAACAATTCCTTTCCACAATCATATGAATAACTCATAATCATAATTGTGATTCTAAATTTCTCTTCTCATCCAAGACGAAGATAATTTTCATCACCTGAAATATCAAAGATCATGGTTATACCAAATCACAGTTCCTGTTCATAATCATACTAATAAATTCATCTTTGCACTACGGGCCAAAGATATTCATCAATGATTCATCTTTGCACTACATGTCAAAGATATTCAACAACAAGTCATCTTTGACTTCTGAGCCAAAGATATTCATCAATAATTGATCTTGCAGACTACAGCCAATTATTCATATCTCAAAGAAATCCATAATCATTTGAGAATTTATATAAACCATAATTATAACCATATATGTTGATCAATTCACCTTTTGCACTTAAGCTAAAGATATTTAATTATAAATTCAATGGTCATGATCATATAATGCAAATCAACAATTCAACTTCAGACCACTCTTGGCTAAAGAGAACTATATAGTCATGATCATACCAACAATCTACCCATCTTTACACTCAAGTCAAAGAGAAATATCATCATTAGGGTTATAAGAATGTTATATAAAACAATATAACCAACATATAGATTTAATCTCAAGAGTAAGATTCATAAATCAATGATCTCATAACACCTTAATTAAAATATTATAAATCACTTAATAATCTCATAATCTAATATTATTATTATTACCACAATATTTTAATCATTTTTGAAGCTTATAAACAATTTATTCCAATTATTTATACTTTAATAATTAATGCATTTAATCATCTAAAATGCCAAACTCATAAGATCTCATCACCAATAACCAAAACCCCTCATCAAAAATCAGCATATACGTCATATATGATTCTCAAGCCATAAAATCATATTTTTCAATTTTCTTACTTCACAAAACATATTTAATTCATTTACTCATAACTAGAATATTTTCATGAAAATATCAAATCCGTTCCAAAAATATTTCTTTTAAGGATTTAGCATAATATAGTTCCATATTGAACATATATTTTCTCGAATTTTTAAAATTCATTTCTTATTTTTCATGGCTAAAAAACCAAGAATATTCATAAATTTATCATAAATTGTATTTTATCCAAAAATTCCAAAATTCATGTGGTATCTTGATATTATATAGATGTACTTTCAATAAAAATTTTATCAATTTTGGAGTTAACCACAAGGAGTTATAAGCAGTTACTTTTAAAATAGTCTTTTCTCATAATAATCTAATATTATTATTATTACCACAATATTTTAATCATTTCTTAGGCTTATAAACAATTTATTCCAATTATTTATACTTTAATAATTAATGCATTTAATCATCTAAAAATGCCAAACTCATTTACCCACCGGGTATTCCAACAGTGTTAACAGTAACCACTACGCCATTATTTATAAAAACTTTAATTTGTCTTTTTCTTCATCCGACAGTTATTCTGTTATGGGGCCCACAAATAGCTGCGCCGTCATACGAATATTCCTAACAGAAAGAATATTCCACGACCCAACAAATATTCCCCGACAACAATGAATATTTTATAACCACTTGCGTATTTTTGAAAAAATTTCATATATCACCCTTAACTTTAACTTTTTATCAATTTAACCATTTACTGAATTGTAATTATAAGAAAAATTTCATAAAATTCGGGGTCTTACAAACATGACCAACTGATGAATATCTTTGGCCTGTAGTGCAAAGATGAATATTTGATTCCAGATATATATTGATTGATGTTACAGGGATAAAAGATAGACGATGAACTTTTAAATTCATACATAGAAGATAGTAGTTTGCATTCTCTACTTAACTCTTCTAATGAATTATTATTTCATTGCGAATATTGATTTAAAACTTGTTGTCTATTGTATTCTATTAGATTTTTCCCTGTTGAAGACTAACGATAATTTGTTGTATATTATCTTAGTCATAATATTCTTTACTGGGATAGTTGAGCTCACTCTTTTCCTTTTTGTTCCATTTTTCTTCTTAGGAGGCGAGAATATACCGAGTACGAGTCGGAGTATGGAATGAAGGTTCTAGAGAGAGTTGTTAGTAGTCCTCACCATTTTTGTAAAATAATGTATCAATAAATGTGATTAGGATTTATTTGAGTATAGATATTATCAGAAGATACTATTTGTATTCAAACTCATAGTTTCTTGTTGTAATAATAAAGTTGTAGTTGTTTACGTACCATGTATTGACAACTCGGAATGGGTGATGTATACCTATTTTGGGGCGTCACACATTGAGAGTTCTTGTTAAATTACAAGTTTCCTTCAATTTCTATCCGATATTCCGTCGAAATCTTAGTTATTTTGAGGTAAGGGATGTCATTTTCTTTCGAAATGATATTATTTTCTTTAATATCATTATGCCAAAATATTGGTTTGAACTTTTAATCAAATTTGGAACTTTTTTGTGTCAGGAGTTCTTATTCATATATATGACCTTTATTGGCGACGATACGATCTTATTCACGAATCACAAGACTATTCATGAAAAAATAAATTATTTTTTTTTTGTCCAAGATGTCTATTCTGGCTACTATCTTTGATTGTATCCATGTTTTGATCTTTATTTTGAATTCTGTTTCACAATTGATTATTATGAAGTATTATTGATCTTGGATAAACTGTTATACGAATCTCTAATATTTGTTTTTCTGTCTTACTGGATTCATTCTCTAAAATGTTTTTCATCATCCTCAGTCTTAAATAATGATATTGATGAATATCTTTGGCATGTAGTGCAAAGATGAATGATTAACTGATGAATATCTTTGGCCCGTAGTGCAAAGATGAACAGGTGTTGAGATGAACATAACCAACTGGTGATATAAATGAATATCTTTGGCCTGTAGTGCAAAGATGAATATTTAATTAAAGGTGTATATTGATTGATGTTACAGGAATAAAATATTGATGATGGACTTTTAAATCTTAGAAGATAGTAGAATTCATTCTCTACATGACTCTTACAATGGATTCTTTATTTCATTGCATTTGTTGATCTAAAACTTGTTGTCTATTATATTTTATCAGATTTTTTCCCTGTTGAAGACTAATGATAATTTTTTGTATATTATCTTAGTCATAATATTCTTTACTAGGCTAGTTGAGCTCACCCTTTTCCTTTTTGTTTCATTTTTCTTCTTAGGAGGTGAAAACATAGCAGGATCGAGTCGGGGTATAGAGTGATGGTTCTAGAAAGATGTTTTAGCAGTCTTCACTATTTTTGTAAAATAGTGTATGAATAATTGTAATGAGGACTTATTTGAGTGTTGATATTGTATAGAAGACAATATTTGTATTTAAACTCACAGTATGTGTTGTCGTATTTTGCACGACAATTGTATTATTGAAGTTGTAGTTGCTTTCTGTACCATGTATTTGGCGACTCAGAATGGGTGTTGTATACCTATTTTGGGGGAGTCACAGTTGGTATCAGAGCTTAGGGATATGGTCTCTGGCGGAGATCGGAGAATAGAAATAGGAGGGGAGAGATGAGTAAATCCTTCGCTAGTGTGTCCTATCTAAGCTTATTTGTTGGTTGGTCATAATATAGGGATATCATGTGATATGTTAATTTATTTAATTAACCCTTGTTTTATGGCAATATTTAAGAATGACAGCTGAGAACGTTAACAATGGAGTGAATGAAATCGTGGAGACACCTCTAATCACCAACCAGGATAATGTGATTTCAGGTGAAGAAGGAATTCTGAGATATCCGTGTTGTGGGTGAAGCATTGATAGTTGACTTTGAGAGATAGTAGATAGCGCAGAGGTAGTGACTTAGAGTGAGGAAGAAGAAGTACACGAGGAGAATTTATTAGAAGAATTTTATGATCGAAATTTAGAATTGCAAAATCGAATTCATGAATTAGAAGATCGAAATTTGAAGAGCGGCGGCGATGATGCGTGGAAAGCAAAAGGATGCAACAATTCAAGCTTGTGTTACCCGATATGTGATCTTGAGCGAAGCACTCTTTGGCAAAGTATAAAGGCGATAAAAGTGGAATCGAAATTTGAAAGAAGAAACAAGAACGAGCAGTGAGAATGAGTGATCGTGGGTAAAAGCCGCCTGACGTGTTGATATTGTGAAAAGAGATGTCCGATCTAAGAAGGCTTAAATAGATGATATGTATTTTTTTTTTGGACAGCAATTGAGAGAACCCAACATCGAGTTTTGAATTACCCTGTACATTGCGGTCAACCCCAATTCGATATGGATCGAAGATTAATGATTCAGATCATGAAATATAGAGTACGATGAAGCGGTTGAGGGTGGAATATGCCTATAGAAAATTCAATTTCAGCAGTAGTGATGACACCAAATCTTTGCCCAGAGACAACAGTAGTCAAAGGCGGGTAGTTGAGGAAGCGGTTGTCATGACTTCCCAACAAGTGAAGAACCCAAATGAAGTTTATACCTTACTAGATACCGGTTTTAACAATTCTTTTATCTCTCCTGCTTGTGCTCAACGTTTAAACTTGACTTCAGAGAAATTAAACTTTGACTTATCTGTGGAGACTCCGTTAGGAGAAACCTTTATCATATCCACTGTTTATAAATCTTGCTTAATCCAAGTTGGCACAATGACATTACCTGTTGATCTTATCTCTTTAAAGATACTTGCATTTAATGTGATTTTAGGGATTGATTGGTTAACTACTCATCATGCCAAAATTGATTATTTTCGTAAGGTTGTTAGTTTTCATATTCCTAACCAACCTGTTATGCGAACTCAAGCAACCAAACCATTGAAGTCAAACACTTTCATATCAAGCCATAAAACCATTCGTTTATTGAAAAAGCGGAGGTTGAGCTTTCTTAGCCCATGTTATGGATTTGAATAAAGACACGTCGATTTGAATAAAATTTACATTGTTAGTGAATTTCTGACGTATTTCTGAAGAATTTCTGGCTACCCCAGTGTGATATTGAATTTTGTATCGACTTTGAACCCGATACAAAACCCATTTCTAAAATCTTTTATCGAATGGCTCTATTGAACTTCGTGAGTTAAAACCCAATCTGAGAGTTGGTACTCAAGCCTATCTATCTGGTGACTTATTTTGTGGAATGCACCAAAGCCAGACTCTCGTAGGAACTCTATATTTGTGTGGTGGTGGTAAAGCGATAGGTGCCATTGTGACGTCAATCCAAGATTGGGATATGAATCACATATGAGAAGCAACTTAAGTCGATGTCGAAATATCTAACTTCAGAAGCTTAATTGGTTCTTATCGGAGATTGTGGTGGAATTCTCGAATCCCTACTCCGTTAACTTAGTCGACTCGTAAAGATACAAAATTTCGTATGGAAGCGAGGAATGCGAGAAGATTTTCCAAGAGTTCAAGAGGCGACTCATTTGGCATTTGTTTCGACCATACTTATCTGGAAAAGCGAGCGTGGTAGGCGACGCGTTGAGTAGAAGATCGTGACATGCAATCACGAGTGCGATATTGTTGAACACAAAGACCTATTTTGTATAATTTATAAACGATAGAGATAGAGTTAAAGACTCTAGGGACCCACGTGATGATATACGAGTAGAACCAACTTTAATCGATAAAGTTAAAGCTGCTCAAGCTACGGACCTGGGGCTGATGCGTATGAAGAAGAAAGTGCAAGATGGTGTTATTCCAGAAGCAAGAATCGATTAAGAAGGAATACTTCGATTCAACTCTAGACTTTGCGTTGCTAACGATTCTGACTTGAAGCATAGAATCATGATGGAGGCACACAACACCCCGTTTGCAATCCATCTTGGGAGTACCAAAATGTATCATGATATTCGACATATATTTTGGTGGAACAATATGAAGAGAGAGATCGCGGAGTTTATCTCGAGGTGTTTAACTTGTCAACGTGTAAAGGCGGAACATCAAGTGCCAAAAGGTCCATTGCAACCACTTGAGATTAGGAATGGAAGTGGGAACACATTACTTATGGATTTCGATTCACGGGTCTTCCCAAGGTTTCTCAAGGTATAGATGCGATTTAGGTTATTGTTGATAGATTAACCAAATCTGCTCATTTCTTGCCTATACGTGAAACTTATTCCCTTGAATGTCTTGCTCGTATGTACGTGAACGAGATTGTGAGATTGCATGGCATGTCAATACCCATAGTTTCGGATCGTGACCCAAGATTCACTTCACGATTTTGGGTTAGCTTGCGAGAAAGTTATGAGCGCGGATTTCTGATTGATTCTGCATATACCATCCTCAAAGCAGACGGACAATCGAGAGAGGACTATTCAAACCCTTGAAGATCTATTAAGACTACGTGTCCTAGATTTCAAAGGAAGTTGGGATAAGTACTTTGCCTTTGGTGGAATTCTCCTACAACAACAGATTATCAAGCAAGTATAGGCATGGCTCCATTTGAGGCGTTGTATGGGCGAAAGTGTTGTTCTCCGGTATCTTTGGGGCGAGGTGGGAGAAAGCAACGTTGTTGGGACGAGTGAAAGACGCATGATTACTGAAAAGATCCAAATGATTCGACAACGTATTGAACCTGCAAGGATCAACAAAAGAGTTATGTTGATCTTCATCGAAAGGACGTAGAATTTAATATTGGGGATCATGTATTGTTACGTGTTGCTTCATGGAAGGGAGTTACAAGATTTGGAAAGAGAGGAAAGCTCAATTCAAGATTTGTTGGTCCATCTGAGATTCTTAACCGAATAGGAAATGTGGCCTATAGACTCGCATTACCTCCAAACCTGTCTCGTGTTCATAATTTTTTTCACATATCTACGCTTCGTAAATATGTGAAAGACCCAAACCACATTATTGAGTTAGAACCAGACGAGATAGCCGAAGATTTAACGTACGAGGAGGTACCTGTTAAGATCTTGGATAGGAAAGAGCATGTCCTACGCACCAAGGTTATACCACAAGTTAAGGTTTTGTGGAGGAACCATGCTATTGAAGAAATGACCTCGGAGTTAGAATCAGAAATGAAAGCGAGGTACCCTCACCTGTTCGAAAAACTAAGTACGTACGTCAATTTCGAGGACGAAATTTTATAAGGAGAGGAGGTTGTAAGACCCCAACTTATTATAAAAAAAATTAAATTTTCTCTATTAATTATTCTAAATTAATAATGTGTTAATTTGATATAATGCTTTGGTTATGGGTGAAATGTGTAAATTTTACAAAATAAGCAAGTGGTTATAAAATATTCATTTTTGTCGGGGAATATTCTTTTGGTCGTGGAATATTCTTTTTGTCGGAGAATGTAAGACCCCAACTTATTATAAATAAAATCAATTTTCCTCTATTTATTATTTTGAAATAGTAAGGGTTGATTTGATTAATGCGGTTAGTTATGGGTAAAATGCGCAAATATTTTAAATAAGCAAGTGGTTATAAAATATTCATTTTTATCGGAGAATGTTCGTTTAGTCGTGGAATATTCTTACTGTCGGGAAATATTCGTACGACGGCGCAACCTTGTGTGGGCCCCATAACGAAAAATGATTGGATGAAGGAAAATGATAAATATAAGTTGTTTATAAATAACGGCACAAATTTATTCACTGAATTATCTTGTTGGAATACTCGGTGGTTAAAAAACACGGTAGCTTTACGGTATTGCATTCAATTATTGATTCTTACGTAGAAAAATATTACTCAATAATTGTTACAGTAGATTCTTTATTCAATATTTTATTGATTCAATAATTCTACTAATCGATATTTTATATTATTGTTGTTTTGATAATTGTCATTCTACGAGTATTTTCATTATCGGATCAATAATTCTTATTATTTGAATAATATTATTAGATAACATTATTGGCAATGTCTAGAAAGTTTTGTCTAAGGAGAGGTATGGTCACACAATTTGCTGGTTGAGAAGGAGAAATTCTTATTGGAAAGCCCCCCCTCTTTCACAGGAGCTGCGTGGTTGTCGAGATTGTGATTCTATAATATTATTTGTGAATAATTAATTATTGATTTATATGATAAGAAAAATATTCATTTTATGTTGATATAGATGGAAAAAATTTTAAAGTGATAATTGTTTAAAATTGATATTTTATCTTTTACGATAAAATAATTCATTTAAATATATTGTTATATTTTAATAATATAATAATAGTGATATTTTACAATGAATGTGGGATATATGAATATATGAGGAGGAAGAGTATTTTTGTTAAAAAAAAAATATTCAAAACATATTTTTCATGTTTGTGGGCCCCATTTTTTGACTGAAATTTGATTATAGCCTGTAAAATCGTCCGTTTGTGGATTTCGGTCAATTTCTGTTTGGAATTTGGAAAAACTTTCTTCTGAAAAGTTATAGAGAATGAAATTGCCCATGGAAAAGACATGAGGTTGGAATTTTTACGATAAAAGGCTATTTATTATGAATTATTGAAGTTAGGATTAATTAATTATTATTTTTTGGAGTTTTAAATGGTTTTTACATGAAAAACGTTTTTTTTCTTTTGTTGAGGTGTGGTGATGCTTGGACTCAATTGGTGTGCGTAGGATGTTTAAGAATAAATATATTATTATTATATTAAATTTTACGCTTTTGGTGTTACAAGCATTTTCTATAAATAGGGTCTTGGGTTAGAATTAAAAATCACACCGTAAGCTGAAGTTTTCTCTCTATATTATCGGCGTATTCTTGTGAGTATTACGATACTTTGAGTATTGCTTTATCGGTCTGCAAGTTCCTTACGTTATATATCGATATTCCAAATTAAAAATCTTATTCTTTTTGAGGTAAGGGATATTATTTTTTTTAAAATGATATTATTTCTTCTAATATCATTATGCCGAATATTGGTAAGATTTTTCTTGTGAAATTCTTGTCTTTTAGTGTCGGAATTCTTATTCACGTATCTGACCTTTATTCACGATACGATCTTATTCACGAATCTGGTACTATTCATTGAAAAATAAATTTTTTTCCTTTTTCGTCCAAAATATCTATTATGGATACTAGCTTTGATTGTATTCATGTTTTGATCATTCTTGAATTTTACTCCACTATGATTATTTATGAGGTATTTTTGGACATACGTATAAGCGAAATACGAATCCTTGATATTTATTCTTTTGTTTCATTTGGATTCGCTTTTTTTTCTTTAAAATATTTTTCATCATCCTCGGTCTAAATGATGATATTATTGAATATCTTTGCTTTTGTAGTGCAAAGACTAATGTGATTTTGTGATGAATATCTTTTGGTATGTCAAAGATGTACATGTGTTTTGAGATGAACATGACCCGGTGATGAATATCTCTTTGGCACCAGTGCAAAGATGTATATTTGATTCTAGATATATATTGATTGATGTTATAGGGATAAAATATTGATGATGGACTTTTAAATTCATAGATAATAGTAGATTTTATTCTCTACATAACTCATCATGAATTATTATTTCATTGCGAATATTGATCCGAAACTTGTTGTCATTGTATTTTATCAGATTTTTTCCTGTTGAAGACTAACGATAATTTGTTCTATATTATCTTAGTCATAATATTCTTTCTTGGGCTAGTTAAGCTCACCCTTTTCCTTTTTGTTCCATTTTTCTTCTCGGGAGGCGAGAAATGCGAAGTCTTAGTCGGGGTATGGAATGAAGGTCTTAGAAAGTTGTTTTAGTAGTTCTCACCATTTTTGTAAAATAATATATCAATAATTATAATGAGGACTTATTTGGGTGTGAATATTGTACAGGCGGCAATATTTGTATTTAAACTCACAGTTTTTTCATGTTGTATTAATAAAGTTGTAGTTGTTTATGTACCATGTTATTGACGACACTAAATGGGTGATGTATACCTATTTTGGGGGAGTCACGGAGAATATTAGTACAACGGCGCAGCCATTCGTGGGGATCATAACAGAATAACTGTCGGATGAAAAAAACGACAAAGTATGAGTTTTATAAATAATGGCGTAGTTATTCTACAATTAACCTTTGTTGGAATACGGTGGTTAAAATAAAGTAATGTCGCGTGGTTGCATACAAAGATGGCACCAGTATTTACGTGATTGTTGAATTATTGATTAAATGACGTAAGAAAGCCTTTACTCAATAATTATTACGATGAATTCTTATTCAATATTTTATTTTATTGATTCAATAATTGATGCGTTGATATTTAATATTATTGTTGTTTCAATAATTGTCCACCGCACAAAAAGTATTTTCCATTATCGATCAATAATTCATATTATTTGAATAATATTATTAGATAACATTATTGGCAATGTCTAGAAAGTTACATCGAGAAGAGATTTGGTCACCTAATTACTTGTAGGTAAAGAGAAATCCTTATTGGAAAACCCCCTTTTCTCGAAAGCGGCTGGTTGTCATAATTGTGATTCTATAATATTATTTGTGAATAATTAATTATTAATTTATATGATAAGGTAATATTTATTTGATTTGGATATAAATGATGGATTTATTTATTTTATGTGGTTATAAATGAAGAAATTAATGCTGAGGTGTTTTATTAGTATTTTATCAAAAGGGAGGTATTAAAAATCACCCGTTTGTGGATTTCGGATATTTTCTGTTTGGAATTTAGAAAAACTCAAAGCTACAAAGTTGTAGAGAATTCGATTTCAGGCAGAATGGACATAAAATTTGTATTTTTCTGATAAACGGGCTATTTTCTATGAATTACTGAAATTTTGGAAAATAAAATATTTTTTATTAATTTATGGGTGGGACCCACTTTTGTGATTTAAAGCATGAGGGTTCTTTGGGATTTTTTCAAGAGTGGCATCTTTGGTCTTTGATGGCTAGCATGCGTAGAATTTTGAATAATAAAAATAATATTTTATTATTTTAGTCTCCTCTGTAAATTCTAAGCATTTTTCTATAAATAGACGCTTAGGTTAGAATTGAAAATCACACCAGAAATAAGTTTTTTTTCTCTCTAAATTATCGAGCATATTTTTGTGAGTATTTTGATACTTTGAGAGATTCTTGTTATTGGTACAAGTTTCCTTGATTTTCATCAGATATTCCGATCGGAAATCATCAGTTATTATGAGGTAAGGGATGTTATTTTTCTTCGAAATGATATTATTTTCTTCAATATCATTATGCCAAAATATTGGTTTGAACTTTTTAATCAAAGTAGGAACTTTTTTTGTGTCGTAGTTCTTATTCACGATATCTACTGTTGACTAATCACGATATCTGACAATATTCACGAATCGACACTATTCATTCGAAAAATAAAATTTTTCTTTTGTCCAAGATGTCTATTTTGGCTACTATCTTTGATTGTATCCATGTTTTGATCGTTATTTTTGAATTTCGCTTCACAATTGATTATTATGAAGTATTATTGATCTTGGATAAATTGTTATCTGAATCCCTAATATTTGTCCTTACGTCTCACTTTGGATTCATTTTCTTTAAAGTATTTTTCATCATCCTCGGTCTTAAATGATGATATTCTTTGAATATCTTTGGCTTGTAGTGCAAAAGATGAATGATTAATCGATGAATATTTTTTTGGCGAAGTGCAAAAGATAAGCAGTGTTGAGATGAACATGACTAATTTGGTGATATAAATGAATATCTTTGTGTCAGTAGTGCAAAGATGAATATTTGATTAAAGATTTATATTGATTGATGTTACTGAGGATAAAATATTGATGATGGACTTTTAAATCTTAGAAGATAATAGAATTCATTCTCTATATGACTCTTCTAATGGATTCTTTGTTTCATTTGCATTTGTTGATCTAAAACTTGTTGTCATTATATTTTATCGATTTTTTCCTGTTGAAGACTAATGATAATTTGTTGTATATTATCTTAGTCATAATATTCTTTCTTTCGGGCTAGTTGAGCTCACCATTTTCTTTTTTGTTTCATTTTTCTTCTCGGGGAGGAAAAACATCTGAGGATCGAGTCGGGTATGGAGTGATGGTTCTAGAAAGATGTTTTAGCGGTCCTCACTATTTACGTAAAATAGTATATGAATAATTGTAATGAAGGCTTATTTTTGAGTGTTGATATTATACAGAAGATAATATTTGTATTTAAACTCGCAGTATGTGTTTGTCGTATTTTGCACGACAATTGTATTATTGAAGTTGTAGTTGCTTTTCGTACCATGTATTTGGCGATTTCGAGAATGAGTGTTGTATACCTATTTTGGGGGAGTCACACCAAACTTGTGTTACAGCCTTGGCCGGTCACTTTTGACTGATTAAGTGAAGAAAGTGTGTGTTTTATTATGTATAATGAAGTTTGAGGTGTGCTTAGACACCTTTTTAAGTTTGAAATGCAAATGTAAATAAAAAATAAAATTTGAAGTACAAATTATGTTTTAGTCTATATTATATTGCCTTTGAAACCCATGCCCTAACCACATGCATTCCTACTCCAATTAAACACATACCTTACCTTTCTAATAATTAACTTACGTTTAGCTATCTAGATTTTTTGAAAGTGCGTACCTGTTTAGGAGCTAGAAAATGATATTTTCACAATAAAATTTTCGCTATAGATCCTATAATATATATAGCTATACAATTTTTACATCTATAACGACACTTTTATTTTAAAAATATCAAAAATTGTGAAAATATCATATTCTTATATATATGCATAAGAGTAATTTGCCTCGGAGAGAATATTATTATTATTATTAGGGTTTTAATTTGGGAGGAGGGGAATTTCAGGCGGCGGGAATTGTACGTAGAAAAGGTAGCCGGAAGGTGAGTTGTAAATGTGAGATACAGAGGGGACACGGTGGGTATTTTTTATTCTGGTTTTGAACTTTTAGGAAAGCTTTACTATTGACTCACTTCCACGGATCACAATTTCACAACTAGTGCAACGGCTGAAAATGCGAACTAGGGGAAGAGGAAGGCGGCAAAAGTCTGGCGACTGAAATTGAAATGATGAGAAATTAAACTAATTAAAAACCTCTTCTTTTTTCTTATGCTTGTTATTTTTCTCCTTATTGTTTTTTATTGTAATAGGATTATAATTACTCTTTATTGTGAGGTTTGTATTCTCATTTATAAAGTATGAGATATATTTTTTGATAAAAGTATGAGATATACTTGATATATATATATATATATATATATATATATATATATATATATAAATAATAGGCATTCAAAAAAATAAATAAATTATGGCATTTGTATAGATGAATAAATTTTCAATGTACTTGAGTACTAATTGGGCTTCAGAATTTTACACCACCGACAACATGCACAACCTATTCAATAAACCTATGATGCCGCGGCTTTCTTACTCTTTTTAATTCATTTGTAAATGAAGCTAGCCTTATTCTGGGATTAGTAATTAGTAACTATACAAAAGAGCAATGAGAAACTAGTATATTAACACTATAATTACTCAACTTTCCTTTGGAAACTGTACGAGGCTCCTGGCAAGTTTGTGTTATTGTGACGTACTGCAGGTACTGGTAGAAATTACTGATTTAACGGACGAGTCCTGAAACTGAAGCAGCCAGATGGGGAGAAGGCTGCTCGATCAGAGTCTGCATCAGGAGATGATCTTTCTTGTAAAGCAAGCATGCATATTGACCTTTATCCTGCAGCAAATTAATACTTTCATTTATTTCATCTTCCTTCATATAGGGGTTTATTCTCATGGCTCCAAGAGTTCTTGTTTGATGTACCTGAAGAAGCTCCTCCATGGTAATTACACCAACAACTTCTTCATTAGATGGAAAGTACTGTGGAATATTTTCTAAATCCAAAATACAAAATGAGCAACCTCTGTGGATGTCTTTTCTTGAATGTATATAGGAGTAGCTGGCATGGGGGACTTTTCTTAATCGGTTGTTCGCGGCCATCAGTCTTATCAGCAGCACGCGCGGTGGATTTACTAGCTATATTTTCTGTAGCTGCACTAATTAAAACCGTATACCGACCACAAGAAGACATAAATTCACAAATATATATAATAAAAATGTTAGATTCCTCTTACACCAAACAACTCGTGCAAGTCTAAAGCTAGCGTTCTGATGAAGTGAGGATACATAAACTACTGAATGTTTTTATGCAACTTAAAGAAAATGTGATGATCATTTTAGTAAAAGGAAAATTGATGATGACAATTAGCTAGGGTGCTTTGATTTGAACAAGTTTAAAGCTTACTCCAGGCACAGATGGTTCATTAGAAGACATAGTAAAATCGGTATTATACCAATCAACCAATAGAGGCAACTGAACCCCAGCAGAGATTTATCCTGACTATATGGAAGAGGAGCCCTTCACTGAATTTCTGCTATAATTAACGGGAGAATTCTCCTTTGTCGTAAACGTATTTTTCTTAAACATATAAGAGAAATGCAACCTGTGGTCTTCCTTACCCAGGAAGTTTTCTTATCATCATTTTTCTCAAAGGGACAACATCTTCTGGGTCAACTGTTAAGATATTTTTTGATCACCTGCCCGAGATGGATAAAATTAGGTAAGAAAACCATGAGAGTACGTACTGAGCATAAGTTATTTATCGTTCACAATTAGAATGCATGAAAACAAAAGGAAAGAATTTTAAAAGGTTCTCCTCTCCAATCCCTATACAAATCAGAAGTAAAAAGAGCAAGAAAAGCACTCAACGAGGCAAGGAAGTTTGTTCACATTAGCTAAATATGAAGGGGAATTTCATCGCGATGCACTCTTTCACGTTGAGATCATAATGAATGAATTTATCTCAAATGATGGCACACATGTCATAAAATTGCAGTTTGCTTTACTTATTATGCAAATATTTTGATCATGTAACAGAAAAAAATGAATTACGTAATAATCCCGATGATATTTGTTGGATTTTTAGAATACACATGTAGGAACTCTACTATGGCCCATTGTCATGATAGCATTCAAGGTCTCCCTGTGTAGAGAGAGTGAGAGTTAAGCTTATCATGTGCAAACTATACTGATAAAATAAAGACTAAAACACAATTTGCATCCCAAATTTTACGGTCTATTTACTTTTGCACCTCAAATCGAAAAAGGTGTCTAAGTACATCCCAAACTTCATTATACGTGACAAAACGCACACTTTTTTCACTTGACCGGTCAAAAGTGACCGGCTAAGGCTATAACACAAGTTTGGGGTGAAAATTGTCTTTTAGTCTTAAAAATTGGCAAAAATAATTAATTTTAAATAAAATAAAATAATTTTAAAATAATTAATTTTAAATAAAATAATTAGTTTTAAAAAAATTAATTTTAAAATAAAATAATTAAAAAAATAAAATTAAAATATATATTTAGAATTAATGATTAATAATTAATCATTAACTTGTAAAATTATTATTTTTTATTTTTAAATTAATTATTAATCATTCAGTTAAAAAATCATTACCTTGTAAAAAATTATATTTTCCACATAAAAAAATTTTGTTTTTGTTTCTATAAATAAAATTTTGTAAAAACAAAATTTTAAAAAATAGGATTTTTCAAAAACAGAATTTTGTAAAAACAGATTTTTTTTAAAACAATTTTTTAAAAAAACAGAATTTTATTTTGTTTTAAAAATTTCTGTTTTTGTTTTTTAAAACAGAATTTTATTTTGTTTTTAAAAATTCTGTTTTAAAAACAAAACTAGAATTTTTTGAAATTGTAAAATAAAATTCTGTTTTTGAAAAATTTTGTTTTAAATTTATTTTTTTTTACAAAATTTTGTTTTTAAAACAAAAACAGAATTTTTTTTATGTGGCAAAAATGATTTTTTTAACCGGAATGATTAATAATTAATTTTAAAATAAAAATAAAATAATCATTTTGCAAGTTAATTATTAATCATTAATTCCAAATATTTATTTTAATTTTATTATTTTAATTATTTATTTAAAATTAATTTTTTTATTTTTAAAACTAATTATTTTATTTAAAATTATTTTATTTATTTAAAATTAATTATTTTTGCTAATTTTTAAGACTAAAAGACAATTTGCACTCCAAATTTGTTTTACGGCCTTAGCCGGTCACTTTTGACCGGTTAAATGAAGAAAATGTGCGTTTTATTACGTATAATAAAATTTAAGATATACTTAGACATTTTTTTTAATTTAGAGTGTAAAAGTCAACAAGGATATAATAATAACCCATAAACTAGCCGGGAATAATAATAAACCGCAAAGAAAGCATTCCATCTAGCTAGATCAATGAAAAATGCCTTCGAGATAGGTGTCATGGCATCTTTTGCAGTCAATTCGAGTGCTCCAGAAATTATAGTTGTCTCATCATATGTCAAGTCCCGAATTAGGATGTGTTATGTTTCCAAAACGCATAATAATTTGTATTATTATTATTTATTTATTTGTTGACGAGGGCACTAAGTGATTCAAAAACATATGGAGATGCGGGGGATCGAACCCCGTACCTCTCGCATGCAAAGCGAGCGCTCTACCATTTGAGCTACATCCCCGAATGATGAAACATGGGATATATTTCCAATAATGTATTTTTCAACACTAGCAAGAGTATAGAAAAATTGAAAAAATTAATGCAAATGAATCTTCTTCTATTATCAGAGCCAGGTTTCGATCCTGGGACCTGTGGGTTATGGGCCCACCACGCTTCCGCTGCGCCACTCTGATTATTGACAATAGCTGAATTGAATACATTCTTATATCATAAATTAAAGGAAGAAATTCTTACTTAAATATGATGACCGACTAGTGACTTATTGAATAGGATAAGAAGTGGGGTAGAGAAAAGATAGGAATGAGAATAAAATTTTAATCAGTTTATGATAAGTTAAATAATAATAATAATGAAACAGCTAGTTTCATTATTAATAATAATATATACAAATAGAAACCTTTTCCTTTATTTTATTTTTAACCGTTAAATTGAAAAAGTTATACTACTAGGTGGTCACACACCTTGGAAAATGGGCTGTTTAATTTAAAAAAATAAAATAAAATGGTTAATTATTTTATTTGACTTAATTTGTTTAGTTAATTATTTTATTTGAGTTAATAATTTAATTTGAATTAATTAATGGGTTGATTATTCTTCTTTTTTTGTTACTTAATTGAGTTAATTATTTTAATTGGTTAGTTAAGAATTAATTATGTATGTATTTATACACCGGCCCTTAACATATACAGTGTCATTTTTTTTGTAATTTATTTAGGATATTAGTTGATTAATTTAGGGTTTGTGGGCCCAAGTGCAAAATTAGGGTTCACATGATCTAATTGAATTAAATGCACAATTAGGGTTCCACGACCTCATTAAATGTGCAAATTAGGGTTCGCGATAACCTAATGGAATGAAGATGGAAAAGTCGAGAAATAAATGTGCTAGGACGGGATAAGCCTCCACGTGTCCCGAGGCGGAAGACTAAATGGAAGCGACTCGTTTTGGGAATTGATTGAGGATTGGATTGGTGGTATTTGAAGAATGAGCGATATGAGCATTATTACAGGACTAAAGGGTATTTTACGGAATTTTTCGAAATCATGTGCCTTGTGGCATGACTACTTTCCAAAGAACCCTATAAATACCCCTTCTATTCCATTGGAAAAGGACACACAAGACTTGGACCCTTTTGGTGACTTAAAGGCTTGGATTTTCCACCTAAAAGCACTAAAGAGTTGAGACTTCTCTTGGACTCAAGACTTGGACTCTTGGAAGATCAAAGAGACCCTTTTGGTGACTTAAAGGCTTGGAGATTCCACTAAAAGCACCAAAAGGGTTTGGACATTCTCTCAACTTGAAGGACTCGAGAAGGCTCTTGGAATCCTGTTACCCTAACACGGTTCCGGATTCAGGAGTTACGCCACAGCGTCGTTAGAGTAATCGTCCACTGTCATTCTCCCTCTTGATCAATCAATCAATTAGTACTTTTTCGTGGATTTCTCTCCTCCTCACCAACACGAAACCCTAACCCTAAAGAAGGTACGATTTCTTGCCCACATTCTTTTTTGGCGACTCACTTTGGGGAGGTGTAGAATTCGTGAAGGGTATGCCCACAACTTCGAAGTGGGAGAACTACAGGAAGAGCCACTTCACCAACAAATAGCGTTACCTCACCCGGATCCAGTTCCAAGGCAAGTAACTCAAGCATTCCAAAGCAAATCTGGATTTTGACCAACCACTTATTAAAGACGCGGAAGGGAGTTCAACATCACTATACATAGCCAATCAACAACAAACCAACGCAAAAAAGGCAAGACGAGGATGCAAGTGGAGAACAAATGAATGTTGTGCTGTTGGAGATGCTCAAAACATTGAAGGAAGCACGGGAAGGACAAGGTATGATGATGGCCATGATCTTTGGAGATCTGAAAGGAAAGAAGAAGAGATGTGGAATTTATGCGAGAATTGATGCAGATCCCTACCTTGAAGCCATGTTCCCGTGCAATTCGCATGGAGAACAAGTAGGAGAGAGGACAACAACAATGGCAAAGAACAACAAAGAGAACCAGATTGTACCTCCATTGGCGGAAAGTCAATCGGTTCCGAGAATCAACTTGGAGCTCGAAGCGGTGATGACGGGCCTACAACCTAGGTTGGAAGCAAGCCCGACCTCAAACGAACATCATCCCATCATTTTCACAGTGCGAATGCCAAACATTCCAAGCAATGTCCGGTGAGTGAGCAATGACTTCCACGATTGCGGTTTATGCGTGATCTGGCGTGCATCGACAACCAACCTCTACCATACACATTGCCGATGCAGCAGTATATCACAACACCCCAGAGAGTTCACGCCACAAGCCAGTACGTGACGAAGGATGATATGATCGACGTGATCAATCAACTTCGCAGACAGACATCTCGACCCTCGGAGTTAGACTTTACTCCTCCTTACCCTGCACACATTCGGAGGCAACCTTACCCGCAAGGGTATATTGAGCACCCACCGCAGGTTCCAAAATCTGATGGGGAGAAAGGAAATGCCGGAGAACACGTTGCCGAGTTCGTAGAAAGTCGATGTCTCCATGGCTAGGATATGATGAAGTAAACAACCACAACTTGTTGATGAGGAATTCAACAAGACTTTGGACGGATAGTGCCTTGATTTAGTACTACAATTTGGAGAAGGATCGAGTCCATGATTGGGATGATCTAAAATTGCAATTTTAAGAAATTCTTTATCTGCGAAGCGGTAACCATCGTAGAGCTCATGCGATTCAAGCGGAAGCAAACGAGGCTGTCCGCCGATTATGTGGATAGGTTGAGGGGCCCAACACGAAGTGTGCGAGCCAATTGAAGAAAAGAACTTGGTTAAGATATGCAACAATGGTGCTTTAGGCGCTTCAAGCCCCACCTCATCACCAAGGCTTGTGATTCCTTCATGAAATCTCTTATCTTTTGCACAAGACTTGGGGAATCATGACATTTCCCACTAGTCATGCGATGGATACATGGAAGAAAGAAGGGCGACAAGAATGTGGTTTTAGTGGATTCTCGGTCAAAATCACAAGGGCAAGAGGAGAAGAATGAGAAATTTGAGCGAAGCGAGAGAAAAGACAGAGGACAAGTATACTAGAATGCCAGGCCCGGAGGCTATCACATGCTGGTGAGAAGGCGTTGAGAGCACTGTACGAACAATGGGTCGAAATGCGGAGTAGTGAAACCTCAAGGCCCGATCGGTTATATCGAAGAAATGAAAAGAAGATCGACTTATGTATACCACCAATCGCAGGCATTCCACTATGGATCATTACGATCTACGGAGGATATACCAAAGCTGGCGGTGGGGAGATTGAACTAGGAGAAAAGCGTGCAACACCATCACCCGTAGTGCGATCCTCGTAAGTCGAGAACTCAAATATTGGCTCTACGTACCATCGAACAAACTTTGAACTACGGATGAATTAAAAATCCACCCAAGATGGTGGTCCACCAAAATGTAGGTTTAATTCTCTGGAATATCCTTTCTTAAGTAAATTGGATGACCAAGGGAGGAGAGCACAAGAATTGACGGAAAAAAAACCCACCCAAGATGGTGGTCCACTCTAAGCGGTGGTCAAGTCCTCTTCAGATGCACTTGCCAAGAAATTGGGCGACCCAAGTGACGACGCACCCGATTTCAAGTCCTCGTGATCATGACTTTGCCAAGAAATTGGACGACTTCAGTGACGAGGCACCGATTTCAAGTCCTCGTAGATTACACTTGCCAAAATATTGGGCGACCCAGTGACGAGGCACCCATTTTCAAGTCTCGTGAGGTGCGACTTGCAAGAAATTGGGCGACCAGTGACGAGGCACCCGAGTGTTACACTTTATCATCAAAAGTGAATGAGGGCTTTTGAATTATAAGCCCTCGGACAGAAAAAGTTACACTTTATCTCTAAAAGTGGTGAACGTTATGCTTTCAAACCAAAGCAAGATTTATTATATATGAAATGTTATGCTTTTCGTTAAAAGCAATTTTATTATCAATAAATTGACAAACTTTCACTTATACTTGAACGCTTTTTTAAAAAATTTCTTAAAAAAAAAAAAAGGAAAAAGAAAAGAAAAGTATAGATTCAAGTGTTAGTTTGTATGAAATAAATGTACATGATTTTACGATCTGAGAAATGAAATAACTCACTGACGAGTTCATGATCCAAAGGTCATGACACTGTCGAATTCAAAAAATAGAGGAATACCTAAAGCTTGGTCTTCGAGGACATCAATAGGTCTTCGATCTTATCGAGAGATCTTCAAGGCTATTATCGGGCCTTCGATCTTTATTGGGCCTTGAAGCTATTTAGCAGGTCTTCAACACTATCGAGGACTTGAGGCTATCGGGCCTTCAAGTTTATCGAGCCTTCACGAAATGTTTGGTTCTCAATGACTTCTTGATTCCAAAAGAAAGAGGAATTTCAAGAGATGGTAAGAAAGATTAGATCGAAGATTTTCAAAATATCCGGAGAGCTCCTCTAAGGCTCGCCGCCTTCTAGGGTTTGCTCCCTAGAGGTTCTCTCTCCTAGGACTTTCGTTTTGAGGATTGCAAAACATCAAGTCCCATGAAGTGTTGAACAATTGGAATCAAGACTTCAACACTTATAATATTTTGCGCGATCATCTCACCAAAGGCGTGACTCACGCTTGAGGGCAAATACTTACCAAGAAAGAGGGCATAGACATCCTCCAGAGTAAAGGTGCATTCACCCCAATCGGTGATGAATATGTAGGTCCTATTGGATATGAATGTTCCTACATATTTGGATGCAAAGTTATCCACATAATCAAGATTCTAAGTAGCTAGTCAATCCAATGTTGCTATTCTTGAAGGTGGTTAGATGAATCAGACAAGAAGTCATCCCAACTTCCATAAGTTCGATTGGATATAGAAACAAGCCTTCCTTCATGGTGGAGGAAAAGTTATGCAGGCATAAGTTTAGACTTGCTTCAAAAAAGGCAGCGAAAAGACCAAAGGAGGGAACCCTTTCCCAATCATTGAGAAAGCGGGGCCTCTTGGATTTGTTCCCAAGTCTGCGAGAATGTTCAACGAGGAGGAGGGCAAAAAAAAAGAGAGAGTTGACATATAAGGGATCTAAAGAAGCAAGGAAGGGATGTCAAATAAAGTACTTGAGCTCGAAATGCTCACCATGCCAAAGAGGAATATCAAGAGTAAAGCTTCAAAACACACGAAAAGAAGATGAAACAATGTCGAGAAAGAGTTAGGGTTCACCCCACAGGTTCGGCTCCACAGGGTTCGGCTCCCTGAAGCGGTTTCAACTTTACATCTAGAGCATTTTTTCTTCCTTCGTGTTCTTCGATGAATGAAACGTCAAGTCTTTCTTTATTATCAGAGGAAAAACCAAGATGTAATCAAGGTAATGGGGCTCGGAAGACAAAAGAAAGATTGAGGAGTCCTAAAAAAAAAATTTGTAGGGTTCGCCCCCACAAGGGTTCGACCATGTTGGCTTTGTAGGTCTCTCTCACTAGCCCGTTTTGATATATTATGGGCTCAGAAACTCCAAACGAGTCAAAAGTTATGATCAAAATAGTAATTCGCTCCTCCAAAAACTTCATCTTTTCATTAAAACTTCATTTTTCCATAGGGTTCGGCCATGTTTCCTTAGGCTACCTAGGGTTCGGTCATATTGGCTTTGTAGAAATTGATGGTCGATATCTTCATTTTGATATATTATGGGGCCGAAACTTCAAACGAGTCAAAAGTTATGATCAAAATAAGAAGCTGCTCTTCAAAAACTTTATTTTCCCCATAGGGTTCGGCCATGTTGCCTTAGGCTACCTAGGGTTCGGCCATATTGGCTTTATAGGGCTCGTCGATATCTTCGTTTTGATATATTATGGGCCCCGAAACTCAAACGAGTCAAAATTTATGATTAAAATAGTAATTGCTTCCTCTCGAAACTTCATTGTTCCCTAGGCCATGTTGCCTTAGGCCACCTAGAGGCACGACCATGTTGCCTTAAGCCACCTAGGGGCGGCCATGTTGCCTTAGGCCACCCATGGGTCGTTCTTTTCACCCCTTAAAAAAAAAAAAATCTATGTGAAGCTTGACGGTAGTATAGTCTTTGATTATGTAAGCCTCATTACTGAAAACATTACCTCCTTCATACATTTGAGGTCCTGTTGCTCTATCAATCAATTGCTTGAAATGAATGCTCCTTTCGCATGAAGATTTTCCAAAAGATAAGTATCTTTGAATTCATTTCTAAATAAAATATATAAAGATATTATTTGCTAAATATAAAGAAGATTTAGTTTTATTCCCGATAAGGGTAATTTTTGAAAATAGATTATTTATATGCATATATATATTTTATATATATATATATATATGTATAAATAAGTAAAATCTTTTGCTTTCAATTAAAGAAAGATTTGGTTTATTTCAAAATATAGAAAGATTTGATTTATTTCCAAAACAAAGAAAGCTTTGATTTTATTTCCAAAATAAGATTAAGATTTGATTTATTTCCAAAACAAAGAAAGCTTTGATTGTATTTTCCAACATAAGATTAAGATTTTATTTTATTTTGAAAAAAATAATATTAATTAAGTCGATTTACCAAAAGAAGGATTTTATTAGATTAAAATTTATTTATATTTGATTATATTTCCTTGTTTAGTTGCGGAAAAAATAAAGAAACAAATATTGGACAAGATATGGAAAGATTTTTGGAGAAGTTCCCGATTTGTACAGAAAAGAGCCTGCAAAATCATTCAAAGGCTTATAATTTTCTTGCACGATAAATACTATTTGGGAATGCGACTCTGCATGTGAGGGGCAAATGTGGGCCCAAGTGCAAAATTAGGGTTCACGTGACCTAATTGAATTAAATGCACAATTAGGGTTCCACGACACTCATTAAATGTGCAAATTAGGGTTCGCGTAACCTAATGGAATGAAGATGAAAAAGTCGAAATAAATGTCTTAGGCCGGGATAAGCCTCCACGTGTCCGAGGCGGAGAAGACTCGTGGGGCGGCTCGTTTGGGAATTGATTGAGGATTGGATTGGTGGCATTAGAAGGACGAGAAGCAATATGAGCATTATACAGGACTAAAGGGTATTTTTGGAATTTCCACGAAATCATGTGCCTTGCATGACTACTTTCAAAGAACCTATAAATACCCTTCTATTCCATTGGAAAAGGAACACACAAGACTTGGACCCTTTTGGTGACTTAAAGGCTTGGATTTTTCCACTAAAAGCACTAAAGAGTTGAGACTTCTCTTGGGACTCAAAACTTGGACTCTTGGAAGATCAAAGAGACCACTTTTGGTGACTTTAAAGGCTTGGAGATTCTACTAAAAGCACCAAAAGGGTTTGGACATTCTCTCAACTTGAAGGACTCGAGAAGGCTCTTGGAATCCTCATTACCCTAACACGGTTCCGAATTCTAGGAGTTACGCCACGCGTCGTTAGATAATCGTCCCACTGTCATTCTCAATCTTGATCAATCAATCAATTAAAAGTACTTTTCCAGTGGATTTCTCTCCCACGCCTAACATTTAAACCCTGCTTACCTAAAGAATCGATTTCTTTTACGGGGGTTTAATAGTGGAATAAAAGTTAATTTGAATAAATGAGACAATGTTAAAGAGAAAATAAGAATCAATAAAGGAGTAGAGAATGAGAAAATAATTTTATTTTTAAATCTAAAAAGTAACTGCTTCCAGTATTATTTAAAGAGTAAAATGAGAAAGCAAAAAACGGCACTATTTTATTTACCCAAAACAACTACTATAACTCTTCTCCTCGGACTTTAAAATACTGTTAATTCAGCGCACGCATGGCGCGTGGGGTACTAGTTATATTTTGATCAGGACAGGATGACCATCAGGTATGCAGCTTCCGTTCATTCACACAGGCTGTCAGTTTTCCCGTTAAACTTAAAAGGGGAGAATTCAAAAATTAAAAAAAACCTATAAAAATATTCACATTAGTTCACCGCCATAAACTGGCGATCGGAGAGCCAAAACAACCCTCGTCCGCCCACCGGCGCAGCCTATCGCCACCAGCCATCGACTCTACGAAAATTCCCACCCACGTCTCGCCTCACCTTCCTTTGCGTCCGTATTTATCCCTGAAACAAACCAAAACAATTTGCTGAAAGCAGCGAAGCGCATTCGGGAATTGGATTCCGTCCCGGAATGGATAATCCAATTCCTTTTCCGGAAAAGCTTTTCCGCCCAAAAACTGAAAAAGTGTTGTTTTCATTGTTTGAAAATTAAATCAAATGAATTGTGCTGCTGGGGCATCAACTACATCATCATCAACAAATTGCAATCGAACATATTTCATTAATTCCACCACACTGGGGATTCGCCCTACATTCGATTCCATCTGTCAGCAACCACTATTGTTGAGTGTCCCCAAAACCAAATCCAAATGCCTATTTAAGAAGTACGCGATGCGAGTTGCCAAGCGTTCCATTGCATTCTGCTTCTCTCTTCTCTCTCCTCTCCAGTTCAATTCCCCCCTCTACTCTTCTTTAGTTCTAGGTTGCCCTCGAACTTTTACTCAATCACCAATCAGAAGAAAAGGAATTCGTGCCGAAGGTTTGTTGCTTTTTCATGAATTTTGCTTGAATTTTTAATTAGATTTTATTTAATATGTTGTCGTTTTTATTCATTTGCTTGTTATAGATAATTCTAGGGTGCTTTGTTTTACTTTTGGTGGATTGAGTAGTTAGATTTCTTGTTTCATTGATTTTGTTGAATTACTTTGCATGCATGATTTTGATTTTACTTTTGTGGATGTGATGTCTATATATTTTGGTGTAAGATTTAATTAGTTTGGTTGATCCATTATTCTATAACTGGTTCATGCTTGCAAGTTACTTGTTTATTGATCAAATTTGTGGTACTACATCATATCCTGTGCAATAATGCAATCCAAATTCATCTAGCCTACTGCTGCCCTATAAGTTACTTGTTTATTTATCAAATTTGTAGTACTCCGTCATATCCTGTGCAATAATGCAATCCAAATTCATCTAGTCACTGTCTAATGCCCACTGCTATTTTTTATTTTTGAAACCTGTTGGATTGAGTGTAATAACCCAATTTTCTATTTCTTACTCGTAAAGAATAACTCTATATTCCTATCTGTTTGATATGATTACAGCATGTATAAGCTTGTTTAGATGAAAATAATTGATATTAGGGGTGAAATATATCGGAATCATTCCTTTATGAAGTGCTCTTTCTTTTATTCTTTTTCCCAATCATTTGAAACTTGTTTGACATGTGCGATGCATATGTCATCGTAGGTTTCAGTTTTTTTTATTTTTGTCTAAGTTTCTCTTTCAGTGACACTTTTGTTGATGACTTGTTTGATTTGACGTGATAGATGCCCGTGCTAGTATTAAAGACTGACAATTAGGATCCCCTTTATTTCTTTTTAGCCATGATTTTTTTAAAGACAACTTTGCTCGAGGACCACGTGGAGTTTCTAGTGTATCTTGTGAATAAAGGCATGTTTTTTTTAAGACAACTTTGCTCAAGGACCATGTGGAGTTTCTAGTGTATCTTGTGAATAAACTCTCATGGCCTTCCCATTTCAGCAAGAATGTCTCCTTTCTAATCTTGTTCTGATTCTGAAAAATGTGTCATCATATGAAATTAAGCAAGAGTATACCACTTAAGATACTTGCTTCTAAGTTTCCTTTTTTTTCCCCCTTTTATGTAATCATTTATGGAAACACTTCATTTAGGAATTAACCCTGATGTGATATGTGTACTTAGATATTATCTAGATATAACCTCATAAAATATATGCAACAGTTAAATGCATATTAGTGCACAGTACATGACATATTTCTTTATAAAACATGGTGCCCAATCACAAAGTCCCACATCGGAACATGTGTCATGGACTGTGGTGGGCAAAATGACCCAACTGGTGCTCTTGGATAGTGGATTGAGCCTTAATCCAGACCCGGGTTTGGCTTGGGTGGTTATACGCATTGTACTGTGTGTTAAAACGTGTCGCAATTTCTGGTTCTTACAACATATTGTTCGTAGTTTTCTAAGTTCTAAAGTTATACATTAATCATTAGGGTACAATTTATTAATATATCAGCTTTATAGCAACTAACAATTGATTCGTTAAATGTTTTGGTCAGATTTCCCTTTGAAATATCGCATCACTTGTATGTGCTTAGGTAGTTACTATGAGTTCATGCTGGCTGATCGCAGTTTGCCATGCCTTATGCATCATGGTTATATAGTAAAGCCACTCTCAGGGATAATTATTTCTATTTTTCTATTTGTTTATAACAGGAGCCAATCAGTTGAACACAAGTTTTACAATGGACAGTAAGTGCATGGATGAGAAAATCTCAGAGTTACCGATATCTACTTGCTGTCATGGAACTCAGAATCCATATATTTGGTCATCTCCAGAAGGAGGGCGTAAAGTTGAAATCGGCAAACAGATTTTCTGCAATAGATCCTTAAATATGAAGAATATAGTTGCTGTTGGGTTCGACATGGATTATACTTTGGCACAATATAAGCCTGAAACATTTGAATCTCTTGCTTATGAAGGCACAGTCAAGAAGCTAGTCTATGATTTGGGGTATCCTCAAGAGGTTTGTTTTTCTACACACACACACAAAGACTAATACATGAAAGCACAATCACACAAACACTTTTCACTATATTTCACTATTTGCTAAGAAACTTGGATTTCATTGTGTTTCCTTTCAAAAAGAATGTGTACCCTATATTTTTTCCGTGAGAGAGAAATTTAAAAATAGATTGTACTTTTCTTTAGTACTATGAATTTCTTTGGTTTACCTTTCCATTTCGAACAAGTCCTCTTTTATTAATGATTATTTCTATTTAGTTATTACTACCTCTGTTCCGCACAATTTCCAATTGTTTTTGTTCCAAAAACACTCTCATTTCTTTTGATAATTGTATTAATGACAGAATGTTCTCAAGTTTACCATCATAATTTCATTATCATTTCAGAAATCAGGGGTAAACGTGAAAGGATAAAATCCTTAAAATTTATAAATTTTACAATGGGATTTTTGTGGAACAGAGGGTGTATTTTTTGAAGTTTCTAGAGTCTGACGTCTAAACCAACAGCCTACTTGACAAGATTGTTTTCCCGTTTTGTAGTTGTTGGAGTGGTCTTTTAATTGGACCTACATGGTCAGAGGCTTAGTTCTTGATAAAAAGAGAGGCAATATATTGAAGGTTTGTGTTTCTTGATTGCTCAATAGCTTATGTCCATAATATGCATTTATTGTTAGTCTGAATATATATTGGTAGTTCTACTTGTTTTTCAGTTTTGTGGATACGTATATTTCTATACTTTTCATATTTATCTTTTGCTTATTTATCCCACAGATGGATCGACATAAATATGTCAAAGTTGCATATCATGGATTTAAGGAAATGTCAAAGGAAGATAAAGTTGCTACATATGGAAGCACTTTGATACGAGATGCGTTTGATGAACCTGATTATGCACTCATTGATACCCTTTTCTCATTGGCTGAAGCATTTTTGTTCGCTCAACTTGTTGATTTCAAGGACAGCCACCCTGAATTAGTTCCAGAAGGCACAAAGTAAGGAGTACTACTATTCATCCAACTTTGAATTTTATTTCATTAAGTTTCTAAAAGTGATGATCTAGTTCTGTAAGGTATTCAAGGCATAAAGCATACAACTGATTGCCCCATTTTCTTTCTCTTTTCTAACTTCTTGTGTTACGAATAATGTTCATTGAAGAGTGCAAGGTGCAAAGAATTAGAGCTCTTTTTTGAAAAAGATATAAAAACACAAAACAACTATAATCAAATGATACCAAATCAAGCTCAAAAGGAAAACACTTCAGGCAAAGGGGATTCGAGTTGGTGGGGATTTGGCATGGCATGCACACACTTTTGCATTATTGCACACATTGTAAATTTTTATTGCTTCTACAGCTGTAAATTTTAGTTGCTGCAATTATGGGAGCATAAAGGTTAATAACCAAAATAACATAATATTATTTTCCTCCTTAGATTCACAACTATTTTTTTCATCTTTCCTTTTGAGATCTGACTTTTTCCTGGACAAGGATCAATTTTTACTCTATATGCAATAAATAGTATATATAGCAAAAATAGTATATAAAATAAATAAATAGTATAGTATTTTTGTTGGGAATATTAATTAACACCAGCCTCGTTATTTGTCTTTATTAATGCTACATGTTACATGCCCACAGCTATTCTAGTTTGTACAAAGATGTTCGAGCTGCAGTGGACCTGTGCCATCGCGATGGAACTTTGAAGGAGATGGTTGCAAAAGATCCTAAAAGGTATCAAAAATGTTTTTACAGAAGTAATTTGGAACAAATGAGCTTTTGGATGCATTTTACGTTTCCATGAATTTGCAGTTTGTTGGTAATATTATGAAATATGATGGTATCTACAGAAGTCCCACCACCCCCGCCTCCACCAAAAAATATAAAAATATATATATAAAAAGCAATAATAAGCAACAATAATTTTCTTTTAACTAAGTCGAGAGAACCTCACCACGCTTAACCAAAAGATTTTAGTCCAAGACCTCGTGATATGTTCTCTTTTGGCTTCATTATTTTAGTCTCTCCAATTTTAGACCTTGTCATATATCACCTTGTTCCTAAATTTTTGAATCTATAGTAGGAAAATAAGGTAATCATAAAACATAAAAATGTTTTTTAGTTTATTGTTTCATTATCATAGTCTTAGTTAACTATTTTGCTGTTTGTATGCTAGGTATATTAATGAGGATTTCTCAATAGTTCCTATGTTAAAAATGCTAAGAGATTCGGGCCGTGCAACATTTTTGGTGACAAACAGGTAATATATTTATATGTATTTACTTATATGGCTTCAAATTCCAAGGTTGAGATGCACTATTAGTGAAGTTTTAAAGTGAAGTATTATATATATATATATATATATATATATATAGAGAGAGAGAGAGAGAGGAAGGATCAAGAGCACTCCCCTTATCTAGCACTCATCCTTAAATAACACTCATTTATTAATATGTCGTTTTGGAGATTCTTTTAAGAGAGTGGTCCCACTTGGTTTCCTTTTATTTACAAAAATACCACTCGCGGCCCCACTTGTCTTTTAAAAGAATCTCCAAAACGACGTAGTTTTAATAAAGCAGTGCTAGTTAAGGAGGAATATTAGATAAGAGGAATGCTCTTGATCCTTCCTCTATATGTATATATACACATACATACATGTGTATATATACGCACACATGCCCGCAAACATATATATGTTGTGCATCGTCTATTTGTTCACTAGATTACAGGGGAAAATGAGTGAATGCATTTTGTTTTTTAAGTTTCCATTTTCTAACAATTTGAATTTTGACATCTTTACTATTCAGCCTTTTAGGCGGTATATTAATGTGTCACTTTATGTGTTTGATACTAACTCCATCCCAAAATGAGGGCCCACATTGTCTTTGTCATGTCCCAAAATGATAGCCCATGTTCAGTATCATTGTACCCCAGATCCTTTATACTTGTGCATGTTTAGTCTTGGTCATTAATTACGTTCATACTTTTTTTCCTTAAAACTTCATTCTTTAAATGCTGACTCTCAGTTTGGGACGGATGGATTACTACTTGTACATGGAAAGAATTTTCAAACTAATTAATCTTGCACATTTTTTAATGCACATCTGGATATTTATGGAGATTAGTTACTCCAGTGTGTAATGCATATAATTTCTGTTGGTCTGTGTTTTCTATATGAATGGATCTATTTGGTATCAGTCATAATTCTTTCTTAAAGTTAAATTATATGAGAAATGTATTATTTTCATTGGTATTTTTCTATACATTATTTTATCATTTCAAGCTAGTTACAAATAGTGCCAGATATTTCCATTTCATTCAGAAGACCTGCTCCATCTGTGACATATCTGAATACTCTTCTCATCTTTTATGTTGTTCACAAGTCATCAGGGGCCTTTTCATACTTATCACCTGCTCATTCCAGCTGGATAATGTTTTTATGAGTGAATCAGTCACAACTCACTATTGTTTCATCCTTCTTTTCATTTTCTTCCTGGCTAAATGCTGCAATCAAATTGATTTTAAGGTGTTAGTTTTTCTGAGTTTGGGCTATACTCATGCTAAGATAATCAAGAATGTTAACTATATTTGTTGCAGCTTGTGGGATTATACAAATGTTGTGATGAACTTTCTCTGTGATCCTAATCCTCTGGGTGGTAGCCGCAGTTCAAGTTTTGATTGGCTTCAGTACTTCGATGTTGTTATTACTGGAAGGTCATTTTTCTTTCCTATACTTTTATAACGTGCTGCATTTATGTACTTTTGCTACCCTCTCCCCCAATCTACTTTTTTATTTACTCAAAGTAATCTGATGATTCTGATTGTGACATGAGGTTGTAGCCCAAATACTTGCATATGTTATAGTGGTTGTCTTGGCCTTTTCACTTCTTTGGGTAGCACATTTTGATGGTATTTCTTCCCAGTAATCATGCTGACCTTAATTGGGGTCTGTATTTTCACTAAAGTAGTGTAGGAGGGCCCAGTAGAAAGCTGGTGCTTCATTACCTGCATCCTTTTTTCACCTATTAAATTGCCTAATCAGTTGGACCTGGGTGATTTGGTGGGTTCTGGTGGTGTAGGGATTAGCAAATTCTGTATTAATATACTGCATAGGTGATTCAACCTCAATGAACTCTAGTTATTTACCTTTTCGGACTGTTAACTCTAACATGTTGTTCTTACCATCTAAGTGCCATTTGCTTATTTGTAGCTTGCTCTTATTTAAAAATTTGTGAGAGCCATTGTTGGTGATGGGGTGACTGATTCAAATGTTTTGAACTGCTTTGTTTTTGAGTTCCTTGTATATCAACCTAAAAAATATCTACTGAGCTTTCAAACAATGTGATGGTATATTATGAACTGCTGTAGTGTGGTTAGGAAGTAGATGTTACTCAATGCATATGCTTGGCAAAATTTGCCTAGCTTTGGTGCTTATAATTTTTAAAATTATGAAGAATTTATTATTTGTTACAGTGCAAAACCAGGTTTTTTTCTTGAGAATCGTGCCAATCTCTTCGAGGTTGAGCCTGAATCTGGGATGCTTCTCAACACTGATAATGGCAATCCTATGGCTCAGGTTAGTGTAAAGGCTCAGATATTGTTTAATGTGTGTTACCTTATCTGGACTCTTCTTATTATTGTGACTTTGATCTTATTTTTCTATTTACAAGGTGGGAAGCACTTCTATAAAACTCCCTCTGAAGAGCCTGAAAAAGTCTTGGAAAGTTTTTCAGGTAAATTTAGAAAAACGTCTTTTAATGGTTTTAGAATTTACTGGATGTGTAACAATTTGTTGTGTGCCTTCAATTCCATAGTCATTTGTAAGACTCTTAATGTCGCAACTGGGATGATTAGTATATGGCTTTGATGCTCCTGAACCTTCTTATTATTTTTTTTTAGGGAGGCAATGTTGGTCATTTGCATAAGCTCCTTTCTATTGAGTCAAGTTCACAGGTATGTGCCAAGATGGTTAGATAATATTCTCTTATATTTTTGTTGGTTTTCTTTGTTATGGATACTAGCAAGATACTACTATCTTCTTTAATTTTTATTTCATTTAGCGAAAGGGGAAGAACTTTTTTATAAATATTATTAGAAATTGACGTTGTTTCTGAATGAGATCGGGTGGGAAATAATTACCCTTTTTTATTGAAAGGATAATTACATTTCAACATTAATTGTGTATTTGTGTGTAGACTTGAAATTGTTATCTTGACTTTGAAAGTTAATGAATGTAATGGTTTTCATGCTATAATGATTAGCATATAATTGAAGCCATGTATGGCTATATTCCATGAAGAATTGAATCCAATTTATAGATAAAATTCACTCCAATAAAATGCTTGATTTTTTAAAGCATGAAAATCTAATGTGCTGTTCAATTTTACTAGGTTCTGTATGTCGGAGATCACATCTATGGAGATATATTACGCAGTAAAAAAGTTCTGGGTATAACCTTCGACATTTCTTTTCGTATTCTCTAAGTTATTTTTCTCGTCACTGCCTTTTCTGATATGGTGTTATAATTTTCTTATGGATATGGATGAGCATTATTTAAGGTTATAGATTATCAATTAGGCTTGATAATGTGTATCGGTAACTTCTGAAAAGGACAGAGGTACTAGAATAATGGTACAGTGAAAACTGACATGATGTTGATAATGTGCTACACAAGATGTGAAAAAGTTTCAAGAGTCTGTTCATCTTATTTTGAAAATAATTTAAAAGATAGGTATACCTGGGATTCCAGACATATGCTTTTCTTTTGATTTTCACTAACTAGAGTTTGGTTGGGGGTACCTTTCCCACCCCCAAGACCCTGGATACTCTCTCAACTGCCAGTTTTTAGTATTTTGGATTTAAATCAGGCTTGCATTTCCCTTATGCTCGATTGGTATTTAGGCTTTGGAATCAAACTTGCATTGCGCTTATGAAGGATATGCAGTAAAACCGTGAGACCCACCATTCAAGCTGGTTGGTACAAAATAGTTTCACTTATTGGTCTAGGCCAAACAGGCAGTGAGCGGTGAAATCCTTTAGCTAGGAAGGATACTTCTTGCATGAATATCACAATAAATTGGCTTTGTGGTTCTTACAAACTAGGTGCCTGCTAGTAACTACTATTCATACGAGCACGCACGATTTAGCTTTGTAGTTCATACTTCATACAAGCTATATGATATTGACTCCACAGACTCAATAAGGTTAGTAGCATTTTGTAACCTTGACTTTGAATTTGAATTTGATTTCCGAGTTTAGACTGCTTTTTATGCTCTATTGCCAATCATTAGTTTATAAGGTGAGAGCTCAGATCTTTCTGTCAAGCAGAGTGTTCTCAAGTTCCTTTATTAAATTATCTGTTGGATAGGAGATGCGTAGATGTTGAGTATATTTATAAGAGAGAGAGTTTATGACTTTTTTCTTCTCTGTAATCTGTCCTTAAAGGATTATGTAAAGGCTTATATTTCCAACAGTAGCAAAATTACATATTTAAGTATGAATTTGGCAAAGTGAAGAACTAAGCTGGAATGGGAGATGGAATCTGATTAACATTATCTAAATCTCTTTGGTGTATAAATGTTTTAATTGGAGTATAAGATTATGATGTTGGTGCTATATTAAGTTATTAATAATTATGTACTCCCTCTGTGAGGAGAAGAGAGTTATTTTTTCTATAATATAAAAGTTTGAACAAGGAATATTAGTAGATACTATTTAATTTTTTTTGGATATTAACTATAAACACTTAAGATTTTATTATCAGAAAAGAAATCCTTCAATTCTTTTTTATGTATAAGTTTGTCCTATGCAAACCTTAATATTCTAAAATAAGGTCAATAAAAGTAGGATCTCATTCCTAGATGGAGGGAGAAATATAATATTTTCATTCGTTTCTTTTTTGGTAGCTCATTATTCCTCAACTGTTGTTGGGTTTATATCATGTCTGAACAGGTTGGAGAACAATGCTTGTTGTTCCAGAGCTTGAGAGCGAGGTTGAACTTCTATGGGAACTACGAGGTACCCGCAAGGTATTGATTCATTTTTGAGGTTTAAATTCTCTAGATTTTGCTACTAAATGTAAATTAGTAAATTTAGTGATTTCGAGTATTTTGTCATCTCAATATATTTAAATCTCGAGATTCTCTAATGTTTGACTAAATTTTGTGTTACCTTAGTGACTTCTTTCCACTTTAGTTGCTTGAGGTTTTAAATTTCTTAAATATATTACTAGAGAGGTGGAACGACAGTGTGCCCATTCACACCCCATAGTTATTTTTCCCTTTACATAGGTAGTTAGTTCTATGTTTTTCTTTTCTTTTCTTTTATTTATTTTCTATTTCTCTTCGTAACTCCGTACCAATTAGTGGATTTACATAGTAATTCTGTGTTTCTTTTGTTTGCTCAATTTGAATGTGCACTAGAAATATGGTTTCAGCGTTAGGCATATGCTACGCACTTCTGGCATGCAGCGTACTTGAGGTAAGCATTTTGAATTGCAAGGGTGCATTTGCAAGATAAATATGCTGAATGGATAAAGGAGTGAAGATAACATAAGAAGGTGTTTCATAATAGGAAATGAAACATCGACAAACTGATCCCCTTTCGTGTGAATATTTGTTCTCAATACTCAACAAGTTGAAGCGATGATGGGCTCTAATACACCTTTTGAACCCAACTTGACCCAAAAGTTTAAGTTCATAGATCTTCTCAACCTTGTCTTCAAGCCTTCAAATGCTACACCAAGACTATGTCAATTCACGTTATACCTTAAAAATTTTAGTGAATTAATTAATTAGAATCAATAAATGTTAAACTCATTCGGATTATATTAATATTAGTTTATTACCCAGGACAAGAGGTATGATGTGTTGTTTTTTGTTGTGATTTGTACTCAACTACTTTGAAATGGATCATCTTTGTGTCTTGTACTTTGAAAAGCAGAGCACTAACTTATTGCACTTCTTTGAGATCATTTGTAACCATTTTGATTATTCAAAAGCTGACAATCAAGGATCAGCGTAACATTTCATTCTTAGTTACTTTTCAATTTTTTTACTTTATTTCTTTCTATTGAGTTTCAATGAAACCAATTTCAACACTATTTATATGCATATGATCCTTGTAATGTAACCTGTGGTCATTTTCTCTGCTGCACAGCAACTTCAGTCGTTGAGAAATGAACGTGATTGCATTGAAAACAAAATACATCGTCTGAAGTGGTCTCTCAAGTAAGTATCTACCCTTCAACATAAGTAGAGCCATCACTTATCCTGCAATCCCCAAACTCTCGCACTCCAAAATGAAAAATCCGACAAAAATAAGTAATTAAAGGTCCACTGGCATTAATTTTGCTCTATGAAATCTTGAAGTTGGGTAATAAATTGTTTGAACAGATCTGTTGAGCGAGTGTTTAGTTGAGTATAATTACTCCGTTAGTTTTGTTGAACGATAAATTGGATTTACCTTGTGAATGTCGATTTATGTTAACTTAGGTTATTGCCAAAGGATTTTATTGTGCTGGCAGTTGAATCTGTCTTAGATTACCTTACATAATGTTATCATCTTTGCTTATTGTTTCATTCTGTGGACTGTCGTATATTGGTTCAGGTTTGAAGGTGTAAATGTTGATGAGAAGCAAAAGCTATATTCTGAACTTGAAAAATTGGAGGTTTGTCCTTGTAATTTGTTCTTATGCAATTTTTAATTCCATGTTGAATAAGAAGTATTTGGATGTCCCTTAGATTGAAATCACAGTCATGCTATTTTGTTTTCTTCCCAGTTGATACATTAATTAGTTTTTATGAATTAAATCTAACAATGCTATCAGTAATTTGGATATGATGTTGGGCATTTCATTTCTGGAAATGTTAGCTTGTCACATGTTCTATTTGTTCAGCTCTTATGGGTTTATGGTACATGGACATTGTTATGAGTTTTATCAATTGGAAGTAAATTAATGTCATGCGTGATGTCCTCTACAACTTGAAATTCTTGCAATGGAGTTTTCCCAGATGAAAAGTACAATGATTTTTATCATACTTTAATTTTCTTATGTTTCTTTTATAGTCTGTAAGGGAGCAAGTTCGGATCAGTCATCAACAAACTCAAAGAGAATGTCACCAAAAGGTAAAAGCAAAACTATTTTTTGAAAAAGGAATGCATTAGACATGTTTCATTCAAAATAACCAGAGGTCGAACCAAAAATTCATGGGTTGGTTTGGTTTCTGTTTTTTCTGGGTGAATTCATAAACCAATTTTTGCTCAATGGATTTTTCTATTTTGAGAACCAAGACATGTTTCATCATATGTATGTAAAATAACATATAGAAAGGAAGAGTCGAACAAATCACCAAATGGGCATTATTAATGTGTTTCATGGTTTGAAATTTAGCATTTGGTTTCTGTAATCCAGTTTTTCACCATCTGTTTGGGTCTATTTTCTAAAATCAAATGGATTGAATGAGAACAAATATGTTTCAACTGTTTTTATTTGACCTGTTTCTGTGTTTTTATTTAAGGATGTTATCCAATAAATCAGAGCATAAAATGTTTATTTTCAATAATTTCAGTTCCACAAAGTATGGGGACAACTTATGAGGACAGGCTATCAGAATTCCGCTTTGCACATCAGGTAAATTTGAAATATTTTAATTTAGAACTCCATATCATTCTCAGTGAGTAAGTTTGCTAGTTTATATGTTTTCTTGCACATCTGTTGATTTTTTTTTTTTTTTTTTTTTTTTTGGGGGGGGGGGGTTATGCAGGTAGAGAGATTTGCCTGCCTCTATACTAGCCAAGTTACAAACCTGAGCCTGTATTCCCCAGATAAATACTACAGGCCAACTGAAGATGTTCTGCCTCATGAATTTGATATCCTTGGATGAAAAGCTGCTTTCAATCCAAATACGTATACACTATCTATCTATGTTGGTGTCTCATGAAAAAAAAGTATGGTACCCTAAACTATTTGAATCTCCCCCTTCTTCTTTATGGGTACGTAGTTTGGAAGTAACTTGTAAAATCAAGGGAGTGGAATAATTGGCACAACCCAAGTGTAGTAGATAGTATAATGATATGTTGTTCCATTCCAATATTCCATATAGAGGAGGTTATTCCTTGTGCTGTTCTCCAACTCGGTCCTTTTCCTTGAGTTGTTTGTGCAACATGTACCTGGAAATCCATTTCATCATCATATTTATAATCAATATGCTGGTCCATTTCGTCATAACATGATATTTATATAATCAATAATATGGATGGATGGATGGATGACGACGGGAGTTGGCTGGATGGATTTTCATTTCCATACCATTCCATCTATTATTCTATCATGGGTATTCCAGGAGATTTTATGCGTTTGCTTCCTTGTAGATTTGATTTATACTTGTTGCAGTATAGAGAATACAAGTACCTAACCTGACACTAATATTTAGGCAAAATATGAAATATTATTATACATGAGCTTCAGTGACCCTAGGTTATTTGTTTTTTTATGGAAATAATAAAATTGAGACGAAGAGCTCCATGAATATTATGAGGACTAATTTTTCCGGTAATGGTACAATTGTTTAAAAACATTTAGATAAACAATTAAGCAAGGAAGAAGAGCATGCACAAAATTTTGATTTAGGCTGGGACAGGTCGAGCTTTGACTAAGAAAACAAGGACTGAAAAAGGCCTTCTCAAGCCTAGCCCTGATGTTTAATGCTTTGGGTTAAGTTGAGATGACCACTTGTAGTCAGTAAAGTTATATTTAAATTTTTGATTTTTTGAGTTAAAGTAAAAAAGTATTTTTCGTCTTAACTCTGTTATTTTATTTGGCTAAAGACTTAATTACCCTTTATATATATATATTGAAAACCAAGCCATGTTTTGCCAGTCTTCTTGTTCATTAGATCAGTCTAAAATTTGCAGTCTTATGAACTGATTTCATTTAGGGTTTTGCAGTCAGATTTAATGGACATCTCCCCTAAGGTAGCAGCCAATATAGCATTCTTCTTTCTTCTGTTGACATGGGTTTTGGTAGAAATTTGGAAGAAAAAGAGAGAAGGTGAAGATAAGAATTTAACAGAGTGCAAGTAGAAATTTGGCATTCTGTTTTGATACTGCATCCTTCCTGCATCAGACGAAAACATTATAATACTTCCACTCTCTGTGTTTTCTCTGGGAATAGGATTTTTACGAATCGCCGAGAAAATATAGTTCTTTCTCAGTAGAATTTTTGGCATTGTAGAGGCGGTAGGAAAGACAATTTCCACAAAGCAAGCAACTACCCATTTAATGAGACTTTTTCAAATTTGATGGTTGATCTTCCAAATCAAAGTTTACTCCACTTCAGGGAATTTTACACTTTCCTCGTGACTCTTCTCCAATAATTTCTTCCATAACTTTGGGTTCTCAAAGTTATGCTTATAATTGATCTAAAAGAAAACAAAATTGCCACTTGAGTTAATTGATCGACAACCTGAAAGCAAATTTTATTGCATATGTTAGCTTCGGTAATTTTGATTGCTAGTAGTTGTGCTGGTGTTGGTGTGGCTTCCACCCAATCCTGAAAATGGAGAAAATCTTGTAGCTTTCTGTTGTGGCTTCCACCCAATCACGAAAATGGAGAAAATCATGTAGCTCAAATAACTCAAAAAAGGGCATAGTAGGCCTCTGGAACTCCGGTTAGGTACACGAGTTCAATCAAATTTGAAGCCACGTCTTTCTTTGCCAAAAGAAGTAGCAGGTCTGCGCATTGTAGTTCACTTTGCGACCGTGACAAGCCATCTAACTTGGAAGTTTAGCGCATTCGCATTTCATTGATGAGATTGGAGGAAAATGCACCCAAGAGTCTAATATTCCTTTCAAATCGCCTCGATTACATAACATCAACTAAATTTTGTGAAATGTGAAAGCCTCCTGCTAAGGAATTAACATATAATTCATTCAAAAGTTAGTAATCAGTTGCATAATAATAATAATCGCCATACTCGCTTTTGGTACAAATGGGATCCTCTTAACATATCCTTGTTGCACTTCAAACCCATTTCTCAATCTTTTTTCCATTCTTTTGGCCATTTGGGATTCCTTCAGACGAATCGGGAATTCGGTATCATCAACTCTGCATTAACTAATGAACCTCCACCGAGCCCAGGGTTTAATGAACCTTTCTAATCAAAATCGTGTATTAAAAAGCGAAGAAAAGAGAGAAATCACAAAATGAAGCAGAAAAAGTTCTTAGGCCCAAGCAAAGAAAAACATGCATCCAAGATGGCTTAATAACTTAGAATCTAAGTATGAAAAGAATTCACAACAACTCTAACTACAAACTTCATTCCACAGTAGAAAAAGTGGATAAAAGCCAAAGATATTCTCTAAAGTCCTCATTCCTTCACAAAGTAATCTTCTTACAACCCTGAACTTCAAACTTAACCAACCTCAACACCCCTAGCAATAGCAATTAACCCCAAATCCGTCAAGTCACCCCACGTTTAATCGACAAACATTCAAACCCTTGACAAAGTGCGATCCATCCATCCAACCGATTCAATCAAGCATACAAATTGATGAAAACCCGCCCCAATTTAAGCTTCCTCAATTGGGGCATTTCGATCAAGAATCTCAAATGCAGGACTACTCTTATGTAACATTATTACAAACATCTGTAGTAAAGTCCTCGAGTAAAGGAAGACCCGATGGCAATAGAGGGGTGAAATCGGACCAGATGGCAATAGAGAGTAGTTGGTGCCACTGACTAGTTTAATTTGGTTCGATTTGACCAAATGAGGACTAGAATTGAAGGGTCAATGGGTTTCGAGCGTAGTGGTATGAAGAGAATTGAGGGAAGGAAGGCACACGAGGAGGTGAGAGATGAGGGCGAGGTCGGAGGAGGAACATAATGAGTGGATTTGAGAGTGTTGATGGGTTTGAAGGTTGAAGGGAGAACAAGAGGAGGAGAAAGGAAGAAGAAGGGGGTATTTTAGATATTTACTAGGTTTTTTTTAACTCTTACATCCCTTTTTACGCGTTTTTGGCGTTTGATATACACGCACGGTTAAGTTGGATGGAAAAGGTGACGTTTTCACTTTAACTCAAAAAGCCGGGAGTTTAAATGTAGCTTTACGGACTACAGGTGGTTAAGTGGAAAAGCGCCCAAACCCCAAGTGGTCATCTGAACTCTAATACTTTTAATACATTTATACTCCTATTTTGCTTTAAAAATATAAAAATAACAAATAAATTAAGTTGAAGTAAGCTAACTCTTTTAGTAATTTTAAAATATACATTACATTGATTGGCAGAAATAAAATAAATATATTTTTACTCCATTACTCTAAACGTTTTTTACCCGATTGAAATATATATTTTTATTACAGTAATACAATTGTAATTTTAAAAGGTTCAATAATCAAAATGGAAATGGGGGATCCAGTAAAATGACTAGAAAGCTCAATTAACCAGTGTATAATGTTGTGTGTTTCATTGTTTTGCAAATGATGCTGGGAAGTGCAAACCAATCTGTTTTGCAATTGCAAATGATGGTGGGAAGTAGAAACCAATCTATGGGTGGGTGGGTGGGTGGGTGGGGGGGTGATGGTAGAGCCAGCTATATACAGAAGACCGAATTAACGTCTGTAGTTTCCCATTGCAGATTTAGTGAATTTAAGAGAGATTCCAAAGAAGATTTAGAGAGAGAAAGAAGGGAAAATGACAAAAAGAGGATGAAAATTATACTCGCTCCAATCCCAAAAAGATGATTAAAGATACAATTTTTTTTGTAAGATAAATATGTTATTTAATTAAATTCGTTAATATTCATCATTTTATATAATCTTAACCTCAACTTAAAAATCTCGAATCGTAACTCCTGTCCTAAGTTTACATCATTTTTATTGATTTGTGGAGAGACTAGAGAGCGGATATTAATCGAGTAAAAATTAAGGGAGCGGAGCAGGGCGCCTGCCTCACAATTCACACGCTTTCTCACTCCTACACAAAACAAACAGTTTGTGTAACGTAATTTACCTGTCCAGGCCATCAGACCGTAAAAACAGTTTATATGATGCTGAAACAAAAAAATACTTTTAACATAGGAAATACTTTTACCTGGGAAAACAAAAGGAATAAGCTTTCTTTGTATTTCAAACATATATAAGAACTAAACAGCATCTTATAGAAGTTAAAATGAGACAACACCAAGGAGGCTGGCTTCTTTCAACTTGTGCTCAAACACCCTGAGAGACCAACATCTAGTCTGAACAACATTAGCTTTTTAATTTATAATAGTGTAGTGTACAATATTCTCTCAATAAGCTCAATGGAAAATTCTTCAATGTCTTTGACAGCAAAACTAATCTACACTACAAATTTTGTGCTACAGTCTTATTGAATGTAAATTGTCTCTATTTTTACCAGTGCCTCTTTTCATAAAACTAAAAATTCATAAAATTATGCTCTGACCTTAAAACTGCAAAAGCAAAAGTTTCCTACCACAGCTTATAGGCAAAACCAGAAAGAGTTTCTCCTTCACCAGATATGAAGCCCTACAGTGATTGCAGATAATTTCCCTGCAAAAAAAAAAACAAAGGAAGTTAATATGACATGACTACCTTTTCTCCCTCCATTTTACTGAGTTGTAACAGTAACTAACAACTTTAAAAAGTAAAATAACATTATATATGTAAATAATTAAATAAAGAAGGATAGGGTAAGCACATGATCAAATACACCTATAAATTTAATCTAGGGGAATTCTGTTCCATCAATCAAACCCTTTTGGCAAGTAGAATCAATATGAAAATGTCATACTTCGCACATATTAGGTTTGTAACTTCTTTGACTGCTAAATGTCTAGGTGAGATATTAGCCAACCTAAACCAGAAAAGAATAAAGGAAAAGAAAAGATCTCAGCAAACTATTTGAATCTCCAAATCACTTGGATGAATTTGTGGACACACCACGACTCTACACCTGCACCATTAGAAGCCCAAGGCAGCAATCTGCAACTTGTAGGAAGGGCCACAAAGAAAATAAACGAGGTCTAGAAAGCTTTTGATAGAGAATGTATACAAAGAGAAGTTTATACCTGAAATGAACAACAATGATAAGTGAATCTAAACATCAGTAGCATGATGTATCTTGAGCACTCACCTTTCAGATATTTGAAAAGGTTCTTATTAGAGCCCCTACTCAACTAGTAGCCTATACATAAGGCTTTAGTACTCTTTGTAATAAGATAACAACAATATTCAATACATCTATTCTATCTCAAACATGGTATTAGACCTAATTGGCCAACTAGAAGTCTTGCTTCCGCCGGGGGCGGCGGGTATCTTTTCTTCCGCAGTTCTTTTTCTGTCTTTTTAGAGAAAATCAAAAATCCGTAGCCGTTGTTTGTTTTTGTGTTGAAAAAAAAATTAGTTTCCTTGAATATGTAAATGGATGGTTAATTGGAAAGTAAGGATTGCATGGGGCCGAGATTTCAGGAAGGAATGTGTCCTTCGATTTTTGGGAGGCTAGAGAGTCCTCCATTGTTTAGGAAGGCAAGGAGTCCTTCGTAACTGTTTTTGAAGGATAGAGAGTCCTTCACATTTGTTGTGGGAGACGAGTGTTCTACGTTATTGCTAGTACATGATATCCTTAGAAAATGGATGTCTAAAGTTATATACCGAGGGTGAGAAATCTAATTTTGGACATAAAAAAATCAATCTTTTTTTTTCTATGCAAATTGAAGAGTGCCTCAATCTTCGTAATTGATTTGAGTCTATTATTTTTAAGATTATGTTATATAACAAGTTGGAAGTTGTAGTTGTAAGTCGTGATATAAGACTTTCAATTTGAGGGTGAGTATTAGAATATATTATTATTATTAGGCAAGGAGTTCTTCGTAGTTATTTTTGGGTCTTTTATTTTGTTAGGTAACAAGTTGTAAGTCGTGAAATAAGACTTCCAACTTGAGGATGAATATTAGAGTATATTATTATTAGAATTTGGTCACCAAGTATACTTGGTGCCCACACATACTTGGTGCCCACACAATCTTGGGTCATACTCAACTAGTAACCTATATAAGGCTTTAGTACTATTTGCAATAAGATAACAACAATATCCATCTATTTTATCTCCAACAGTTCTCATTAAAATTCCATAATTCCATTCCACCGCTGATCACCAGATGTCTACTGAGCATGTTAGCCATGAATCAAGGCAATAACTCGAGAACTAGATTAAGACGCAATTCTTTTTAATGCTTAAGGAATTGTGCTAGTTCAACTGCTAAGAAACCAATAGAAAAATGCTACATTCAACTCTTGAGAGATCAATTAACCAACAAAAAAATGAAGAAGAAGAAGAAGAAAAGTACTTTCGATTTTTATTTTTTTTTATTTTTTCCCTATTTATGTACTTATTCTGCAAAAGAATTACATCTTTCGACATGTATAGGAGATACCTTTTCTAGTTTTCTTCCAATCTCACATCTATTCAATCACCTAAACTATTCCTTTATTTTAACATGAAATTTAATCAGTGTATTAGCAATTCTCTTAATTGCATTCCATGTCCTATGTATTCCTCTAAATGTCGTCTACATTCAAAATGCAGTCTCTCTTTTTTATTCTTATAAAAGACATTGATTCTCCTTTCATATCATTTAATTATAGCGAACACATCAAGGTTTATTAATAAAGAATATCCATTCAGTCAATATATTTCATAAGAGCCAAAGGTGAGCATCGAGCTCCAACTTGCAGTGGAGGGCAACAAGGAAAAAAAAGAGGCTCTAAAACTTGTGAAAGAGAGAGGAAAGGTATCCATGAGGATAAATTTCTACTTGTCACCAACATGGATGATAAAGAATTCATACCTCAGCTTGATGATCATGTAAACTATCTTTCTTTTGTCAAGTAAAACATCTTCATATACATGTACAGGGGGGGCATTCATCAAGGTGTTCAGGCACCTGAACTCTTGCATATGAATTGATATTAAAGACCAACCATCAGATAACTTCTATTTTGGTTTTTCAATTATGGTCAAAGGTTCATAGTTTTCAATTCATAGAATACATTATGAGTGATATGCAAATATTTGGCAGTGAAGAGAATATATATGAGCAAGCGAAAATACAGATCTGATGGAATATTTAACTAATCCAAATGTCTTCTGGGAAAAAAGGAACTGAAATATCCAAATAAAATAAGAGCCATGAATTAAGTCTTTTAGCCTCAAATATAATATTAGTTTTCTTTGAGCTTCCGTCCTTTTAATATTCTACTCAGAGCATGGTCCAAAATGAAAGATCCTGTTTTTATAAATATTGTCAAAGGTTATCACAGCAAGTGGCCCATGCTGATAGTGATTTAATTGGATAATATTACAACTAAATATTAGATGTTATACCATATAAATTTACTAAGGCAAATTTACCATATTGCATGAAGTGCTCCAATAGTTTCTAGATGATTTCCTAATCTTATAATTTTAAAGTAAGCACCACTACCTCCAAATTAGCTGATATTGTAGATGAAATTATAATCTTCCCATCACCGTAGAAGCTAGATAGAAATGTACTTTTAAGAGAGTAACACAATGCAAGCCCACTATGCTCAACTATTTAGCTTACCTGGAAGGTCCTATGCTGCAAATATTCCTTGTTAACTTTATGAGTGGAGACTATACATATGTGATTGTAATAAAAACAGATTAAGACATAAATCTTTCCTTAAACTCTATTGCCTCCTAGTTCCAGCACAGCATTATAGCAACATAAACCAATATAATGCACATATTAATGGTTAATTTTCTAATATGCCTGACTAAATGATGAAATGTGTAAATATTTAGTCCATGAGAAAGACAGTCACTAATATCATTTAAAAGTAAACATAATTGTCTAAATGCATTTTGCATCATTATACAACATAATTTCTATCCAAGCTGTAATACCAATAGTTTGCCAGGTACCAAGGGTTCTATTCTACTACATTGATGGGATTTTGGTTAGTCACAAAAAGTAGCCAAACCATACTAGGTGCCTATTTGGCGGATCTGTGTGGCGTAGGGCGGTGAGACGAAATACTTTAAAATGCAGAGTTTTTGACAAAAGTGTTTTCATAAGAAAGTTAAAATAGTGTTTGATTATACAATTGTAAAAGTACGTAAGAAAAAATAGAAGATTAAATTTATACAAAAGTGTGTAGTAAAACTTTAAGTTTTTCTTCAACAATTTAAGGACAAATTTGTAAATTTTGTTTCGGCTAAAAGTGTTTTTGCCAAAAGCATAAATTTTCTATTTTTTCTAAAAGTGTTTTTTAGCTAATATCTCTACTCACTAAAAGCCGTTTTAGAGAGACCAAACACTAAAGCATCTCCGTATTTAATTTCAAAAGTGTTTTTACTCCACCAAACAACTATTACAAGTTCAAGAAGTAGTCAGTGAGAGAATAAACATCAGAGATAAAAGAGATAAAACATTAAATGTAATTATGTAAACTTAAACGGTACACAGAAAGCCAGGATTTTTCCACGAAGGCTAATCAATTACACATCTATATCAACATTATACTTAAAATCTTTAATTAATTGCTTACCCACAGAATTTAAAAAGAAAAAGATGCTGAACTAGATTATCGCGGTAAAGGTTGTCGAGTAGTAACAGAGATAATAACATACCTATATGAACTTATCTGCACCAGATACAGCCAAGGTACGAACATACCAAGATAGCTAAAAATTATTTGGATCCTTGTTCAACGCTCAAGGATGTGGTGAAAAAGTACAAAAACCGTCACATTTTAGACTCGGTGAAATTAAGATGCACAGCTTGATATCACTAGGAAATAAAATAATAAGAATTAGGCCACGTTGAGCACTTGAACTCTTAAAATAGCCACTAGACTCACCAAATCTTTATTGTGACCCCACCTGAATTATATTTTCTTACATTACAAGGAAGAGATGAGAAGGTGTTTAATGAAATTAAGAACACGTTTTTCCAGAACGAAGAGAAGGCTGACTGGTGAATATGTTTTTTGGTGGTATAGTCTTATCTGGTATCCATGTTTTACCTGGAAATTGAAAGAAAATTACAATTTTCCCCCTGATTTGCACTGATCGACCAGCAGCTGGAAAAGCACCACTCAGGCCCACTACACTGTTTTCTCTCTTCCACCCACTTCTATAAATAGAGAAGCGATAGCAGGCTTCTCTACACACAACATTTTCTATTTCATATCCTTCATCATTCTTCTCATAGGTAGCTAGAACTAGTGCATTCTAGTATCATGGCATCCTCCTCAACCTGGACTTTCGAGCAAAACAATCGGTTTGAGAATGCAATTGCTATGTATGACAATGACGCGCCAGACTTCTGGCACAATCTGGCTAAGGAAACAGGTGGGAAGACTGTGGAGGAAGTGAAGAGGCACTATGAGCAGCTTGTGGAAGACATCAAGCTAATTGAGGCCGGCAAATCACCCAAACTCAATTACTTTCCATTTGTAGGCCATATCGAAGGATGCAACCTCATGGATGATCAGAAACAGAGGTACATAACCGTAGACTTTTGGTATTTTTCTTTGATGCTTTAAATCAGTTTAATGCTACGTTTTTATAATGCACGCAAGTAAACATTCTAATAAACATACATTTCATTCAAGAAAGGAAAACACTTGCAGAATGCTACACAAATCGCGGCCAAGATTCTATGAGAAGACCCCCCCCCCCCCTTCAATGGGGTTCAAAGATGGCAGTTTTACATTCCAATCCTTCATAACAGAACAATTGATTGTTGTGATCATCAAAATGGAAAAATGAATCCTTTTTAATTGAAAAATACTCCACTCTAATATAAAAAAAAATTCAAGTGGCTTGGTATCCCTAATTATCTCAAACTTATAAATATATATTGTTTTCTTTTGGTTGCAGTAGGAAGGATCAGAAGCAGAAGCAGAAGCAGAAGCAGAAGCAAAAGCAAATAGCAGAATGAATAGCAATAAGAGTTCATCACAAAGAAATTGCAGTGGCCAAATAAAAAGGAAGCGAACCTGATCAAGCTTCTCTGTCTTTGCCCTTTATTTTCGTTTATGCATGCGAATTCATTAAATTAGTGATTTGGGTTTCCCCGTATGCCAATTATGTAATGGATTCGAATAAAATTTTAATCTTTTTGTTTTACTGGCCAAATTCATAGTATGTTTCGATCTAAATCAAGATTACATTTGATGAATGAAATTATTGCAAATAAATTAATGAATCGTGCATCAATTGAAGGAAGGAAGGATCACTGACCTGATTCTGTGAAATTAATCCGACCCGTTACGGGGAATCCATCTGTGGTGAAACTGCAACACTTTTCGACTTTATAATTTCACTCTCCACCCGTTGGATACATCATACATCAATTAAAGCCGTGCAAAACTGGATCGGTTTTTCCATTAAACAATGTCATTTAGTACGTAGTACCTCCATTCCATAATAATTTTTTTAAAAAAAAAAAAATTATTTTAATTTATTTAACGTTTATAACTTTTTAATAAAATAAATTTTTTATTTTTTATATCATTCTTAATTTTTTTCATTGTCTCAAAAAAAAATTTCTTTTATTAATAGTTTTTAATTTTTATAAAAGGGTAGTAATAAAATTTCATATAAATTTTAATTATTAAATTATAATATTAAATAATTTCTTTCTTAATTCATATACGATTATTATGGAATGAATGTAGTAGTATTTAATTCACTCTTTGAAGTCAATTGTGAATTATAAAATTTAGAGTTAATCTGATTAAAAATTATACTATAATTACTTGTATTTTTTAAAATTAGGAAAAATAATTTTTATAATTAAATAATTTAAATTTATTTCAAATTTTAGAACTTTGTAAATTAATTTCAAAAATTAAAATATATCTCCAATTTTAAATGAGTATTTTGTTGGGGTAAAAATCTTTCATTGTTGATCAATCTAAATTAGTTCTTATACTCTTTTTCACACAAACAAAAAATAAAATAACATACATGTAATTTATTATTTATCTTTAAAAATTAAAAGTATAATTTGTACATATTAAGAAAAGTAAAAGTATAAAAAAGAGAAAAAAAAACTTTCAAATTTATTTTTAAGCGGATCAATACACATTAGTTTTTGATATTTCCAAATGATCTCCTCGGCCCTCCAATATGAAAGTGGGACCCACTTTTTCCATGTGAAAGATGACTATGTAAAAATATTAAAAACATATGTGAAATCCTTAATGGTCTTACAAGATTTTATAAAGTAACGAATACTTTTATTTATTTTTTATACAACGAACTTCACTAAATGACAAAAGAAACTGATATTTCTACGTGTGTTTTTGATATTTTCGCATAATCATCCCTTACCTGAGAAGAAAGTAGGTTTTATTTTAATGTGAGGAAGAATCATGTAGAAATATCAAAAAAATCATGTAAAAATAGTGTTCCCCAATAACATTTACATCTCTTTTGTGATTTTTGTTTTGTTTTTTTGATAAATAGACCTGTTTTTTTTATGAAACAGAAGGATTATATTTGTATATTTTCTAAGACATGAATCATAAACTGATTCTACATATAAATATTACAAATGAAACTATTTTCATAAACGGAGGTAGTAGAATATGCTTACACAATAAAAAAAATTATATAGTGAGAGTAAACCGAGCTTTGCTCTTGTACGAGCAGTCGGTTTTAAGTTTAATCAAGAAGTTTGGGTCAATCTCCTCCCTCTTTTTCTTGTTGATTAGTTAACATGAAATATTACCTTTTTTAAAAATAAAAAAAAATTATTGTCATCCGCTGATTTTACACCACGTTTTGCAAGAAAAAATAAGACAAGGGAAGAAACGAAGTAGAAAAAGAATAAAGAATAAGTTTTCAGGAAATGAAAGGAATTTATATAATTTTGGCTCTTATGATTTATTTACAGAAAAGATATAAGACCCCAAATTATTAATAAATAAAATTTAATTTTCTCTATTTTTTATTTTGAAATAGTAAGGCTTGATTTGATTAATGTGATTAGTTATGTATAAAATACGCAAATATTTTAAATAAGCAAGTGGTTATAAAATATTCATTGTTGTCGGGAAATATTCGGTTAGTCGTGGAATATTCTTACTTTGAGAATATTAAATGACAAGACAATATTTTATTAATGTGGGTATAACGGAAAGTGATTGGATGAAGAAAACGCACAAGTATAAGTTGTTTATAAATAATAAGCGTCTTTATTCATAGATTATATTGTTGAAATACTCGATGGTTAAAACACAGTAGCACACGATATTGCACCAATTATTGATTCTTACGTAAGAAGACACTACTCAATAATTGTTACAGTAATTATTGTTCAATATTTTATTTTATTGATTCAATAATTGCTACGTTGATATTTTATATTTCTGTTGTTTTAATAATTGTCACTACACAGTATTTTCTATTATCGGAGCAATAATTCATATTATCTGAATAATATTATTAGATAACATTATTGGCAATGTCTAAAAAATTCTGTCAAAAGAGAGGTTTGGTCATCAAAATTGCACGCCAGTAAGGAGAAATTCTTATTGGAAAGCCCCCTCTTTCTTGGGAACTGTCTAGTTATCAGTAATGTGATTCTGTAATATTATTTGTGAATAATTAATTATTGATTTTTATGATGAGAAAAATATTCATTTTATGTGGATATAGATGGAGAAAATTTTTAATGTGACAATTGTTGAAAATTAATATTTTATCTTTTTCTGATAAAATAATTCATTTAAATATATTATTATATTTTAATAATATAATAATGGTGATATTTTATAATGAATATATGAGTATATAAGGAGGAAGAGTATTTTTGTTGTAATAAATGTTAAAAATATGTTAAACATGTCGGTGGACCCCATTTTCTTGACTGAAATTTGATTATAGCCTGTAAAATCGTCCGTTTATAAATTTCGGTCAATTTCTGCTTGGAATTTGGAAAAATTTTCTTCTGCAAAGTTGTAGATAATGGAATTTCCTATGAAAAAAACATAAGGTTCGAATTTTTCTGACAAAAGGGCTATTTATTATGAATTATTGAAGTTCCAAAATAATTAATTTTTAGAAGTTTTAATTATTTTTTTCAAGGAGAACGTTTTTGGTGAGTTAAGTGGGTCTAGCATGTGTTATTAATTGCTGAATTCAGATCTTCAAAAGTGGACGTAAGGAATTTAAAAATAAATAAAAATATTTCATTAAATTTTCTGCTTTGGTGTTGTAAGTATTTTTCTATAAATAGGGTGTTTAGGTTAGAATTGAAAATCACACCGTAAATCAAGTTTTCTCTCTATATTATCGAAGCGTATTCTTGTGAGTATTTTGATACTTTGAGCGTTGCTTATACTGATAAAGTTTCCTTCAAAGACTATATCCAAAGATTAGGTCGTAAATCTTGTCTTTTTGAGGTAAAGAATATTATTTTTTTAAATGATATTATTTCTTCTAATATCATTATCTTGGGAATATTGGTAAAATTTTTCTTGTGAAATTCTTTGTCTTTTAGTAAGTTACTTATTCACGATACAACACTATTCACGAATACGACATATTATTCACGTAAAAATTAATTTTCGCTTTTTTTCCCAAAATATCGATTATGGATACTAGCTTTGATTGTATCCATATTTTGATCATTCTTGAATTTTAATTCACTATGTTTATTTATGAAGTATTTTTGAACTTGGATTGTTTAAAAGTATGAATCCTTAATATTTGTTCTTTTGTTTCCTTTGGATTCGCTTTTCTTTAAAATATTTTTCATTATCCTCATCCTAAAAGATGATATTATCGAATATCTTTATGAGTGCAAAGATGGTTGATTTTCTTATGAATATCTTTGGCCCGTAGTAAAGAGAGATTTCTTGTGTTGAGAGATGAACACGACCGGTGATGAATATTTTTGGCCTGTTGTGCAAAGATGAATATTTGATTCAAGATGAATATTGATTGATGTTACAAGGATAAAATATTGGTGATAGACTGTTAAAATTCATAGATTAATTTCATTCTCTACGTAACTCATCTATGAATTATTATTTCCGCTGCGAATATTGATCTGAAACTAGTTTATTATATTCTATCAGATTTTTTTTTGTTGAAGACTAACGATAATTTGTTCTATATTATCTTAGTCATAATATTCTTTACTGTGCTAGTTGAGCTCACCCTTTTTCTTTTTGTTCCATTTTTCTTCTTATGAGGCTAATCGGGGTGTGGAATGATAGTTCTAGAAGTTGTTTTAGTAGTCCTCACCATTTTTATAAAATAATGTACCAATAATTGTAATGAAGATTTAGTTGGGTATGAATATTGTCTAGATGACAATATTTATATTTAAACTTACAGTTTATATGTTGTATTAATAAAGTTGTAATTATTTTTGTACTATGTTATTGACAACTCAAAATGAGTGATGTATACCTATTTTGGAGACGTCACAAAAGAACTAAACAATTCCACTTGCTGAAAATTTTCTTATATACGTGTAAAAAAAACACGAGCACTAGCACTAGCAAATCATCTCCCAAATTACCTCTTAGAAATTCGTAAAAACTTTCTTTTTTCATCCAAATTCAATAAAATAAAAATTATATATACATACATATACACATACACAAAACACTAGAAAATCAACTCTCAATTACAATCTTCTTTCAAAGGACCCTGTCTGTCAAAACACACCCACCTAAAGGAAAGAAAAAAGGAGTTTATACTTCATATACTTGAGGAGTTGGTCAATGATAACACTTGTAAAAGCAATACTGACTGTTAATTTCCCGTAATAAAAAGAGAGAAGTACAACACCCATAGTTCTAATGTTTGATAATACGTACATTCAAAAAAAGCACAAGATGGATTAAATGGTTTGGTGCTAAAAATCAAGATTTGTAGCTGACAGGTATTCCGGGTTAATTTAGAGAGCCTCTTTAATCAGTCTTTGTGTAAGCGCTTTGGGGAGTCCCATCACACTATCAGTAGTCCCAACCTGCACAAAGCACAAGTGCCAACATTTTAGGAAGTTTGAAAAAACATAATTTGCATTTTCACAAGCCTCAATGCTGCAAGTAGCCATTCAGGATTGTGCCTAGGATTTCAACAGAATTTAGCGAGGGTTTTTAGCAGGTACACAAGCAAAGGTGATTTAAAAGTTATCTCAAGCAAAAAACAGCTGCTTGTCATGGACCAAATCAAAGCAGCAGTGGGACGGTTGGGCAGCTGACTCCATCCAAATGCCCAAAATGCCCAACTCATTGGACACGAAAAGATAAGTTTACAAGGTGGATACTGCACAGGAAAAGTGTCACGGGGGTTCAAAGTGTCTCGCCTACAGACATACTGATCACTATAGCCCCAAGTATTTGCTAGGACTGCCATACGATCCAATTCCAACTAGTTTGTATTCAATTATTATTCGAAAAGGAGAGACCGAGATTTAAAAACTCACCACTTGTTTAATGTAAGGTAATACCAAAGGATGTTCAATTATCAGGCCTCCAGCAACATTGAGCACAATCCCCTCCTCGATCTGAACAAAAAGATGGAAAACACACTCATTTATAGGTTCATCGTATGACACAGGAATAACAACAAATTGTAATGGAAACATCTTTTACCAGGTTGTCAACAATATGATCTGGTATGTCATGGAAATAAATCTGCAACCATCACAACATCTGTTATTGCAAATTCTTATAAACAGGTAAACAATAGAAAACAGAATGTAAATAAAGAATTAATGATTCAGGCGGAGCAAAATTTCAGAAGAAACTAATTAGTGAATACATTACTAAAAATTAAGAATTAGCTCCTTCATTAGACACAAATTACTACAGAGCTACCAATAGGGCACATAAACTTTCTGTAGAGCTTCCTATCACGTATATAGTGCAATAATACATATAGCTTTAACTTCGAGCTCTTCCATAATATGGCCAAGGAGGCTTAAGCATATAATTATAGCTGTGAAACATTGAAGTATTAAGTGTTTCTTAGTAAAAGATGAGGTGCAAGAACTTGTCCATGGGAAAAAGAAGGAAAAACACTGCAAGGTCGTGTTTGCTTTATCATGTCAATATCACAACTGAAAAGCCTATTTCTTAATGTTGTCAAGCCGAGCCAGGTTCTCAAGATTGAAGTAGTAACGAGTGACCTGTGCCCTTAACCAGATTGCCTTGTTAGTCAGACCAGTCACCCAGCAAGCTACCTGGGAAAAACCAATTCTAGTGTTAGATCTTGTACACTCCCAATGAAGTGTCGCATTTGTTGCGAATTGGCCGGTCCACATCCACATGTTTGAAGAATAACTTTATGGAATTTATCCAGAGGAATGGTACCTTGATCTTGTAAATACAACACAAGAGCATTGTCTGATCAGTATCCCTAATACCTAGTAAGCTTCAGCAGAAGGTAACAACAGGTAGTACTATCCACGTTGCCCTAAGCCAGCATCAATTAGGGAACACATATAAAGTTATAAACAGTTTAACTATTTTTGTTGTATGTTTAGAGTGAATCAATGTATATTTAAGCAATCTCTGTATCAAATTGTTACTTTTTATACCTTTAATTAATAATTACTAAGATAGCATTGACAAAAAAAGAAAAAAGAAAAAAGAGTAAAGGCTTTGTCTTCACAGTCGAAATCAAAGAATCAAGAGCATCAAAGAATATATTCCATATTAGAGAGTTTAAGAAAGAACTAAGGTACATTATTTTGTTTTATTTTTTTTAGGTTTTTTTGATAGGTTAGGTTTGTCTTTTATCCCATTTGGGTTGGGGATTGGAACATTAAGTTAGCAACCTTTAGGTTATTCCTCCAGATCTCTATCTTTTTATCCCACTTTGTCTTTTTTGGGTTGGAAGAATGCATTATTTTTATTTTCTACTAATTTTTTTATCCACTTTTTATGACATTCAATGCAGTGCTAGAGAAATTATGTACTTAATAAAGTTATTGGATTTTTGTCCACACTGCCTCATGACTGAAGTAGGATGTCTGAATTTTGAAGCTGTACAAAGGTTAAAAAGCTATCTATGCATGCACTTCTATTAAGCGAAAAGCATACGGCCTTAGAACTAGGTATCAGGCACGTCAAGGGAGAAAATATAACTGGTTTCACTTGTAAATTCTTGTCAAGTTTGTCTGAGGCAGCACACTTGTATCGGATACTATTGATTGAATTAGCTTAAAATCTCTTATCTTACTTAAGATATGCTACAAAAACAAATAACTCAAATTCAGAAATCAGAACATATCATAATGAAATAATAGAAGTATAGTACCTCCACTTTATCCCACTCTCCTTTTCTGAATCCAGTGTTAAGATTCGTTACAAGAACAGAACTCACAGTTGCTGTGTGCGCACCAGAATAACCTGAAAGCTATGCTTGTAAGACCATCAGAAGTTCAGAACCACAAAACCACTACAATGCAGAATTGGGAACTATATGGACCAAACCTTTGATGAACTGACGCGCTTCTTCCTTGTTTGATGGCTTTTCCCTGATCGTACCTTCATGGACCACCACCTCCAAATCATTTAATTTTAGCAATGAGATTAATGCTCACAATTTCTGATAAAATATTAATACAAACTCATTTTTAAAAAAATGTAAAAAGCAATATCCCGGAGGACCCTGATCAGGGCGGATCCAGCCTGAAAGTTCAGTGGGGTCAAATTTGAAAAAAAATCCTTAAGAATAAAAATTTAATAAAATGAATCACACAACTAAATAATCCTCAAATATTGTTTACAATAACATTTTTCGAGATTTTATTGCTTAAAATTGTTGCATAATAACCTCATTTTTAATAGTTACAAAAATATCATATATCAATATCATTTACGTGCCTTCTTCCCATTCCTCTGCCTCTTCATATCATATATATATATATATATATATATATATATATATATATATATATATATATACACACACACACACTACAATTATTAATATATTCATAAATTTAAGGTTTAGTGGAAACAAAATAAAAGAGTACTACAATTATATTAGTACACTACTATTATGTTCTTTGAAAAAAAGAATATGCTAAAATCTTGTTAATATGATAGACAAATATTTTAATGTACTTTAAAATGTTTAAATTTGATTAAGTGATTGATGGATTGTTCCACAACAGCCGACAACATTATTGGAAGAAAATAAATATAATGATGTTGATCTCGAATTTTATACTACTACTACTAATGAAATGACAGCACCCATCTACATAATATAGGAATATTTACTAGGCACTGTTTTTTTCTTGAAAAATTTGAGTAAATTATAGAAACTCTAACCGAAATCTTTCACAAGTTTTAGTAACTGTAACTCCTCTGTTTTTTACCTTCTTGGTATTCAGGAGAAGTAAATTGATCAAGACAATAAAATACTTAAGTTCTTATAGTAGTATTTTATTTTAACAATATAGTAGCATATTCTTTTTTTTCAGTAACATAATAGTAGTGTACTAATATAATCGTAGTACTCTACTTATTTTGTTCCACTATGCCTTAAAATTTATAAAAATATTAATAGTTGTAGTGTATATATATATATATATATATATATATATATGATATGAAGAGGTAAAAATCCAGTGGGGGCCCTAGCTTTGGGTCCGCCCCTGACCCTGATCATGTCTATAGGCAAGTTCCTTAGTCAGAAGGCTATTTGTTGTATGATGATACAGATAATAAACAGACCAAAAAAATGCTGGGATTAAAGTCACCATGTACAACAAATATCTTGCACTTGAGGCGATATCCATACTTCATTAAGATATACATACAGGAAAAAAAATTTCTTTTGGCCACTAAAACGCACAACTAAAGACTGAAACATTCCCTTTTTTCTTCTTTTTTTTTTATTTGCATCTTGCCAAAGTTTATGCACCACATCTTTTAAGATCAAGTTGCACATTTTAACTGCTCAACTAAGCAAGATGGAAACAGCTCATTACATATTTGCACCAAACATTTGGCTTCGATGAGGTATTTGCGTCACCAGTTAAGACATGAATTTTCTCTTGTAAGTTGAAATGCAGCAGATTAATCTACGATATAAGCAGTAATTACTAAATAATAACATACAGTCTCTATGGAATTAACTTATACTTGGTCACAAGTTAGTAAAAGTGTTGGCTCAGCATCCTTCTTGTGATCACCAATAGCAAGCTCTGGTATGTTGGCTTCTGCCTGCTAACAAGGTTCTATAAAGTGAGAAAAACCTAATAGTATGAAACCTATAAATATGACCCAAGGAACAGAACGAAACACGAGTATATTTATGGCTTATGTAAACATGCAAAGGTAGACAAATCGTGATCTGTAAATCACTATCTTCTGCCAATAAACAGTAAAGTGTATATTGTTCTAAATGGGATAACAGTAAGGATACAAAAATCCATGCTCATTGGACCTAGGTAGACACAAATGTCAAAGGGACCAGAATTGAAAAGAACATACTGTATCAGATGCAATCAGAAGAGTTTGTTTGACATCCTTCTCTTGGTTATAAATACTTTGAAGTTTTGATACGATAGCATCAGCCTGAGACACAATGTAAAAATTACAGCATTATCAGTAGAAGACAAATGAAGAGGTCCAGTACCCGGATCCATATTTAAGAAACAGAAAATTAAATATCGTTGGTCGCGAGAGAGGGGGGAGGGGGGAAGGAGATAGAAAGAGAGGGTTGATAACTGAGGAAAGAATATCAAATGAGTCTTCTACTCCAACAACCATTACAGCATCAACTGGGGTAGGCTCTAAAAATGTGAATAAAATAAAGGCAAAATAGTGAGGAAGCATCACTAGAAAATCTACCTTTGCCTCCGCAAGAGCCATTACCAATTCTTCCGGATTTTTCATCCGAATACTTTTCTCATCAATGTCTGCAGACTAAATCACAAACTGAGTTATTTTTGGGCATATACGCGACTATAATGGATATTATTATAGGACCATACCATGACTGTGAATTCATATCCCATGTCAGCTAGTATTTTTCGACGGGCCGCCGAGGATGATCCCAAGATTATCTACACAATAAAAAATAAAAATTACATACAATGTGCCTAAATGTACTAAGAACGGTTTTGCAGATCTAGCACATAGAAATATAACAATTTCAGTCCCTCAAATATGTAGTGCCTAGAACACTTCAACTACATTAAAGAAAAATGATAACAACTTGGTAATGATCACTTCAACCCACCCGAATCATAATACATAAAAAGGCTTTCAGATGTTGACTTCAATTTTAGCAAACTTCGGGGGTGGGGCAGAAATATTGTTTTTTGTGGTTATTTTACACAACTCATCAGTCTCAAGATGTTATGTTTTTCCTTTTTCATCTCAAGATGTTATTTTTCCCTTCTCACAGTCAAGGAAATTTAAAAAAAAAAAAATCATCCCCATCCACAAACCTAGACATAAATTTTTCCTTAAATTTTTTCCAATCGTAACCTTCCTATTAAATTTTCAACAAAAATTCTTTTACCTTCCTATTAAATTTTCAACAAAAATTATAAAAGAAATTTATGTCCAAGTTGTCTTAGGTAAGAATTTTTGGGACAGTGTACTATCAGACCCCGAAGAAAATGGTAGTATAAGCATCTACGTTTATCCCACACAGATGACAGAAGTGCACACAAACCCTAACATTTTGGTCTGAAAGTAAAGAAACAGATATGAATGTTGAAGAGCGAAATTAATACCTTAAACGAAGAAGCAATTGCTTCCATCTCTTTAGTAGACCAGACCTGTTATGTGTTGACTGGGAATGGAGTGTTTAATCTTTAATACAATCAGCTCCAAACCCTGCTCTTATAAAAACCAGAGCAGAGGTTGTATCCCATGCTATACTCCTAGTCCTTATTGTATTGGCCAGAGGGTGTACGTATCGCTCGTTTTGTTATCGTTATTTTTATTTATATAAGTGTTTGGAGTGTTTAATTTGGACATTTAAAGGTTGGGACGTAATTTTATTTTTTTAGGGTTGTATAATTATTTTTGTGAAACAAATAAGAAATTAAAGTATCCGGAATAAGTTTATTTGTAATTTTTTTGATTAGTAGTATTATCATTTGCCTACTCCTCTCTCTGCCTGCCTGTCCAAACAAACAATTCAATAAGGACTTGTGGAAGCACTTGTCATATATATCCATCAAAGCATTCCTAAGCCAATCTCAAAGAAACTCTCCGATAGCTGAAATTATTTATGATTTTAAAATTGAATTGGTCATCTTTCAGAATTGCAATTAGAGCTTAAAAATACTATCAATTGCAAACTCCTAACAAAGCATGTCGGAATTGTTTAAGGGTGTGACATGAGATGGTCATATTGTGAATAAAATATGGATTGAAAAATAGTTAAGCGGTTCGAATTCATATTTTTTTTAAAAAATATGGTTTGAAATCTTACCCAATTTAAATAAATAAAAATAGTTAACTAACTTATTTAATGGAATAAAGTTCAAAAATACCCCTGATTTTTATCCCGATGTCTATCGAGCATCTTATACTTTTCTTTTATCCAAAAATACATTTAACGTTATAATTTTTGGATCGTTCGTGCCCCTGCCATTAACCGATCTGTCAACTAAACGAATGAGATTACAATTTTGATGACGTAGCTGCCACATGAAATATTTTTTAACCTTTGCCCAAATATGAATTCCAAAATAAAAAATCATCATAAAAACCTTCTCGTTCCTTCCCAAAAACCCACCTTCCCAAATCCGCCCAAAGATGGCGTCCCTTTCTCTCTCCCACCACCAAAAACCCTAACCAGAAAACCCTTCTTACCTCACCCTCTCAAATCAACGCTCCAAATCCCCTCCCTTCCCCGCTCCCGCTCCCGCTCCCACTCGCAGCAACCCCATCTTACCGCCATATACGCATCCTACAATCTGACCCCAGTCACCGACCGCCTACTCTCCGCCGTGGCCTACTTCTTCCCTTTCTTCAACGGCCTCCAATACGGCCGCTTCCTCTTCGCCCAGTACCCTCGGATCCTGGGTCCGTCCCTAGAACCCTTTCTGGCTTTCTGCCCTTCGTCAGCCTCTACCGCTCTATCCCTTACGCCAGCTACGTTGCCTTCCTGGCTCTGTACATAGGCGTGGGCTGAAACCCGAATCTGAGCCGGTACGCGAGGTTCAATGCGATGCAGGCGGTGGTTCTTGATGTTCTATTGGGGTTGCCGATGCTGATAGAGCGGATTTTCAATCCGGGTCGGGCTGGAATAGGGTATAAACTGATGGTGACGGGTCATAATGCGCTGTTTGTGTTTGTTGTGTTGTGTTTATAATTTAGTGTTTTGTTTATAATTTGGTGTATAGTGTGTTGGGTCGGACGCCTTACTTGCCCTTTGTTGCTGATGCTGCTGGCCGCCAAATCTAAATGCTGAGGTTTCACTCTTTTTTGGGTAGAATTTTATGGGAAAATGTTGGGTTTAATTTTGTGGTGGGAAATATGCTGTTATATTGCAAAAGAATAATGTAGTTGTGAAAAAATGAGATGGGTTTTGTCAAATTTAGCTGAACTTTATTGGGTTATTCCTTTTTAATTGTGGCATGGTGTTTACACTTCGACTTTGTAAGGTTTGATCAAAAGTGGTTTATCAAGCTTAAGGGGATTTATTCGATTAAGATTTTTAAAGACTTTTAAAGATTTTAAAAGTTTGGTTGTATTCAATTAAGATATTTAAAGAGTTTATAAAAGTTTAGTGGTATTTAATTATAATTTTTTTAATGTTTTTAAAAGTTAGGTGGTATTAAATTAAGATTTTTACAAAGTTTATAAAAGTATTTTGGTATTTAAAAAATCATAGATTTTTCAGATTTTTATTAAATGGTAGAGTTTGACAGACTTTAGAAGAAAAATTATAACTATCAACCCATATTCGAAGTCTGACCTCATCTCTAAATATTTTTAAAGACTTCATATTTCATCTTAATAAGTTAAATAAATTTAAAATACAATTCACATGAATCCAATATTTATAATTACTTCACATGAATCCAATATTTCTAATTACTTTATAATTTAGAATAATTAATACTTCATTTGTACTATTAAAAAATAAAATATTTATTTTATTTTTTGTAGTCAACGACTAAATTCAAAATTTCTAAATTTTGAATTTATTTGTTATTTAATAATAAACACACGTTATTATTTCAAAATAAAAATAAATACACAATATTTTATAATTTCATAAATTAACTTAATCGAGTTAAATGAAAAAAAAAATGAGAGAGAGGAAAGTAATTTATATAGAATACATCTTTTATAGTGATATATAGTTGTATAAAATATGTAAGTTCTTCAAGCTTTTTATCATCATTTTATTATATGTTACATTACTAAACTAAATATTTATTAAAAGAATATAAATAAAAAAAATATTTTTTATTTGAAAAATAACTTGCTATTTTAAAATATACATGAAACAAGTATATATTATTTTTATTTGCAAATTTTGATACTAAGACGAGGTAATATTCAAATATTTGAATGAAAATCGATATATATTGCAAATGTTTATATTAATTTTTTAATTGCTAGTTACGTAAATAAGTATTGATGACAACTTTTGTAGTCCGGAATGAAAAATAATAATTTCAAATAAGCGTACGCATATACATAAAGTATATATAGCTCAATAAAAAGTGAGCTTAATTTTTGTATTGCGTCTATAGTTTCTAAAATTTTATTGGTATCCGAGTATCCAAATGTATTATGAAATGAGTAGAATAATATGAACACTTTTAACATATATAAAATCTCATGCCACAATAATATAATGAGATTTACTCTAGTTCATAAAAAAATAGGCAGATGTTGTACACATGGGCTAATTAACAATTAATATAAGTTGCAAGATATATTAGAAGTATACAAAAGTTTATCATAATTTTGATAAAAAGTTTATAAAAATCTATTACTTATTTTCATAGAGTCTACAAAAGTCATTTTAAAAAAGTCTTTAAAGTCTTTGAAAGTTATTAAAATTCTATAAATTCTACAAAAGTATGTCACTTAAAAAAAGTCTTTAAAAATCTTAATTGAATACACCCCCATAAAGCAAGAAGTATGGAGATTTTATGAATTTTGATGCAGTGTCTGACTATAGTTGCGTAATATGAATGACTAGCTAATGTGCAATTTGCATAATTACTTGTTATGGTTGTAGGGGCATCCCCAATTCTGATCAGGAATTCCTTTAGCAGGTAAAATTTTAGTATTTTAGTATTTGAATTTTACTATTTTAATTAAATGATGTAAATATGTTATGATGTAAATATGTAAATATGATAATATATTATCTTATGATGTAAATGATTTAAACATGTTATGATTTTAATATCTTAATGATGTAATTTGTGTGACGTCCCCAAAATTAGGTATTTATCACCCATCTTGAGTCGTCAAATACATGATACAAAATACAAATATAAACTTAACTATACAGCTGTCGTGTAAAATATGACAAAACATAAACTGAGAGTTTAAACAAGAATCTCGCTTTCAGACAATATCCATTCTCAATGGAGTCTCATGACAGATATATAAACTCAAATTGATCCTCGTTACATTTATTGTCACACTATTTAATGAGAATAAGCGAGGACTACTAATGCTATCTTACGGACCGCTACTCCTTTTCCCGACTCATCCCAAATTTATATTCTCATTTTCCTCAAGAGAAACGGTGAAAAAGAAAGGGTGAGCTCAACTAGCCCAGTAAGAAATATTATGACTAAGATAATGCAGAATAAATTATCAATAGTCTTCAACAATGTTAAACTGATAAAATACAATAGACACCAAGTTTAACTGCAGCGGAATAAGCAATCCATTAGAAGAGTCAAGTAGAGAATAAAATCTACTATTTTCTATGATCTAAAAATATTTTCATCAACTTTTATCACTGAGTGTAAGATCCCAAATTATTAATAAATAAAATTTATTTTCCTCTATTTATTATTTTGAAATGGTAAGGGTTGATTTGATTAATGTGGATAGTTATGGGTAAAATACGCAAATATTTCGAATAAGCAAGTGGTTATAAAATATTCATTATTGTCGGAGAATATTATTAGTTTAGTCGTGGAATATTCATCTTTGTCGGAGAATATTAAATGCATTTGACAAGTTGATTTTTGTGGGCCCCATAACGGAAAGCGATTGGATGAAGAAAATGACAAACCCCAAATTTTTATTAATGAAATTAAATTTTCTTCTATTTATTATTTTGAAATAGTAAGGGTTGATTTGATTAATGTGGTTAGTTATGGGTAAAATCTTAAATATTTTAAATAAGCGGTGGTTATAAAATATTCATTTTTGTTTGGGAATATTCGTTTGGTTTGGGAATAATCTTCTTTGTCGGGAATATTCGTATTTATTGTGTAGCCTTGTGTGGGCCCCATAATGTAAAGCGATTAGATGAAGAAAACGACAAATATAAGTTGTTTAAAAATAATCTGCGTAGTTATTACCGTTTACATTTGTTGGAATACCAAATTGGTTAAAACACGATGAATGGCGTTGTTGCACAAAGAAGACTTACAGTATTGCACCAATTATTGATTCTTACTTAAGAAGGCACTACTCAATAATTATTCAAAGATTATTCTTTATTCAAAGATTTTATTTTATTGATTCAATAATTGCTGCGTTGATATTTTATATTACTATTGTTTCAATAATTGTCACTACACAGTATTTTCCATTATCGAAGCAATAATTCATATTATCTGAATAATATTATTAGAAAACATTATTGGTAATGTCTAGAAAGTTCTGTCTAAGGAGAGGTTTGGTCACCTAATTGCGCGCCAATAAGGAGAAATTCTTATTGAAAAGTCCCTCTTTCCGAGGAACTACCGGTTTGTCGATCTTTGTGATTCTGTAATATTATTTGTGAATAATTAATTATTGATTTATATGATGAAGAAAATATTAATTTTATGTGGATATAGATGGAGAAAATTTTTAATGTGACAATTGTTGAAAATTAAAATTTTATCTTTTTTTGATAAATTAATTCATTTAAATATATTATTATATTTTAATAATATAATAATGATATTTTTACAATGAATGTGGGATATATGAGTATACGAGGAGAAAGAGTATTTTTGTTGCAATAAATATTTAAAATATGTTAAACATGTCGATGGACCCCATTTTCGAATCGAAATTTGATTATATGTGTAAAATCGCTTGGCTTGTCGATTTTGATCAATTTTTGTTTGGAATTTGGAAAAACTTTCTTCTGTAAAGTTGTAGAGAATTGATTTTTCTATAAAATGTCGTGAGATTCGAATTTTCTGATAAAATAGCTATTTATTATGAATTATTGAAGTTCTGAAGTTCCGAAATAATTATTTTTTAAAAAGTTTTAAATTTGTTTTAAAAGAAAAACGTTTTTGTGGTTGGTTGGTGGGCACATGTGTTGCAAAATATGCTGAAATCAGAATTTCCAAGTTTGCGTATGATTTATATAAATTTATTAATATTTTATTAAATTTTCTACTTTGGTGTTCTAAGTATTTTCCTATAAATAGGTGCTTAGGTTAGAATTGAAAATCACATTGTAAAATCAAGTTTTCTCTCTATATTATCAAGCGTATTCTTGTGAGTATTTTGTGTAGACTTTGAGTATTGCTATATCGGTGCAAGTTCAAGTCATAGCTTTATATCCAGGTGTTCAATTTAGAAATCTTGTTTTTGTGAGGTAAGTGGTCATTATTTGCTTTCTCAAATGATATTATTTCTTCAATATCATTATCTTTGAAATATAGTTGGAACTTTTTATCATATTTGAAACTTTTTCATGTCTGGGTTACTTATTCATGAGTTCTTATTCACGAGTACTTATTCACGTAAGCGTGATGATGTTTTTTGTGAAATTTCTATCTTTTGGTGTCGAGATTCTTATTCACGATCGACTTTATTCACGAATCTGACAAGACTATTCATAGAAAAATAAAATTTCTTCTTTTGTCCAAAATATCTATTCGGATACTAGCTTTGATTGTATCCATGTTTTGATCATTCTTGAATTTTACACCACTATGATTATTTATGAGATATTTTGGACATGAAATAATTTAAATCTGAATCCTTAATATTTATTCTTTTGTTTCATTTGGATTCGTTTCTTTTAAAATATTTTTCATCATCCCTAGGTCTAAATGATAATATTATTGAATATCTTTGCCCTATAGTGTAAAAGATAAATGATTTTATAATGAATATCTTTGCCCGTAGTGCGAAGATGAACAAGTGTTGAGATGAACATGACCAACTGATGAATATCTTTGGCCTGTAGTGCAAAGATGGATATTGATTGATGTTACAGGATAAAATATTGATGATGGACCTGTTAAATTCATAGATTATAGTAGACTTCATTCTCTACGTAACTCTTTCTATGAATTAATAATTTCACTGCGAATATTGATCTAAAACTAGTTTGCCTATTGTATTCATCGATTTTTTCCTGTTGAAGACTAACGATAATTTGTTGTATATTATCTTAGTCAGAATATTCTTTACTGGGCTAGTTGAGCTCACCCTTTTCCTTGTTGTTCCATTTTTCTTCTCAGGAGGCGAGAATGTAGCGAGTACTAGTTGGGGTATAGAATGATGATGCTAGAAGTTGTTTAGTAGTCCTTACCATTTTTATAGAATAATATATCAATAATTGTGATGAGGATTTAGTTGGGTATGTATATTGTCTAGAAGACAATATTTGTATTTAAACTCATAGTATATATGTTGTCGTATTTTGCACGACAAATGTATTAATAAAGTTGTAGTTATTTCTGTACCATGTATTTGGTGACTCGAGAATGGGTTGGATGAAATGGACCTATTTTGGGGGCGCCACAAACAGTAGTTATTACTCAATTAATCATGTTGGAATACCGGTGGTTAAAACACACTAATACGCTTTTGTTGAAGAAGAAGATTGCAGATTGCACCAATTATTGATTCTTACATGTTAAGGCACTACTCAATAATGGTTACTGATAATTATTGCTCAAAGATTTTATTTTATTAATTTAATAATTGTTCATATTGATATTTTATATTGTTGTTGTTTCAATAATTGTCATTACAATCGTATTTTTTATTATCGAGACAATAATTCATATTATCTGAATAATATTATTGGATAACATTATTGGTAATGTCTAGAAAGTTACATCTAAGGAGAGGTTTGGTCACCTAATCATGGCCAAGAAGGAGAGATCCTTATCGAAAGCCCCCTCTTTCACAGGAACTACCTGGTTGCTTAATATTGTGATTCTATAATATTATTTGTGAATAATTAATTATTGATTTATATGATGAGAAAAATATTGATTTTATGTGGATATAGATGGAGAAATTTTTTAATGTGACAATTGTTGAAAATTAATATTTTATCTTTTTCTGATAAAATAATTCATTTAAATATATTATTTTAATAATATATTAACGGTGATATTTTTATAATGAATGTGGGATATATGAGTGTATGAGGAGGAAGAGTATTTTTGTGGTATTAAATGTTTAACACATATTTTGTGTGTTGGTGGACACAATTATTAATCGAAATTTGATTATAAATTTGTAAAATCGCTCTGCTTATGGATTTCGGTTAATTTCTGTTTGGAATTTGAAAAAACTTCCTTCTGCAAAGTTGTAGATAATGGAATTTTCTATAAAAATCGCGAGATTCGAATTTTCTGGAAAAAGGGCTATTTATTGTGAATTATTGAAGTTCCGAAGCTCCGAAATAATTAATTTTTGAAATTTTAATTATTTTTAATAAGAAAAACGTTTTTTTTATATTTTTGGGACTCATTTAACATGTGTTAGGATGGCTGAGTTCAGATTCATGGATGCGTTGGAAGATGTGGAATATAAATAATATTAATTTATTAAATTTTCTACTTTTTGGTGTTAAGCATTTTCCTATAATATATAGTCTTAGGTTAGAATTGAAAATCACACCGTAAATAGTAGTTTTCTCTCTATATTATCGAGCGTATTCTTGTGAGTATTTTGAGTATACTTTGAGTATTGCTATACTAATGCAAGTTCAAGTCATAACCTATATCCTGTTTCAATTTAGAAAGACCGCCTTCGAGGTAAGAGATGTTATTTTTTCTCAAATGATATTATTTCTTCAATATCATTATCTTTGAAATATTGGTTGGAACTTTTTATCAAATTTGGAATTTTTTCATGCCTGGGTTACTTATTCATGATTCTTATTCACGAAGTTACTATTCATGAGTTATTATTCACGAAGAGTTACTTATTCATGAGTTACTATTCACGCAAGCGTGAAGATATTTTTTTGTGAGATTTTTATCTTTTGGTGTGAGAGATTCTTTATTCACGTATATTTATTATTTATTCACAAATATCTGACTATTCAATAGAAAAATAAAATTTTTCTTTTTGTCCAAAATATCTACTATGGATACTAGCTTTTGATTGTATCCATGTTTTGATCATTCTTGAATTTTACTCCACTCGATTACTTATGAAGTATTTTTGAACTTGGATTGTTTAAAATACGAATCCTTAATATTTGTTCTTTTATTTCTTTGGATTCGTTTTTTTTAAAATATTTTTCATCATCCTCGGTCTAAATGATGATATTATGAATATCTTTTGGCCGTAGTGCAAAAAGATGAATGATTTTTGATGAATATCTTTTGGCCGTAGTAGTGCAAAGATGAGCAGTGTTGAGATGAACATAATGAATTTGATTAATATATTTGGCCCAGAGTAGTGTAAAGATGAACAGGTGTTTAGATGAACATGAATTAATCGATGAATATCTTTGGCTGTGAGTGCAAAGATGAATATTTGATTCGGATATATATTGATTGATGTTACAGGATAAAATATCGACGATGAACTTTTAAATTCATATATAGAAGATAGTAGTTTGCATTCTCTACTTAAATCTTCTAATGAATTGTTGTTTCTACTGCTGCATTGTTGATTTAAAACCTGGTTGTCTATTCAGATTCTATTAGATTTTTCTCTGTTGAAGACTAACGATAATTTGTTGTATATTATCTTAGTCATAATATTCTTCTTGGGCTAGTTGAGCTCACCTTTTCCTTTTTGTTCCATTTTTTTTTTCTAAGGAGGCGAGAATGTAAAGCGAAGATATTAGTCGAGGTATGGAATGAAGGTTCTAGAGAGTTGTTTAGTAGTCCTCACCATTTTTTTTAAAATAATGTATCAATAATTATGATGGGAATTTATTTGCGTGTGGAAATTGTCTGAGCGACAATAATATCGTATTTAAACTCACGTTTATATGTTGTAATAATAAAGTTGTAGTTATTTCGCACCATGTATTTGGCGACTCATAATGGGTTGGATGGAATGGACCTATTTTGGGGGCGTCATACTGAGACTCAGTTTATTAAATAAACCGTATCATCGAATCATCCCTGCACTACGGGCCAAGAATATTCATTAAATCATCAATGGTCATGACTATCTAAGAATAATCCCCGATCATAATCATACCAAGTTCATCTCGCACGTAGTAAGCCAAAGATATACAACAATAAAATCAATGATCAACAATCCATCTTTTGCACGTAAGCCAAAGATATACAATTCAATAATCAACAGTCCATCTTCGCACGTAAGTCAAAGATAACTTTCATCACCATATAAGCATGAGGATGATGACAATGATATAAACATTAATCAAACTAAAACAAGGATAAATGTTAAAGGCATTAAATTTATCCAAATATTATCAATCACTTAATAAACTCATAATCTAATATTATTAATATAATAACAATATTTTAATCACATCTTAAACTTATAAACATTTTATTTCAATTGTTTACACTTTATCAATAAGGCATTTAATCATTCAAAAATGCCATACTCATAAGATTTTATCACCAATGATCAAATCCCTTATCAATAATCTACATATACCTTATATAGGATTTTCAAGCCATAAAATCCTATTTTACAACTTTGTTACTTCACATAACATATTTAACTCATATGTTCGTAACTAAACTATTTTCATGAAAAATACCAAATCAGTCCCAAAAATATTTTTTTTCTGGGATTTAGCATAATATAGTCCCATAATAAAAATATATTTTTCTCGAAATTTTTAAAATTCATTTACTATTTTTCAAAAATCAATTTCTAATTAATTCCTTAAGAAATTAGTTACCTCAAGATTAACTCCAAAAATTCCCAAATCTTGGCAGAATCTTACACATGTTAACGTGAGCTTCCAATTTGAATTTCATGGTCATCAGAGTTATAGAACTCCGGTTATAGCGTTTTTCGTCGAAAAAATCTAAATATTGAAATGGTCATAACTTGCTCATTTTAAGTCAGAATGAGCTCATTTTTGGACACGATGTTCTTTATACCATATACTTTCATGTCCCAAAAGGCCTGAATTTTTCTCACTAATTAAGTGGCTGAAACAGCCCTTACAAAAACGTGGCAGCAACTTTTTCGTAATTTTCAGTTTCCGCCTCCTTTGCTAAAATCAGTCCACACGAAAATCTACAACACCTTTTCCAGTTATTCCACTTGGATTAGTTAGGTAACTCATAGATCTAACTCTAGGACTTGACCACACTCAAAAATTTAAAATATAATAGGGGATATGATTAATTGAATTTCGTGTTACGTTTTTACCAAAATCTGATTTTTCAACCCTTTGTGATTTCTAAGAAACTTTCATGTTTTCTCATAATAACCAACATAACTCATCATAACACTTATTAATACTTCATATACCCATAATTTTCATCAGTTCAATACTTTTATTATGACTCTCATCATAATCAACGTAAACAGATCATTTTCATAATTTAATAAGGAATGAATATAAAGGATCATTCACCATGCATGTGGCAATCCACATGTATGCATTATTCTAGTAAGTAATAATAAAGAATGGAATAATGAAGGATTCACCATGCATGCGATAGAGACCGCATGCATAAAAGTTATTCCCAAATGTAATAATAAATGCGGAATAATAAATATGGAACCGTGTCGGTGAAATTCATAACCAAGCTGGGATATTAAACGAATAATAAATGCGTAAGAATAATAAGTAATGGAACCAGTCCCAGATAAAGCATGCATGAGGATATTCCACGTAATATTAAATGCGAAATAATAAATATGGAACTGTAAGGGTGAAATTCGCAGAAGCATGATATTCTCGGCGTAATAATAAAAACGGAATAATAAAAGAATTTCACCAAGATGCGGTGCTCAGAGCATAAACAAAGTTATTCCAACATAATAATAAAGAATGGAATAATGTAAGAGGATCACCAAGTATTGGGTAAACCGCATATCAAAAGTCATTCCACCAAGTATAGGGTAAACCACGCATACATGTTATTCCAACAGAATAATAAAGAATGGAATAACATAAGGATTTCACCAAGTATAGGGTATGCCGCGTATACATGTTATGTATAGGGTATGCCACTTTTACAGGTTATTCCAACAAAATAATAAAGAATGGAATAACAGAAGTTCTCTTCATGAATAAGAAAGAATATCACCCCTTACCATTGAAAGAAACTGGATATAGGAGTAGTGACGGAGCAGACTTTTCTTCTTCTATAGATTTTCTCTCTATAGCTTCTCTCTATAATAATGGCTCTAAAGCTTTAGTGAATTGATGAGAAATGAAGGAAGAATGAACTTCTATTTATAGGAAAACATAGTTTCGATAATTGCACGTTTTGGGGCTCAAATATTACAAAGACAATACCTCCAACTTTTCTTTTATTTTTAATTAGGTCATCCAAGTATTATCAAACTTGCACCAACTCCCCTAATAGTAAATCATGTGAATCAATAGTAAAATCATGTGACTCAATGGTAAATCATGTGACTCAATAGTTCTAAACATGTGAAAAATTAATTACAAGATATAAGACTCCATCTATACCTCTATATTTTAACTTACCACGCAAGTATTATCAATCTTGCACCAACTCCCCTAATAGTAACAAGAATGTGAATCAATAGTATAACATGTGAACAAATAGTTATAATCATGTGAAATAATAGCAATCAATTGCTCATTTATCCGGTTGAATACCCGATTGGTCAATATATCATCCAGACATCAATTTTTTATCGCAATAAATGTCGATTTTCACTAACACAAACAATTCCAACATGATGAAACTATTTTTTATCAAAAATATAAATTTTGAATTTCAAAGTTTGACTTTTCCAAAAAAGTCAACTGTTGACTTTTTGACCAAATAGTGAATTCCGGAAAATTTTGTGTTTATAGACTATTTTTACTAATTTCGACGTTCAGGACTCAAATATCACGTCCGCGTCTTCAAATTCAACTCTGAACACAACTTTAATTTCAATAACATTCATCATTAATATCATAACTCATGAATAAGAATCGTGAATAAGAATCTCATGAATAAGATCTACGACGAAAAGTGTCCTAAATATCCGAAGTGAACAATACTAGAGTGAATAGTAATTTGGGTGAATAGTAACCCGTGAATAAGTAACTCGTGAATAAGATTCGACACGAAAAGTGTCTCAAATAATTTTGAAGTGAATAATCTAAGGGTTTTTGACACAACTTGTCTACTTTGAAAAATTTTCAAATATGACCCTTAACTTTAAATTTTATCAATTTAACTATTTACCAAAATAAAAAAATTGAATACTTTTATTTCATAAAATTCGGAGTCTTACAATTTGATTTTTTGTTGTTTTGATTAATTAATAAAATAATTTGAAATTTTGAATTTTAGTATTTTTTTAATTAATATTTTAGTATTTTTTTAATTAGTATTTAGTATTTTTTAATTAGTATTTTTAGTATTTTCATATGGCAGCCACGTCATCAAGATTGCAATCTCGTTAGTCTAGTCTAGTTGGCAGATTTGTTAACGGCAGTGGCACAGACGGTTCAAAAATTGTAATGTTAAGTGTATTTTTGGATAAAAAAAAGGTATAAAGTGTTTGGTAGACATCACGATAAAAATCAAGATATTTTTAATCCTTATCTTTCTATTTAATTTCAATTAATATGAATTGATCAAATAGTTAATCATCTATATTGTGATTGCGCAGTGTGTTTGCAAGAAAGTCGACACATGTGGATGGATTAGCCGTACAGCAAAGATGAAGCACATCCAACTGACAGAAGCCCACATAATTACTTTCGTTATCACACACAGACACAGTTGGGGTCCTTGGGGAAATATATCTGGGCGACAACTAAATCTCTAAATTATGAGTACATTACAGCTCTAAATGAATAATGGGGGGTTATTCTGGAGCCACTTAAATTCAGTTAGATTCTAGCCCGCGTTGAGCTTGTTAGATAATTAAAATATATTTTAATTTTTTAAAATTAATTCGTAAAATTATAAAACTCAAAATTTCGTTTAAATTTTTAAAAATAATAAAGATTTTTATTTTAGAAAAAAAAATAAATTCATCAACAAACTTCTCATTTATTTTGAAAAAAATAAATAAACTCACCAACAATTTCACATAAAAGAAGAAAAAACTTCTCACAGTACTTCAGTCTTAACCACTAATAAAAATAACAAAGATAATAATTAGTAGTAATACTTTATAGTTAGTTTATCATTGTTAAATTTGTTTATATTAAAAAAAATTAATTTCATAACAATTTTGAATTTTAGAATTCGAAAAAATTCTTTTGGTTATTTAATTAAATGAGTCGAATGTCCAACTCAAATAAACTCAACTTATTTAACATTTAGTTTATATATCTGCTCTCGTTAAATCATTTATAAATCCAAATTTAAGAAATGATAGTAAATCACTTTTTTTTTTTTTTTTCATAAAAAAAATACTCCATAAATAAATTTTGTTTCACTGAATCTAAGAGTCAGAAGAGGCGGAGAGAGAAATTTATTTAAAAAAGCTGGTGGTGGTGGTGGTGCTGCAGCCTGCTGGCACAGAAACAAACCCTTATCCATCTTCTTATTTTCCACTCAATACTCATAAATGGAGTACCTTTTTTAATTCTTAAAGCCTTCTTTTTCTTTCTTTCTCGCCTTTTAAAATTATTTCTCTCCCCTCTTTTTCACCACACCTCTTATACATACTACGTTATATACATATACATACATATATGTTGTATTCATCATTGCAATCCCATCATTTCTTTTCTTGCTAAAAAAGTTCTTCATCTAAACAATTAGGCTAAAAGTCCACCACCATGGACGGAGGCGGCGACGCGCGAGTCAACTCCGGCGATGGCGGCGCTAACGGTCGTGGTGGTGGCGGACCGGCGGTGGGAGTTCAGATCCACCACTCCCGGAGATTGCCTGATTTCCTCCAGAGTGTCAATCTCAAGTACGTAAAATTAGGTTATCACTACCTCATCTCGCATTTGTTGACTTTATGTCTCATCCCTGTAATGATTGCGATTTTAATCGAAGCTTCACAAATGAACCCTAACGATATTCGCCAGTTATGGCTTCACCTCCAGTACAATCTTGTGTCTGTCATAATTTGTTCTGCCGTATTGGTTTTTGGATCCACTGTGTATATTATGACCCGGCCACGGCCGGTTTATTTGGTTGATTACTTTTGTTATCGCGCTCCTGATCACTTAAAAGCATCAAATGAACAATTTATGAAGCATTCTAGGCTTACTGGTGATTTCGATGAGTCCTCTTTAGAGTTTCAGCGGAAGATCTTAGAGCGATCGGGGCTCGGGGAAGAAACTTATGTCCCGGAAGCTATGCATTCTATTCCGCCCCAGCCATCAATGGCCGCCGCCAGGGAGGAAGCTGAGCAAGTCATGTATGGTGCATTGAATAGTCTGTTTGCTAATACAAATGTTAAGCCCAAGGATATTGGGATTCTTGTTGTGAATTGTAGTTTGTTTAATCCGACGCCTTCGCTTTCAGCTATGATTGTTAATAAGTATAAGCTGAGGGGTAATATTAGGAGTTTTAATTTAGGGGGAATGGGATGTAGTGCTGGGGTTATTGCTGTTGATCTTGCTAAAGACTTGTTGCTAGTTCATAGGAATACTTATGCTGTTGTTGTGAGTACTGAGAATATGACTCAGAATTGGTATTTTGGGAATAAGAAATCCATGTTGATACCCAATTGTTTATTTAGAGTTGGGGGTTCAGCTGTTTTGTTATCTAATAAGTCTGTAGATAGGAGGCGAGCCAAGTATAAGCTTGTTCACGTTGTGAGGACCCATCGCGGTGCAGATGATAAGGCATTTCGTTGTGTTTATCAAGAGCAGGATGATGCTGGGAAAACTGGTGTGTCTTTGTCGAAAGATCTTATGGCAATTGCTGGTGGGGCTCTTAAAACCAACATCACTACACTGGGTCCTCTTGTGCTCCCAATCAGCGAACAACTTCTCTTTTTCTCTACTCTGATGGTTAAAAAATTATTCAATCCACATGTCAAGCCTTATATCCCAGATTTCAAGTTGGCTTTTGATCATTTCTGCATACATGCTGGGGGAAGGGCTGTGATTGATGAACTGGAGAAGAATCTGCAACTGCTACCAGTACATGTGGAGGCTTCTAGGATGGCTCTCCACCGGTTTGGGAACACTTCATCAAGCTCCATTTGGTATGAATTGGCATACATTGAGGCCAAGGGAAGAATGCGCAAGGGTCATCGAGTCTGGCAAATTGCATTTGGGAGTGGTTTCAAATGTAATAGTGCGGTATGGCAGGCACTCCGGAATGTGAAAACGTCTTGTAGTGGTCCCTGGGAGGATTGCATTGATAAGTACCCTGTGAACGTAGTCTCATAGTACAACAAGAAGGCAGTTCTGTTCATTTATGGTATTGCTCATCAGTAGTCTAGCCTTTTGTCTTTTCTCTTTAGTTCGTTTTCTACTCTGTCTCTTTTTGATCATTGAAGTGAATTAGTTGTTTTATTTTACTTGTTTTTTCTCGTGTCTGGAGTATTTGATATCTCGAGTTGCTACTCATATGTTGTACTATTCCAGAATTATAATGCTGCATTACTTTGGACTAAATTAGTGCTAATGTCCATTTGTATTTAGTTTTCTTAAAAAGATGTTAAGAGTATTTTTATTCTAATTTCTTCATAGGATGAATATTGCTTGAGAGTACATTACGCAGATTCTAGCTTTTACCATGTTTCAGTGTTCCCACTTGTGACAAGTTTCATTAATGCTGAACTGCTTTTTGGAATTACACAGAGGAAATCAAACCAGTATGGTTAAGATCTGGGAGGCTTTTCCTTTCATATTAAAATATGTGATTTTCCTATCGCTTAATCTTCTCTAATTCGGTTCTCTCTCTCTGTAGCTAATTAATATATGGCTCTGTTCAATCTTTTGACAGGACAATCATTTTTGAATGTAGTTATCTAGAGTCTAGACTAGGAAAAAGAGAATGATGAAGCAGGGATACTTAGAAGCGCATAGACCTTTTACCTGCTATGCTCTTATTATGAATATAGAATTTGTTCTTTATACAGCATGGCTCATGATATTCTTACCTTAGTAAATAACCCCAACTATGGGAGATAATAAATCCACCCGATGGCCGTCAAATATTTTCGAAGCACCAGTGGGATAGGGTTTGATGGTCCTTGGATGGTCTAATTATCAGCATCGTGATTTGTAAGGCATGATAGGAGATCAGATATGTTCATCAACTGAGGCTAAAATTCTGTTAAACTGTTTATTGCCTTATGCCCCTCATTTCATGGGGAGCAGCTTGCTTATTATCTTGCATTCAAGTCTATCCAGGTCCTTATCTACTTGTAGTGTAAGATTATATGCTCTTAAATATATCTGTTAATCCATACCTACATCTTTTGAACCTAAAATTCAAGGTCTGACTGCCTTAGGGACAACCTAGCCATCCCTCTTTGACAGGATTTTCCTGAACGTCTATGAAATGTATATATCTTTGATAAACTGCATCCAGACTCTATATTAGTGGTAACCTTAACTACCTCAATTTTTGTCTTAGGATGTAAAGTGAAAATTGTACGGATTAGTACTTTTTTATGTTGGATAGAGTGAAAGTTGGTCTACGTTGTGACAGCCTAACGATCTTAGGGTGCAATCCCTTATGGGCAGTGCAAGGCTTGGTTGGTTTTGTGATTTCATCAAATTTGAAGAAAGTTACTATCTTCCTCTTGATCAAGATCAAAATCAAGATATATGCAGAAAACATCATAGAAGGGTGGTGAGGAATGGAATAGACGGAGGAATGAATTGATTTTTTAGCATCTCAAGTGAATGCTTTGTTGTTGGTAGTGGTGGATGATGTGATAAGATGACATATATATTCCTTCCATTAGAATGGATTTCATTCCACCTTTTACATGGAGGGAATGGAATGAATTTTCATTCCATGGAAATGACTACTACTACTAATACTACTTTTCATTGCATCCTTGGCATAAGTAGGGAGTAGAAGAAACCCAATATTAGAATCCTAGACTAGATATGATCTCTGTTTCTCTTTCGAGCATTATCTCAAGTCTTTTCACTTATTAGGTGCATATTACAAGGACAGTTACATGTTAAGATGGTAAATCATTTCCATTGTGGCTTGTTTTTTTTTTATTACCATTACCGTTCGTGTCTAGTGTAACAGTCTGGACTCTGGATAAATACTCCAGAAGGATGAATGCCTTGTCGTTTGTTTTTGGTAATACTTTGTCGTTTAACATTTTCTTAATGCACGCCATTCTTACTTTTTAAGCGGGATGTGTTAATATAGAAGTTGTACAGCTATATCAACAGAACAGGATTCCTACTTTTTAATTTAATTTTAATTTTAATTTTATTAGAGTGACCAACATATTATAGTTGGACAGGCAGTGCAGCTGACAAAACCCTAATTTCTAATGTGTTTTTCTTCCCGGCATAAATTGAATTTTATCTCTGCCAAGGCAGCCCAGCTAGTCAGGGTTCAGTTTGCGGTTATTAGGCTTTTGTTTACTCTTTTATATTATAATTAAATTTATTGTAATATTGTTTCAAAATCAGTAATTATAGTAAATTATATCATTATTTGTAAGTAAATTATATGTAAATTATAGCATTAATTATAAGCAAACACCAATAATTTTAATATTTTGATCTAGACTCATTAATATTATGCTAATGACTTTGGACTCTACATAATACGGAAGATAAAAATAAAAAGAAAGAAATTTATTAAATTTATGTATGTTTTATTTTTTATTATTTTTTTGTTGTTAAATATTATATGTCGTATAAATTTACCTATATACGTATACGTCATTTTGTTTGCATTTATTATTATTAAAATCATAATAATATGCATTTATTATAACTATATGGGTTTTTATTAAAAGTTTATTGGTTTTATATGCGTAAATATTAATATATTACTTATATTAAGGTATAATATAGTTTCATTTATGATGTATATTCATATCTTAATTATTTATACTATAGTACAAAACTAATATATGTTGTATTGAATTAAAATTATTTTGTGGTATTCATTGATTTTTGTAATTTACAATTTACTATAATTACTGATTTTGAAACAATATTCAATAAATTTATTTATAATTAACGATTTTGTGTTGATTAATATTGTGAGAATATTTGTGTACCTATTCTCACAGGTAAGGGTGTAAACGAGTCGAATTGAAGCGAACACAGATCTGCTTGAATTCGATTCAAAACGTTAAATTCATACTCGAATTCGAACTGTATTTGAAAAATTATATTAATATTTGACTCGCTCGAATATTTATTACTCGAATTCGATCCGACTTGGATCGAATTATATTCAAACTAATCACGAGTTTCAAATTCAAGCTCGAATTCGAGTCTCCGCATAATAACTATTTTTATAATAAATATAATTATAAATTGAATTTGTTATTTTACTTAGAAATGAGAAAATATATTTACTATCGAATTCGATACATTCTCTTGTATATATTATAAGAGAATGTATCGAGTATCTAATCAAATTTGTAGCAATTGAGTATGTATCGGATCACAATCGAGTAGTTTGAATCTTAAACGAATGAGTTTAACCTTGTTCGATTCTACTCATATTTTTTCGAACTATTTTTTATGCTCAAATTTGGATTATATTATTAACAAATTCGAGTCTCGTTTATATTTTTTTCGAGTCGAGCCCGAACTGTTTGGTTAATTGAGAAGACGGAGGAAGAGGAAGAGTGATGAGTGCATATTATTCATTTATTTTGATTCCTTTATGTTTAGTTTTATTGCATGTATCATGTGTATATGAGCTTATTAAGGTGTTTATTGATTTCAGGAAGAATTGGAGCTGAAATGAGGAAAAAGAGAAAATTGCAGGATTTTTAGCATTAAGTTGGATGCATGTTCTTGGCTTGGGACTTGAATTTTATTGTAGAGCTCTTCTTTAGCTTTCCGGAACATCTTGAATCGTCCCAATCGGAGTTCATATGAAAAAGTTATGATATTTTTACTAAACGGACGTTGAACCTCAAAGTTTGGAAGTTGTAATTTACACAACAGTCACTTGGAGCCCGATTTCGACCGTGATACAGCAAGAATTTGTTAATTTTCAAAGAATGAAAGTTGTAGATCTCGTCGATATCTTCGTTTTGATAGGTAGCAGGTCCCGTAACTCCTCCCAGATCAAAAGTTATGCTCATTTTACCAAAGGACGTTGCAGCAAGAAATGAAAATTCGCCCCCAGCGAATTTGAGCGGAAAAATCGGAAAATCTTGGATTTTTGGAAAGTTTCTAAATGCAGATTTTGGTAGACTTCTACATGGAATTGGATTGATATTTCTATTATCTTTAGGATTTCCTTTAGATTAAGATTTATTTCCAAATTGAATTCTATTTCTTTATGGAAACTAGTTATGATTTGTAATTCCTTTTAGGATTTGGATTTCTACTTCCTATAGGATTTAGGACTTTGTCTAGCACTATAAATAGAGGATGAGAGTCAAGGTTTTATTCATTCAATTATCAACTATCATCTATGAAGTGCGATTTCAGAAGCATGTCGGGCTAGTTCTTTTTATTGGATTCTAAAGAGGTGAATCCTTGTTACAAGTAATTGATTAATTGAGTATTATTATTTATTCCTTCTTGTGTGAAATTTCTCCTGATAATCTATTTTCGTTGATTGCATGCTAATTGATCTAATTGATTTAATATGGCCAATTGAATTAGTTTGATCATTATCATCTGCTAGATTAAGATTGGTATTACGTGTAATTGATATCTGTCTTCATCACAAGTAGCAACTTGGTAATACTAATTATGGACAAGCTTTTGTGTATTGCTAAGATTATCAGAAAACAAGTTAAACAAATCGAGCTTATGTATTTGTTGCTTGGATTAGCCTAATTCTCTATTTCTTAATGCTTCTATCATATTAAATCTAGAGAGCTTATTCTAGGTTGTATGCTAGTTAGAATCTGGTGGAGAGCTTGTTTTATACAGTGATAATCTAAGGAGAATTTCGGATAGCAGAGCTTATTGTTATCTAGGGCTAATAGTTTCATTGAAGGAAAAATAATAATAACTTGATTAATTGATTGTTGTACTTGGTGAAATTGAACTGCAGAACTGAAGTTTTTACATTTTTGGTTAACTTTATCATTAATTCTTATTTTCTTAGTTTCAAAACAATTTTCAAAAAATCCCCAATCTTTATTTTCTATCAAAATAATAAAATAAATATAAAACAAATCACTCTCTGTGGGATCGATCTTGCTTATTACTGTGCTAATTGTTTGAATTTATAAAGTAAAAGTGAGGTTAATTTAGGAGTGTAAACGACAGCTTTCAAAGAGAGGAAGAGGAAGAGGAAGAGGAAGAGGAAGGGGAAGAAGAGGGGAAATCTGAAGAGTTTCATCGATTGAAGGATTGAGTCAATAGTTTTCCAATTGATCGAGTTAAGTGAGTTTTTCAATTAAAAGGATCGTCTTTGCTGTTTTTATTTTTTCAATTGTAACTAAGTGAGCTTTCTAATTTAAAGGATCGCATTTATATGTAAGGTATTGATGACATATGAGAGAATCATGCCAATGATAAAAATTAAGTAAATCCTAAGGAGTGAGAAAGAAGGGGGGAAAGATTAATTGTGACTACAAATTGAAATTGATGATAGCATATTGGAGACGGACATAGACGGAGCAGTGGAGAGAAAATCCAACCAACCAAACCTTCCCAATATGAAGTTTAAAGTCAGTTTAATTGTAGCTGACAAAGTTATGAAAGATGGTCGATTAATGCTCATTGGCCGGAAGAATCTCATGGCTTATCTCAATCATAACAGAAAATAACGATGCTGTGCATTTTGGGTTAAATACTACTACTAAAAAAAAGAATGAGACTGATTGATAAAACTCAATATATTCAATTTCTGAATGGAATTCCACCAGTGTCGAGGTGCCAAACATGGGCACAACAAGGTTTATTCAGAAGTACATATTTTGCCTGGCCTGCTTCATGCTAGAGAAAATTCTCCAAAGAATTGTAAGTAAAGAATACAAACCTGTCTCTACGCAATATCAATTTACTATTACAGACTCGAATACAACAAGAAGATGAAGAATAGTGACCAACAACAACAAGAGATAAAACCGAAACAGCAACAAAAGATTATCATCTGAAAGACCACTGAATCTCCTCCAAAGTTTTTCCCTTGGTCTCGGGGACCAAACTGGCTGAAAATATCAAGGTGAAAGCGCTCATAATCATGTAAAGAGTAAAGGTTCCTGTATAAGATGTAAGAAACCGCAATTAGTAATGAAACAATCATAGCAACTGCAGAGGCACATTAGAAACTTCAGTCTATTAATGCATATTGCATGTTCAGAGTGAGAGAGAGAGAGAGAGAGAGAGAGAGAGAGAGAGAGAGAGAGAGAGAGAGAGAGAGAGAGAGGGTAAAACCTTCACTGCTCCAAGACAATAGCAAGGGTGCAGTCACAGTAACCACCCAGGCAATGAACCAGTTGGCTAGAGTTGCAACACTTCCAGCGAGGCCTTTAATATTGACCGGCAAAATCTGCAAGCCAGATAGGAAAGTTATAGACCATAAGATTAATTGAAGCAAGCAACATGACGGGCATAATTATGTGATTAATTGATATTTCATGGCGGGTTCTAAGTGATGAGTTAGTGAGGGTAATACGGCTAACGGCTCTAAACATGTATTCTGAATGCTCAAATTGGCGGTGGTCTGCAAGACCAGAAATGTTGAAAGGTTACTCGATCGGAGAGAAGCAATAAGGAGAGGAGGACCACCAAAAAAGAAAGCACGTCTTTTAAGGAAAAACTTTTTTTGGAACCTGTAGCCACTACCTTCTTTTGGTGTTCACTGGGAACCTACTGACCCTAAAGCGCTTCTGTGGAGTTTTGAACAATGACTTGTACCTCTTCCTTCCTCCTCCTTTAATCTTTGATTGAGTTTAGATATTGCCTGTTAATTTTTCTATACGGAGTGATCAGGTTGGAGAAAAGTTTCAACAGAATATTTGACATGATGCATAAAAATATAGAAAAGAAAAAATAACAGAGGTGCGTGCGGTGCTGTTTGAATCATTCACCCTAAAAAATCCAAATTTCCAAGAAAAACGCATTGGCTTTTAACATTACATGGTAAAATATTTTAATTACCTCAGACATTATAATCCATGGAATGGGCCCCATTCCAAGTGAAAAGGTAATGACCATTCCCTGAAACGAAATGATGGGTTAATAAACTAAGAAATTGTAACAGCAAAAATAGAAGAATCCTCATTATTTGTGTAATAATCGTAAAACATACCACAACTCCAACTACTGATACGATACCCAAAATGCTATAGAGGGTAGAACTATCCGATACAAAACCCTGAGATTATTTCATATTGTTAGAAAAATTGAAGGGTCTTATACATACAGTACAACACATGAGCACCTTGTGAAAAATTATGATTTTGTCAAAAAACTTGTTAGTCAATAAATTTATAGTTTGAAACATAAGAACTCATGGTAGCACTACCTTTATAAAGAATGAAACTGCTACAATTAAGAGACTAATAGTCATCCCAGAGGAGGAGATCTGCACCAAACAAATCTGTTGTGTTGAGCTAGCTGTGATAATAACATTGTTTACATTATAAAATAATTTGTGACAAACTCACAATCAGTAGAATCCTACGGCCTGTTTTGTCCACCAACCATGTAGAAATTGCGGTAGCTATCACCTAAATGGTACAAATAACATTGTTAGATGATTTGACGGAATAAAGAAGCTCATTCAATATCAGAATAAATTGTAAGGTAACAATTTTGCAGGAAATCCTTCATACTGTACCTGGACGGCACCAAGTCCAAAAGTAGCAACATTGCTTGATGAAATCCCTATACAGAAAAATAATATAAGCCATCAAACTTAAAGAAAACATTAAAATATACAATTTCTTCCATTTGATCATTGAATTTATAAAAGGAAAAAAATTGTACATAGGCAGGATAACGGTAACATTTACGGCAATCAAAAACTTAACAAAACACTATTGGCATGTTTGGTTTGGGGGGAATGGAATGGGCATTCCAAAAGGAATGCTCATTCTTATTCTTATGTTTGGTTACTTAGGGGGGGGGGGGGGGAAGGAATGAGCATTCAATGGAATGCCTATTCATATGTTTAAAAGAATGCTTATTCCATCAGGATGGGTAAAGATTGACCATTCCATTCACAATTTTTTTTTAAAAAATCTTCGATCGATCAAAATCGTGTGGCTTTCGTTCTGACCAAACATAGGAATAGGAATGCCCATTCCATTCCATTCCCTTCCCATTCCCATTCCCATTCCCATTCCCATTCCCATTCCCATTCCCATTCCCATTCCCATTCCCATTCCCATTCCCAATCCCATGTTGTAACCAAATATATTATAGGATGGAGAAAGTGGACTTTTTAGGATTTTTATTTTAAAATTTTATAGCTTTGTATCCAACTTCTGGTAAGAATGCAGTCCTAATTTCCCATCCAACATGTACAGGAATAATAATCATTGCACACTTCCAAATAGTATAAAGGAACTAAATACATCAAAACAAAATTTACACAATCTGGAGCCTTTGTACAACAAAAATACAGAGGCATAAACGGGACAATTCAATACAAAACTCACCAGCAGATTCAAAAATGGTACTAGAATAGAAAAGAACACCATTAATTCCAGTTAGCTGTTGAAAGACGAGCAATCCAATTCCTATCTGCAGAATGTAAGGATTACAAGTTGAAGTATATATTCAGTCGTATCATTTATCAGGTTCAATAAAGAACAGAGAACAGAACAGAATAAAGCAAAAATTTCTCAAATGATGTAATTACCATCAGAGGAAACCAATATCTTCTTTGTTTGAGGTCCCCAAAACGGATTGTAGTTCTTCTACTTGTTGATGCCACAGACCTCTACACAATGAAAGCAAAATAATAATAAAAGATTTTGAGTTACATATAATGCCAAATTTTTCGTTGGGATTTCAGTGGAAAATTGTGGAATTATTTGCAAAGATTGCATTGTTGCAAGTGCAGTTAGATACAATATCTTAAGGAGATTCACCTTGATTTCATTAACTTCAAGGGAAATATCAGTATCAAAACCACGAAGAACTTGCAAAGAAGCTTCAAAATCTTCTGTCATACCCATTTTTGCCTTAGTTCAACAAAGAAGTGATTCAGTAACTCTTAATCATACATATATAAACATGTAAAGCAGAGAAAATCCCTTAATGAAACTTACCAACCATCGAGGAGATTCTGGGATAAAAAAGAGGCCTGGAATCAATATTAGACAAGGCAATGCTCCTGCCATATTACATAAATGGTATATTATTTGTTTGACTTGTTAGGTATTATTTAAAGGGAAATTACATGTGGAATAAATAGCAGGACGGTGACTGGTGTAGCTGGTGATGATCATCAGATAGCCCATTGAACTATGAATTCGAGTTCTCCAGTGTGCTTCATGTGTAATTGGGTTTACCGCCTAAAAAAAGCGCATGGACCTCATAGTAGATGTAAATCTTTCTTCATTTGTTTATTCCAAAAGAATCATGCATCGTCCATCACCCCCCAAATGGCTCAATGGGTGGGTGTGGCTACACAAGGATAACAGTAAAAGATAGCAGCAACATAACCAAAGATGAAATCCAATACCAAGTTGACCTTGCTACCTTCCTTCTATAAACAGGTCTGAGCTGGAACAAGTTTCAGACTAAAAACCTGGGGAAGAGCTTTCATTTCTAACTAACTTCAACTTTTTCAACAACTGAACAAGCACTTGGGAAAGCAAGATCTTAATGTTTCTATCATTACAAATACAAAAAGCAGTGAAAGCACATCAACGAATACAGGCCCACTAATTACAAGATAATAATTTACTTGAGATAGATTTCATCACTATGTCCCCATAGCATTCTTTTTGCCTCCATGGAAATGGGGTAATGGACGAAAATTACTTGAAAAAGATAATGAATATAATGGAAAACATGAGTGGAAAAACACACAGAGTCTCTTAGAGGATACCTAAAACTGCAAGTACTCTCCAACTAACGAACAGTCCCAGCAAATAAGACAACATTGTTCCAATTGTTACCGAAAGCTACAGAACAAAAATATCAAAATTAATTTATTTATGCAAGGGAATAAAGTAGTAGCAAACACTAGTTCAGTATAAGATTAAATATGTAATTAAACTTAGCCTACCTGATTCACTGAACCCAGCCCTCCTCTCATGGTTTGAGGTGCTATCTCGGCAATATAGACAGGAACCTAAAATTAAAGAAACAAAAAGTACAAATTCTATTAAGCTACTTTTTTCCACATTATATACTCTCAATAGAGCAGATAAAATCTTGAGAGTTACCGTGTAAGAGATAATTCCTACCCCAAATCCCTCCAACAACCTCCCCATGTAGAGAAATGAAGAATCCTAAGTAAACAACAATGAAGGCAACAAGTAGAGGCTATTAAAGACACTTTACAATCAACTTTAAAAAAGGAAGGAGAGCATAGGGTTTTACAAAATCTCACTTTGGCAAATGATATGGTAAGCCAACCAATGATATTAGGGATTGCTGCGATCATCAAAGACTGAAATTTTACAGAAAAATAAAATAAAAATCCTACTATTAACAAATCCAAGTCGCCTGGAACCCCAATAAAACAGTAAACACAATTAGAAAGTATGAAATAGTCAAAAAATTTACCCCTTTCCGACCAATATATTCAGCAATTTGACCGCTAGCTATTGCCCCAACCATAGCACCCACGTTTGATAAAGAACCAAATAAAGAGAACTGAACCAACAATCTAGTTAGTAACCGTTCTTTAACAAAATAAACTGAAATTTTCAAGGCGCCACAGAATCATTCGAACCTCAGACACGGTAAGCTTAAGATCTTTGGAAATAGCAGCTTGGGTGGGTGAAGTATAACCACACTGCAAGAATAAAAAATACATTTATTCAAATACATTGCAGTCCTCAGAAACGTACAGAGGTATCTGCTTGGCTGCTAAAGAAACTACGGCAAACAGAACTAAATTTAAATTTCCCATTCACGGGGTTTTACAAGTTTTGTAACTGTAAATTGAATCTTTTAGTTAAATTCTTAACTCACTTAAATTTGATTTAATTCCGATTCCTGGGGAACCAAACAGAAACGCAAAGGGGGGGAGGGGGGGACATCTCGGTTAAATTTACTAGGCTATCTGTTTGACAGGTAGGAAAACAGAACGAAATTTGACAAACGGCATTGCTACTCGAGGGTTCAAATAATCAATCATATTATCCAAACCCATTAATTTCCTAAAAGATTGAATCTTTATTACATGGGTTGTCTTCGGATTACTTGGGAAGCAAAGCAAAGGAAGAGAAACGAGAAAGAGGGTTTTACAGTGAAACCGAACTGGATAGGACCCAAAGCAACGATCATAACACAGGCAAGAACAGAAATGGAGCTGTCACGAATTGCCTGTGAAGAACCCATCATACTCGACTGTCTTGAACCCATTCGATACCAACTCCCCGTATGTAAAAATGGCTTTCTCAGATCTCTTCCATCTTCGTTATCGTCTCTGAAACTCATTGCTACAGTAGAATCGAAAATTCAATCAAAGAGCAAGAAAGAGGAAGAGAGACTCAAAAGAAAGAAGGCTTTGTTTTTCAGTTTTTGAAAACAATGTTTACTTAATCAATTCGGACAAATGGACAACAATAATATTATGCGTGTTGAAGAGTATGTGAAGAGGATGAGGATGAACAACATTTATTAGCCAGTGATATCGTTTGTGCTGATTGACTGATAGTATTTATTATTATATACACATTCAGAAAAAGACAGAGCCAAAGGGACCAAAACACAGCCAAGCAAACTTGTGGTCAATGCCTTGGCCTAACTTATAGGAACCAATTAATTACTTTATCTTTTTTCTAGGGGGAATCATAAAAACTAACTTTTTCTTATACTATACAGGTGTATTATTTTTTGGGACTATATTAAATACTCTTTATACATGTTGACTAATAATTTAGGAATTTGTTATTTTTATAATAAAAATGTTATTATAAATCTTATAGTCACAATATATTTTAGGTTGTGGATTTAATAATTTTCATAATTTATGATCATAAAACTTTTTTTGAGTTCAGATATAGCGAAAGTTTTTTTATAAGGTTTTCATTCTAATAGTGATGATTTTTCTTCATTTGTATTGATTCTTTTCATAAGAGATGTGAGCAGTTGGAGAAAGAAAAAAATGATCTGACAAAGACCTTGATTATTTAGTGTCTAATTGCTTGTTCTTTTTCTTTTTTTTTTTCATGAAAAAATATCTCTTATACAGTGGAAGAGTTGGTAAATGAAATGTGCCCACGTTTTCTTAATTTTGTTTAGTACAGTAGTACTAGTATATTATTGTAATGCTCACATCAGTTGGGCCCCAAAACAACTCAAATGGGCGGATAGCGATATATCATGGCAGTAAACTTGTACCCCCATTATGGCATCAATCTTTAAGTCATTTAACAGGATTTTGGATTTGGGTCTACAGAACTAAAACGGGTTTTGGCATTTGTTCTTAATGTGAGTAATAAAGAGTAGTTGAGTAGCAATGACAAAGACAGTAGAAAAATATTACTCCATCATTCTCCAAGTCAAAACATGAGCAAAAAATCCAAACAATAAATACAATTAGGGTGTTGAAATTGTACGACTAAAACTTCCACATGAATGAATAAGCGATGGATCTCTGACTAATTCCCATGCCAAGAATATCATATAGCAAAAACCAAGTGCTCCCACACAAAATATAATAACACACACACACACACACTCACTCACTCAGCATGTAGCAAAAAGATTGCACAGAAAGAAAATCAATGGCCGTTTGTCGCCCAAGTTGGCTACCATAATTGCCGATAGAGAGAGAGGAGAGGAGGATATCCCTCCAAATTCGAAACATAGTACTGTAGTATATCTTTAATTTTAGACTCCTCGTTTATAATAAAACACTATATAATTACAGTAAGCTCTAGAGACTTGCTTTCTGAAATTCAAAATTGAAGTGCATTCCATTGCTGGTATGGTACACTAATTTCCCTCTTTATGCAAACACTCCACTCCTTAATATCAAACATTTGGAAAAATTTTCGGAATTCATAAAAGATGGTTATTATGTCACGGTTAATCAGAACACATGCAAAATGAAAGCTTGGGTTTATCCAACATGGTTAATTATATTGTAATGCAATATACTTTTGACTTTCTAGTAATCGAGCAGAGTGTTATAACAAATGAATAGTATATGCCAATATATATAATAATATATGCCTAGCCTCATAATCCGAATAAAACACGTTCATCCACTGACGTTAATATAGTTTAGAAGCTTGCAGCTGTTTCTAATCTCTTTTCAGATATAAAATTTAAGATCCTCTTTGTAAGATAAAGTAGGAGCTAGCTGCATGCGTCATGATGTAGAAATGCTGGTAATTGTCCTGGTGACGATCGACTCGCATTGGAGTTCACGATTTGAAGCATTAAAACTTCAATTGCTCGAGCATATTCTAATCGAATGTTCTTTTATCCTATCTCTTCACTTTGTATTCTTCATTGAGATACCATTAGCCGCGTATCGTATATTCTCTAAAAAATATGTGCCTCTATTTCTATATAATAGTGTAAAACAAGTCGGGTTAAGCTTAAATTTTAGCAGCATGCACAACACATCAAATAACAGCATGAACTACGAAAACTATGACCCTTATTTCCCTGACCAGCCCGTGGTTGATCTATATCTCCCAATTTGGACTAATTTGCCATCTTTCCGTGCAAAACCGGCCTTCATTTGGGTAGAAGATGGTTTAACCGGTGCGAACAAGAGCTCAATCCTCACCTATGAGAAGCTCAACAACTCGGTGCAGTCAATTTCTACTCAACTTCTGCTGCCTTTGCAAAGAGGTGACACTGTTGTCATTCTATGCTCACCCGGGCTCGAGCTAGTTGAGATCATTTTCGGATGTCAAAGGGCTGGCCTTTTAGGGGTCCCCATTATTCCTCCTAACCCATCTTTCATAAAAGATGACCATCACCATCTTGTTAGGGTTCTCTCCCAAACAAAACCCAAAGCAGCCATAGCGCATTCGGATTATATCGAACATGTTCGAAAATTTACCTCTTCTCCATCATCTACCAATGAGCAGCTTTGTCAACTGTTACAAAACATTAGATGGATCTCTACTAAGGAAATTAAGGACAAGAAGGTGAATTTACCATGGTGTTTGTCATCTTATAATGGATGCAAGCAGGATGAGGTGTACTTGATTCAGTATACCTCTGGCACGACAGGGATTCCAAAGCCTGTGCTAGTGACAGCAGGAGCAGCTGCTCATAATGTTAGAATGGCAAGAAAAGCTTATAATCTTCATCCCAATAGCGTTATAGCATCTTGGTTGCCTCAGTACCATGACTGTGGCCTTATGTTTCTGTTGTTAACTATTGTATCGGGAGCAACATCTGTGCTAACATCCCCCAATGCGTTCATAAACCGGCCAAGGCTATGGCTTGAGCTGATTACGGAGTTCAAAGCAACTAGCACTCCGGTCCCCTCATTCACATTACCACTTGTTGTCAAGCGAGGCGGGATTGATAAAGGAGCACTTCCAATAAACTTGTGGAGCATGAAAAACTTGATTATCATCAATGAGCCAATTTACAAGGCATCTATTGATGAATTTGTTGAAGCGTTTAGGCCTTTTGGGTTAAACCCTTTGTCAATCGCTCCGTCTTATGGGTTAGCGGAGAGTTGTACCTTTGTTTCAACGGCATGGAGAAGTGGTGACGATGCTAATTATTACCCAAATTACAAGCAGCTCTTACCTAGTGCAAGGCTTGCTTCAAGTGGCAGAGATGAAACAGAGGATATGGAAATTATGGTTGTAAATGAAGAGACACATGAGCCTGTTGAGGATGGGGTTGAAGGGGAGATATGGATCTCTTCTCCGAGCAGGGCCTTTGGATACCTCAGCCACCCTTCGCTGACTCGTGAGATTTTTCAAGGGAGACATAAGAACAAAGTGAGCCAGTGCTTCGTCCGAACCGGGGACAGGGGAATTGTTAAAGGAGAAGAGAGATTTCTCTTTGTGACTGGTCGATCTTCAGACATTATAAAACTCCATGATAGTGAAGAAAAAGAGATTCATCCTCACTATATAGAGACTGCAGCCTACAACAGTTGTCCACATCTTCTACGTGCAGGCTGCCTTGCTGCATTTAAGGTCTCGAGAAGAACTATAGCTGTTGTAGCTGAGATGCAGAGAAGTGAAGGAAAAATTGGGGTTTTAAGCCAAGTGTGTGAAGGCATAAGGCAGGCTGTGATAACGGAAGAGAAGATTGAAGTTGGAATGGTGTTTCTTGTTAATAGTGGAAATGTTCCAAAGACTACTTCGGGTAAAATACAGCGATGGTTAGCTAAGGATAAGCTCTTAGGAGGCAGGATGAATGTCGTCTTGCAGATGAAATTTCAGGATAAAGATCAACATTCAAGAGCTCTGAAGACTATGTTTCATGAAAATGAAGGGAAAACAGGAGGAAAAGGATATGAAAATAGAAGGAAGGTGGTGGATGAGGAGACTGATAGGGTGTTTTTCTCTCAGTCAAATAGTCCAATTTATCCATCCTTTCAATCTTCCCTCTAGGAACCAAAGTGTTAATCTGGATCATAGGATTAAGTTTTTGAGAAATAAGCATCTATCTGGATCACTGGAGAAATAACTACAAAGTCGCAATCATGAATTATTTCAGGAAATTTCGTATAATTATATTGTACCGTATTTGTTGAGCTATGATAGATGCCTAGGAAGTATTTATTGTTTTTGGTTTGTATTTGCCACATTGTATTCTCCATATGACCAAATCGATTCCTTTCTATTGAGACTCAATCTGCAAATGAGATGGACCATTCCCCATTAATTTCAATATCTTTATCTTCCATAATTAATTTTCACCAATCTAGGTACCAAAAGGGTAGGCAGGCCCTAAAGTTCAGCACTAATACTTCTGAAACTAGGCAGTAATTATTAATAATTTCATGTCTTCTGAAAGTATTAAGAAAATATATTATTCCAGTGATTAAGGTTTTATTACAGTCACTACTGAAGCTCAGAACATAACACAATAAAAATCTAAAAACAGAGGATTTACAATTTTGATAGAATGCCAAACCCAGTGCAAATCCTTATAAACAGGTCTATATAGAAAACTGTCTACTAGTCTTTAGCAAAAGCATCAGGCCTCCTGATCCAAACAATTCTCACCAACGCCACTCCCAAACCTATGATCAGGCAAATGAGTATCTCTGACTCCTCATACCCAAGTCAAATTAATAGAAAATGAATTGGTCTTTGGGTGTCGATATTCTACTAGTGCTCTAGATAACAGCAAAATGTGCTTTGCTCAACTCTTGGAGTTGGGAGAATCATGAAATATCAGATGCAATGACCATATAGTTTGTTAGATGCGGTGTGTATTGAAAGTTTGTAACAAAACCTGATCCAGTTTAAAGCTGGAATTTTCCGTTCAATAACAAGCAACTATAGTACTAACGTTGATGTTTTTCTTACACCAATCTAGTGAGGCTGCGTGATGATAACATTTCTGGCTAGATTCTGATAATTGCTAATGCAAGCGTCAAGTAGTCCAGGAGCTCGTCATTGCCTAATTATAGTTTGAAGTATAGAGTTATACTGGGTAAGTGGAATACTTCCATATATGTACCATAAATTTTAAGACACTTTTTTTATAAAAAAAATATTTTTTTTACCATTTCTCTTTTATACATTGGAGCAAACTCCGCAAGAGAGAGTAAATGCAGATTTGTAATCAAGTTAACCAAATTTCACAGTTGCTAAATATAACTCACGAACAGAAACATATTGCACAGGATCACACATAAGTATGAAAAAAGTAGATATATTTACCGATTCAGTTTTAAAAATTTGTCATTTTAACATGTATAGAAAACATGACAATTTCAGGAGGAAAAAAAACAGCATTAAGAATTTTTAGTTTCTTTCAACTATATCCAAAATCACGTATCAGTTGATGTCAATTTCTTGAGTTTAATAGAAAAGGAAAAATACTGTACATACAGTAATCATCCCCCGGCTCACCGAACGACCATACTCTCTCCAATCTTTGAGTCTCGAAACTATAAGAAACAATAATTCCCGGCATCACCTGGAGATACAATAGCTGCAAGTCTTCATTAAATGCTACCGGCTGAATCCTTTTTCGAGACCATCCCATCCTATATTTGATCATCTCATTCACAGCATAAAAAAAATCAATCTTTCCTGGTATTAATTCATCCAGCACAACAAACCGCTTGAACTGCCACATCAAATTGAAGTCCACAAAGTCATGGTTTTCATCATCAACAACATAAGCCCATATGCAAAATCCCTCATTAGCTGGACTACAAAAATGTATTCGCCCTTCGGATTCCCACAGGAGCTGCTGATACAAGTACACATTATTCTTTAAAATTTTCCCTGAAGGTAATTGTATAAGCTTGAAAAACTCTCTCTCATCGTCATATATCAACAAACAGAAACTCCATATCCAGTACAGTTTTCTTCTACAATAAACACTAGGCCTAAAACAATGCCCAGGAACAAAACCATCTTCTTGCATAAGATCCGAGTTAAGAATTCTTGCTTCATACTCTCTCCACTCCCAATTCTTGGAAGAAAATACCATGTACTTTACAGTTTTAGCAGCAAAATTAACTTCATCCCTAAAGAAACAAATAACCCTAAACTGATCATAACTTGAACCATCAAAAATAAGACTTGCAGAAGCGGATCTTGATACTTGATGGGCACGAGGCAGAGCAATAGGGTGATTGAGAAACGGACTTGAAACGTGGTACGTCCAAAAATAATTGTCATCTGTCGTCCCATAAAGAAGTAGCCCATTGCAAGAATCAACTAGCCACGGGAAATTGTGAAGGAAAGATGAATTGAGGGTGGCGTTTTGGGCTAGGGTATGATCTCGGATTTGGATGAAATTTGTGGAATGGAGAATTGGTTCGATTTCCTTGAGAAAGATTACTAGGCCGGAAGAGGTCGTTAAAGGGCATGATAGGCGTAGGCAGTGGTGAAGCCAGGATTTTTTGGATGAGTGAAAAATTAATGGAATAATTGAGGGTTGTTGTGAATTAATAATCTTTTATATTTTCGAAAGATATATATATACTATATTTTAATAAAAATATAATAAATAATAATATAGTATATATACACTATATATATATATTGAGAAAGATTTTACTAGATTTTTTAAGTTGTTCATAAGTAAGGAATTCGTTATTTATTTTAAAAATAATATAAGTTAGATTATTATTTAGTTTAAAATATTATGATATATACATATATTATTAGAGATATGAATCATATGTAATTAACAAAGTTATAAATTTTCAATTTAATCCGTATTATAAAAAATTTATAAAATTTTAATGAATTAATTTATATATAATACTTAAAATTTTAAAATTTATATTATATTATAAAATAAATTTTTTTTTTTTCAGTGGGCGATTGACCCATAGTCCTCCATGTGGCTTCGCCACTGGGCGTAGGTGACCGATGAAGTTGCGCCACTTTTTGGAGACGGATTTTAGCCTGGTGCGACATTTAATTGGGACGCGACGCAAAATTTCTTCAATCAGTTCTTCACTCAAGTCTCCCAATTCCATGATTTCACTCTCCAAGAAGTTCTCCAACGCCATGATTTCTTGATTAATTCTCTCTAACTCTTACTTCCTCTGTTCATCACTCTCCTCTGATATTAAGAAAGAGGTTGTATAAAGAATCTGGCTGTTCATAGTAGGATAGGTGTGTATATATAGTAGTATTAGGGAAAAGATACGCAAGAGTAAGGGCCAAGAAACACTGCAATTCAAAGGCGGTGGTTCGGAAGAGTCAGTGAGGCCGGTGGTTTTATATCAGTATAACTATATACCTTAAATAAACTTCTCCCAAGTCCTATAAAATAAAATTGGTAATGACTGAATATTAGGGAACTGAGGTATGGAAATATGAATAAATATACTACTCCATCAGATTTAGACTTTAAGCCGTATGCCATATGGTACGAAATACTCCTATTTATGATGTTAATATTACTAAATTTAAAATCTCAAAAATAATATATATGTTCATACAAACTTAATATTACTCCATCAGATTTAGAATTTAAGGCTTTATGCCGTGTGGATAGAACGAAATTATATGTCGATACAAATAAGATTGAGGTCAATAAATTATAAGATAGAATAAATTATATATATATATACATACATAATAATTATAATTTGATTCAAAATTTTTGCAATATATAATCAGAATCAAAAATATTCTTATCTCACTATATATTAAAGTTTAAAACATGTTTGATTACATCTAATTTATCAATTTAAGGTTTAATATGATATCGTTTCACTTAAAAAAAAATTAAATTGTATCTCTAATTTTAAAATTGAGGGAGTACTTACTTATTTGATAAAAAGTAGTGAGATAAGCAAACTTATATTTAATAATTAGGGTAATATTAGAAACTAAAATTCTTAAACCATAAATATTAAGAGACAAAGATACTTCTCCAAAATGATATTTAAAAAGTGATGGAATTAGTGATGTTTTTCAATTGACAAATTAAAGCTTTTATTTAAAATTTTAAAAGGATTACTAAATTATTATTTTTTATCCAGTTATATTTATGACAAACCTTAAAATGAAAGGTTACATATTCTCATTTTAGTGTATGTACGCACTACCCCATTCGTTCGAATATATAAAATCAAGTTATACTTTTTAAAGTGAATTATCTAAATAGTTTATAATTTTTATAATTGTATTGCATAAAGTAAATTTAATTATTCTTAATTTTAAATTTAAAAATATTTAAATTAATTTCAAAAAAATCAATATGATTGAACCGTGTGAGTATTATACACCACATACTATACAAGCATAAAATATTGAGAAGCACTATTTCCGCGTGTAATTTTGATATTTTTACACGGTTTTCTCTTACAAAAGAACAGAGTGGATCTCACTTTTATGTGAGAAAAACACATGTCAAAATATCAAAAGTACATGTAGAAATATAATTTCCCAAAATATATTGACAATTACCCAATACAAAAATCAATTAGTAAAATTTATGAACATATTGATCAATACGCCTCCGATTAAATTGATTCTAAGGGTTTGTTTTTAAAAAAATTGTATGCGAATGGTTGAATCGATTGAGGCATTATTTAATGCGTTTGAATGATTAAGTCCCAATAATTTGGTAGAATGAATATTTTTTTTACAATATTAACTATTATATTAAGTAATATTAAATAATTTTACAACAATTTTGAATTTTTTATAAAATAATAAAAATCTGTTATTCAGATATTTTAGACATGTTAATTATCAAACTGTTTTTTTCATTCAGATTCAGATTCAAATTCAAATTCATTCAATTTTTATCAAACACTCTTTAAATGACTTTGAATATTATTTTAAAAAATATAATAGAATATATAATTGATCCTAAAATTTTTCTATTGAGAAGATCCAAAAGGGCGAAAATAAATAAATTAATAAAGGACATTCCGGATTCTAATGAGCGGCCTAAGGATAGCTATCTGGACTTTGGCCCACTACAGACCTCGGCGGCTCCACTCTTCAAACTTAAGGTTGGATTGTTTCTACAGGACTGAAGTTATTCGTCTGAAAAGTTTTGGGCCAAGCCCATTAGACCAACGCATTAAACAGAGAAGTTCCTGTTTTTATTCTTCCTTTTGTACTATCTAATTTGTAAACTAAATATATTTTCAGTCCATTCTTGGAGTGTTTCAAAAAAAAAAACATGAAAAGTAAAGAAAAGTGTAGTTAGCTAACGATAGACCAGTTACGAAATTATAAAAATGGGCCTAATTTTTGTTTATAAAGACATCAAACTCCTTAATTAAAATCAATGTAAAATGAGAAGAGTTGATTCTACTCAAAATTTTAGACATACTCATGTGGTTTTAAATTATAAAATTAAAACTTTTATGTTCAAAATAAGACATTTTCAACCTTAAAATTGAAATGACACGTTAAAAATTATAAAACGATAAATCTTACACTGAGTAGTACTTTTTGGATAGTATACAATATTTATTATTGTATTGACCAAAATTAAATAAAATTATGTTTAAAAATTTTGAATTTAATTTTTAAAATCAGTAATAATCTAATGAACTTCCTATTCACAACTATTTATCAAATATGTAATGGTTGGCCAACTTTACTGAAAATGATAGTAATGTACTTTCAATTTTAATTCTAAATTTTGAAATTAAAAAAATTGGTGGTGGGAAAGGTGCCCATTTTAAGTCTTATATGTTTGTCTCTCAATGATAAACTTTATAAGTGATTTGGGTGATCAATGTTTGATAAAATTACTATATTAAGATTTGAAATAGTTATACTTCATCCGCTTTCTTAATATCAATTCTAATTAGATAAATTTAAATTTGAAATATGAAATCTATTGGTGAAAGGAAGTAAGCATTAATTGTTTAGTTTCCAATATTACCTCAAGTAATAAATATTTTTTTGTCTCTCTACTGTGATAAACTATTTTCCAATACAAGGACAATATAGACAATTAATAATATATTTTGTTTTACAAATTGAGTAACAAAGACTCTAAAAACGACCTATATTAAGGAATTAGTATATCTTAATAAATTATTAGATCACCCGAGTGAAGTAGTATGTGAATTTAAAAGTTAGTTGGTAATTAAAAAGTATAAAATATTTGAATGACTTTTAAATTTAAAAATATCTCAAATTGACTTTTTTAAAAATCAACCAAAATCTTAAAATTTGGAACGGATTGAGTACAATATTTATAGAGGCTCTATAAATTTAATTTTTTTTATTAAGAGACAACTACTGTCTTAATGATTTAGATTTATATATTCTTTTTACCGATAAATAGAGCGATAAAAAGAAATAAAATTTTTATCTTAATGAAAATGTTAAAAAATATAAGAGTATTAATTAAAAGGTAAACAAAAAATCACCTTAGTCTAATTAATACTCTTCCCATCATAAATGCTCAAGTAATTAATTTGGCCAACCCTATTCGATAAAAAATGTGATGAGCATCCGTAGGAGTTATAGCAAAAAAGCTCTTCAAATTAAGTATTATTTATCGAGTTACATGGTAATTTAAAGAGCATTATTTGTTAGTATTTTCATATTTTATACCTTATCAATCTCTTCAATTTAATGAATTATACATTTTATATTTTGTGTTTTATCGATCTCTTTAATTTAGATTTGAAGAATGAGAATGATTATTATATTTGAGAAGAATGTTTGTTAAATGACCGCTTTGAAGAAGATTTTTTTGATTTAAATATCTCAAAATACTTATTGAAAGTATCTCAAAGTTGTTGAAGAAGCTGTTGGATATATTGTTACGCAGTTATATACTGCAGGAGTATTATAGTACAAAGACTATAAGAGTGTAATTAATTAATGTTTAAAGTGTTAGGAAAAGTACTAATTAATTGTCTTTCTTGTGTATCAATTATTAGGTGACTTTAGTCTAATTAATTTAATTTGTTCTATAAATGTTCACCTGGCCAAAACCTAAAATGGAAAAATCCAAATTAATTAAACCCCATGATAAGGGAATTGAAAAAGAAAAAGAAAGAATTAAAGAAATTATACTACTGAATTGATTCCTTGTCATCCGTCCATATTCCATGCTGGTTATTGTTTGGTAGTGGTCAGAAGTTATAGTATTGTTTAAAGAGTTGTGTCTCACCAAAGCACAGAAGAAGACATGGATATGGATGGAAGGAGGTCATGAGTGAAGCAGAGAGAGTCAGGTAAAGACGACATTCATTGCTTGGGGAAACATTAAGCATACATACTAGTAGTAGTACTACCTACATGGGAGTTGCAGAGCCTGCAGCAGCACAAGCCAATTATTCAGAGGGAGGACTAGGAGAGTGTGCAACAGGTGCTACCTACCCCTCTCTCCCTCCCTCCTACTGCGTTCTTGGAAGTGGAATTGGATGGATCAATCCTTTCATTTGCCCGGCCTCCCTCCCTCTAATTTAATTAACTAGTAGTAGTAGTAGTAGTATAAAGTAGTAGTACTTCTTGTATATGTATGTATTCATAATGGAATTATGGTAAGATATTAATTAGTATTTGTGAAAGTTATAGTATTGTTTAAACAGTTGTGTCTCACTAAAATAATTTTATTTTGATAATTATAATTAAGACGATTAATATTATTAATTATCCGAATAAAAATAATAAATATTTCTTAAAGTTAGCTAGCTAGCGTTAAGTATTGTTAGTTATAAAAATATCAGTAATTAAATTTAGTCGAAATTAATTACTCCTTCTGTTACTAAATGATTGTCGTTTTAGAAAAAAAAATTTATTCTAAAATATTTATCGTTTATAACTTTCGAGGAGAATAAATTATTTACTTTTCTATATTACCTCTACCTTCTCTCATTGTCCCAAGAAATTCTCTTTCTTGTATTAATAGTTTTTAACTTCCCATAAAGGAATAGTGATGAAATTTCAAATAAATTTTACTTGATAAATGATACTTTGTACTTTTTTAATCCGGAGTTAGTATTAAGGTAGGGGGAAGTGGTTAGTATGAAGTTTATTTTTTGATAAGTTAGTTAATTGGCCAATAAAATGTTGACATTCAAATGAGATTTTATGTTTGTTAATATTATATTGGTCGATTGACTAATTTATTAAAAAATAAACTTGATAATAACCCGATCCAAGGTAGGGTAAGTGGCATCAAATGAATTTGTGAAAGAGAAAGAGATGGAATCAATACGATAGATATACTTTAGCGTAAAAATAGAGTGACAAAGGAAAGAGGAGTACGTTAGAAATGGAAAGATAAGAAATAGAAAGAAAACAATAATGAAGGATAGGGGGGTGAGAGGGAGGGCCGAGGGGATGGATGGGACCAAATGGCTGGCAGTGGCAGGGCGTGGGAGAGGACGAACATGACTTGTCGGTTGTTTATATATATATATATATATATATATGCTCCTCTTTTCCTTAAGTATTTCTGAAATTTATAAGTATGTATAGTATATATAATAAGAAAATAATCCTTTTATTTTAAAATTAAAATACATTATATATATATATATATATATTCAAAACTAAAATTGTACATGAAATTTAAGTAAATCTTAATTAATTTTATAAAATTGTTAAAGTGCTTTTAGTTTTGATTCTAAACTTTAAAATTGAGTTATCAAACATAGGTGTCATTACTTATAAGTGAGTACTGTTCAAAAAAAATAAAATACAATGAATTTAATTTGTCATGTGTATCTAATAATACTATATAATTTTTTGCAAATGTTAATGATATATATATATATATATTTTATATATATAAAATCATCATTTTAATCTAAATTGTATTTTGATTTATTTAAAAAAATAAAAATGATTTTTTTTTAAAAAAAATAATAATAATGGAAAAGAGTATGTATGTATGTATTAATCAATCGATCCCTATCTCTATCTCTATCTCTATCTATCTCTCTTAATTTGGCATCAGTTGTTTGTTTCCCACTTACTCATTCAAACGGAGCTATCAGCTAGCTAGGCTATACCCTATAAGCTTACTAGCTCCATTACAAGCAACCAAGCTGTCTCTTGTTGGCTACTATTCCACATATATACTTCAATTAATTCCCCTGTTGGGAACCATTATATTAATTCAACCACATCCATATATCTTCTTCTTCTTCTTCTTCTTTAACCCTAGCTAAGCTAACTCCTTCCTTCCTTCCTTCTTCCTTAATTGCTTCGATCTGTAACAATAACACTACTATCACGCCAAATTAAAGCATGAAAAATTTTAAGCTTTATGTTGTTGTACTTGTGATACTCTTTTTTGTTACCCTTCTAATTTTCTTTCCTTCTCTTTCTGCAACACAAAGATTTTAGGTCTTAAGCATGCACTTTGCAATTGGCCTGGGTATATATGCAACAACTTTTTCTAAATTTGCATTACTTCAGATTATCTATTATTAGTAGATGATCCCCACTATATATAAATAATTGTACATCAAAATATCAGTCTTCGTTTTTCTTCTTCTTTAAGATTGCCTTAATTAATTAATTAATGGCAATGAGTGGTACAGAGAAAGAGATTAGAATGCAAAGTTCATGGTCCTCGGATTCCCTAGATCATAATAACAATCATCATCAACAACAACAAGAGCATCCGTCTGATCGTTTTCCGATCGCCGGAGCAGCAGTTATGCCTATCTCCGTCGGATCTAAACTCAAAAGTCCCACTAGATACCGAGAGTGCCTCAAGAACCACGCAGCCAGCATCGGCGGAAACGTCACCGACGGCTGCGGAGAGTTCATGCCCACTGGCGACGACGGAACCCTAGAAGCGTTGAAGTGCGCCGCCTGTAACTGCCACCGCAATTTCCACCGCAAAGAATCCTCCTCCTACGGCGAATCCGCCGATTTTTCAAGAAGTACCGCAATTCACCCCCTCCCGCTCCCACTTCCGGCGCCATTGCCGTCACCATCCGCGCACAAACACCGGCCGATCTCAGTGGGTATGCATTCTAATCACTGGACTTCAATAGCTCCACCGGTAAAAATTGCTTTCGGCGGCGGCGGCGGGAGTGCGGGAACTGATTCGTCGAGCGAGGAGCTCAACTTCAATGCTGGGGAGGCGGCGCCCGCGTATGGTTCGTCGAAAAAGCGGTTTAGGACGAAATTCAGTCAGGAGCAGAAGGAGAAGATGATAGAGTTTGCGGAGAAAGTTGGGTGGAGAATTCCGAGAGAAGATGATGTGGAAGTGCAGAGGTTTTGTGGGGAAATTGGGGTGAAGAGACAGGTTCTTAAAGTTTGGATGCATAATAATAAGAATAATAATTCTGCTTCTGCACTCAAGAACAAGCAACCCCAAGAATCTTATGGGGATTGATGTTGATCGATCGATCGATCATGCTAGAGGATTAATTAATTAATTAAGCAGCTTCATTGATTGATTAATTAATTAATTAATTGGTTGGTTGTGTTTAATTTGCATTTGAGAAAGGGATGGATCATGGATGTGTGTATAGAGGAGAGGAGCTCGATCGCTCTATATATCAGTCTATCTATTTCTCTCCATGGATTGGATTGTATGTGAAAAATCCCTAATGATTTTACTACCGTATGCATTTACTAACTACTCTAGTGTGTGCATGCTTTAATTCTTAAAATTAATTACTAGTAGTAATATTTTATCCTTCCATGATCAGTTAAATCATAAATTATTCTCCATTATAATTAATATATATATATATATAGTAGTAGTATTTTTTAACATAAATACTTTTTTTTTTAATTTTATTTTAATAACATGGCACAACTCTATTACTATTTTTAGTAAAATTTTATTATAGTGGAAGTAAGTGCATAGAATATGTAGTAGATGATACTCATCAAGAGATACTAGCAGCAGCTCCTTGTTATTTTGATCCCACCCACCGTATCTTGAAACTTTTTAGTCAAAGGAGAATGAAAAATGTTGTGTAAAAAAACGCTAAATCATTCTCCCTATATTTCACAAACACACCTTTATTTATAAAATTTAAAATGAAAAAGTTATAGCATCATTTATCAATAAAAGAGGGCATTTTTTTTTGTAAAATAATAATAAAAAAAAACAAATGAAACTTTTTTTAATTTGTGAAATAAAAGTTTGGTTCTCAACTGACAGCATAATGCCGTTTGTCAGACATTCATTTACTTCGGCCTACCTTGACGATATCGTGTTGCTCATTAACATGAAATTAATTAATACAATATCGATACGCAGACTAAAAGTGATTTCTTTCTTTGATATTTATCAATTGACCAACTTACCATAAAAGTAGTTCATGATACAGTAAAACCCCTATTTAGGAATACTCTATATAAGAATAACCTCTACAATATTATAAAAAAATTTGGTCCCAATTTGGATCAATTATAAATAGGAATAACCTCTAAATTGTAATATGTTATATACTTTTTAAGTCTCGTATTAAAAAATTATACCTCTATACAGTAATAATTTATATATATATATATATATATATATATATATATATATGAGAGAGAGAGAGACAATATTAATTTTAAAATACTACATTTTCTATAAAATACTACATTTTCTATAAAGAACTACATTTTCTTATAAAAGACTATATTTCCTATAAAAACTATATTTTCCTAGAAAAGATCACATTTCCTATAAAAGATTATATTTCCTATAAAAGACTACATTTTTCTAATTTGAAAATCTAAATAATTTATGTTTTCTTTAATTTTTATTATAAAATCTATATTTTTGTTAAAGTGGATATTTTTGAGTGTTCGGAAAATATTTTGTACCAAAATTTTTATTTAATAATAATCTCTCAATTAAAATACAAATAATTTAATCTCAAATCTATTCCTAAATAGAGGTTTTACTGTAACTAGATCCATTGGATTAATTATACATATTTATTTTGATTATAGCTTATTCCTGTAAACTAATTGTAATTCCATTTTTTCATTTAACTATTCTATATAAAATAGTATTCACTCCTATAATAGTACTCCGTACAAGGGTACTACTTACCAAAGTATTGTTTAATGCTTAAAAGAGACATTGAGCTATTAATTACCTCCGTACAAGGGTATATATGTATGTTTAAAAACATTTAAATTACACATCCCTCCCTCTAAGTTGTACTTCATTTTTAAAACTGTTTTTAAAGTTTATATTTTGTCAATTGAATTCTTAAAGTGACATTTTGTGTTTTATTTTCCCCAATTAACCCGAAATCCGAATCGTCCCATTTTACCAAGGACAAATGTGTCTTTAACATTATGAGTATTATAAATATATTATCAGATTATATAATTTTGAAATTAAAAATCTAAATAAACTAATTCAAATTTAAACATATTGTTGGGTCATGATATTTCATTTATTGGGCCAAGTAGATTGGGCCTACTTATTTGATTAATCTATTGGGTCCTCATTAGTGAGTCTTAAAGTTATTGGGGCTGGTCATTATATTATTCTTGTTCGGCCCTTTTTAGATCGAATTGAATTCGATTGGATCGAACCCATTAGATATTTTAATATCTCTATCTTTGACTTGTAATGATGAAAAAGAATGATAATTGACTATTGTAACTGCAATGCATTAATGTGGATGAGATTATAGCCAGTACGTGGCATAAACAAATCATGAAAAAGGTGACATGACTGCATGCGATCGGAAAATCATTTGAGGTGGGAAAAATGTGTCAACGGTGAGTGGGTGGTACGATAAACCGTCGAGAGAAAGTATAACCTAAGAAGGAAGTCTTCAAGAAGAGGTACGTATACACACACACATTCAACTAAGATAATTTTTATCTCTCAATACACTAGATATTATTATCCTCTATTGTTAACTCTTGTGAAACAAATCGACTCTCACTTTGAGTTATCCCAAACCGATGGTCGGAAGCCAATCGAGCTTTTGGTGTTGATCGTGTTTACTGTGCAGGATCAGGACGTCTTATGTGATTGGGACGTCGGAGAAGATCTTGGCGTTAACATTGACACTAGAAGGAGGGCTGAGTTCTAGTTTCTTGAAATTTTCAATCACAAAGATCTATTTGTTCTACGTCGGAAGATGGTGAAGTAGAAGCAGAATCTGGCGGAAGGACAGTAGAAATTTGTCATTTCGTCTGTCAGCACATTTCTGTCGAGGATCGTCTGGGTCCTTGAAGAGTGCTCGTGAGTGTGAAACCTTCGCTTCGGGCATGTTTCCATGGGTTCTCATTCGAGAGCTCATGGTGGGGCCAGACGGAGGTTGGTGCTTGCTGATGATAAAGACCATGATCAGGATCAGAGACAGGTGGAGGGTTCTCCGCCTAAAACGCACCACCGAAGTGGTCGAGATGACAGAACTGCCAAGTTGGCAAGGATGGTCGAAGAGGCAGATAAAGCTTTAGAAGCTTCTAAAGCAGAGAGAAGATATAGCTGTGCAAATGCTTCGAATGGCCGATCTGAAGGATGAGGCGTCCACTTATGTCCAGTCCGAGAGGCGTAGAAAGCATAAGGAGGTACCACGGCGAGAGGGGAAGGAACCAGAGCATTCAGTGCATGTATCTCGAGGTCGTTCCCATGACCGAAGGAGATCGAGGAGCAGAACTCCTGAGACATCGAAGGGAGCACTTATTATCGTCGGTTCTCAAGGCCGTGATGGTGGCAGACGAAGGAGTAGGTCGAGGGAGATAATTCCAGAAAGTAGAAGGAGAGAGCAGCGTCATGAGCACTCTCATCGTGAGGGAAGGACCACACGCCGGAGCAAGTCCAGAAGCCCATCAAGGGCGATGGTTTCTGGTAGGGAGGGTCGGTCCTTTTCGAAGAAGAAGGAGTCGCCGGAGAAAGAAGTCTCCTCACAGCCAGAAGGTGTGTATTTTTTGGTGAATGAATTGAAGGAGCTCCGGAAATAGTTAGCCGAGGTTCAACAGGTGAAGGACACTCCGGGAAAGAAGGCATCTCCTTTTTCCTCGGATATCCTTAAGGAGAAGACAGACACCACCAAGAAGTTGCCTCACAGGGAAAGTTACAATGGGTCCGTGGACCCTTATGACCATAGCCAGGCATTCAACTGGCTGATGGATTATTATGATTTCACAGATGCTGCTAAGTGTCGTACGTTCGTCACAACATTAAGAAAGGATGCGAGGCAGTGGATGGGGACTTTGCCAATGATTTGATATCTTCATGGACCGAACTTTGTGATAAGTTCCATGCCCATTTTGAGCAATAGGAGAAAGAGAAAACCCTCTGAGTTCTTTGGCACATGTCCGACAGTTCACCAATGAATCCTTAGGTCGGATATGTGTGAAGAGGTTCAGGGGAGGCGGTTGGTCGGTGTCAGACCTTAATGATTTTCGAGTGATGAGGTTATTTTGAGCAGGCTAGATCGGTGAAGTCAGAAAAGTTGGTGAAGAAGTTGATGTTTCACCATCCGAAGAGCTTAGCCGAAGCTTTTGATAAAGCAGAAGGCTATATTATAGTGGAGGAGGCTATGAATAGCTTGAAATGTCCTTCTTCGGACCGAATGAAGGAGGCGGAAGCTCCTCGGGCTGAAGGCGATCAGAAGAAAGGGGGAGGGTATAATGATCGACCTGAGGGTAGTTCGAAGAAGTATAACAACTCGTGGCGACAGGGAAGTAATCGCCCACCTGCTCCCAACCCGAAGGTGAACAAGGTTTACACCAAACTGAATACGGATAAGTTGGTGATTCTGGATCAGATCAGGAGTCAGCCGTTCTTTGAACCACCTCGTGATAACTTCAAGCCAGGACAGGGCAATGCTCGGAAATATTGTGGCTATCATCAAGCTGCAGGTCACAACACTAATGAGTGTTGCAATTTGAAAGATTTTGTGGAGAGGAAGGTTCAAAGCGGTTTATTGGTTCAATATGTGGCCGGGAGGGACCAAAGAAGCTGAAGAATTTATTGACCGTCAATGCTCGATTCGACGGTCAAGCAGTTCCCCCGTGCAACTGATTACAATCAATTTGCGAAAACGCGTCGTTGATGTAATAAGGTGGGGATGGCGAGAAAAATTAGCGAAAGGAAGAAGAGGAGAGGATATCTGGACTCGGTCATGTCCGTGGTAGGTGTTCCCCCAAAGATCGACAGACCGTTTGCAGGGGCAGTTATATCCTTCAGTGATGCAGATTATCCTTCGGAGCCCATCGAACCCCATGAAGGAGCCTTGGTGATCACAACACAAGTGGGTTCGGTGGATATGAGACGTATGATGATAGATAATGGCTCTTCTGTGGATATTCTGTACGTCCATGCTTATCAGAGGATGCACCTTGATGGGAGAAAGATGGAAGTTGGGCAGGAGGCTCCCCTATACGGCTTTGAACGATCCGATCAAAGTTAGAGCACTATTGAACTACCGGTGGTCTTAACCTGACTCCTCGCCGGTAGAATTAACTCATAAATTTTATGTTGTGCATGTAGATTCGGCTTATAACGCTATACTGGGAAGACCTACTCTGAAATCTCTCTAAGCTGTGACTTCCATCCCTCATTTCAAAATCAAGTTCCCCACAACCCATGGAGTTGGAGAGGTGGCAGGGGACTTGGATCTGGCCCGACGCTGTTATCGGAACGATGTTATTTCCTCGGGAGTAGGGGTCAGTAAACAGAAACAAACTATGCCATTGGTTGTTCCTGCAGGAGAGACAGAGGAAATCGAGCTAATTCTGGGGAAGAAGGACAAAATAGTGAAAATCGGTTCGGGTTTGCCGGAACCTCTCCGGACAAACCTTATGGAACTTCTTCACTGTTATGCGGACATCTTTGCATGGGAGCCACAAGACATGCCTGGGATCAGCGGAAAGATTGTCAAGCACCTTGCTTTGGATGTGGATCGTGAAAAAGCGATTCGGCAGAAAAGACGAATCTTTGCACTGGCGGACAGAGGATCATTGATGAGGAGATTGCGAAGGCGATGGCAGTCACGACTTCATCTTTGAGATCGATTATCGAGTGGATGGCGAATGTAGTCTTTGGGTGCGAAGCGAGCGGGAAATGGCGAGTCAGCATCGACTACACTGGGACTGAATAAAGCTTATCCGAAGGATTTCTATCCTTTACCCCATATTGATCGACTCATCGATGCCACTTGGGGTATGCATTACTAAGCTTTATGGATGCTTTTTGGGTTATCATCAAATCTCCATGTCTGAGGAGGACATTAGAAGGCAGTTTTTATCACACACAGATTCGCTCGGTGTCACGCCTATAAAAAGATGACCTTTGGCCTGATTAATGCTGAAGCAACCTATCAAAGAATGATGAACTTTGTTTTCCAAAAACAGCTGGGGAGGAATATGGAGGTGTACGTAGATGATATGATCGTGAAGAGCATAAATGTTCGGAAGCACTTGGATGATCTGGAGGAATGCTTTCAGACTGTCCGTCATCACAAGTTCAGACTCAATCTTGTAAAATGCACCTTCGGGCTCAGTGCAGGAAAGTTCCTGGGCTATCTGGTTAGTCAAAGGGGGATCGAGGCCAATTCGGAGAAGATCCAGGCTATTCTAAATATAAAGACTCCTCAGTCATTCAATGACGTTCAACGTCTGACTGGTAGGATTACAGCTTTGAGGAGGTTCATGTCCAAGTCAGCAGAGAGGTGCTTGCCATTCTTTGATACGTTGAAGGGACCGAAGAATGCGAAGACGTTCCAGTGGACTTCAGAGTGTGAAAACGCCTTCCAAGGCATAAAGACATATTTATCTTCGGCTCATTTGTTGGTGAAACCTGCTCCTGCTGAGACGTTGTATTTATATCTGGATGCTAGTTCATTGGCGGTCGGAGCTGTTCTGGTTCGGGAAGCAGGAGGGAAGCAGCATCCGGTTTTTTATGTCAGTCATGTCCTAAGGGATGCTGAAATCAGGTATCCGAATATTGAAAAATTTGCTTTTGCTTTGATAATTGCTAGTCGAAAGCTTCAGCAATATTTTCAAGGTCGACTCCTGGTCGTCTACACGGATCAACCACCGAAGAAGGTAATGAGCAAGGCGGAAGTTTCGGGGAGACTAGCAGCATGGACGATGGAATTATCCCAATTTTTCATTGAATATCATCCCCGAACTGCTATCAAGGGTCAAGCCTGAACCGATTTTATGGTGGAATGCTCGTTCTCCGGCGAGATGCTAAAATTTCGCCAGAAAATTCGAGACGTCCGTCGAAAGCGATTGCGAGTTCTTGACATGGTCGAGCTCATGGACGCTTATATGTAGACAGTCTTCACTCGCGAATTTCGATTAAGGGAATTATTTTGACAAGTCCAGAGGGATTCAAGGTGCAGCAGGCCATCAGATTTGGGTTCAAAGCAACGAACAACGAGGCCGAGTACGAAGCAGTGTTAGTAGAAAATCGACTGGCGAAGAGTCTAGAAGTTCAGAAGCTGATCATTTACAGTGACTCTCAGTTGGTCGTCAAATAGTTGTTAGGAGATTATGAAGCTCGTGAGACGAGGATGATCAAATATTTGGCAGAGTTGAAAGACCGGCTTCAGTACTTCATCTGTTATGAGTTTAAGGGCATAGAGTGTAACAACAATTCCATTGCCGATGCATTGTCGAAGCTAGCCACTACGGATGCGGATGTTTTTAACGGGTCGGTTTATTTGGAGGTTTTGCAGCAACCGAGTATTCAGCATGAAGCCGTGATGTGCATTAAACGTTTCAACTGTTGGATGACTCCCTACATTGAATATCTGGCAGATGGCGTCCTTCCTTCGGATCAGATGCTGGCAAAGAAGATTAAGTACAAGAGTGCCAACTTCGTTCTTAATGATGGGGATCTTTATCGAAGGGCATTTTCGTCACCATTGTTGAAGTGTCTGGTTCTATCTGAAGCTGAGTATGCTCTTCGGGAGGTTCACGAGGGTATTTGCGGTGACCATATGGATGCTAAATCACTGGCCTATAAAGTACTTCGGCAAAGATACTACTGACCTACGATCTTCAAGGAAGCTACAGAGTATGTGAAGAAGTGTGAGAAATGCCAGCTCAATAGTCCGATCCCACATCAGTCACCAAAAGAGCTATACTCGATCTTATCTCCTATACCATTTGCTGTTTAGGGGGTAGATATACTAGGTCCGATTCTTAGAAAGCTAAAGGTCGGTCGGTTTGTCATAGTTCTTTATCTCATTATATGACCAAATGGGTAGAAGCGAAGCCACTTCGGCTGATAACGGAACAAGAGTGCTTGAAGTTCTTGAAGGAGTCCGTAGTGTTCCGATTCAGAATTCCTAAGGTGGTGATAATTGACAACGGACACTAGTTCGTGGGATCAAAATTTGAAGCATTTTTTGAAAGAAATTTGGGAGTTAAACCTGAAGAAGACTTGATTGGCTCATCCACAATCCGAATGGGCAAGTTGAGGTTACCAACAGAACGCTGCTGAACGGGATCAAGTGCAGACTGGACGAAGCTAAAGGAAGATGGCCAGAGGAGCTGCTTAGTGTATTGTGGGCTTATCGAACTACCCCGAGGACTACCACAGGGGATTCACCTTTTAGATTGACCTATGATACTGATGCCTTAGTCCCAGTTGAAATTGGATCCCCAAGTCTTCGGGTTAGTCAGTTTAAAGAGATCTACAATGAAGAAAGACTGAAGGTCAACTTGGATCTGTTGGAAGAAGTCAGAGAGGTGGCTTTGATCAAGCTGACAACATATCAACGGAGAGTGGCCAAACATTAAAATAAGGGGGTAAAGCTTCACAGATTTGAAGTAGGGGACTTCGTCCTCAGAGAAGTCGAAGCGTCCACACCTCAGAATATGGGAAAGCTGATGCCGAACTGGGAAGGGCCATATGAAGTAATTGAAGTACCAAAGCCCGACACTTATCGGTAAAAGGAATTAGACGGATCCGAGATCAAGAACACTTGGCATGCCGACAGACTTAAAAAATATTTCCAATAGAGATCGATTCAGTTTATCGAAAGTCTGTAAATGGTGGTTCGTCATCAATAAAAGATTCACTTTTTTTGCAAATTGATCTTCTTCTTATTGGTCCTAAGTTCAGAATGATGTAAGGAGGACAGGGGGGGGGACTCGTTGACCATTCGATGGTAGCCTTTTTTGGCGGTGGTCCTTATGAATTTATCGGGGCCCTTCGGGGGTGAAGCAAACTTCATCGGTGTAAGGAGGGCAGGGTGAACTTCATTTGGCCATTCGATGAATGACCTTTTCGGTAGGAGTGTCCTCATGGGTTTGTTTCACCGCGAGTGGTAAAGAAATTCCTTAGTCCTTTTAATTTTGCTTTACCGCGAGTGGTAAACAAAATGCACCGAAGTAAGGAGGTATGGTCGGACTCGCTGGACATTCGTTGGCAGTCTTATTGTCAGGAGTGTCCTTATGAATTTGTCTTACTGCGAGTGGTAAGCAAATTCCATGGTCCTTATTTCTTTGTTTTACCCCACATGGTAGATAAATGTATTTATATACTTGTTTCACCCCGAGTGGTAAACAAGATCCCGATGGTGCAAAGAGGATCAGCCGAATTCACCTTATACAGGACCTGCTTCACACTTCAGAAACGATAAGTATGCATTACTTTATTTTGTTCAAGTGTTGAGTTCGGTTCACTCAATTCAGTTCATTGAATTCAGTTCATTTCATTTCTAAACTTAACTATTATATGCCTTATCTGATTCATAGCCTAAGTTAAGTTCATACAGGTCATCGATACTGAATTATTGACAAGAAACAAATCCAAACAGAAGTCATGATAAAGAAAGTTGCAATTTCATTAACTATCCATAATACTAACCGATTACATAAACATAGAAATTTTGTCAAAATCCTTAAACAAAGTTTTAAACTATTCCAAAAACATAAAAACATAGATAATTTTCACATAAGTCTTAAAAAGTCAGAAGGAAGCAGTAATGTCTTCAGGCGCCATCTTCATCTTAGAAAGTCGAGAAGAATTTGGGTCAATTTGGGCGTGATTAACCTCCTTGCCTCGATCTCTGCAGACCTCGTAACCTTCTGAATAAATCTTCAAGATTTCTGCATTGATCTCATCGGAAGCCCTATATTCCATCTGTATCTGCTTCCGCAACTCTTCAGTCAAAGGAGGGCCTCTCTCCTTAAGCGCTTTTATCTTATCATGAAGTTTATGACGTTTGGCCCTATGTGCTTCCTTGTCATCTCGAGCCTTTATCGAACTTCATCTAGTCAGATCACCAATCTTGATTATTGTGGATTGAGCTCTTCATTCTTGGTCTTCAGAACCAAATTATCTTCAACCAGGCCGACATTCATATCAGTTAGAGATTGCTGACTGACCTTGGTCGCCTCCAGTTCCTCTTTAGTTGCATTCAGTTCGTCATCAGATGCCTTCAGGCCCTCTTTGACTTGAGCTAGCTCCCTCTGAAGACCCTCGTTAGTATGGAGAACACTTTCGTGTTGACTTCTCTCCCGAGCCAACGTCGACTTCAGTATGTTGATTTCATTTCTCATAGCCTCCTCTTTGGCCTCAGCATTTACGTGTCTTGGGCGTAAACGCCTGAAAACAGCATTTGCCTACATATTCAAACAACATCCAGTCAGTTTCAGATATTTAAACAGAGATAAAAGTGCATAACCAAAGAAATCAGTCAATTACCTTCACCATATAGCTTATGCCCTCGTCAATCAAATCTCCGATCGTGCTATTGCCGAATCGGTGATCGTCGGTTTCACGAACGAAGGCTTCGAACAGTTAAAAGGGGAAGTTGGCATTAAACCGAGGCCACATAGTCGGCGACCCCATCACATCATTCTGAAATTCATTTGATGAAGGTCTCGGAGGAGAGGGCATGGTTTGGTCACGAGTTGGAGAAGGATCCATATGTATGTTTTCGGGAGACGGGGATCGGATCGGGGTAGGTTCTCGAGGTGGCGATGGAGCAGACGCTCAGGGTGACTGTCCGATGGACGTTTTCTTTTTTGTGACAAGGAGAGGATAGGTTCGACTTGTTCTTCTTCGTCCGAAACCTGAATCTCAACCGGAATTATTGGGGGGAGTTCGGTTGAGGAGGGAGGTACTCTAAGTTCTTCTGCTGACAATGGGGTAACTTTAGTTCTCAATTTTTTGACTCGAAGAAGATTTTTTCGATCGTGAGCAGGCAGATCGAGTAAACCTCCTCGGGTAGGAGCTGGGTTGGTGGCTGATACATGGTCCGGGGTAGGTTCAGTTTTTGTTTCAGTGAGAATGATTCTAGGCTTTCGAACGACTCTCTTTTTTGTCCATTATGACGCCCCCAAAATAGGTCCATTCCATCCAACCCATTATGATTCGCCAAATACATGGTACAGAAATAACTACAAATTTATTATTACAACATATAAACTATGAGTTTAAATACAGATATTGCCATCTAGACAATATCCACACGCAAATAAATCCTCATCATAATTATTGATACATTATTTTACAAAAATGGTGAGGACTACTAAACAACTCTCTCTAGAACCTTCATTCCATACCCCAACCAAGTACTCGCTACATTCTCGCCTCACGAGAAGAAAATGGAACAAAAGGAAAAGGGTGAGCTCAACTAGCCCAGTAAAGAATATTATGACTAAGATAATATACAACAAATTATCGTTAGTCTTCAACAGGGAAAAATCTAATAGAATACAATAGACAACTAGTTTTAAATCAACAACTGCAAGGAAACAACAATTCATTAGAAGAGTTAAGTAGAGAATGCAAACTACTATCTTCTATATATGAATTTAAAAGTTCATCGTCGATATTTTATCCCTGTAACATCAATCAATATATATCCGAATGAAATATTCATCTTTGCACTTCTGTGCCAAAGATATTCATCGATTGGTCATGTTCATCTAAACACTGCTTCATCTTTGTACTACGGGCCAAAGATATTAATCGATGAGTCATGTTCATCTCAACACTGTTCATCTTTGCACTACGGCCAAAGATATTCATCAAGAAATCATTCATCTTTGCACTACTGGGCCAAAGATATTCGATAATATCATCATTTAGACCGAGGATGATGAAAAATATTTTAAAGGAAGCGAATCCGGTGAAACAAAAGAAAAAATATTAAGGATTAGTATTTTAAACAATCAAGTTCAAAAAAATACTTCATAAGTAATCGAGTGGAGTAAAATTCAAGAATGATCAAAACATGGATACAATCAAAGCTAGTATCCATAGTAGATATTTTGGACAAAAGAAGAAATTTCATTTTTAATTGAATAGTCTTGTAGTATTCGTTAATAAGTGTCAGTATCGTGAATAGTGCCGATATCGTGAATAGTAACTCAGACACCAAAAGATAAAAATTTCACAAAAAAACATCTTCATGTTTTCGTGAATAGTACTCGTGAATAGTAATTCATGAATAGTAACTCGTGAATAGTAACTCATGAATAGTAACCCGTGAATAGTAACTCATGAATAAGTAACCCCGAGCATGAAAAAGTTTCAAATTTGATAAAATTTCCAACCAATATTTCTAAGATAATGATATTGAAGAAATAATATCATTTTGAATAAAATAACATCCCTTACCTCGAAAGACAAAGACTTCTAAGTTGAAACAGGATATAGACTATGACTTGAACTTGCAATCAGATAGCAATACTCAAAGTATACTCAAGATACTCACAAGAATACGCCGATAATATAGAGAGAAAACTTGAGTTTACGGTGTGATTTTCAATTTTAACTAAGCACCCTATTTATAGGAAAATGCTTAGAACACCAAAGCAGAAAATTTAATAAAATATTAATATATATATTATAATTTATACGCCCACTTTTAAGGATCTGAATTCAGCAAATTCCAACACATGCAAGACCCACAATAATGACAAAAAACGTTTTTCATATTTAAAATATTTTAAACTTCCAAAAATTAATTATTTCGGAGCTTCAGAACTTTAATAATTCATAATAAATAGCGATTTTTTATAGGAAATTCAATTCTCTACAACTTTGCAGAAAGAAAGTTTTTCCAAATTCCAAACAAAAATTGACCGAAATCCATAAAGAAGCAATTTTATAAAAGTATAATCAAATTTCGATCAATAATGGTGTCCACCAACACACAAAATATGTGTTAAACATTTAATGCCACAAAAATACTCTTCCTCCTCATATACTCATATATTCCACATTCATTATAAAAATATCACAGTTTATATATTATTAAAATAATATATTTAAATGAATTATTTTATCAGAAAAAGATAAAATATTAATTTTCAACAATTGTCACATTAAAAATTTTCTCCATCTATATCCACATAAAATCAATATTTTTCTCATCATATAAATCAATAATTAATTATTCACAAATAATATTACAGAATCACAAGATCTTGCAATTTAAGTAGTTTAAAGGAGAGAGGGCTTTCAATAAGGATTTTCTCACTTCTTGGTATGCAATTAGGTGACCAAATCTCTCCTTAGACAGTAACTTTCTAGACATTGCCAATAATGTTATCTAATAATATTATTCGGATAATATGAATTATTGCTTCGATAATGAAAATCTTCGTGTAATGACAATTTATTGAAACAACGGTAATATAAAATATTAATGTGAATTATTGAATCAATAAAATAAAATCTTGATAAAGTAATTACCGTAACAATTATTGAGTAGTGTCTTCTTTACGTAAGAATCAATAATTGATGCAATACAAAGTGTCTTCGCTCAACAACGCGTTATTAATGTGTTTTAACCAGGGTATTCCAACAAAGATAACGGTAATAACTACGTAGATTATTTATAAACAACTTATATTTGTCGTTTTCTTCATTAAATCGCTTTCCGTTATAGGGCCCACAAAAAGATCGCTGTGGTCGTCATCACGAATATTCCCCAACAAAGATGCGAATATTCCAATGACCAAACGAATATTTTCAAATAATAATGATTATTTTATAACCACTTGCTTATTCGAAATATTTGCGTATTTTACCCATAACTATCCACATTAATCAAATCAACCCTTACTATTTCAAAATAATAAATAGAGGAAAATAAATTTCATTTATTAATAATTTGGGGTCTTACATCCATCCTTCCAGCCTTTGATACATCCTCTCTTCAGCCCTTGGAACTCTTACCTGATGGGTGTCAGGAATGGAATACCTAGTTCGAATACTCTTCAACCCCATTTTGGTTATGTCAGAAGGAGTATTGGCATGGGAAAAATGTTCTTTGTTTCTGAAGAATTCAGAAGGAGTAGGGGTGGATTTCTGGGGTGAGTTCTTGCTCGAAGTGGTGGCTTTGGGATTAGAACTTGAAGCCTTTTCTTTATTGGGGTTGGAATTTGGGGGAACAGTTGTGATCGGAGTGGCGAGGATGGGGGAATCTTGCTCGGAGGTTTGAGAAGCCATGGTCGAAGTCTTGCAGAGAAGGAGAGAGAGTTCTAAGGAGAAGAAAAGCTCAAAAGGCGTCAGAATTTCAAATTGGCGGGTAAAAGCATCCAAATTTGGTAAAGTTTATCTTTTATCTTGTGATTTACCACGGTACTGCAGGGCGGCACATTAAATACCCGTAATAATCAAGAATTCAAATGGGCATCGTCCAATTCAAGATTCAGATATTAACCGGGTTAGGCCTTTCAATTGGGTTTCTGATTTTTAATTTGCCTTATGATTTTAATTCATTTCCGTTTGGGCCTGGGAAAGTTTTATTTTGGGCCCATTTCAATCCTATCAGATCCTATAATGTCATGGACTATTTATAGTTTTCTATTAAACCTCCTATTTAATAAAAAACTAGGAGGCAATGTTGGGTCATGATATTTCACCTATTGGACCAAGTAGATTGGGCAATGTTGGGTCATGATATTTCCCCAATTAGCCCGAAATCCGAATCGTCCCATTTTACCAAGGACAAATGTGTCTTTAACATTATGAGTATTATAAATATATTATCAGATTATATAATTTAGAAATTAAAAATCTAAATAAACTAATTCAAATTTAAACATATTGTTGGGTCATGATATTTCATTTATTGAGCCAAGTAGATTGGGCCTACTTATTTGATTAATCTATTGGGTCCTCATTAGTGAGTCTTAAAGTTATTGGGGCTGGTCATTATATTATTCCTGTTCGACCTTTTTTAGATCGGGTCGGGTCAGTGGATCGACCCATTAGATATTTTAATATCTCTATATTTGACTTGTAATGATGAAAAAACATGATAATTGACTATTGTAACTGCAATGCTTTAATGTGGATGAGATTATAACCTACCGAAATGGCATAAGCGGTACATGAAAAAGGTGACAACGCATGCAATCAATCAGTAAATCATGAGGAGGTGGAAATTGTCGGAGACGGTAGTGGGTGGTACGATGGCCAAAACTGAGAAAGTAGTATAACCCTGAAGGAAGTCTTCAAGAAGAGGTACGTATACACACACATTCAACTAAGATAATTTTTATCTCTCAATACACTAGATATTATTATCCTCCATTGTTAACTCTTGTGAACACCGATACTGACTCTCACGCCTGAGCTATCCCCCGACGGTCGAAGCCGTCAATCTTTTGGTGTTGATCGTGTTTACTGTGCAGGATCAGGACGTCTTATGTGATTGAGACGTCAGAGAAGATCTTGGCGTTAACACATATATTAGTATTAAAATACAAAACAAAAATAAATTTTAATTGACTAATTCAAAATCAGATTAAGAGAAACAAATACAACCCAGAAAACGCAACCACCGAACCCCTCCGCCACCAAACCCAACAGAAACCTCAAATTCAGAAAAATGGAAATCAAAATGATTCAAACCCACCATTACCCAATTAATCTCTCATCATGTGGAAGAATCAAAAGAAGATAGACATAAAGATAGACATAACGATGAATTAAAAGACGAGTAAAAAATTAAGGGTAGCAGTTAGAGAGTTGATGACAGTTAGAACGAAGACGGTGGCAAGCAATTAGTTGTCGGATTTGAGTCAGCAATAAGGCTAGGGTTTGGAAAGGAAAGCAGAGGTGTCGTCGCCATTGCAGAAACACAAAAAACGTACGTGAACTACGTTGTTCCAATCGAAGGTAGCGATCTAAGATATTGGACAACGGGCAAAGACAGCGGAGACGGCAGAATTCGAAGAGGAAGATAAGAGAGAATTTCATATCTATGTTTTAAGTTTTTGAATTTAGTAGAAATCGATTACTAATTTTCTTGCTTTGACTTTATATATTTTAATAATACTTATAATAATAGTAAACACATGTATATAATATATGTAATAAATACATGAGTAATGTTACAGGCACAACTATATATTCTACAAATATTTTATAAACTGGTGATATGTAACATATATACTCCATCTCAACATATTAATCAACAACTTATTTTAATGTAGTTTTCGACCTTCGCATAAAAATCTGAGGTGGAGTATACCACATTAATAATTTATAAAATTTTTGTAGAATAGTTTGTGTATCTAATATTATTCATACACATATATAATATATGTAATATATCTAAATACTTGACACAATGCGTCAGTTTAAGGATATAATTGACGAAAAATAAATTCTAAAGATAATTTTAAAAATAAATAACAATTTAAAAAGATAAATATATCATTCAACCTTCTATAATAATATTAAGTTATAATAATATATAAGTAATTATGAACAAAGTGGTGGAAGGTATTCCAGTAAACCTCTATATATCCATTGATCAGTACAAATACATGCACTTATTAAAAGCTCATACAACATTGGAGGAACTTCATAGTTGCTGTATATTAATTAAAAAGAACACAAGGGAAAAAAAAGAATTGTAACTTCATACTTTAATTAATTAGAGCTTCTTGTCTCGAACCTTCTTAGTAAAATTACATAAAATAAGTAGGAAAGCTTGTCAAGTTAAACGTTGACTGGTTTATTGCACACTACAACCTCCACTTCCATTTCTTTTCCATCAAGACCACTAAACTTAGCAATCTCTGGTGAGCTCAAAAACTTGTCATCGGCTACCCCAGCTGGTTTATGCTTCTTCAAATCGACTTCATCATTAGTACTATCCTTCTTGGCATTCTTGTATATGCAGTACAACATTATTTGGGCAAATCCAAGTAAAAACCCTAGTACGTTTGGTAACTGCCAGATGTCCATGCATGCAAAATAATTAAGAAGAGAAAGTAATTAGAAAGAAACAATGATGGGAACTAGTGAATTAATATTTTGAAAAGATCACGAGAGATCGATATATAATGCATCGATCTAAGTGTTTATTTCGCAAAACTTACAGCAATGTAGAAATCATTAACGAAAAATCCATACAAGAACCACATGGTGGCACATAGGGTGAGGAAACATGAGAGAGTGAAGGGCATGTACTCCACGCTCTTGGTTTGAATCACTCGCCTCTGCAAGATGAAATATATTTATTTATGTTGAGCTAATTATTTGAATTAATGCGCAAACTTGTATACATATACATATATATAGTTTAACTGAATAATGGAGAAATGCGTTAAAAAAACAAAAAAATACCCGGCCGGTACAAGTTGTACCGGTTAGACTTTTTTTAATATTAAAAATTTATTTTTTTAAATATACAAACAACATGTTAACTATGTGGGGCTCTCATATTAAAATAAAAGCTGGTACAACCTGTTTTTTAGACACAACAAGCTGTACCGGTTTGGTATATTTATGTTTCAATCTTAGCCTTCCAATAAGTTGATCAATGGTCTGAAAAGGGATTGTTAGAACAGTGTTCATGGCAACCGGTTGCCAATGATGGAATCCATATATATATATATATATATATATATATATATATATATATAGATAATAATTCATGACAAGTATTTGTTATGAATTAAAAATAAATATGCATCCGCTACTAATATTAATTAGTAGGCGGGTGATTTTCATTCTAATTTTGGCCGTTGATTTTTAAAAAAGATTGTATACTCATTTTTAATCGTGTTATGGATCTTCCCCACCTATATATATATATATATATATATATATATATATATATATATATATATATATATATATATATATTCACACAAGTGAATTTGCAAGCTATTTATATATGAATCTAGTTAAAATTAAGTAGGTACATACGTACCATGATGCTTAGAGGAGCAGCAAATACAGCGATATTGATTGTGGCACATATCCATCCTATTAGTGTAACTCTCTCGGGACCCTTTACTAGGAGCACAGAGATTAGCACAATCAACCCAAGGGCCACTACGTTAAATATGAGTACCAATCCAATTGTGAAAATCTGCAAATTAATTAAACACCAATATTTTTTTAATTATGATATTCAAACCATAATAATTAACATGTACTTTATTTAATTAGGGCTCACATGCATGCATTTTGATATAGTATTAAATTATTAACCCTAGCTACAGAGAGAAATCGAAATTACCTTAGATTTTCTGGGAGCATATATTATGAACAAGAAGAGGTAGATTGATTCAATAACACAACCAATGCCATTGATGCTGACAATCATATATGCATTTGTCTTGAGGAATGCATAATATAACAGCAAGGCTGCACTAAACAGGGCTACCACATACGGTATTGATTGAAACCCGTCTGATGATTTCTTCTTGTATATTTGGTGAAATGTTGGCCTGATCATAAATATTATATATATATACATTCACACACCCAGAATCAATAATTAGACACCAAAGTTATTACTAATTGGTAGAACTTGTGGCTCATATATTGTGTATGAGAGTTATTGACAAGTTATTGAAAAAGGTCAGGGTTAAGGTTAAGATAGATGTAGTAGTTATATATACTCTCTATTGTAAAAACTTATGTATTCAGATTATAAATAAAACACCAATCTCCGCTTCCGTGGATATACCCGAGTTTGGATAACCACACACGACACTAAAGAATCAACATAGAAATTTACGTTTATATATATATATATATATATATATATATATATATATATTTGCATGGTTTCAAGAATTTAAGTGGGACTTACAGGGGTGCCAGGAACACCAAGAATGATACAATATTCCCTATTGATACAATTAGAAAATAAATAAGATCAAATTAAACAAATACTTAATTAGTATATGAAATATTGAACAAGAAGATATAATACGTGATGCACAGTTTCTGAATAATATACCATCCAGATAAAAATATATGTACGTATAATGATCAGCAGCCATGCAACAAAGTGATATATAAGTTTGCATGCATGGCTCAAAAATCAAGTTTATATATTACTAAGAGGTCATTCAAAGTGATGCATGCATGTTTAATTTATACCTACCTAAGAGACCAAAAACGAAAGCCAAGATCTGAACAGTTGAAGCTGCCATTTCTCTAAATTAATTAAGGTCTTGGCAGCAGCCAAATGCTGATGATCTTAATTATTTTCTGATCAAGACTAGCTCGAGGGAAGTGATGATGAAGACTTGAGGGAAGCCTGCCTATATATATATATATAATAGATGATCAGATGGAACAACAGTTGGGCAGAGATATGGAGATGAATGTATGGCAGGGAAGGGGCCTTATATGTCTACCCAAACCCAAAGGAGACAAATTCAAAAGCTGATGATCGATCAGTAGATCAATATACCAAACTATCTCCACCGCTACCATTCATTTCCACACCCAATTTGGGTTAATAACATTGGTTCTTCGACTAGGTTAATACAAGGAGACGTGTACTCCAGACTAACCACATTCTAAACCGTTCTAATAACATATGTAATAATTGATATTTAACTTTGACTGAATCGAGATCAAGATTCAATTCACGTCCTAAATAGAACTTTTGGGTCATCTGTCTCCACTATAGTGACAAGTTATTTATATTATCGAGTTGAGATCTTTATATATATATATATATATATATATATATATATATATATATATATATAGGGAGGCCCTTTCCATAATAGGTTCTTTGTAGTCTTGTATGTAACACTCCTTTTTGTACCAGTTGATAAACTTATTAGAAAATTTGAGATAAACGTAAATATCTGCCAAGCCAAAACTTATGCAGACTTTTATTTTAATATGAGGACCCCACCATAGTCAACATGTTGTCGGTTTATTGAAATAAAATGAATTTTAATATTAAATAATGCCAAGATAAAGCACGCAAATTTATTAAATTTGTGCCTTTTTATAAAATACTCTCAGCTACATTACTCTTCTTACTGTAAAAAAAAAAAAAAAAAAAAAAAATACCAGCAAGGACAAGCTTTCTTGAACTTGTCCTTGCTATTTTGTTGCTATTTTGTTTATTTTATATATTTTTGTTGCTATTTTGTTTATTTTATTGTTTGTTGCTATCTTTATATAAAATAGCAAATATTTTATAACCTATTTTATATCCTATTATAAAATAACAAATAAATAATATAAAATATTTTATAAAAATAGCAAATAAAGAATTATAAAAATATTTGTTATTTTATAATAGGATATAAAATAGGATATTTTATAATTCTTTATATAAAATAGCATATATTTGCTCATCTAAAAATTATATCCTATTTTATATGACAGTAACATATATTTGTTATTTTATATCATATATTTGTTATTTTATAATAGGATATAAAATAGGTTATAAATATTTGCTATTTTTATATAAAGAATTATAAACAATAAAATAAACAAAATAGCAACAAACAATAAAATAAACAAAATAGTAACAAACAAAATAGCAACAAACATATAAAATAAACAAAATAGCAACAAAATAGCAAGGACAAGCCGGAAGAGCTTGTCCCTGTTGGTATTCTTTTTTTTTTTTTTTTACGGTAGTAAGAGCAGTATGGCGGTGAAAGTATTTTATAAAAAAAATTTGGTAAATTCGTAATTTAATCGGGCATTATTTAATATTAAAAATTCATTTTATTTTAATAAATGACAACATATGGTGGAAGTCCTCATATTAAAATAAAAGCTTGTTACAAGTCAGGCCTGTTTTAGTATATTTATGTTTCATCTCAATTTTCCAATAAGTTTATCAACTAAGACAAAAAGTGGGTGTTGACAAAGACTCACAAAGAACCTGGTTCTCATGTAGGGTCCCATATATATATATATATATATATATATATATATATATATATATATATATATATATATATATATATATATATAAATCTGAAATTGTGGTATCCCATTATTTGTAACATACAAGTCTCAGTCTTGGTATACGTGTAATCATACGTATATTGTATACATCTTTTTTTTTCCATGTAAATATATATGCAGTTACATGTAAGTTAATTTGATTTTCTTATATATGTTGTAACACCCACATATCTTTTCTCTTTTCTTATTTGTTAATTAATTATATATAAGTTTGAATCGTATGTCCTTTGTTTCTATTCCAAGTTATATTTTCAAAATTAACAGTTATCCTTGGGAATTCATAAATGTGCTAGAAATACTTAAGTGTTTTAGCCATTGGTACTTAACAACATTCTCCAACAGTGGACTTTGGTTTGCAAGATAGTACGTAGTAAAAATGTCAAATAATGCATCAACTAAAGCTTGATCACATGCACAATGCTTAAACAAAGACTCAGACATCTTAATTAACCATTATATGATGTAGGGTGGATCTCGTACCACTTGATTTAGAGCTAAATTGTCTATCCATTGATTGTTAAGTTTTTTTAGGCAACCCGCCACTTATGCTACTTTAATTTTGATGATTAATGTTAGTCTCAAATTTGTCTAAAATCCATACGTCATTATTGAATTACTCCATATGTAATGGCTCTTAATTAGGACCCAACTTGATGTACTAGTATATCTCTGTTATTAGTTATTAGGGTTAAGGGTATAATAGTTCAAACGGTAAATTTTTATTTAATCTTTTAAATAATCTTAGACAAAACAAACATAACATGAAATTATTTTAAGTTAAAAAACAAACATGTGACAATATCTATTTAATTCATGAGAATATAGTTCCCGCAAATTAAATAATTATTCTTCAATTTTACCAATATTCTCTCTCAACGCAATATTAATTGAACACGCTAATTAATTAATGTGGGGGCATTAGTGGTCTAACTTTATTCTAAACATGTCTGGAAAAATTAAACTAAGAATTCTTAATATTAGAGGGGTGAATTAAAGGGTCAAATTATATCCCCTCACAATAAAAAAAAAGGATATATATATCAAAATTTTGAAATTATATACTATATGCCAGAAACTTCAAATTCTTTCTTCAGTTCTCGCTTGCTGGTCTCATTGCGTTCCATGCATGATGACAATATTTCAGGGTGGACCTAAGTGCCGTAGCATAACAAACCATTTTAATGGCCTTTAATTTAATTAAGTCATCTATATCGTTAGCTTAATTAATTAGGTGCATTAACATGAATAGCTGAGAACAAGCTATGCGGTATGCTCCATTTGTTAGCATAAATACACAGGTTTGACACTAATTTATTAGGTGGCCTTCCTCATTACCAAACCTCTTGACTCTGATATATAATAGACAAATTAAGAAAATTAATTTATTTGTTATTTTTTTTGATATTTGGAATATTTCGAGAAACTAGATAGATACTTAGCTTCATTACGTTGTTACTTTCGAAACTTACGCCTTACTTAGGTTCTTTCCATTTCCGTTTAGAAACTTTGAAGATGGATGCATGGAAATTCGGTAGACTAATATCTGATATATCTAATTCGAATATATATGATGCCAAATAACACCTTTATACAGTAAAACCCATATTTAACAATATTCTATATAAGAATAACCTCAACAATATTATAAAAAAAATTGGTTCCAATTTGGACCAGTTATAAATAGGAATAACCTCTAAATTGTAATATATTATATACTTTTTAAGTCTCAGATTATTAAACTATACCTCTATATAGTAATAATAATTTCACACATATATATATATATATATATATATATATATATATATATATATATATATAGAGAGAGAGACAATATTAATTTTAAAAGACTACATTTTTCTATAAATAACTACATTTCCCTATAAAAGACCACATTTCCTATAAAGGACTATATTTTCCTATAAAAGATTATATTTTCTATAAAAAAAATCACATTTTTCTATAAAAGACTATATTTTCCTAGTTTGAAAATCTAAATAATTTATGTTTTCTTTAATTTTTGTTATAAAATCTATATTTTTGTTAAAGTGAATATTTTTGAGTGTTCGAAAAATATTTGTACCAATACCTCTATTTAGTAATATCTTCTTAATTAAAATATAAATAATTTGGTCCAAGTCTATTCCTAAATAAAAAATTTACTGTATATAATTTTGAGGTTGCAAGAGAAAAGGACATATATATAAGCCCTAATATATGCTAGCTATATATAGTTTCATGGATGTTTTGTATATATATATATATATATATATATATATATATATATATATATATATATATATAGTGCATGTTTTAGATAGAGGTATATAACCCATGTACAAACATATGAAAGAAAGTACATATGTATCTGAAATCCAATGATATTCTCATATGAATAGTATGTCTTACTTTCATGTGAGAAAGACTCAGGTAAAAATATATTTTAATATGTAAAAATATCAGTTTCTTATTTGTATATGCATTCGCATGATATAATTCAATATATATCTCCTCTTTTTTTATCAAACAGTCCAAAACACTGAAATATATTAAAAGCATAATCTGTTACAAAATATGAAAGAATTACAAAAAACAAAATCAAAGAGTAATTCTGTCAAATAAAATTACAGATAATGAGGGGAAAAAAAGTACTCAATCATAGAAACAACGCTAGTAGACACCAAATAAACTTCTGAAATACAATCATATCGATCCCCAAAATAATAATATATAGAATATACTTGGTAGAACCGCTTTTACGTGTCTGCGAAAAGAACAAATTGCAATTGAAGCGCCACATCTAAATCTGAATAATTCATTTTCAACAGTTCATACACTGAAAAATTAAAGTCTCATGTACAAAAAAATCTTCCAAACGGAAAAAGCAAAATCTCTCACGAGATGATAATGAAATTTACTCACAAAAAAAAAGAAGAAATCAATCTAGAGAAATCAAATTCCACAAAAAGGGAAAACAAACTCCACAAGAATAGAGAATAATTTGCTATAAATATGAGATTTAGGGGAGGATACTTTCAGAAGAAGAGCCATCCCCCATATCTAAGCTCTGTAGGGTTCTTGATTAGAGAAAAAAAAGAGGAGAGAAAAAAGTCGGAGTTTAATATATCTCCTTAATTAACCATGATTGATCATATATATATATATATATATATATATATATATATATATATATATATATAAAAGATCTAATGACTTGGGTCTTCTAACGGCCGGTGCAGCTCTTACGAGCGTCCAGAAAAATAATTAAATTGATATAAACTTTATTTGAATGTTCAAAGTAGAGTCATTTTTCTCGACCACTAGTAAGACTTGCGGCCAGTTGACATAAAAGAGAACTTAATCCTACTAAATGAGTCTGAAGCCACATGAAAGATTGGTAAATTATTGGGATATTGTCTGTAACTGAAGGGTATAATGACAAAGAAGTGGAATCTCAATTGAAAGAAACTATTGGTAGCAATGAACAAGTAGATTTGAAGAGCAAGGAGCAAGGAGGAAATTCAGAATCAACAATGAAGATACTTCCATGAAATTCCAAGTCTGAATAATAAAATTGGATGAAGATATAAAATGGTAAGATATCATGGAACTGAAAATATAGATGTCATGTTTACATATAATCATTAAAGGTAGAATGAGGGTCAATCGTAGTTGAATGTGTTATCTTAGCTAGACATTGATATTTTGTTTGAAGGCTTTTTTTCAATATGAAATTAAAAGGTTTAAAATTTGGAAGGTAAATAGTGATAACTTTGATTTTCGATTGCTTTTGTTGTACAGTTTGGAATTATGAAATTTTTATGCAATTTGTCAGTTGATTTTTATAAATTAGCATCCGTTTGTATCCGTATACCTGGGGGTCCAATGAAGTTGGGCAATTATTTTTTGTTAGAGCTCAGATTTGGGCATCTTAGAGTTGTGCCTACTTCGATGGTTAAGGAATATGGTTTTGTTGGAGTTATGGAAGGTTTGACAATTTGTATGCATCTCGATGTATTACTAATTGATCGTATAGTTATTACTTAACGATCATATAGAATAATGACTTAAATTGTAGAGTCATGACCAAACGATTGTAGTCATGCATCTACGATCGTTTAGTCATTACGTTACGATTTAAGTCATTACTCTACGATCGTTTAATAATACATCTACGATCGTTTAGTCATGACTCTACGATCGTAGAGTAATTCAAGTGAAGTTTAAACCCATTGTGCAAATTGTGCTGTGGAAAATAATTTTTAAAAGCACTTGTAGGAAAAAAAAATTGTACATTTCATACTACACCCAAATTCCAGACTTGTGTATTTGATTGTTTCCTTCAAGTAAACAACTAATTAAATCTATCAATAAACATATATCAATTGATTGAAATTACCTACAAATAGAACATTAAATATTACATCTTAACTACTATGGCGGGGGCATAAATTATCCTAATAACCGGATGAAATGAAATGTCTAAAACAAACTCCATATAATGCCTCAACCAACAAAAATTATAATCATTTGCAACAACAAAAAAAAAAAGGTTGAGTGATATCAATGATAAACAAGCATCTTAATACTCTCTTTGTTCTTTAACGAAACACACAATAGCAGCAACCAGATTAGATCTGATTTTTAAGTTGATTGGCCACATGTCCTACTAGTAGTCACGAAAAACAACACCACTATAAAAATTCAAATAAAATTAAAAAGAATTTAGTCATTTTCATTGCGGCTAGTAAGAATTGCTTTGATTGATTAGCGATCAGCTGATTCCTACCCAAACTATTAGATCTCCTATTAAATGGTAAGAGATCTAGTTGTTGGAATATATACTTAAGTTTTGTTCCGGCAATGATCATGTCGAGCTAAGTGTAGTGTAGTTCGATATTCATGAGTCGCACAAGTCAGTGCAAGCTCCTTACCCCTTCTATGCATGGATTGGCACAAAATGAAAGAAAAAAAAAAAAAAAAAAAAGGAGAAAAAAAAGCTTGAAAATTAACCTGTCAGTAGCTAGCCTAGCTAGAGGTTAATTTGTTAGATATTAGTCCACGTCATAATCACAAGTTCAAATGGGATCACTCCAATTTCATCCATTATATCATATTTTTTGCTTTAATAATTTTTACAATAATAAAAAATATGTTAATAAATAATTGATGATATTACGATCAATTTAATAAAAAAATTAGAATTGTTAATAATATATATTTTTACCGTTAAAATTTTAAACAAATTTTCAACCATTGAATTTTTTATTAAAAATTCATATAAACAATGTCATTTTATTTTTATTTTTGGAGCAATAATATTGTTTAATATTATAAATTAATTGACTAATGTTACTTTCAATTATACTATTTAAAATTTTAAAACTATTGTATTGAATAAAATTGAAAGAAATGTATAATGGAGTGGAGTAAATCCGAAAGATACAGGGACAAATTTCGACGACCGGCATACGAAGTTCAATACTTGTAAGTAAAAGAAGTACTAGCTGAAACGATTATAAAAAATAAGACTAAATTTGATCATAGGGTATGTAGTTCAGATGGTAGAGCGCTCGCTTAGCATGCGAGAGGTACAGGAATCGATACCCCGCATTTCCACTCTCAATTCAAATAATGTAATTATAATGTACCACCCCTTATAAAATCATTATCAGCTTTTAAAAATAGATTTGAGATATTTTTGAAATTCGGAATTAAAAATACGAATCTATAATTTGAAATAGATTAATTAACTCCTTTCTTATATTGTTGTTATGCACTTTTCCTTTAACAATCTATAATTTGATTATGTGCATGTTTTAAATTTGTTTTCCCTCATTTTATATGTTTTAAATTTGTTTGTGAGTTTGTTTTGTTTTTTTTTTTTAATGAGGTTTGATATTATAATAGTAATGATATATTTGATTACGAAATCTATTGTGCTCCCAAAACGGGGAGCATTAAAAAAGAAATATATATATTTGACAAATTTCAAACCAAAAACTTACACCAAGATAGGAACACATTACTGCAAGATTGAAACGAGCAAGGCTGAATTGAAAAGAGAATAGGGTTAGCGATATCCCCTTTTTCTTAATTTTGTACAGATTTTGTGATAGTCGACCCATACACTACAGCCTTAGATTCTTGAAAAGCCTGTCACAGTAAAGGAAGGGAATGAGATAACCAGAAATTAATGCACCCTTGCTTCTTTAATTAAGACTCCTAAATGGAATATTTCTGATACACATAGTATTAACCTCCTATTTTCATTAACGTTTGGTAGATTATACTGTATGTATATATTTTTAATCTTCCCAAAGCGTGTCTCGACTTTCTTTTCATACGTTTTTATTACAAATGTGAGTTGTTCCTAAGTTTTCTTAATCATGATCCGATTGTATTAATAATGAAGCTTTAGTTTGATCCAACAAGTGTTTTTGCGATAAGAAATATGTTTAACAAGGGAATGTGTTTAACAAAAAATCGTCACCCGACTGACTAATTTATTATTATAGCTTTAGTAAAATGGATATGTTTCAATAACACACTTATTTATAATTAATATATATATATATATATATATATATATATATATATGAGGATCAAGAAGATTCTCTTTAAAAAGATTCTCTTTAAATAACATTCTTTTATTAAAGCTAAATGCTTTTTAGGTAGGACCGGTAGTATTTTTGTAAATAAAAGAAAAATAAGTGGGGACCATTCTCTTTTAAAAGACTCCAAAGCAGCATAATTTTAATAAAAAATCTTTATTTAAGGAGGAATGTTTTTAAGGAGAATGCTCATCCTTGCTATATATATATATATATATATATATATATATATATATATTGCATGTATTTCTTAGATAATTTCGGTAGTCTTTTTCTGTTCTGTTATAATCTTTTTTGACATATACAAATACTATGCTTTACTTTACCGTGTTATTGACTGCTTAGTTTTTAATCAAACTTTTTACAGCAGCTCTTTTTTCCAATGCTATACAACAAGGTCATAGAGTAAGATCCCTACAAGCTTAGTCTTAAGCGGAATAAGCCTTTCCCTAAATAACAGTGACATAAATAACAAAAAGAAGGTTAGATCTAATATTTAAGGTGCAATGCATTGAGATTATAAGCAAATAAGAAATGGACAGGGATATGATACTACCTCTGTTCATTATCAAATCCTCTACCGTTGCTTCCAGTGGTTCTGTAACTGGGTAATGGTACTTTATCAGATTCTATTTGCATAATGTCCTTCACAAGGACGTCGTACTGTCTCTTCACTTCCTCCGCTGATTTCCCACCCACAGCCCTGGCTATATTATGCCAGCGGTCAGGGGTGTCCCTATCATATATTGCCAAGGCCTCTTCAAATTGCTTGTTTTGCCTTTGCGTCCAGGAAGAACCAGAGCTGCGCGAGGATGTGATGGAGTTTGACGCCATTGATATTAGTTGTAGGAGATTCTACAACTCTAGGGAGCTAGTTAAATGAATCGAAATGTGGATGATATACGGTGAGAAAAGCAATGTAGTTATATGCCTCGCTCAAGGGGATGGTATGGGTAACAGGTTGCCATACGAGCTCCTTATAAGCAGGAGGAGGAAGTGGTGTGGTGGAGCAAGTTGGCGAATATATATATTTTTTTTATCCTTACACGAGGTACAAGAAGATGTGATTCCGTTTCTTAGGAGCCACAACATGAAGCAACTCTGAGGACACAAGAAGTGGACGAAAATCAGTGAGTGTCAAAGGACAAGCTCTTTATGAATTCTTGCAAAGTCCTGTTCTTGACATTTATTATATCATCATCAAGTGGATTTCCTAGAGAATTTACCCAGCTGGTGGGATTAGATCCCCAATATAAAACCTACCTATCAAAATAGATGCGCTGACAAAATTAGTTCTTATGCCCACAGAAATTTTACACTAAGATATTCTGTCAGCTTTTGGTGGAATATTGTTGCTTCTCTATTACAGCTCTTGTTTTTAACTTTCAATCACATTGTATGTAGACTATGAAGGTTTTTTTAAAAAAAAATAAAAATAAAATTGCGGAGGCACCCACAACCACTACCCTTCTATGTGCACTGGGTAAACCACCTGGCCCCAAAGATTATTCTTTTATATCAGTAAGTTAAGTATGGATTAGTGAAACTTTATCCTCTCTTGCATGGTCTATTTGTATTAAAAGCAAATGCTACAAACGCAACCCCTCCCCACTCCACCCCCCCCCACCCCCACCCCCACCCCACCCCAAAAAAAAAAAAAAAAAATCCCCTCAAAAAGGCAATATCTGTCAATGTATACTTTGCAGTGAGAAGGAAAAGTTATAAAATGGAAAAAATTAATCTCCACCCTCCCTGTTAAGAATATAAAGTTCCACATCAGACAATTAACTTAAATATAACCTCGCCAGTTACTCCATTGAATGTTTCATGCTTGAAGTTGATATAAGAGCAACATTTTTGGCTCAAAATCATGCCACACGTATGTCCTAAGTGCCCCCCTTATTTTTTCCTTTGTTGAAGTTTATGCTTGAATAGTGCATGTCATTGACTTGGAAATGGTGTGTTATCATTCTCCAAAGTCTGAGCATCATGACAAAAGGTTCTTTTGGCAGTTAAAGACCTGCAATATCTTCTGTTCCTATTTGTGGAACAAAAAGAAATTTCAAATGAAACACTTTTTGTGAAACAGAAGGAGTAATACTTTTTTCCCTTAGATAGGTTTTATCATCTCTGGATTCTAACAGTTGCATTCAGGTTGTTTCAGGCCTTTATTTGTTGAAGCTAAGAAAATGACCATACATTGCAGTAAATCAATCCAATATTCCATGTTTGTTTGCAAATGATTGGTACTTGTACGTTTTCTTTTAGCCATCCAGCCGAGGAAGTTGCTGCCTTCTTTACTTTCTTTTTTTTTCGCAATGATCTAAAATACTTGATTCATTGACATTTCCATTTTTTGTGATATGAAGGGCTCAACTTTTACCTCTTCCTGGAGAGTAAGGTCCAGTTTGGACCAATTTGATTGTGATAACGGCTCATTTATATAGATCTAAATGATTAAATTCACAAGAAAAAAAAAATTGGAGGGTGGGCCATCTAGACTACTTGCTCGAGTCCATTGCTTTGAGATACTATCCACATGCGAGTGGAGGGACCTGTGAATATGTGATGTGCAGGTAATTGCGCTAGGAATCTGTATAACAGCAACCATTTCTTTGATATTTAGAATCCTTATCATCCCAAGTACATTTCCCTCCCTCCCTCCCTTCCTTTTAACCCTGGAAAGACGCCTATGTGTGGTCCCGTTCCCATGATTGGAAACTCGGGAACATTATTTTTTTCTAGCTGGTTCAATTTCTTCTGTTAGGGGGGTTGATAAGTGAACCTGAAAACTCTTGAATTCCCCTATGCAAAGATGGAATCTTTGAGGATAAAAGAAAGATTTTGGGTCTTGGATAAAAAAGAGGATCTTTGGGTACTGATGGAATGGAATGCTCCAAAAGATAAGAAGAGATAAGCGCATCAGGAGCATGAACCAACCAACGGGAATTGCAGACTTTACAGTTGGTAAACATATGCTCTTTAGTAGATTATACTACTCCAGTATTAATTGGACAAAGATCAAGAGACTAGAGCTCCCAATTAATGACCAATCATCAATTCTTGCCTTTAGGCAAAAATGTGTTGTAAATTTCAGTCGACAAATTTATGATATCAATGTACGCATCCAATTTGTACACCCAAACAAACAAAGGTGAAATAGTAGTAAAAAAAAATATCTCTCGTCTATTTATACTAATGTACCTTTGTGTGACTTTTTAGAATGTGCACATATATATATATATATATATATATATATATATATATATATATATATATATATGGATCGGATCAGTCAGATCTCCTTTATCTTACTCACCGTCTGCTCACCCCCTTTAGCGACGGACCGGCATCGTTTGATCATACAACCGTCGTCTATACTTTTAGCGACGCATGACCAAACCGTCGCCGGGTCCGTCGCTAAAGGGGAGTGAGCACGGGTGGGTAAGATAAGGAGTATGCACTTGATCCTTGCTCTCTATATATATATATATATATATTCATTCTTTAATCAACTGTGTCAGGTTTTAATAGTAATCTCCCTTGATAAAATCATTTAGTCGTTTCACCTCCCCACTTTGCTGCTCCACCACTGCTCGTACAACATCTACTATTGATATCATTCCCACTATCCTTCCGTCTATCACTGGGACGTGCCGAATTTGATTTTCTATCAACATCCATCAACAAATTTAGCTGTAGACTAGATTTTGACTATTTATCCATAACTAAATTAATTTACCTGTCATCACCTTCATTGCCTGAAGAATGTTGGCATCAGATGTTACTGTGATCAGCTTGTTCTGTAATAGTTACTAAAATATTAGGAGGCCAGGGCATACAGACAGATATAGCAATATGTCCTTAGCAGGATATATAAGAATATAGGATAACCTGCTCAGTCATGATTTCCATCACTTTTATGTGTTTAGACGACCTTTCCTGCAGGATCATCTTCCGTAGATAGTCTGTCAATTTGTCATTAATTCCTAAATATCTTAATATATTGTCAATGAAGCTCTTCTTATCACTCTTACAAGTACCATATATATTTGGTTCTTTTGCTGCTTGCTTTGCAAATTAAACTGTATATATGGAAATCTAAATAATATTATGGTGATTTGTTACCTCTTTCTGTAAAAATTCCTGCGATTAACTGTTGATCTCCTGGCTTTAAGACCACCAAAGACCCGATATTATGTTGTACCATCTGCATTTTCATATTATTGATTCTGAAAGATTTAGTATTACACATAGTATACAGAATACTGTGGTGTGGAGTGGTATATCTAATTTATGCAACTAGCCACATTCTTAATTATCACTAGGGGAGAGCAAGAAATCGCATTTGTAACCATAATCGCAAACTGTACAATTTGTGGATGTGGTATGGTGCAGTTATGCAGTGCGGTTTTTATTTTTTACTAACTGCATGTTGTGATTGTGGTTGCGGATGCACCCCTAAAACCGTACCGCTCTCTCCCTTAGTTATATAACCTTGTTATCTTTGAAAAAAATGAGGAAACTTACTTTCTTTACAGCATCTTGTACGGTGTCATCACTGCGGCACCAGATCCAAGACCCAACTTTTTCTTCCCCCTTTGTCATTAGCACTTCGGCCACGGTCATATTCTCCAGTCCTTTATTCTGCTGCATTGTGGGAGATTCTGTCGCCATCCCCTTCTGCATAATTGAAGAGGAGGCAACACATCCAAAGCTCGAAGATTCTCTTTTTATGGCGCCCGTGTGTCTCAAATGTGAGTGTGTTAGAACGGCAAGCCTCAGTGTCTCCTTGCATGATCGTACAAGAGCTTGCATTTTAATCCTGTAACTGTAAATAAAAATGAAGAATATAAACCTGCCAAGACAATTAATTTGGAAGAGAGAACAAAATATTCCCTTCAAATAGTGATATTTCTAGCTAGAGTAATGTATGGGTGGTGTGTTCTTTTCTTGAATAAGTTGTTGAAGGAAAAGAATATTTGTGTTGGGGATTTAGCTTTGCTTTCGTACGTACTACTGGCTTGCTTATCTGAGAGGGCATGCATGAAAAGTGGAAAAGAAGCCGAGTAGTAAAACTATGGAAAGTGGAAAGAAGCAACACCAAAATGCCCAAGTCACCTTCAAAAAATTTCCATAGTATCAAACTTCACTCATGTTTATTTGCGGCGTTCGAAAATTATTGTTATATTTTCCTTTCTAAAAAGGGTCTGGAATCAAAAACTCTAAAAAATCAATTTCGGTAACTTGAGCCAAAATCTGCTGGAAATGAATCAGCATTTGTATGTTTCGTTGAGAGGTAAAACATTTATGGAACAGGGTTGCTGTACAAAATGTGAAACGAGTGCATACAAATCAAAATTAAGAATCTCCGAACCGAGACAAATAATTTAAGCAACCGGACTGCTGGGAATAATGGTCATGATTCATTTCCAAGTATAATATTGGGATGCTTCCCGGAGAAATGAAAGGCAATTGCTCTCCCAACAATCATTCCAAAAGCCAAACCTACAACAAAGAAACTGAAATGTAAAGCAATGCTACTAGACCTGATAGAGAAGGAAAATTAATCAGAGAATCTCAGTATCTGAAACAAAAAGTTAAGTTGCCTTGCAGTGAGAAACAAAGGAGAAGTCACAAGTCACTACCTACATTTCCAAGGTATCAAAACCTAACTTATTTATTGCCAATCCTGTTTATCTTTTACTTGGGTTTTATTGTTCTGTCTAGTGTTGTTTGTTATATCCCAACAAGGTCAGGAAACCCACCATAAAACCTAAATTTTAAACAAAAATGGGGGAACAAAAGTCGAGATTTCGCTTTCGCCTACCTTGGTTGCTTCCATCTGCACCGGCTCCTCGTCCTCCCGTTGTAACACGAATCCCTACCAGGGTCACCGAGACACAAACACCCACCCCTACCCCTACTGAACCCCAAACAAATATCCAGCCCAATGCCAACCCCACAACTCCTGCTCAAAGGCCACCATTCAGGCCTCCAGGTGTTGCCCCAGCACAACCATCTCCTCCCCAAGCTCAAACATCACCAAGAACCAATTCCCAATCAACAACCACCCAAGCCCCTACTCCAACTCAGAATACACTTGAAACCCAAAGCCCTGCCCCGTTGACTGATGCTTCTTCTACCCCCACAATTCAACCTACAATTGAAAACAAAAACCCTTCCAAGACTACCACCGACCCTACCCCTATCCCCACAATTCCAGCTCAGATGCCGCCATTGACACCTCCAAGGCAAGTTGCAGCGCAAAACCCTCTTCCACATGCTCAAGCATCACCAAAAACAGAGTCTCAACCCTCTTCACCTTCTCATGCAGGCTTTCAATCCCGAATTACTTCTCAACCATCATCACCATCTCGTGCAAGCATTCAGTCCCGAGCTACTTCTCACCCTCCATCACCTTCTCGCGCACTCCCTCAATCGCGAGCCGCCTCTCAGCCCCGATCACCATCCCGTGTATCCCCTCAATCACAAGCTGCCTCTCAGCCCTCGTCCCCAGCCCGCCCCAAGCCCCAAAAATCATCTCAAACAGTCCACCAACCCCGTTTGGCATTTATGCCTTCAGGGCAAACATCCTCAATTCCCTCCGACTCTCTCACAGCCACAAATGTGCAACCAACAGCAGGAACAACTACTCAAAGCCCTTCTCCACCGAAAAAATTAAATCCCATAGAGAGCTCCCGGCCTACTCCTAGTTTCAATAATCCCCTATCACCCGTCTCTGAAGAACAAAACCAAGCCATGTCTCCACCACAGTCATTAGAAGCAACCATTCAACCCACTGCAACTGCAGCACAGCCATCAGAACAATCAGGTCCTATGGTTGCTAAGGAGATACCTTCGCCGAAAAAGAAATCAGATAATACTGTAGTTGGTGGTTACCCTAAACCCCCTACAAACTCAGATGGAAATCCAGTAAAAACTAAAAAATGGAAGGAAACATCAGAAAATAACACGGCAGTAGCAAAGGAAGCATCAGGTTCAATAGCCCAAAGAGAAGAGCAGCCAAGGGTTGCATTTCAAGCAGAAGACAAGCAGCTGGAAAAGCAAGAGATACTTCCCAAAAAAGAGGTGTTGAATGAGAATACCTCCATCTTGAACGGTAAGCAAACTAAAACCATGATTTCGCACCCAAAAGACAAAAGCATAGTAAGTGAATCCCGTCAAAAACACGGTGAACGACTTTCCATGCAAAAAGAGATCAGGAATGACATCTCTAAGCTTCCTCATAAGATGGCTATTGCACATCCAGAGCAACCCATGGAGGAGAAACAGGTGAGTGTGATAACCCTGATTGGTGAAAATAGAGGAGCATCCATGCAACTAGGTTCCGAGTCAGCAAAAAGAGGAGGAGCAGTCCACATTCATAGAAGCTATAAGATCAACCCTAATGATAGTGCTGAAGCCACCACTGCCAGTGATGGGGAGGAAAGCTCCATGGGAATAAGGTCAAGAGATGCTAACACCAAAGATCAGGTAACAAAAACACACCTAAACAGCAATACCCAGGGTATCAATAACTCACTTCTGTCCAACAGTTGCATCGCCGAAAGGAACCCTGGTGTTCATCTGACTATCTCACGTAATCCAACAGAGCCCATCAAGTCAAATGAAGAATCAGAGTCCCTCAAGGCACGCAAGGCTGAAGTTAACATTACCCCTTCCCAAAAGCTTTCATACGAGCCCACAATTCGAAGGAGATGCCAAAGAGGCCTTTTCATGGAACCAAGCGATTCTGACCCAGACAATCCTGAAAAGCCTCGGCTTCATGGATGCCGCTATAGCTGCAGAGATAAGAACAAAGATAACGAGATAGATGATCTCTGACCAATTATATTACAAGGATGCCAGAAGATATCAAAGTTGTGTACATAATATAGTAAACAAATATAATAAGGATGCTACATCGTCCAGTACAGTAACATGCTTTTTTATTGTATTCTGGAGTTGCAAATCACTAGACATTTGCCAAGGAATGATGCCTCGTAACGTAATTTTCATGAATATATTAAAATATACACAACAGTACAAAATATATAACTGATAATACTAAAAGAACTAACTTCCTACAAATTAACATAATAAAGATGAAGTTACATACAATTCTGATTCTGCAATAAAACAGATTCTGGAACTTAGACCTTCCTCTGAAGAAAATATCTACAACCAACTTCCACAAACAGATCATGATAAGGTTATTCACAGGCCGGTTTAGTGTCAAAGCTGCTTAAACACATAGCAAAGGGTTGGAAAGCAGAGAGAGGGTAGCGATAATCCATGGTAAAAATGTCCTTCCCAATCTTTCCAAATTGTAGTATCACTTTCTCTTGTTCTACAGACGGAATATCTTGGGCCGGATCAACAGCTGGTAATACGTCCTTTGAAATTCAGACACCAAAACTGCAACTGTTCTTTATTTTTCAAAACTAATGGATGTCCTTTGTTCTGGATTGATTCCAATGGTTCTGTGAGATTCGTGGAGCTAAGCTCTTGGATTTTTCCTTGCAAAACTGAAAGGGAGATAAAATAAATTTGTAACTTGATTTGTCCCAAATCCCAATCCTCTTGGTTGTTGAGATAAATTTGAAAAGCCAACGAATTTAAATTTTCTGATTCTGATATTAGTGCTTCCACCTTAGAAACCAAATCCCAGACGAAAAAAATGCAAAAACAATTGTTTCCAATACCGTTTCATTCAACTCACAACAAGTACAGATTAAAATTATAGAATAATATTCGAATATGCAAAAACCGCATAATGTACCTACTATCCGTAACTTGGTCACAATTTGCATTGACGGAAACTTGAGAATTTTCAGATCAAAAGCGGAAAGAAAACGGAAACTTTTCACCTATTGTCTCTGTTGAATATTGGCTCCTATTTTGGTCTATGGTCTTTGATCTTTGGTCATTAATTATTGGTCAATGGTCTTTGGTCCTCACTCACTTTATGGGTCGAGGAGCATCTTAATGGGTCGAGGAACATATCACCATCACACTCATTAATGTTATTCCTTTGTTGAAAATGAGTCCAACTCATTTCCTTTTCTACCCTCAAGTTTTTGGCTATAAAAGGATAGTAAATGGAAGGAAAAGACACACCAAAATTGATAGAAGCTTATCTTAGAGAGATAAGAGAGCAAAGCTCTAGTTTGAGTGTCAAAAGAGAGTTAGAGAGTGAGAAGCTCGGTTAGAGCATTACGAGAGTGAGGGTGTAGAGAGAAATAAGCAGTTAGTTTATTCTCGGTTGAGAGTTTGTAATCTCCATATTATTTTCATAGTGATTTTCCGAGATCTCTTCCCGTGGTTTTTCCAGTTGGGTTTCCACGTAAATTTCTTAATGTTATTATTTTATATCTCTTACAAGATGGTGTGTTTGTATTTATCTTAGTAGTGTATTTGTGTGTGAGCCGATTTTCAACAATTGGTATCAAAGCTCTTAGTTCACACCAACGATCGGTTTAAAGAGAAATTAAATGAGTCACAAATACGAAGATGGCAAACACAAGTCGAGGTATGAAGTTGAACCATTTGATTGGTAAGTCAAATTTGAGATTAGCGATGTCTGATCAAAGATGTATTGGCTCAACAAGGATTGACAAAGGCACTTAGAAGGAAGAAACCGGTACTATAGACGGAAGAAAAATGGGCCGGAACTTGAAGCTAAAGTAGTGGCAACAATCGATTGAATTTGGCGCCATGAGATCAAATATCGGAGTTTTATTGAAACCTCTTGAAAAGACTCATGGGAGAAACTTGAGAAAGTTTACAAGTCAAAGTCTCTGTCACAATCGGTTATATTTGAAGAAGGAATTGTACCGGCGGATGGAAGAAAATTCGATTTGGCCAATCATATTAATGAGTTTAATAGATTGGTGACCCAACTAACCGATATTGATGTGAAGTTGGGACGAAGAAGATAAAGCCTTATCGCTTCTTGTCTCTGCAGATTCATACTCAACTCTCCGGACTACACTCCTGTAGGGAAGGAAAAACTTGCGATTGGCGATATGATGTCGTGATTACGGACCAGATAAGTTGGTGCACTACTTCCGGAGATCGAGGAGCAGTCTTCTTACTTTTTCAAATGGGCGTGGTAGGGGTCTAATCAAAAGAAGTATTCAATGAGGAACCGGAAAGGTCTCGGGGAGATCAAAAAGAAGGATAAATCTCGGGTTGAATGTTATCATTGCCACGAGAAGGGCCACTTCTGTAAATCGGTGTCCATTGTTGAAGAAGGATAACAAGAAGAAGGGTAATGATTGAAAATTCTGCTTAATGTTCTTGACAAGCGAGATGTGTGCAATGATGGAAAGTGCATACGATGTGAAAAATAAAGCTTGAAGGTGATCTCTTATCTGTTAGAGGCGATTGGCGACCTTACTGATTGGTACATGGATTAGGTTGTTCTTTTCATATGTCCCTTCATAGGGATTGGTTTGATACTTTTACATCCTGCTGATGGTGGTACAATTTTATTGGGTAACAATGCGATCACGCAGTTCTTTGGGATAGGCACCATCAAAATTAAAATGTTTGACCGGTGGAGTTGCCGAACATTGGGTGATGTAAGGTATATTCGAAATTGAATAAGAGCTTGTTATTGGTTGGAGTACTTGACTCTATAGGTTGCGATATCTCGATCGAGAGATGGTGTCATGAAAATTACCAAGGTTCGATGGTAATTATGAAGGGCCGCGGAAAAGGGCACCCCTACAAGTTGATAGGGGACACACGATTCTTTGGTGGAATGACAAATTCATGCGAGGATAATTCCAACGATGATAAGACGAATTACTAAGACACGCGACTTGGTCATTTAAGTGAAGGTGGAATGAAAGAACTTCACAAAAAGCGATTCTTTGAAAGGTGTCAAACGCGTGCGATTTGGAATTTTGCAAGTTTTGTGTGTATGGCAAACAACGAGGGTCACTTCAAGGCAGGAGATATACCGGTAAGAATGTACTTGATTATGTACATTCGGATGTGTGGGGCCCGATCAAGAAACACCCAGTTGAGGTGGAGCTTCACGAAGAGATTGAAGATGATCAACCTTGAGATCCCCAAGAGAGAGTCCTATAATCTTGTTAGAGATCGGAAAAAGCGAGTTAGTAAACGGTCGAGAGATATGGGTTTGAAGACATAGTTGCCTTTGCCTTGATTGCTAGTAGTGGAGATCCAACTATTATCGAGGATGTTATTCGATCGAGGATAATGATAAATGGGCGATAGCGATGGCGAGAAGAGATGGAGTCTTTCTGGAATAACCGATTTGGGAGTTAGTTCGACTTTCAAAAGGATCGAAGGCTATAGGATGCGGTGGGTGTTAGGAAAAGGAAGCTCGGATCGATAAAGAAGGTGAAAGGTTTAAGGCCGGATTAGTGGCAAAGGATTCTCTCGAGAGAGGAAATCGATTCACTGATAAGATCTTCTCACCGGTTGTGAAACACTTAGTCGAATTGAGTTCGTGGTGGAGTATCCAGGAGAGGATACATTCGCGAGACCACAAAGAAGCTCACGATATTTTGAAAATATGAGCCAAGTGGAGATTGTTGAATATTGGCTCTATTTTGGGCTTTGGTCTTTGATCTTTGGTCATTAATTATTGGTCAATGGTCTTTGGTCCTCACTCACTTTATGGGTCGAGGAACATACTTAATGGGTCGAGGAACATATCACCATCACACTTTCATTAATGTTATTCCTTTGTTGAAAATGAGTCCAACTCATTTCCTTTTCTACCCTCAAGTTTTTGGCTATAAAAGGAGGCCGAATGGAAGAGGAAAGACACACCAAAATTGATAGAGAGCTTATCTTAGAGAGATAAGAGAGCAAAGCTCTAGTTTGAGTGTCAAAAAAGAGAGTTAGAGAGTGAGAAGCTCGGTTAGAGCATTACGAGTGAGGTGTAGAGAGAAATAAGCAGTTAGTTTATTCTCGGTTGAGAGTTTGTAATCTCCATATTATTTTCATAGTGATTTTCTGAGATCTCTTCCCGTGGTTTTTCCAGTTGGGTTTCCACGTAAATTTCTTGTGTTATTATTTTATATCTCTTACAGTAGTGTGTTTGTATTTATCTTAGTAGTGTATTTGTGTGAGCCTGATTTCCCAACAGTCTCCCTTATACAAAACAAATACAATCTGAGATCGGAAAATATCAAGTAATAAACCCAAGTACTTGATTCAATTTCTCGGAGAACAAACAAACAAATATATATACATATATATATATAAATAGTCTACTCTTACAACACATCATCATCACATGATCTAACGGTTTAATAGAGATCCAGTTTAGCTTTCAGTATTTCATAATTTAATACTGCGGACAAAACAAATGTCAAAAATTCCCTTCTTGTAACACAACACATTTTGCATAATAAACAAAATAATGAAACAATTTATTTTTTTGAATAGAATAGGAGTACAAATCTAAGCTTAATTTGCACATGCATTCTCCTATAATATCTCCATTAAATATCTCCATCTATTCAATAATTTTTGGTACAAGGAAAAGATCATGTTTTTTTGTTATACCAGGTAGAGCATATATCCATAATCCATGTCAATGTCAATATCTTCCACAATTTCAAATATATCAAATAAGTAGAGAAGATTAGCACGTGCAATTAGTTCCGTCAAATCAAATAATCACTGATTAAGTTCCAATTTTTTACCTCATTAACAACTTAGCCACTCACGCCTTGGGGTAAAATATTTTAGAGAGTGAGAGCCAATTAATTATTCTACTTACATTTCTTTATTTTTCCCATTTATATATATATATATATATATATATATATATATATATAGAGGACAATGATCCATAGCATCGATTTGTTATGAATCAAAATTTGGCAAACACCATCTCTACTTTCAATTACAATAAATAACGGTTAGGATTTAAAAAATAATTTTGCCATCCGCTAGTCTAATTAGCAGACTGGTTATAATTTTTTTTGGACACTTATGCACCCTCAGGAAATTTTTTTGAAGCTCCGCTAGAAATTCTAGTGGATTACTTTTAACACTAACGCTCTGTTTCTGAGTTTTGAACATAAAAGAAAAGATAGAAAACTTAAATTAGAACAGAAAAAAAAAAGAATAGAAAACTTACAGTTTTCATTTGTGTTGTTTCTGAGTTTTTAATAGAAAATGATAGAAAATTTAAAATTGAGGACATGAGTTGTAATTTAAAATTTATTATATTAAAAGTTGAGGATAATATGGGAATTATAAAAATATTACTTATTCTAATTTCTTTTCCGTCCAAATCATGCCAATTTTGGATGGAAAACTTTGGCAGGAAAAATGGTCAAGTTTTCTATCCTTTTCTTTTCTTTTCCGTTTATTAAAAAACTTAGAAACATAAGAATTAAAAAAAAACTTAAATTTTTCGCCCATTTTTTTTTTTCTGTTCATTTTAAAACTCAGAACCAGAACCTAAAGTAATCTTTTCAGGAACCCAAGTTCAAGATAAAAGATTATTATCGGTGCAGAAACTATAATTTCCAATCAATTATTACTTTGTCTACATGTTACATAAAGCAACTGCATGATTTAATTACTACTTTGTCTACATGTTACATATAACTGAGAAACCAGAAACTATAATTTCCAATCAATTATTTCATTTGTTCCAAAAAAAATTGTGCAAGTGTAATTTGTTAGAAAAATAAAATACTCCTTTTTCTTTTCTTTTTGTTGATCATGGTAGTATAATATAAAATGACACCATAGTGATTTGGAGTTTTACTCATGTCACCCACGATATATATATATATATATATATATATATATATATATATATATATTCTCCTCTGACAAAACAGAACAAATCACAAACTCAACCAACTGAGTTGAGTTCACTGGGTAATAGTAACTCAATATCTCAAATCAAGGTGTTAATCCAATATTCCTTCTTGTTATGTTACCAATGAATCCAATACTACTAATTTTAATTAGCTCTGCGGCACAAAAACCAAGAACTGAGTCGGAGTGTATAGAGACTGGAGCGTTTTATCGACCCTCTTTTGGGCCGAAGGCTTAGTATCAGAAAGGCTGGAGAGATCGGGGGGCTGAAGCCTATGAAGATATTGGAGGTGCTTGGGTCAGCATCTAAGCCCTCCTGGGCCGGAGCTGAACCCGGTCTTGTGATGTTTGGGGTCGGGTCTTCGAATTCTTTGGGCCGAAGCCCAGACTAGATTATAGGACCGTTTGGGCTCAAGACAAATGGCTCTCTGCGTCAGAGTCAAGAATACTATTCATAGGCATATAAGGTAACTCAAAGGTGGTGATGAGATTGGACTCTACTTTTGCACTTTTAAGGAGATTGTGTTGGACCCAAGTTATGATAACTACCATACATTAGAGTCTTAATCCATTTGGGAGAAGGATTCTAAGGTGGTGAAGTCTTATAAATATAAGGCCTAGGTTATCATTATGAGGTAATACCTACTTTTGAGCACTAAATACTTATCCTGCATTGTTAAACCTTGTAACGGCCTGTACTCATTCTCACACCGGAGCTATCCCCCGGCGGCACAAGCCGTCAAGCTTCTGTTGATCTGTTACTGTGCAGGTTCTAGCGTGTGGATTATGTGATTGGACGCGCCGGCGAAACTTGGCGTTAACACTACTAATTTTAATTAGCTATGCGGCACAAAAACCAAGAACTGAGTCGGAGTGTAGAGATCTTAATTTTCGAACATAAAAAGAAAAAGAAAAAAGTAGGAGTATAATAATTTAAACAATAATTTTTTTATTAAACAATCATTAAAGTAGGACTATTTAAGTTTTTCCATATTATATTGTGCAAGGTTTTTAAACCCGGACCGGACATCGAATCGGAAAAATTATTGAATGGATGGGTCACTGGTCCAACCAGTGGTCGGACCGTTATTGACCCAATGACGTCATTAATATGTAATAACTAATAAATAATTAATTATATTAATTATTATTATATATTGTATATAATATTTAGTAAATATATAAAATTAATCAATTTATCTACAAAAAAAAACTAAACATCTCTAAGATACATTCAAATTCCGAAATTCAACCACAAGTTCAAGTGTTTGATTAAATGAATGCAAAAATATGTAAAATTCCAAACAAAGTCTCAACTAAATCACTAAAATAAAATAAAATCCGTAATATTTTTTTTTAATCTTTAAGGAGAGGCAGGCCAAACCCGTGAAGCTAGTTCTTTGGTTTCATTGGGTCAATTGGATTCAACCACCGGATTCACAGGATTCGAATAGTTTTGAAGAAGTGGTTTAGTGGTCCAAACCGGACCAGTTGAGTGAACCAGTCCGGGTTTTTTTGATTCGGCCGTGGTCAAATTCCCGGGTTTGAAAACCTTGATATTGTGCACCCACTTTAGAAAAGAAAGACTTCTATTAGGCCTTTTGATCTGTTAGGTCACATAGATAGAAGGCCGTGGTGTGGTGGTTTGAGTCAAAGCGCACCAAACTACTTAGGTGCGATTTGACAAATTTAAAATCGCACACGAAATCACTTGTAGTTGGTGCGGTGCGATTTTAAACTGTGCGGTGCAGTTTCAATTGGTGCGGTTTCGGTTTCAAAACTAATTGAAACAACAAAAATGCCAAACCTTCAGTAGAATTTAATACAGAGCTCACATCAAGCAATTAACTTAATGACATAGTCAACTATGAGAATTATATCAAGTATAGAACCAAAGCTCCTTATGTCAAACATGTCAAATTCACCATCAAATTATAGAACAGTGAGACACATAAAATAGTTTTAGCTTATAATAAAGGAATGATGTTGTAAAAACTAAAACATACACTATATAACACAACGGAGACCATATATTCGATAACAAGCAAGATTTATTTAATTTTCCAAAAATTAAAAATATATACTGGAGATAGAATAAAATTTTATCTTATATATTGCAGAGATGACTTATAGAATATAATCCTAACAATATCTAATTTGAACAATATTTATTAAACTATTACTACTATATACCTTAACCAATGCATCAAGTGTTCGAACCAACGAATTTGGCCCCTCTAGTAACGCATTAAACAAATCTGAAATTTCAAAACTCAAATGCTAAATTTTTGACTCTATAACCTCTAATCATCTTCTTTCAATTGGTAAAAAAATGACAATACAAGACTGAGATTTTCTCTGAGCGTGTTCAAGTGAAAAGTAACTTTAGAATTTATTAGAGATAATACATACATACACCCACATGGTGCGGTTTCAGTTTTATGCGTGCGATTTTGGCTAGTAACCAAATCGGAATCGTAATTTTAGTTATTCAACTCACCTAAAACCGCTTATATCTACGGGAATTGGATGGTACAGTTTTAATTAGTGCGGTTAAATGCGCTTTTGGTGTGATTTCGGTTCTAATTTGGTTACTTGCTCATCCCTAGCTGTCGATACCTTTACCATTATTTTAACCTGGTGGCATGACTGTGACGCCCCCAAAATAGGTATACATCACCCATTCTGAGTCGCCAAATACATGGTACAGAAAAATAACTACAACTTTATTAATACAATTGTCGTAAGTAAAATACGATAACACACATCGTGAGTTTAAATACAATATTGTCTTCTAGACAATATCCACACCCAAATAAAGTCCTCATTACAATTATTGATGCACTATTTTACAAAATAGTGAGGACTACTAAAACAGTTATCTTGAATCATCACTCCATACCCCGGCTACTCCCAACTCCTTGAACTGCTTGGCTGTGACAGACCGCGCGTTGCTATCATTTCCACCCATATTTTGTACACAAGTCTCCCTCGTCTGATTTTACATGAACTGCAAAAAACTTCTAAACATCGCATCATTCATCTTTTGCTCGGTAGTGTTGTTTACAAGAGGAATATTGTCTTCCTGTTGCACGTTCTCTTGGTTGGTAATCAAAGGTTGTTCCACAGTCTCATAGACTCCATTGTTAACGTTCTCAGCTGCCATTCTTAAAAACTGCCATAAAATAGGGATTAATTAAACAAATTAACATATAATATCCCTATATTATGACCGACCAACAAATAAGCTTAGGTAGGACACACTAGCAAAGAATTTACTCGTCTCTCCCCTCCTAGTATTATTCCCCGATCTCGCCAGAGACTATATCCTAAGCTCGATATTAACCTGTGACGCCCCAAAATAGGTATACATCACCCATTACGAGTCGCCAAATACATAGTACGTGAAAAAACAACTACAACTTTATTAATACAATTGTAAGTGCAAAATCGACAACACATCTTTGTGAGTTTAAATACAATATTGTCTTCAGACAATATCCACACCCAAATAAAGTCCTCATTACAATTATTGATGCACTATATTTTTACAAAATAGTGAGGACTACTAAAACAACTATCTTGAATCTTCACTCCATACCCCAAGCACTCCTCGCTAAATTCTCACCTCCTGAGAAGAAAAATGGAACAAAAAAGAAAAGGGTGAACTCAACTAGCCCAGTAAAGAACATTATGACTAAGATAATATACAATAAATTATCCTTAGTCTTCAACAGGGAAAAATCTGATAGAATACAATAGACAACAAGTTTTAGATCCACAACTGCAGCGGAAATAACAATTCATTAGAAGAGTTAAGTAAAGAATGAAATCTACTATCATCTATGAATTTAAAAGTCCATCATCAATATTTTATCTCTGTAACATCAATCAATATACATCTTTGCACTACGGGCCAAAGATATTCATTTGTATCACTAGTTGGCCATGTTCATCTCAACACTTGTTCATCTTTGCACTACAGGCCAAAGATATTCAATAGGTAATCATTCATCTTTACACTACAGACCAAAGATATTCATCAAGTACCACCATTAAGGTGAGGATGATGAAAAATATTTTGAAGAACGAATCCAAGAAAAGCGTAAGGACAAATATTAGGGATTCAGTATTTTGGTTTATCCAAATTCAATAATACTCCATAATAACCCAGTATGAGGTAGAATTCAAAAATAAAGATCAAAACATGGATACAATCAAAGATAGTAATCATAAAAGACATTTGGGACGAAAAAGAGAAAATTTTATTTTTCGGTGAATAGTACCGTATTCGTGAATAGTGTCGTATACGTGAATAGTAACCTCGACACAAAAGTTCTAAATTTGATTAAAAAGTTCAAACCAATATTTCAGCATAATGATATTGAAGAAAATAATATCATTGAAGAAGAAAATAACATCCCTTACCTCAAAGAATCAGTACTTCAGAATGAAAGGTAGGAAGTGATGCTGAATGAAACTTGTACTGAACAGCAACTCTCAAAGTATCTAAATACTCACAAAATATGCTTGATAATATAGAGAGAAAAGAGAAAGCTTATGTTTACGGTGTGATTTTCAATTCTAACTTAGCCTCTATTTATAGGAAAATGTTAAGAGACTCGCAAAGCAGACTTGCTCGCTTACACTGATGGCTTTACCTACTACTATTGCCACCCACCACATTTGAAATAAAATTCAGCACATTTCTTCACCAACCACAAGTGGGACCCACTTAATTCTAGAATCTTCCACCAAAATCATTTATAAACCTAATTTCCGAATCAGTCACCTCTTAAAATTCATAACAAATCATATGTTCATTTTTAACGGTTCAAAATTTATGGACATATACTCAACTTATATATGTATAACATATCCAAAAATTACAACGATCCAACGGTCAGATTAAAAATTATAACTCACGTAATATATCGTAAAAAGACTGATTTGATTTTTAATACCTCCATTCCGATAAAAATACTGATAAAATACCTCAACATTAATTTCTTCAATTATAACCACAGAAAATAAATTCATCATTTATATCCGCATCAAATAAATATTTTTTTATCATATAAATCAATAATTAATTATTTACAAATAATATTACAGAATCACAATTATGACAACGAGCCGTTCCCAGGAAAGAGGGGGTTTTCCAATAAGGATTTCTCCTCACTGGCGCGCAATTAGGTGACCAAACCTCTCCTTAGACAGAACTTTCTAGACATTGTCAATAATGTTATCTAATAATATTATTCAAATAATATGAATTATTGATCTGATAATGGAAAATACTATGCAGTGACAATTATCAAACAACAATAATATAAAATATCAACGCAAGCAATTATTGAATCAATAAAATAAAATATTGAAAAGTAATTATCGTAATAATTATTGAAAGTAGGCTTTTACGTAAGAATCAATAATTCAAAAATACCGTGCAACCACGCCAGACATTCTTATATTTTAACCATTTGGGTATTCCAACAAGTCTTCTTGAGAATAACTACGCCAAGTTATTTATAAAAACTCAAACTTGTCGCTTTTTTTTATCCGACGATTATTTTGTTATGAGGTACGAATGATTAATGGTCGCGCCATCGTATTTAATATTCTCCGACAACAAGCTAATATTCCACGCACCAAACGAATATTAAAACACAAAAATGAATATTTTATAACCACTTGTTTATTTTATAAAATTTGCACATTCCATTCATAACCAAAGTATTATATCAAATTAACTCCTAATTATTTTAAGATAATAAATAGAGAAAATTTAATTTTTATTCATAATAAAATGGGGTCTTACAATGACATTCATAAATAATGGAAAAAAAATTATTTGTTTATTCTTCCATTCTCGAATCTTAAAAAGTTTACGATGACCTAAATAAATAGACCACCATCCACTCATCTACCCATAACAAATTCAAAAGAATAGTATAACTTTGACATTTCAACAACTTGTATTTTACTCTACTATCATAATATATATATATATATATATATATATATATATATAATTTATTTTATTTCTAAAAAGGATTTAAATTATTAAGGTCATATTGAACTTCTGTTTCTTACAGTTTCAAAAAATATTTTCACATATTGTTTTACTTCTTGTGGAATAAAAGTCCGTCATTGGAAGAATTTAAAAAAAAACTGATATTTTAATATATTAAAATGATATTTCTTTCATTTTTTTTTTAAAAAACAACGGTCAATCGAAACTATCTATATACTTAATTGTATGAACAGGAATTCATCACCGTTAATTCTTGTCAAAATATAAAGTCAAAAAACAATTATATGTGTATCAGACGTTATTGACCGAGTCATAAAAATCGATCGAGCCATAAGAAATTAATCTTGAAAAAATAATTTAATATTTGATCCACAGAAGAAGCCAGCCTGGTCAAGAATAGGGATTTATTAAAAAGTCAGTCAGCTCCCAAAGTTGAATTCATATTATGAGTTAACAGGCCATGATCATGATGAGATCATTAGCTAGATCATCAACATACCCAACTTTTTGTATAAATAGTGTTGTCTCTACATGTTAATAGAAATCAAAAAAAAAAATATAGTCTAAAGCTCTTATTATTAGTGCTCACTTATCTTAATTACACAGGAAATAAATTTTGAAATGGCTGAAAAAAGCAAGATTCTGATCATCGGAGGAACCGGGCAAATGGGAAGATCCCTGGTGGAAGCAAGTGCAAAGGCTGGGCACCCCACCTTTGCTTTGGTTAGGGAAAGCGCAGTTTCAGATCCTGTTAAGGCAAAACTTATTGACAGCTTCAAGAGCTCTGGTGTAACTCTGATTTATGTAAGTACAATAAATATATATATTACTATATATATATGTTAATTAATTATGTGAAGAATGAATTTATTTTGGAACTACAGGGAGATATGTGTGATCACGAGTGTCTGGTGAAGGCGATAAAGCAAGTTGACGTGGTGATATCAGCTGTAGGTTTCTTGCAGTTAGCGGATCAACTAAAGATCGTTGCTGCAATTAAAGAAGCTGGAAATGTTAAGGTATATAGGTTGCTGCTGTTCTGTTCTGTTCTGTTCTGTTCCCAAATGCATTAAATATTGAAATGAATTAATGGAGTAATTAATGTAATTGTTCAGAGATTCTTCCCTTCGGAGTTTGGAAATGATGCGGATCGCAGTCGAGGTGTGGAACCCGTAAAGTCAGCATACGCAATTAAGTCTCAAGTCCGTCGAGCCATTGAGTCTCAAGGAATCCCTTATACCTATGTGGTTGCCGGTTCCTTTTCTAGCTTCTATCTCCCTAACTTAGCTCAGCTAGGACTCACTGCTCCCCCAAGAGATAAAATTGTCATCATCGGAGATGGAACTCCCAAAGGTATAGCTAAATATATATATATAATATCAAGGACCAAATTAATTAATCTTTTTTAGAAAAAAACAACCGTATGCATGTATAGATTTTCCTAATTGGCCGGTGCGGTTGGTTTTGTAGCAATATTTAATGATGAACATGATATAGCCGCCTATACCATCAAAGCTGTGGATGATCCAAGAACAGTGAACAAGATCCTCTACGTTAATCCTCCTAAAAATATTTACTCCCACAATGACTTAGTTTCCTTGTGGGAGAAGAAGATTGGCAACAAACTCGAAAAGACTTATCTTTCAGAGGAGGAACTTGTAAAGCAAATCCAAGGTATTGCAGTGCAGTGCAGGTTTACCAACCCTTTATTTATTTATTTTAATTAGAACAAATTTATTTGCCGAGTATGTATGTGTTGATCTTAATTAATTACTTAATCATATTTTTTGCAGAGGCAAGTATTCCGCTTAATGTTATATTATCAATCAATCATTCAGTATTTATCGGTGGATATAATGCCAACTATGAGATAGATCCATCTTATGAAGTCGAGGCGGCTAAACTTTATCCGGATGTCAAATACACAACTGTGGAGGAATACCTTCAACAGTTTGTTTGACAGACAACTCCACCCTCCACCCTGCAACAACCTACCCTAGCCTAGCCTACTTATAATACTAAAATAAACAAAATATCTGTACTGTATTCACGTCACGGTTTTGCTTTTATATTATATCATCATATCGTCTCATCCATCGTGTGTTGTGTGGCCTATACGATCCCATCTTAACCATTGTTTGTGTGAGAGAATAATGTCGTTTGTAACTTCATTTTTCTACTTCGGTTTTTTGTATTAATATTGAAATATATATATATATATATATATATATATATATATATTTTGTGTACATTGAATTGCTTGCTTGAGTTGAGTTGCAGCAGGTGTGGTGTGGATCCAAAGATGTAATATAGTTTCAATTGGATTAAAAATATAAAATATAAAATATAAAATAATTGGTCATATTCAATTCACAGCCGTGAAAATTGACCATTTCATTCTCATTCCTCTATTATCTTAAAGTCTTTAACCACGGTAGGTGTGTGTGGATCAAAAGATGTATATAATTTCAATTGGGTTAAAAATAGAAAATACAAAATAATTGGTCATATTCAATTCATAGCCGTGAAAATGGATCATTACCTTCTTATTCCTCAATTACCTTTAAACCAAAACGATGATGTTTTAATTAGTAGTTAAGACTGAGGGTCTGTCAATGAGTTACTATTAATATAGTGATTAAGAAGACTATTCAATCTTCTAAGTCTTGGTAATCGATTATGCTTAAAACCGAAGCATATTTTTATTACTGGGTTGATCACATTTTATTCACTTGAATAATTGTTGTCATGCCCGACGACACTTCGGACAAAAGCACCCCCATCAACTCCAGAACTGTTATATTGTCATTGAAGAAATGCAGCTCTTGAAAATCCTCTCGAACAAACAGTCTATCATTCTGGCTTCACAAGAATTTCAACCCAAAATCTGGCTCCAGAGTTGGTGCTAGTGCTGGCGCCTGATCAGGTTGTGCTATAGCTACAAGTGCTCTTCTGGGCAACAATCCCCTCACTCTGCCACTCGCCATGATCCCTGCTGCTTTCTCACCTGCAAAACAGACATATATGTAAACTATTGATCTTGACAAAATCGTATAATGAATTTCAAATAATTTATTACTGTACATCACATACGATTGGAGTCCAAGGAGGGTTTTGCAGAGGATGACATGCGGACAAGTGTAGGGGTGACGACTGTCAGGAGAGCCCAAAAGAATAAGATCAAAGCATAGCTTCTCCCATTCATTTGTTGGGGAAAATATGCATATGATAGGTAAGTTTTGTACTGGCTGCAAGGTTCAAGGCTTTTATAGCAGTTTGGATGGTAGGAGAAGATACCTTTGGTTGAGGGCTTAGCTTAACTTAGCTGGCCTTGTTTTAGATGCCAATTACATAACTTCTCGTCGCCATATAAAATTTTGGAACAATTACATATTATAGTACATTTATAAAAGTAATTACAAAAATCATACAGTTATAAAATAATTACAAAAATATGACAATTTACCATATATATTTACAATACTAATTATATTAGGAGTCCTTAATTTAAGGAGTTAATATTATTTGGCTAACATGGCAAAAGCTTTTTTTTTTGAATTGCGTGATAACCGCTTTATCATTTTATCTGGGACTCTTGATTTACTAAACCATTCGCATCTTTGAAACCATTGTTTCTCTCTCCTCTGTTTGTTCGTTCTTCATCTCTATCGATTGTTTCTGGTGATTTAATCTATTCGTTCTTCATCTCATTTGTTCGTTCGTGATCTCGTTATCGTCTTCGTTAGTTATTCGCCATATTTGTTAGTTGTTCGTCATTGTCGTTGTTACTCGCTGTTGCAGTCTGGTTCAGTTAGTGATTTAACCCTTGTTGCTGTTGCAGTATGGTTTTCTTCTCCATTGATTGACTGGTGTTTATTATTGCTTCAAGTGAGTATTTTCTTAATAGTTTAATGTATTATATATTAAAGTAGTTTACTAACAGAATGGAGTATTTATTGTTTTGGTTTGTGTTGTTTTTATGTTTTGTATAGAATGGTTGATCTGAGGAAGAAGGATGGAAAAGAGGAAAAGGATGCGTGGAGAGGTGATTCATTAAGAACTTGAAGAAGTTTGTTGTGGAGAAAAGAGGGAAGGAAAAGGGAAGGATGTAGGTAATAAATCGAGTAAGAATGAGAGCAGTTTGGTGATACATAGTGATATCAAACATTCCGAAGTGCAATTAGATTCTGATTTTGATGTCCCTGTCAAGAATGAAGCTCAAGTGCTTATCCAGAAGATAATTCCAACTCAACGAATTTTAAAGGTGTGTTAATTTAAATATTGTTATTGTTTACTATATAATGCTTAATTGGTTACTGTATAATGATTAATTGGTTACTGTATAATATTAATGATTAATGATTGGTAACCACATGATTGGTAACCAATGCATTAGACAATAACCACCATGTTGCATGAAGGTAACCAAAACTGACTTGGGTACTGTCTTATGAGTGTCTTTGTTACTGTCTAATGATGTCTTGGTTACTGTTTTATGATGTTTTGGTTACTGTCTTATGATGTCTTGGTTACTGTCTAATGATGTGTTGGTTACTGTCTTATGATGTCTTGTTTACTATCTTATGATATTTTGGTTACTGTCTAATGATGTCTTGGTTACTGTATTATGTGTGTCTTGGTTACTGTCTAATGATGTCTTGGTTACTGTATTTACATTGGTTACCTTCTTGCAACATGTTGTTTACTGTATAATGTTGTCTTGGTTACTGTCTAATGATTTATTGGTTGCTGTCTAACTATTATATTGTGTAATGATGTCTTGGTTACTGTATTATGTGTGTCTTGGTTACCGTCTAATGATGCCTTGGTTCTTTGTCTTCAACCAATATATTGTCTAAAGCTATATTAGTTCTTGTGCAACATTGTATTAGTTCTTGTATAATCTTTGAATGGAGTTCTTGACTAATCTTTGTTTTAGTTCTTTGCATAATATTTCTGACTAATGATTGGTAAGCACATGGTTGGTAACCAATGTATTAGACAATAACCAGCATGTTGCATGAAGGCAACTAAGACAGGATTAGTCAAGAACCCATTCACATCAAGTTACCTTCTTCGCAACATATGTGTTTTCTTGTATAATGCTGTCTTGGTTACATCTAATGATTTATTGGTTGCTGTCTAACTATTATATTGTGTAATGTTGTCTTGGTTACTGTCTAATGCTGGATTGGCTATTGATTAACGATGTTTTGTTTAATGACTAAAGCTATATTGGTTACTTGTCTATTTTGTTTTGTTCTTATCATATGATTGGTTGGTTAACTTTGTAAATCGATTTTGTTTACTTGCAGTTATGGGATCTTTATTACGAGGAATGGAACAGAAAATTCACCGGAAAAGTGATATATTGGTGCGACATGGAAGTCCCCAATATCATTGCAAAAAAATTGAATAATAGTCATTTGGATAAATTTAAAATGCAACATGTTTTGGGAATTTTCTTGAGTTTGGTGAGCACCAAATGTATTCCCAGATTATTCACCACGCTTCTTGTGAGGAGGTTCACCGAGAGGATGACGGTGAAATGTGGTTTTGTTAGGAGATAAAAGGGTCGAGTTCGGTTTGCTCGAGTTTTTGTATGATATCCGGGTTGAGATGGAAAGGTGAGGATGATATAACTCCATATAAAGGTATGGAGAATATGCTTATTGGTAAGTTTTTGGTGACGAAGTTGTGACACGTAGTAGTATAGGTAGGATATATAGGAAAGACGGTTTTTGATGATGATGGCGAGGCTATTAAGATGTCTATGATATTTTGGTCTTTAATTTCATTATGTGCACATTTTACGAAAATTACGTTGATGGGGCAATGGTTAATTTTTTGTGTTACGACGATGTTAGTAGTTTTCCTTGGGGGAAAGTTGCTTTTGAGATGACAAAGTACTCTTTGTTTAATGCTTTGAAGGGGCGTTATAGGAAAGGAAAGAATGGTGTTTCAACATACAATTTTACATGGATCATTACACCAAACTGTACAAGTTGAATGGGCTTCCGTATGTATTCCAAGTTTTTATGTTTGAAACTATTCCGACATTCAAAAGTCGGGGTATATGCAATGACGAGCATCCGTCAGATGTCCGTTTATTCAGATAGAAGGAGTTAATGAAGCCGCTTTCTAATGACAAGTTGAATGAATTAGTTTTTTGTTCCGGACATGTATGTTGTTTTACCTTTAGTTATATACTTGATAAATGAAAATATTATGTGAAGTTTACTATCAACAAAGTAGTTAGTTACCTTTATATACACGTTTGGTTACTGATTATTTTATATGCATGTTAATAATAACAATGTTTTTGGTTACTTGAATATTCAAATTTAAGCATTGATTAGATTACATTCAAAGTTACTAATGACATTGTTGTTGGTTACCAATCATATACACATTTGGTTACATTTATACATTTAGTTGATTACTACTTATTATACATTTGGTTACTGTATATATGTATTTGAGTTACGGATTATGTTTTATGATTCCTTATTTTTACATTTATTTCAATGTAATTGTACATTGCTTGTTAGATGATATACTAAAGTATACTTATTATTTTTCAAATTTGAGGATAAACAGTTTGATTCCCACTTAATCGCAGAGGAGAAGGATCTATTGATTTGGGCGGTTTTCACTTTTTTAATGGGAAGGATGGTGACAAGAAAGTAGACAAAAAAGTGAAGGTGAAACAACATTGGTGTTGATGTATCTGTTGTGAAAGAGGCAATTGATGTACTGGCCTAAGCCAGTTGGAGAAGAAAGTGTCCGAATTGAAGAAAAAGTTTCGAATTGAAGAAAGAATTTGGAAAGTTCATGAATTGATATTAAAGATGAAATGCGACTTTTACATGTCCCGATTATCACGCAGGACCTTAGGTCCATTATTAGAGATGAGTTACGTCTTTATCAAAGAAGTTGGGGACAAAAAGCGATGGTGATTACGATGATGATGATTCGGACAATGGTGGTGATGATGATGATGATGATGATGAAGATGAAGGTGATGAAGGTTATGAGCAGCGGTGAAGGTGGTGAAGGTGATGAAAGTGGTGAAGGTGATGGTGATCTCATTGATGGCGTTCATTGATGAGAATCTTTGATGTCATGGTGGAGGAGGTCCATGTTGATGAGGATGTTGATCATGGTTCAAAAGTGAATAAGAATAATGATGGTGATGATGTGTTGGATGAAGTTGAGAAGAAGGGTGGGAATGAAATTGAATTGGTTAATGAAGTTGGTGATGATGTGTCAATATTCGTGGAGAAGAATGATGTGAATGTAATTGAGATTGCTTAATGAAGTTGAGCGTCTTTGTTATGGTTGAAGAACCCGATGAAAAAAAAATAATGATGATGATGAAGAAGATGTCGAGGTTAGACATATTTGTTTATTTTGTTATGTGATATATGTCTTTTGTTTTAATTATTAAATGGTTCTTTATTTTGTGTAGATTGACAATAATAATGACATGTCAGTCTTTTTTGACATATTAAGCTAATGTCTTTCGGAAAGAGATTGTTGTGTATGATGCTGATAAGGTTAGTGTTATAATTATGGGCCATCATTTATTTAAATGTTATTTATGTTTTGGTTACCATTATATAGTGAATTGGTTACTATGATATTGTGTTTTGGTTACCATAATATTGTGTTTTGGCTACTATTATATTATGATTTGGTTACTAGTTTATGTTATTCAGATTACTAATATAACATGTTCATTTTAGTTTGTTGGCTGTTGTACAGTCAGTTGGTTATTAGTTTATTTTATTCAGGTTACTAATCGTATATATTACCTTTTTATGTCAACTGAAAAAGGGAAAGAAAGGTGAGGTAGTAAGCAGGTATGCTCTTGATTTTATGGTTCTCACCACACAGGACATAGCTAAGTGTGATGATTTGGAAAAGAGTGTCCACAAAGTTTGTGGTAGACACAGACGTGAACTCCGCAAAGAGTGCCATTTATGGTCTCCATATCTGCAGATTTTCGGATCAATTTGGTTCATCATCTCTTGTAGTGGGTGCCGCTTTAGTCAAACACTTGACGTTTAAGTGCATTCCCAAATCATGCATGGAGATGCCCTTAAATTTTGAAGAGGCATTGTTTGAAGAATGGTTTAAAATTGGAATAAACAACAGAAAAAGGTTTATTTTTTGTTGTTAACAATGCTATAGTTTTTTATGAAATAAATAAGTTTGTATTATGTAGTAACATATGGTTAATATTAAATAAATGTTATGGTTACTATTATTTTATATTTCGTTACTATTAGATCATGTTTTGGTTACCTAGTAGTTATGTTTGATTCTTATGTGATTATGGTTTGGTTACCAGATTAATGTTTAAAATTAAGTTGTTGATTAGTTTCTTGATTTTTTGTATCTTTGCTTTTTTTATTCTTTGCCTAATGATGTATTGGTTATTGTCGAATGTTGTATTGGTTAATGTGTAACATTACATTAGTTCTTATATAATACTTAATTAATTCTTGTTATCGATTAATGTTTTTTGGTTCTCGTGATAATATTAAATATTTAATAAATGTTAATATTAAATAAATGTTATGGTTACTATTACTTTATATTCTGGTTAATATTAGTTTATGTTTTGGTTACCTATTAGTTATGTATTAGTTACTATTTGATTATGGTTATGATTTTAATATTTGTTGGTTAGTAGGGTACTGTTTAAAATTAAGTTGGTTGATTAGTATGTTAATTATAGAATGTGCAAGTTTGATTTGTAGTAGTGTGTATATTAATACGGTAATTGTTAATGTTAGTGTGTATACTAACATTATGTTTTTATATTGAAGGACGGACAAATCTCCTGGAAAAAACGATATTATCATGCCTTCTTTTGTATTTGGATCCATTGCAATATCATCGAAGATGTGGTTCTATAAATTAAAGACGCCTGGGCAGTGGTTAGACGACGATGTGAGTATTTGTTTAAAAATTATGTTTTTGTAGTTATGTTTACATTATTTAGTTACATTAATCATATACTTGCATTTTCCAACAACTGTTAATATCCTATTAATTTTTTTTTGCCTCAGCACATCAATATTGCCTTGTATTATTTTCGTAAATTGGCAAGACATTTCGAAAGTGTTCCTATAAGGGTAACGACCACGGATTGTTGGTTTCACAGCAAGATCACCGCTCTTTTCGAGGAGTATACAAAAAAAAATTGTGACAAAATTGTTCTGTCTGGGGAGGGTGATGTTGCTGAATACATATATGGGCTGTTTATGGATGTCAACACACCATGGAGGAACGTTGACTATGTGTTGTTTCCAATTCATATGTCATCACCGAACCATTGGTTGTTGTTGTCTTTTGATGTGCATCATAGGTGTCTAACTGTTTACAATTCTCTACAACCAAAAAAGAAATCCATGCAAACTAAAATATCTAATGTTTGTGAGCCGTACATCTTCATTCTTCCCATACAACTGCGCAAGTCTGGTTTTTGGAAGGATAGGTCTGACATTGACTTCAGCAGTGACCCGTATCGCAACAAGGACGAAGACGATATAATTGAGTTGGAATTTGCTGAGACAGTTCCTGAACAAGTAGAGGGGTAAGGGTTAAATTGTGTACATTTTTTTAATTATTACATATAGGTTGATTTTATTTTTGATTTTTGTTATATGTTGTTTGTTGTTACAGTGATTGTGGGATGTTCACAATTTATTTTGCTGAGCATGTCATTCATCAGAAGTTTGATCAGATTCCTATTCCTTTCCCCATCATTCAAGAAGTATCGAAAAAGTTATACACAAACCTATTTATGCATGCTAGGAACAAGCGGTTGGAGGCTATGTAATATTGATAGAGAATTTCCGGAAGATTTGTTCCAGCATTTTGATTAGTTCGAATTTTGTTGTTTTGTCTTTATTAATTTTGTTGTGTATTTTTTTTTAAGTTTTGGTGTTATACACAACATTTGTGTATGGTGTATGATTTTTTGATGTTCACTGGATCTTATGTAGATGGGATTACATATTTGATTATATTAGCATTAATGAAAGAGATATTGTTTGTTGGTTGGTATTTTGTTTCTTTTTAAGTTGTGTTTGTTGAATTTTTTTTGAAATATACAGTTGGTAACCAATCATGTATAAAGGGGTAATCAGATAATGATTTGATAGTAACCAAAGTTACAAGATTGTATCAGGACATATATCATATGTTAAGTGTACATGTGTTATGTATACATGGGTTTCATAAACTTCAATACCCTTTTAATTACTGTGTTCTTTGAATATATGAGTTGTTTATGTTGTGGTTACCATTATAAACCTGGTTTGGTTATTTGTTATGAAATTAGGTGGTTATTGTGATGGTTATTGTTATGTAATTATTTGGGTACCATTAAACATTGTTATGGTTATTGTTATGTAATTATTTGGTTTACATTAAAAGCGGCATGGTTATTTGTTATGGTTCTTTGTCATGTATAAAATGGTAACCAATTATAATTTTGTAATATATACAATTGGTAACCAATCATGTATAAATAGTAAACCAGATAATGATTCGATAAGAACGAGAGAGTTACAATATTGTATCGGGACATATGTCATATGTTAAGTGGACATGTGTGAGTATACATGGGTTTCATAAACTTCAATACCCTTTTAATTATATGTCTTTGGATATACTGAGTTGTTTATGTTGTGGTTACCATTATAAAATGGTATTATTATCATTATGGAATTAGGTGTAGATTCCGTGTGATGGTTCTTGTTATGTAATTATTTGGAAATCATTAAACATTGTTATGGTTACTGTTATGTAATTATTTTGTTAAAAACTGGTATGGTTACTGTTATGTTATTAGCTGGTAACTGTTATGGTTACTGTTATGTAAATATGTTGTTACCATTAAAAACTGTTATGGTTACTGTTATGTATTTATTTGATTACTGTTATTGTCAATGTTTCATTGAAATCAGAAATCAATATATAAATGAATAACAATTTTGTTAACACAATCAAAAATTTTACAAACCAATCGTTTAATGGTTACTCAAAGTAAACAATAATACATTCATGTATCTACACTCTTAATTTAACTGCACTATATCAGACCCTTTTTAGTGGTCTTAAAACCGGGGGATTACTGCATGTTTTTCTGTTGTGTCCTTTTTCTTGGCACCTGCTGCATTTGTTTTGAATTTTGATTTCAGATCCGTGTTTGTACCTCTCTTTTTTGGTCTTCCATTGGCCTTCTTGTGGTTGGGTGGTTTTATACATATGTTTTTACTTTTTCCGATACATCCCGATTTTCTTTTGTCATCTAATGGCATGATGGAAAGTTGAATATGTCTTGACCAAAGTTGCTTTTAGTGTAATTTCTTGAGCAAAAATCATAATGACTCAAATTTCTCTTGCTCATAACAAAGAATAATCTGGCAAGCAAGGCATCTTATGGTAATGAAATTTACTGGCGTAGATGTGCATGTCTTTTGTTCGATGTCCACAATATATTGTTTAGAGACATCGTAAATAAAGTGAAAATCACTAAGTTTGATGTCTCAACCTACAACACCCAATGTATACAATCAGATTAATAAGTTGATCCCAAATATACAAAGAACCAATTAACTAGTACACAATATTAGTCAATAAGTAACCACCAATATAAAAGAAATAATTATAAATCTCAAAGAACATTATAATGTTATATAGTAACTAATTCAAGATTGATCAAGAATCAATATAATGTTACACAAGAACCAAATAAGCATTATATAGTAACCAAAGATATATAAGTACACACGATAAGCAATTCAAAGAGTAATAAGAAGAATCAATATAATGTTGCACATTAAGTAAGTTAGCATTACTCAGAAACCAATAAAGATTATAATTTTATCAAAGAACCAAGTTATGTTATCAAGATAGTGTTACACACAAGAACTAACTCAAAGAATAGCCAACAACCATTATATGGTTACACAAAGAACTAACTCAAAGAATAGTCAAGAATCAATTTAATGTTGCACAAGAACTAAATTAGCATTAGTAAGTAACCAAGTCGGTAATAGTCAAGAGATTGCAAATGCAAATTAGGATGCAATAATTTAAATCGAGTATTAATTACCTTAAGTATCTTTGATTTAAAGATATTAGATTGCAACTTTCTCTCATTTGCCAGGAAAGTGTTGTGAATGTTGATACGGTTTGTTTGTTTGTTTGTGAAATACCATCTTTGAACCGCATAACGAGGCATTCAATCATTTATCATAACTGGAAGATCCTCGATAAACTTGATTGCATTGTTAATAGATTCGGAGGTGTTTGAAGTCATTGTTGAGTACTGCCATACGGTCCCCATGGAGCTGGTGCACCTATCCAACTTGACCTCTTCCTCCAGATATGTCCTTATTCGAGGATAAATGGCATCAAGTTCAAACCATGTGTTTGTTGAATTGTTCAATGATGTAAGCTCTACAAACCCCGTTGTAAAGCTGTTTAACTTCTTCTCCTTTCTTTTGAATCTTTTTTATATTTTTCAAGATATGATATATGCGTGAATCATGCATGATATCAGGAAACACACAATTCGATCTCTTGTATAATGACTTCATGTCCGTATTCGAAACAATACATTTACCTTCCCTAACTCCACAAGCATTTCTCAAATTTATGAAAACCATTTCCAAGACAATTCATTTTATTTTGTCAACAACCGGAAAAGCAATCGGAATAATGTTTCGATTTCAGATCTTGTCATATTTCATCTATCGATAATGTCTCCCCGTAAGTTGATTGTATGAATGTGCCATCGATTACAATGATTGGAAAATAATGGTGCCATGCTTGAATGGATGCTCCAATGGCAAAGAATAGATACTTGAAACGACCATTTGTTTCCAACTCAAGGGTCGTGATTTTAACACGATATAAAACATCAAGACTATCATTAGAATTACAAGTAGATATCGTATCCAAATCACTAGTAATCCAGAACTGTTCATGTGGTTAATGGTATACAAATTGTATATTACATTTAGTAACTAAACATGCGTATTAAGGTAACCAAACATATATAATAACCGCATAAAAATGGTCTAATACTAATAATAACTAAACATGCATACGGTCTAAAGGTGTATTGGTTATTGTGTAATAGTTTATTGTTTATTATATAATGCTTAATTGGTTACTGACTAATGATATTTTGGTTACTGAATAATATTATTGACTAATGCTTAAGAACTACATGTTTGGTAACCAATGCATTATACAAGAATCAAAGACGTGTTACATGAAGGTAACCAATACAATATTAATCAAGTAAACAATTTACATTGGTAAACAATCTATCGTGTAATCATATATTGGTTACTGTGGAACATCATATTAGTTACTGCATAAAGATATAAAAGCAATAAATATTTCTAAGGTGTTACCTGGATTTGTTTTCTTCAGCATGTGTAACCATGATGGGATGAGTGAGTAGTCGTGTGGATTTCCTCTCACCTTTTCCAACGCTTTCTCCTTCGATCTCCATGCTTTTTGGTAAGAGATAGACACATTATATTCTGACATCATATCTTCCACACTATCGGTTGGTGTGTATATTTTCTTCAAATTTGTTATTTTTTGCATTATGCATTCACTGACCAACTCACTATTTTCCTGTCTGTGGTCTCCCAACAATACATTCACCTTACAACAAGTGTGGATATCATTGAATTCTCTAACCTTGAACATACCGGTTTTTTCGAAACTTGATGTTCTCATCTTCCATTTGCAATCTTCATCGTGATATTGCTAATAAAGACAAAGTCTCTATAACTTGTTCGTTGGACTTTGTGTTATCCGCTTTTTCTCGATTGAATGCAAACTCATAGCTTGTGAGAGGATTTTTTTGATATGTAGGTTTGATGTAATTTTACTTCACGCTCATTCGGATCCGATATTACATCATCATATCGTTCTTCTACGTATGATTTGTCATGTTATTCTGTCTCGTTGTTGTTCAATAATTTCCATCAAGTCGATCAAAGATATTGCGTTTCAAATTGGCATGATTGGCTTGCTTAGTGGAACTAGTGTTGAATTCCCTGTGTTGATCCGATTGGCATTACATCGTGAATTGTAGATTCTTCTACATTTGTCAAGTTATGCAAGATCGTCAGGCGTCCCATTCTCAGGTTCAATATCCACAATCGGTGGGAATTTACCTTGTTCATCGATTTTCTACTCATTTCCGTAAAGAATTGTAAGTTCGCTTTCATCCGATATATTGATCGGTGGAATGTCGTTTCTAATCTGAAATTTGATTGACAATGTTGTTGCGTTTGTGTCTAGTCGTAATGCACTGCATATTTTGGTTAGCATGTAAGACCCCAAATTATTAATAAATGAAATTTATTTTCCTCTATTTATTATTTTGAAATAGTAAGGGTTGATTTGATTAATGTGGATAGTTATGGGTAAAATACGCAAATATTTCGAATAAGCAAGTGGTTATAAAATATTCATTATTGTTGGGAAATATTCGTTTGGTCGTGGAATATTCGTACTGTCGGGGAATATTCGTACGACGACTTGATCTTTGTGGGCCCCATAACTGAAAGCGATTGGATGAAGAAAACGACAAATATAAGTTGTTTATAAATAAGCGAGCGTAGTTATTACAATTAATATCGTTGGAATACCCGTTGGTTAAAACACATTAATACGCGTTGTTGAACAAGAAGCACGACAGTATTGCACCAATTATTGATTCTTACGTAAGAAGGCACTACTCAATAATTGTTACATGAATTCTTCGCTCAAGATTTTATTTTATTGATTCAATAATTCACGATTGATATTTTATATTATCGTTGTTTCAATAAATTGTCATTACACAGTATTATCCGAGCAATAATTCATATTATCTGAATAATATTATTAGATAACATTATTGGCAATGTCTAAAAAGTTCTGTCTAAGGAGAGGTTTGGTCACCTTATCAAGGCTACCACTAAGGAGAAATCCTTATTAAAGCCCCTCTTTCACAGGAACTACCGGTTGCCAAGATCGTGATTCTCAGAATATTATTTGTGAATAATTAATTATTGATTTATATGATGAGGAAAATATTGATTTTATGTGGATATAGATGGAGAAAATTTTAATGTGACAATTATTGAAAATTAATATTTTATCTTTTTACGATAAAATAATTCATTTAAATATATTATTTTAATAATATATTAACGGTGATATTTTTATAATGAATGTGGAATATATGAGTATATGAGGAGGAAGAGTATTTTTGTGGCATTAAATGTTTAACACATATTTTGTGTGTCAGTGGACACCATTATTAATAGAAATTTGATTATAGCAATGTAAAATCGCCTGGTTTGTGGATTTGGGCCAATTTACGCTTTTGGAATTTGGAAAAACTTTCTTACGTAAAGTTGTAGAGAATTGAATTTCCTATAACAATTGCGAGATTCGAATTTTCTGATAAAAGGGCTATTTATTATGAATTATTGAAGTTTTGAAGCTCCGAAATAATTGATTTTTGGAAGTTTAAAATATTTTAAATATGAAAACATTTTTGTCATTATTGTGGGTCTTGCATGTGTTGGAATTTGCTGAATTCAGATCCTTAATATTAGGCATAGAAATTATAATATATATTAATATTTTATTAAATTTTCGCTTTTTGGTGTTCTCAAAGCATTTTCTATAAATAGGTGCTTTAGGTTAGAATTGAAAATCACACCGTAAATCAAGTTTTCTCTCTATATTATCGAGCGTATTCTTGTGAGTATTTTGAGTATACTTTGAGTATTGCTATACGGTGCAAGTTCAAGTCATAACCTATATCCAGGTTTCAACTGTAAATCTGCCTTTTCGAGGTAAGGGGTGTTATTTTATTTGAAAATGATATTATTTCTTCAATATCATTATGCCGAAATATTGGTTGGAAATTTTTATCAAATTTAGAACTTTTTCATGTCGAGGTTACTATTCATGAGTTACAATTCACGGGTTACTATTCACGAGTTACTATTCATGAGTTACTATTCACGAGTTACTATTCACGAGTACTATTCAAGAAGCGTGAAGATGTTTTTTTGTGAAATTTCTATCTTTTGGTGTCGGAGTTACTATTCACGATACTTACATTATTCACGATATCAAGACTATTCACGAATACGGACTATTCACCAAAAATGAAATTTCTTCTTTTCATCCAAAATATCTACTATGGATACTAGCTTTGATTGTATTCATGTTTTGATCATTCTTGAATTTTACTCCACTCGATTACTTATGAAGTATTTTTGAACTTGGATTGTTTAAAATACTTAATCCTTAATATTTTTTCTTTTGTTTCTTTGGATTCGCTTTCCTTTAAAATATTTTTCATCATCCGCAATTCTAAATGATGATATTAATGAATATCTTTATTTTGTAGTGCAAAGATGAATGATTTTTCGACGAATATCTTTGGCCCAGTGCAAAGATGAACAGTGTTGAGATGAACACGACTTCATCGATTAATATCTTTGGCTCGTAGTACAAAGATGAGCAGTGTTTAGATGAACATGATTAATCGATGAATATCTTTGGCTCAGTAGTGCAAAGATGAATATTTGATTCCAGATATATATTGATTGATGTTACAGGATAAAATATCGACGATGAACTTTTAAATTCATATATAGAAAATAGTAGTTTGCATTCTCTACTTAACTCTTCTAATGAATTGTTGTTTTCACCGCAGATTGTTGATTTAAAACCGGTTGTCTATTGTATTCTATTAGATTTTTCCTCGTTGAAGACTAACGATAATTTGTTGTATATTATCTTAGTCATAATATTCTTTACTTGGGCTAGTTGAGCTCACCCTTTTCCTTTTTTGTTCCATTTTTTTTTTCTCGGGGAGGCGAGAATGTAATGAGTCTTAGTCGGGGTAATGGAATGAAGGTTCTAGAGAGAGTTGTTTAGTAGTCCTCACCATTTTTATAAAATAATGTATCAATAATTATGATGGAGATTTATTTGCGTGTGGATATTGTCTAGATGGCAATATCTGTATTTAAACTCACAGTTTATATGTTGTAATAATAAAGTTGTAGTTATTTCTGTACCATGTATTTGGCGACTCATAATGGGTTGGATGGAATGGACATATTTTGGGGGCGTCACATAGCATTTCTTCAAATTTGTTATTTTTTGCATTATGCATTCACTGACCAACTCACTATTTGCCTGTCTGTGGTCTCCCAACAATACATTCACCGAACAAGTGTGGATATCATTGAATTCTCTAACCTTGAACATACTGGTTTTTTCTGAAACTTGATGCTCTCATCTTCCATTTGCAATCTTCATCGATACACACAATAGACAAAGTCTCTATAACTTGTTCGTTGGACTTTGTTATTATCTTTTTTCGATTGAATGCAACCTCATAGCTTGTGAGAGGATTTTTTCGATCGTGTAGGTTTGATGTAATTTTACTTCACGCTCATTCGGATCCGATATTACATCATCATATCGCTCTTCTACGTATGATTTGTCATGTTGTCCGTCTCGTTGTTGTTCAATAATTTCCATTGCAGTCGATCAAAGATATTGCGCTTCAAATTGGCATGATTGGCTTCTTGAAGTGGAACTAGTTTCAATTTCTCAGTGTTGATCGATTGGCATTACATCGTGAATTGTAGATTCTTCTACATTTGTCAAGTTATGCAAGATCGTTCAAGCGTCCCATTCTGCGTGTTCAATATCCACAATCGGTGGGAATTTACCTTGTTCATCGATTTTCTACTCATTTCCGTAAAGAATTGTAAGGTTGCTTCATCCGATATCTTCGACGGTGGAATGTCGTTTCTAATCTGAAATTTGATCGACAATGTTGTTGTTGCATTTGTGTTCAGTAAGTAATGCAATCGCATATTTTGGTTAGCATGTAAGACCCCAAATTATTAATAAATGAAATTTATTTTCCTCTATTTATTATTTTGAAATAGTAAGGGTTGATTTGATTAATGTGGATAGTTATGGGTAAAATACGCAAATATTTGAATAATTAAAAGTGGTTATAAAATATTCATTATTGTTGGGAAATATTCGTTTGGTCGTGGAATATTCAGATGCTGTCGGGAATATTATTATATGATGCTTGATCTTTATGGGCCCCATAACGGAAAGCGATTGGATGAAGAAAACGACAAATATAAGTTGTTTATAAATAGCTCATGGCGTTGTTATTCAAGTATTATCTTGTTGGAATACCCGGTGGTTAAAACACATTAATACGCGTTGTTGAACAAGAAGATGCGGTATTGCACCAATTATTGATTCTTACGTAAGAAGGCACTACTCAATAATTGTTCTGATGAATTACTTATTCGAAGATTTTATTTTATTGATTCAATAATTGCTGCATTGATATTTTATATTCTTTGTTGTTTCAATAAATTGTCATTACACAAGATTATCCGAGCAATAATTCATATTATCCGAATAATATTATTAGATAACATTATTGGCAATGTCTAAAAAGTTCATCTAAGGAGAGGTTTGGTCACCTTATCAAGCGCGCGCCACTAAGGAGAAATCCTTAGAAAGCCCTCTTCCCAGGAACGGCTGGTTGCCAAGATCGTGATTCTGTAATATTATTTGTGAATAATTAATTATTGATTTATATGATGAGGAAAATATTGATTTTATGTGGATATAGATGGAGAAAATTTTAATGTGACAATTATTGAAAATTAATATTTTATCTTTTTCTCGATAAAATAATTCATTTAAATATATTATTTTAATAATATATTAATTGGTGATATTTTTATAATGAATGTGGAATATATGAGTATATGAGGAGGAAGAGTATTTTTGTGGCATTAAATGTTTAACACATATTTTGTGTGTTGGTGGACACCATTATTGACCGAAATTTGATTATAGCCTGTAAAATCGCCTGGTTTGTGGATTTTTGGCCAATTTACATTTGGAATTTGGAAAAACTTTCTTCTGTAAAGTTGTAGAGAATTGAATTTCCTATAACAATTCGCGAGATTCGAATTTTCTGATAAAAGGGCTATTTATTATGAATTATTGAAGTTTTGAAGCTCCGAAATAATTAATTTTTGGAAGTTTAAAATATTTTAAATATGAAAAACATTTTTTGTCATTATTGTGGGTCTTGCATGTGTTGGAATTTGCTGAATTCAGATCCTTAATAGTGGGCGTAGAAATTATAATATATATTAATATTTTATTAAATTTTCTGCTTTGGTGTTCTAAGCATTTTTCTATAAATAGGGTGCTTAGGTTAGAATTGAAAATCACAATTAAACTCAAGTTTTCTCTCTATATTATCGAGTTTATTCTTGTGAGTATTTTGAGTATACTTTGAGTATTGCTATCTTGGTGCAAGTTCAAGTCATAACCTATATCCTGTTTCAACTAAATCTTTGTCTTTTCGAGGTAAGGGTGTTATTTTATTTGAAAATGATATTATTTCTTCAATATCATTATGCCGAAATATTGGTTGGAAATTTTATCAAATTTAGAACTTTTTCATGTCGAGAGTTCTTATTCATGAGTTACAATTCACAAGTTACTATTCACGAAGTTTCTTATTCACGAAGAGTTCTTATTCACGAGTTACTATTCACGAGTACTATTCAAGAAGCGTGAAGATGTTTTTTGTGAAATTTCTATCTTTTGGTGTTGATTCTTTATTCACGATACGACATTATTCACGATATCTGGTGACTATTCACTTAATACGGGACTATTCACCAAAAATGAAATTTCTTCTTTTCATCCAAAATATCTACTATGGATACTAGCTTTGATTGTATTCATGTTTTGATCATTCTTGAATTTTACTCCACTCGATTACTTATGAAGTATTTTGAACTTGGATTGTTTAAAAAATACGAATCCTTAATATTTTTCTTTTGTTTCATTGGATTCGCTTCCTTTAAAATATTTTTCATCATCCGCAATTCTAAATGATGATATTAATGAATATCTTTATTCAGTAGTGCAAAGATGAATGATTTTTGACGAATATCTTTGGCCCGTAGGCAAAAGATGAGCAGTGTTGAGATGAACATGACTCATTGATTAATATCTTTGGCTCGTAGTACAAAGATGAGCAGTGTTTAGATGAACATGACTAATCGATGAATATCTTTGGCTCAGTAGTGCAAAGATGAATATTTGATTCGAGATATATATTGATTGATGTTACAGGATAAAATATCGACGATGAACTTTTAAATTCATATATAGAAGATAGTAGTTTGCATTCTCTACTTAACTCTTCTAATGAATTGTTGTTTTTTCATTGCTTGATTGTTGATTTAAAAACCGGTTGTCTATTGTATTCTATTAGATTTTTTTCCTGTTGAAGACTAACGATAATTTGTTGTATATTATCTTAGTCATAATATTCTTTCTTGGGCTAGTTGAGCTCACCCTTTTCCTTTTTGTTCCATTTTTTTTTTTTCTCGGGAGGCGAGAATGTAAGTACTTAGTCGAGGGGTATGGAATGAAGGTTCTAGAGAGAGTTGTTTAGTAGTCCTCACCATTTTTATAAAATAATGTATCAATAATTATGATGGAGATTTATTTGCGTGTGGATATTGTCTAGATGGCAATATCTGTATTTAAACTCACAGTTTATATGTTGTAATAATAAAGTTGTAGTTATTTCTGTACCATGTATTTGGCGACTCATAATGGGTTGGATGGAATGGACCTATTTTGGGGGCGTCACATAGCATTTCTTTGAACGAAATTGTTGATGGAACTAATATGCCAGTAACTTCAAATTTGGTGTACTGGTTACTATCAGCCCATGTGCCGTTGAAATAAAGTACAACTGGAATCATCTCCATTGTCTGTCAACAGAATAAGTAATGGTAAGTAACAAAATCAATGTTATCCGGTAACCAATATAATGTTAAACAGTAACCAAGTCATCATTAGTCAGTAACCAAGTCTTCATCAGTAAACATTATAATGTTACACAGTAACAAAGTCATTATTAGTCAGTAAACAATGCAGTGGTACACAATAACCAAATCAAGATAACAAGAATATAGACATAGTCGGACATTAAGCAATGTAATGTTAGCGATAATTAAGTCAAAGATTAGTCAAGAACTCAAGTATTCATTAGTAACCATTATAATGTTACACATTAACAAAGTCATTATTAGTCAAGAACAAATCATTATTAGTCAAGAACCAATGCAACATTAGTTAGTACCATTACGCATTAACCAATCCAAAGATTAAACAAAGAATATAGACATAGTCGACAAAGAACCAATGTAATGTTAAGCAAAGAACCAATGTAATGTTAAGTAATAACCAAGTCAAGATTAGTCAAGAATCAAGTAATAATCAAGAACCATTATAATGTTTCACAAGAATAAAGTCATTATTAATAAAGAATCAAAGCAATGGTACACAATATCCAATTCATTATTAGTCAAGAATCAATGTAATGGACACAAGAACCAAATCATTATTAGTCAAAGAACCAATGCAACATTAGTTAGTACCATTATGCATTAACCAATCCAAAGATTAAACAAAGAACATAGACATAGTTAAACAAAGAACCAATGTAATGTTAGCGAAGAATCAAGTACATTTTACATGCAATTGCAATCAAAACATTCATATTGCAATCAAAACATTCATTATTCTTACCGTGTGACCATTTTAAGTGCAAAAAACTTAAGAAAGGTAACCAATATAGTAATTCGTAGTAACAATAGGTAACTATATGATTATAAATTTTAAACTCACATACCTCAGTATTTTTTTATCGAAATTGATGTTGATTTGTATTCAACAATCACTGCAGTATTTGGTTTCTGATCTTGAAGGCGTTGTTGATTTTGTATGCTATTTTCGATCTTAGAGATGCGTCGCGACAACCGGCTTCGTCTTCTCCGTCGTTGATCTGCAGTATTTGGCTTCGTCTTCTCCGTCGTTGATCTTAGAGATGCGTCGTTGATCTTAGAGATTACGAGTTTAGTCGCGACAGGAGGCTTCGGTTTCGTATTTTGTCTTCTCCGTCGTTGATCTGTTGTTCCGATTTCAAAGTTGCATGATTTTAGGGACGGTTAATTTCAAATATGAAATTGGATAACTGACTGGATAATGACACGTGATTTTAGGGGCGTTATATTGCTTATGTTTTATTTTTGTAATTATGTTGTGTATATTTTATTTTTGTAATTACTTTCTAAATATTGTATATTAGTGTAAAGGACCCTTTAATTTTCAAGCCAGGCATAATTGTATATCCATATTGGGTAATATATAGTATTATTGTGATGTTATAATAACCCTATATTTTCTTCTTCAGTGGTTGGAAGTGGTTATACCAATCGGATGAATGATTAAGACTCCAACTGGAAAATCTTAATACAATAAGTCCGGTTCTGATGCAACCCAACACTGATCCATTCATATACAGTGACACCCCCCCCAAAAAAAAAAAAAAGGAAAAAAAAAAAAAGACAGGTCCTAAATTATGTGTAATTTTCATTGAAATGGTTACACATCTTGCCAAACACCGAGCATCAAACAATGTCAACACACGCACACTAACCAGGAAAAGAGAAGTTGTCACCATCAAATTAAAAATTTAGTTATCTGCTGAACCAGAGATCTATATATGTATATATATATATTGTCAACTATCAGGTATAGTCCATACTAAAATACAATACAATAGTAAAGGAGAAAATTATTAGGATTCCAGTCATCCGGCTTACATTTTCCTTATGGTTTTCAAGAAAAAGGTATCGGAAACATACAATCATCCTGCTTCGAGGAACTCGAAGCATCTAAAATATAAACACATGTTCCATCAAAAACTCAAGAATACAAGACAGTCTGTGTGTCAATCCTACCCTGTATGTCCTATTAGGAGTATGTTCAATTTCAGTCCCTGGATGAGCTGCTACTTGCAGCAGACTTCTTCCCAGTATACCTCTGTCAAGTTTCAATAAAAACAAGTTCCATCTGTCAGTCTCAAAACGTGACAAGATATAATGGCCAACGACGACTCTCACTACAACTTCAATAAATTTATTGAGAACTAACAGAAAGGAGAAGTATGGTGGAGAGAAAGAAATTTTGGATAACTAAGCTCTCACCTGCTTTCCAATGTTGAGTGGGACATATTTGTATTTAATCATGTGCATAATTTGGCGCTTCATTGTGAGGACAAATAGAACAATCCAATAGCATAGAAGAATTGGCCAGAAAACAGGGACATCAAACACAGAAAATAAGGTCATTAAAAGGGCTACACATAAAGCCTTGGTGATTGCATACCTGAAACCATGAAACAAAATGAAAGCTGATATCAAGCAAATATATCTTGAACACTTCTAAAATAATGGAAGCCAAAGAAAATGTAGATAAAAATAGATTATGTGTGCTCAAACATGTATTTGATTAATACGTCACTTTTCTCTGTCTGAATTATGACAAGAGCCACTAATGCTTAGTAATTTCTGGTTTTTTTAAGGTCTCACTCCTAAATTTTGAGCTACCCCATATTCAACAGGTAGCTAAGGTGTAATGAACCCTCCAAAAAACATCAACAATTTTTTTTTTGGTCGTGAAATCAATTATATATATACACGTATATATAATTGACCTTGAGCCAACAAATCTTTTCACAAGGACCAAGTGGCCCTTCAGAGGATTTGAGAAAGCAAGAGATCTCTTCAATCTTGGTGGCCAAATAAGAGGGACTTGTCAAAAAATAAAAAGCAATCAAAAAATTAGCCTCTTTCTCGCTAAAATCTGCACTTTTGCGCAAGTCGCAATCATGCTTTTGACTCTAGACCAACTACTCATCTGCCAACTCCTTGAAGACGAAAGATTTTTTATATATATAAATAAAACCTCGACAAAACTTTTTTGATGGAAAAGGACTCCTAATTGCAAATTGATCTGAAAACCCATCCCAACTTCTGAGCATATCCCTTCTAGAGTTGTCCTAGTTTACATAAAGAAGATAGGGAGGAAAAACACAGCGTAACAACTTATAAGAAGAAAATGATTGCAGAAACCACAGGAAAAAAATATTTACAATAAAGAACCTGAATGAACAGGTACAAGTTTATCATATTGCTCGGGAAATTACCACGTGTCATACCAAAATAAGGATGAAAAACTCATAAAACAAGTCATTTGCTACAGATGCAAAAGAAAGTTTTGCAGCAGATGAGGACTTAAAATAACTCTACTATTAACAAAACCCAGCCATGGTAAAAAAAAAATCCCATCCTGAGATAGCCATATTCGCCTAACAACTGACCAATACAGTAGACATAAGAAAGGTAGGTACTTCAATAATTTTATATCTAAATAGAATGCAAACACAAGTTCTGATGGGTACTCGAAAACAAAGTGACTACAACCAATAAGCAAATGAATCTGCAAAATTTCATTCCTTGTGAAACCAAGGACCTTGACATATAAATTCTTTTACATGTTCAGCATTCAAGATAGAAGTGATAATGGAACTTGCACTCTGCTATTTGAATCTTGAATCAATAAAGGAAACAGCGGTTCAAATACAAAGGCATAAAACACTACTGCAAATGGAGAATAAGGATATTATAGTCTGTAAACAATGATGAGAACATGACTTCTCCAAATTATGTCAATGTGGCATATATATGGAATAAATTACATACTACCAATAAGGTAGAATACCCAAACTCGAAGAATAATGCAGTGGGGAAAAAATTCCATCCATAGAATAACATCTGACATTGTAAGACCGTGTGAGAAATGAAAATCTCACCAGAACTTGAACTCAGGAAGACGACGAATGAAAGGCCTAAACTCATCAGTTTCCTTTGTTGGCAACTCAGCCCCGTCCAATGCTTCCAGTTCTGGATCAACTTTAGGTGAAAGAAATCCAATCAACAGGTTTAAAACATAGATTCCAAGACCATAAGACACAATGTAGAACCCTTGAAGAAAATAAACCCTCAAAGCATATATCACAGCAACAACAAGAGTTCCAAGCCACCTATGAGCCGGAAGAGGTGTAGACCTATCCAAATAATATTGAAACGCCCTCGAGAAATCATTCCTCCACTTAGCTAGAGGAGCCATTGCAGAAGAACCTTCACCCCCAACTCCATCCATGGAAAATATTGCTCTAAACTTCCTGCTAAACCAAAGAGATGAAACCTCAATAAACTTACGGAACCATTACTTTCAAGATCATTACCGTATTCTATTTTCCAGCAAGGCGAAACGGGAATAAAAGAAAAAATAATAAAATAAATTCTCAATTTCAGGGATATAATAACTTTGGAGTACAACAGTAAAGAAACCCATTTTCATTCTGAAAAAAACTGATCGTTAATCCAAGTTGAAAGAATATATTACTCCTTCATATCTGAAGTAATTAATAATGTAGAACCCAGAGATTATGTTTCTAATGAACTAACATAAGTAGTAACTTAGCTTTTTCATATTCACAAGTAAACATAAAAGCAATCAGCCAGGGGAAACAAATGTAACATTCACTTACATCATTAAAAAGAAAAACATGTATAAGCAAATGAGATAAAATTGGAACAAGAAAACCAGTTAAACAGATAAAAGATCGCATCTTAAGCCAATATGTCAAGTCATTCACAATTATAAGTAGATAAAGATTGTAACCCTGGTAATCAACAAGACCATCAGATAGTGGGAGAAAATATATTCAATATAATTCAGGGGGAAGGGAGTGACTCACCTCCTGCAAAAGTAAAATTAGGGTTTCACGGGTTCCGGCAATCGGATGGGCAAGATTTCAAAGCGAACGATCAATGCTTCTATCTTTCGTTTTCCCGAGTATATGATTGAATTCGATGAAACTTATACGCCAAGAAAAGGGATGTGATCGTGAATTTGATCCCGAATAGAAAGACATGAACTGTCTGCGATGACTAAGTCATTGTTTGGACTGCAGTTTTCTTTTCTAATCTGATGTCCGCAAATTAAATACCCATTTTTATTTTTATTTTTATTTTTACAAAAACACTTTAAATAAATTATTATTATTATTAATATTTATCAGCGTTACCGATAATTAAAAAAAATTAATATATCATTTCTTCTTTAGTATTGTATATATTTGTATACATTAAAACCAACCAAGAGCATATGCAAACTAGGGCAAGACCGCAAGAGGCAGCAAATGCCCGCTCTTGATTATTATTTTTTTTGTAAATTTTTTTTGTTAATAAAAGGGTATCTAGGTAAAATGCCCCTCTTAGAAAATAAAAAAATGATTTAGCAACTTCAAAAATGATTTTGTGATATTTTTATGTCACCTATGTTCTACAATAATTACTTTTTAAAGTTAAATTAAAAAAATTAAAATTAAAATTAGCATTGATTGATTAATTTTATTTTAATCAATATAATGATAAATATTACTACCTCCGTTCCTAAAAAATTGTCGTTTAAGGTTTTTGCACATGGATTAAGAAAGTACCATTTACCAAGTAAAATTTATTTGAAATTCCATCACTACCCCTTTATGGGAAGTTGAAAACTATTAATCTGAGGAGAGAATTTCTTTAGACAAATGAGAGAAGGTAGGGGTAATATAGGAAAGTAAATAATTTATTCTTCTCGAAAGTTGTAAACGACAAACTTTTTGGAACAAATTTTACCTACTAAAGCGACAATCTTTTAGGAACGGAGGGAGTACAACTTATCTAATAAGTATCACTAATTATAAAATTTATTATTTTTAATGAATTTTATCAATTTTAAGTTTTAAAATGTCTAAAATTGACTTTCAGAAATCAAAATTGATCTTATAAATTAGAATAAAATATTTCTTTTAGAATCTATATTTGTTGATTTTATTATTCCCTATATTTCACAATAAGAGAGTCACATTTGTGATTTTTTTTCACAAAAAAAAAACCTTTTTTTTGTTTGCTAGTAGTACAAAATCACATAATATCTTCAAATCAATTATCATAATTTCATTACAAGTCATCACTATAAAACTAACAACTCAATACATTTAATTAAAAAATATAAATTAAAATACATCATTAATATTTACATATATTATAAATTAGACTTTTGTAAGACCCCAACTTTTATGAATAAAGATGATTTTTTTATAAATATCATTTTTGAATATTATGGAATGAATTTGATATAATGTTATAGTTGGGGATAATATTTATAAATTTTGCAAAAGTACGCAAAGTTGTTATATAATATTCGATCGGGTCGAGGAATATTCGCTTTTAACAGGAATATTCGCATGACAATCTAAGACAATCATTGATGGACCCCTTAATAGAATTATTGCCGGATTGAGAGAATGACAAAAATATTTTATGAAAATAATTGGCGGAAGTTTTACTGTTAATCTGTTGAAACACGGTGTTAAAGCATAAAGAATACGCTGTGGTCGCATAAGAAGTATACCTGGTATTGATTATTGATGCTTACGTGAGAAGTCACTCGCTTTTTGTTCAATTATTACTACGAGAATTGTTGTATAAGATCTCACGTTATTTGATTTAATTATTGTCGATATTTTATATATTATTAAATCAATAATTGAGATGACAGAGTTATTAATATTATTATTTGCAATATTAACGATGTCTGTAAGTTCGCCGCCGAGAGGTTTGGTCACCTAATCAAGGCGCCAATAGGGAGAAATTCTTATCGAAAGCCCCATCTTTCCGGGAACGACACAGTCGATTAATATTGTGAATTATAATAATGATGATAAATGTTGTTAAATATATTGAGGTGTCTTTTTATGAAGTCACTAAGTTTATATATATATTTATTATATATATAAATTTTGTTTTATTAGTATTATTAATGTAATAAAATAGAAAAGCTTTTTTATATAAAATGTAATGCTTTTATAAAGTTATTTGTTTTATTAGACAATAATTAGAATATATTATATTTTATTATGCATAGTATTTTGTATAGTAAAATCTTTTTATATAAAAATGTAATACTTTTATAAAGTTATTTTTTTATTAGACAATAATTAGAATATATTATATTTTATTATGCATAGTATTTGCATAATGATTGCATAGTGTTTTTGCATAGTAAAATCTCTTTTATATAAAATAAAATACTTTTATAAAGTTATTCGTTTTATTAGATTATAAATAGAATATATTATATTTTATTTAAAAATTTTGTTTTATTAGAATATTTTATTTATCTTTGCATATAAGTAAATCAATATGGATCGTCCGCTCAAAAATAAATCAATATGGACTGTTCATGAATTTGTTATTATTAAATCCATTCTCCTATAAATAAGCTCATTCCTTCATTATTTCTTATTTAATTCATTTGAAACTATAGAGAAAAAAGAAAAGTATTTCGCTACTTCACTACTCCTATATCCAGCTTTCTTCTAAGGTATGGGTTATTATTTCTTTTCGTATTCATGAAGAGAACTTACATTATTCCATTCTTTATTATTCATTGGAATAACTCAGATACACCTGCTACCCTATACTTGGTGAAATTCTTCTCGTTATTCCATTCTTTATCATTATGTTGAATAACTCTGTCATGCCAATCCGCATACGTGGTGAAATTCTTCCGTTATTCCATTCTTTATTATTCATTGAACATCATATGCGCAAGCGCTTACGCATGACCGGTTCCGTTATTTATTATTCGTTGGAATATCCTATTTGTGTATATTAAATCGACTGGTTCCATTAATTATTATTCATTGGAATAACCCGTCTGCTCGGCCTCATCGCGCATGGTGATTTTCGTTGTTATTCCATTCTTTAGTATTCTGTTGTAATATCCCGCTTGCGCTTAATTTCACTTTGACGACCGTTCCGTTATTTATTATTCTCGTTGGAATAACTCATCTATGCGATTTATCGCATTTATGGTGATTTCTTTTGTTATTCCATTCTTTATTATACTCAAATTGGTTAAAGTTTTGACTTCAGACTCCATGAAATTAGTGGAATATCCTTGATATTTACGCTTCATTCAAGATATCTTTTCATGGAAATATTCTTCCGAGCATTCTTGAATTTTACTCTACAAAGAAGTATCATGTTGACAATTTGGACGTTATTAGTTCCTGGATAAATTAATTCTTGAACTTGTTTTATTGAATTCTTATATCATTGTCATCATCCTCATGTTTATATTATATTGAAAGTCATTTGTGGCCTGTAGTGCATAGATGGACTTGGTATGATTATGACCAGGGATTAATCGGTATAATCATTAATAGTAATGTTACAAATGATATGGTAAAAGTCCTCGTTGGCCCGTAGTGTATTGATGGACGGTTGTTGGCATGATCATGACCATTGATGAATACACGAATATCCTTGGCCCGTAGTGGATGGATAATTTATGGTTGTGATACTAATGAATATCCTTGGTCGTAGTGCAGGGATAATGTTGATTATTTATTAAGCTGAGTTGTAAAATCCCAAATTTTACGAATAAAGATTTAAATTTCTCGATTTTTTTTTGAATATTATGATGTGGATTTAATATAATGTTATAGTTGTGGGTAATATTTATAAATTTTACAAAGTATGCAAGTTGTTATATTATATTCGATTGGCCGAAGAATATTCTTTTCGAGGGAAAATATTAGATGACTAAGACAATCATTAGTGAACCCCTAGCGGAATTATTGTCGGATTGAGAAAGCGACAAAAATATTTTTATAAAAATAACGGCGGAAGTTTTACCAATTATATTGTTGAAACACTCGGTGTAAAAAATAAGAATATCGTATGGGTCGCAGTAGTAGTACACCTCAGATTGATTATTGATGCTTACATGATAAGTCACTAGGTTTTTGTTCAATTATTGCTCATGTAGTTGCTATATAGTATCTCACATTATTGGATTCAATTATTGTCGATCATTATATATATATATATATATATATATATATATATATATATATATATATATATATATATATATTATAAATGAGTTTTGTTTTATTACTATTATTAATGTAATAAAATGTAAAAACTTTTTATATAAAAATGTAATACTTTTATAAAGTTATTCTATAAATATAATATATTATATTCTATTATGCATATTATTTTGTATAGTAAAATCTTTTTATAAAAAAGTAATACTTTTATAAAGTTTTTCTATAAATAGAATATATTATATTTTATTACGCATAGTGTTGTATATAGTGCTAGATAGTATTTTGCATAGTAAAAATTTTTTATATAAAATGTAATACTTTTATAAATTAAGTTATTCGTTTTATTATATTATAAATAGAATATATTATATTTTATTTAAAAGATTTTGCTTTAAATCTGGGATCGTCTAATTAAAAGTAAATCAATCTGGACCTGTTCATGAATTAGTTCTTATGTTAGTCCATTCTTCATAAATAAGCTCATTCCTTCATTATTTCTTACTTAATTCATTGAAACTCTAGAGAGAGAAACTATAGAGAGAATTCTTCTTATATAATCTTGAGTGTATTTCTTTGGAGTTTAAGAAAGCTTTGAGCGTAGTGCAAGTTTTCTTCGAGTATATCCTCGCCCTACCAGTCGGAGTACTCTTCTTTCAAAGGTAAGGGATATTATTTGTTGTACCGTAAGGGGTATTATTTTTTTTCATATTCATGAAGAGAACTTCTGTTATTCCATTCTTTATTATTCTGTTGGAATAACATATATATGCGGTCTACCCTATACTTTGTGAAATTCTTCTGTTATTCCATTATTTATTATTCTCATTGGAATAATATGTCTATGCCAAGCATCGCGCATACATGGTGAAATTCTCGTTGTTATTCCATTCTTTTTATTATTCATTGGAATATCCTGTCTCGTGCGTTTTACGCCTGGGACTGGTTTAATTCTTTATTATTCTCATTGAAATATCGTCTACATGCATTTTACGCCGGACTGGTTCCGTTATTTATTATTTCATTGGAATAACTCGCCCATGCCAAGTCACCGCATGCATGATGATTTCGTTGTTATTCCATTCTTTATTATTCTGTTGGAACATCCGCTTGGGTCTTAATTTCACCGACTCGTTCCGTTATTTATTATTCGTTAGAATAACTTCGTCTACGCCAAGTACCGCATGCATGGTGATTTCTTTTGTTATTCCATTCTTTATTATATTTAGTTGGTTAAAGTTTTGACTTTATACTCCATGAAATTAGTGGAATATCCTTGATATTTGCGCTTCATCCAGTATCTTTTCATGGAAATATACTTCTGAGCATTCTTGAATTTTACTCTATAAAGAAGTATCATGTTGACAATTTGGACGTTATTAGTTCTTGAATAAATTAATTCTTGAACTTGTTTTATTGAATTCTTATATCATTGTCATCATCCTCATATTTATATTTTGTTGAAAGTCATCTCGTGGCCCAGAAGTGCATAGATGGATTTGGTATGATTATGACCAAGGATTATTCGGTGTAATCATGATCGTAATGTTACAAATGATGTGGTAAAAGTCCTCATTGGCCGTAGTGCATTGATGGATGATTGTTAGCATGATCATGACCATTGATGAATACACGAATATCCTTGGCCCGTAGTGCATGGATAATTTGTGGTTGTGATACTTATGAATATCCTTGGTCATAGTGCAAGGATGATGTGGATTATTTATTAAGCTGAGTCCCAGCGATAAAAGTGACGAAAAACCTTTTAAATCATAAAAGATAATAGATTTTATTCTCTACTTGACTCTTTTAATGAATTGCAGATGTTCCATCGCAGGTTAAACTTGATGTCTATTGTATTTTTATCAATTTAATGATCGTTGAAGACTAATGATAATTTATTCTCGCATTATCTTAGTCATAATATTTTTCATTGGGCTAGTTGAGCTCACCATTTTCTTCACCATTTTCTTCTTGGAAAATGAGAATATAATTGGAACGCAGTGGGAGCAGATTGACAATTCGGATGATAGCATTAGTAGTCCTCACTATTCTTTTAAATAGTGTGATAGTAATTGTAACGAGGACTCAATTGAGTATGGATATTGTCTAGAAGGCAATATTTGTATTAAAATTCACAGCGTATGTTTTGTCGTAGTTTACACGACTGTTGTATAATTAAGTTGTATTTGAATTTTGTACCATATATTTGGCGACTCAAAATGGGTGATGTATACCTATTTTTGGGGGCGTCACATGAGTTCCAGCGATAAAAGTGATGAAAAACCTTTTAAATCATAAAAGATAATAGATTTTATTCTCTACTTGACTTTTTTAATGGATTTCTTGTTCCGCTGTAGTTAAACTTGATGTTTGTTATATTATATCAGTTTAACACTATTGAAGGTTAACAATAATTTATTCTGCATTATCTTAGTCATAATATTTCTTACTGGCTAGTTGAGTTCACCCTTTCTTTCACTGTTCTTCTTGGAAAATGAGAACGTAAAAGGACTAATCGAGGAGCGAGTAACTGGTCCGGTGATAGAATTAGTAGTCCTCACTATTCTGTTAAATAGTGTGACAATAAATGTAATGAGAACTCCATTGAGTGTGAATATTGTCTAGATGACAATATTCTTATTAAAACTCTTAAATTATGTTATGTCGTATTTTATACGACTGTTGTATAATTAAGTTGTATTTGTATTCTGTACCATGTATTTGGCGACTCAGAATAGGTGATGTATACCTATTTTGGGGGCGTCACACTTTTGTTGTATAATGAAGAGAGTAATTTCATTATTATTTTTATTTAAATATATGTGTGCCCTTTGATAATATTCATGCGTCCCCTAATTAAAACTATTTTAACTTTCAACCGTTCAAAAATATTAAATTTGAAAATGATTCATATTACTTGAACACATAATAAAATTATTTGTGTTATTAGAAAGATCAAAAAAAATAAAATTAAAATAAAAGTTAATTTGTAACATCCACTTGACCACTTCACATAAATAATGACATTGAATTAGTTATTTGACATGCATACACCGTGTATGTGAATATATATATATATATATATATATATATATATATATATATATATTTAGAGCCCCAGATGCCCACCCAGTATCTTCGGAAGATCTCGATCTCGACATATAGCTCTCACACACGATCTGTAGAGTATGAGCAATTTGGATGTCTCGATGATTGTGGAAGACTGGGTAAAAGAGTAGCCTGAGCCACTGAAGGATGGGCGTCGTCGTTGTCCTTGACCTTTAATGTAGTTCTTCTTCACAACAGACGCCCTCTCCCACAACTCTTGATCAATAGGCGGACGTGGAGTGCCTTCAAGATAGCGCTCATTCAATAAACGCTTATAAGTATCCTGCCATTATGTTAACGATTAAATAGTTAAAAATAAATTCTGTAAACATTGATAAATAAGATCAAATTGTTAAAACTTATTACCGCTATCTGGATAGCATCAGGCAGACCATCATGGGTGGCCACGTACACATCCAACCAATGGATAAGCTGACCTTAAGACTGAGACTCCTATACAAAAAATAGCACAATATTACTAAGTAAAAATGTGATGTTATTATGAGTCATATTTGATTACATGTATATATGACAATAAACATGACAGTGATATAAACATGTATATATATGAATATAAAATGACAATAAACAAAAGTTGCATTTAAATAGTTTAGTACATAAACATGACAATGATATAAAAAACATGTAATGTTAAACATACATTTCATTTGTTCAAGTGTCAATGTCCGATTCGAGAATCATCTTCAGATCGTGTTGCAGATTCATAACCATCATCCGCTTTGATTCGAGTGTCGATTCACCAATAACTCTTCCTCCTCAGTATCAATGTCATCTGACACAAGTATTGACTCATGATCTAATTTATGTGGTTCATCTCCACCATCTAACTGGATTACTTCATTGTCGTCCTCCACATTTATTATAGTTTGACTATAAAGCATCTCGCTTCTTGGTAAATCTCCCCATCGCCTACTTCTACACGACTCACGCACGGAGTATGAATTATAACTTGCCAATCAGAGGCGGTCTATCCCTTTTCCTAATGGGACTAGGGAGTGTAGTATACTTGTCTTGTTTGAGTTGGTAAAACAAACGGTTCGTTGATCTACGCAGACCTATGGAGGTTAATATCGATGATTCCATGTGCATCAACACGTATCCCTTTTACGAATCAAACCAACGACACTTGAACAAGTGAATATGACCCTCAGACGTGCCTTGACGACAACTCTATGATTTCCTCCAACTCCCCATAAAAGGCACGACCAAGCTCATTGTAACAATCTCCTTGGACACACACTCCGAGTTCGTTGTTCTTTTACCGGCGCCCATATGCCTTTGTATGAAATTCACAACCATTTATTTTGTAACCATCATACCGACTTGGTCCTATGCGGTCGTCCCATAGCTAGGACTTCAGTACATTAGCTAGGAATCGTTGATCCCATGAATAAAGCCTACAAAAACTCCATCTTATTAAATGAAGTCATAGTTAATATGGAGTATATATATATATATGTCGTGCTTAAGAAATTGAACTTACTTTGTCCTTTAGCTAAAGTGAATTTTTTTTTATCACGATTGATTTGAATATCTTTATCAGTTATGCCGAGATGCTTCACTTTCAACTCGTCATCGTACAATCTATACCATGTTATAAACATTAACATATTGGAATAATTAATTTTCAACTTAAAAGATAAATTATCAAGTTTACATGTGTACCTCACAAATTCATCAATCTCCCAATTGAGAAGAATGTAAGTATGTGCAAAGATGTAACTCTTGTTCGAGAGAGGAATATGCGCTTCCCTTTTCCATAAGCGCGACCCGATAGACCAAATACAGAGAGCCGACCATTTAGTTCAACATTTCTCCCATCATCATGTCTCGATACTCGATTGGCCTTTCTCAATACTTCGACCGAAAAATAGTCTGAGACAAACGTAGATATCTCGTCGAAACTGTATGCCTCATATATCGACCCCCCGACATAAGCTCTATTCTTCACCTTCCTCTTAAGGTTTCCCATCACCCTCTCAAAAGGGTACATCCATCTATATTGAACTGGACCCCCAACACGAGCTTCATAGGGAAGATGGATTTGCAAATGCTCCATGGAGTTAAAAAAACCAGGTGGGGATATTTTTTCCAGTTTACACGTGATCTCTATGATGTTCTTCTCAAGTATAGACATGTCCTTCTCATTTAATGATTTTAAACATAAGTCTTTGAAGAAACGACTAAGATCCGTCAAAGCATCCCATATTGGTTTATCAAGCAGATCCCGAAATGATATAGGCATGAGTCTCTCCATGAACACATGACAGTCATGACTCTTCATCCCTTGCAATTTTCCACCCGTAACATACCTTGCAATGTTTGACGCATATCCATCTGGTAGTTTCAGAGACTTAACCCATGTGCACACATCTTCAACTTGCTTTTTGGACAATGTGTACTTTGCATGCAGTTTGACAACCTTACCATTAGGAGATTCATAAAGTTCTAATCCAGGACGCTTACAAATATGTTCAGCTGTTCTTGAAGACATGTACAATCTTTTTAGTCGATGTGTTATTGGAAAATACCTTAGAATCTTAAACGGTATACTTGATTTTTTTGTAGTCACACCCTCTTTATTAGGCCTAAACCGATCATGACTGCAAAACGTGCACCTTATCATCTGTTCATTTTCCTTATAAAACAACATGCAATCGTTGGGACATGCATCAATCTTTTGGTCTCCAAGACCCAACTTCTTCTCCATTTTCTTACAAAAGTAATAGTTACCAGATAATTTCTCACCGTCAGGCAACATACTCTTAATGTCTTTCAAGAGCCACTCAAAACACTCATGGCTCATGTTGTGATCAGCCTTGATGTTAAGTAATGTCGCCACTACAGACAATAGACTGTGTTTGGTGCGACCATGCCACAATGGTTCGCTACCCTCGTCTAACAACTTAAAGAAGTCTTTGGCATCAGAATTCATAGGTTGATCTCTGCCTTGTTCCCAATCAAAATTTGGCCCTGCAATATCATGAACCATTTCATTCATTCAATGAGCACTACTGCCCGAATTGTGTATTTCTGTGATGCCACCATCTCTTCTCTGGCCATGTGCCCACTAGTATTCTCGTAATTTTTCATGAACCCAGAAACAAGTAAATGATAGTTTACAATGTCTCTGTCCATATAATTTACATTCTTACACTTCAAACATGGACATCGATTCACGACCGACCATTCATACATTCCGGTGACTATCGCGATACTCCAAAAAACACTTGGCAACCAAATTTAAATTCAAACCAGAAGATTTATCTGGGCACTTGACTTTCGTCGTGCATCCATCCAACTACTGGCTCGAATAGAGGTCCATGATTCCATGGTACCTACTATAGACAACATGAGCTTATTAATCATATGACTTGAAAGCATACTTGAAACCATATGACTTGAAAGCATACTTGTAAAGATATGATTAATATTTCAAAGATATTTGTAAAGATATGACTTGAGCATACTTGTAACCATGTGACTTGAGCATACTTGTAAGCATATGATTAACATTTAAGCATACTCAATGTTAACGAATGAATGTAAATTAAAGCAGTATGAGAAACTTTATATTATATCATGTTACTTTATTTTAATTTGTTTTTATTGTTAATCGTAAGTGAATACGTAAGGTATTTCATTCATGCTAGCTTTATATCAGTAGTACATATTTGGTTGGTATTCAGATGCATTGAAATGTTTCTTCTTAAGAAAACTACCACCATCTAAGGCTTCACGCCAAGAATTGAAGAGTCCATCTAAGGCCTCGACTAACATATTTTAAGATTATACCCCTCACGGTCCCTTTCTATAATCTTTTATGTTTTGGGATAGTCACAACTTGGTTGAGCAATTTATAGCTTCTATAACATTTTGTAGCTTTATTCTTGTATACATAAGTGTTAAATACCCTTGTTTTTTTGTTATAGCCAAAGCAGTCTCTTTATTAACCAAGTATGTCTAATTACCTCTCTCATTGACTAATCAGTTCCCTCAAAGATCGCTTATTTTGGCTTAATAGCTTACCATCATCGACAACCAAGCTTGGCTTGGCCCCGTGAGGCTTCATTTAAGCTTCAAGTGGCCTCTCGTGTGGCCTCATGGCCTCAATCCCAAATTTCATCGGCTCCAATGCCCCTTAATAGGCTCTAGTGGATCACCAATATATTTATATCCAATTGATAAGCAAAAGACCTGTGCTCTCTATATATAAATGTAACCCAATTTATTGAGAATTACTAAAATTAAGCTACTCGCGATATTCAAACAATTCAATTTCTCATTTTATTTCAATAATGGGCATAGCTTTTCTATAACCAAAAGCTATTATATAGTTTAAACTTAAAAACTTTCACAATAAAAGAGGTAAAAAAATTCAACTACAAACTTATACTTATAATACTTATGAACATTTTTCAAACTTATACTTGTAATACTTAAAAAAATTCGCCGAGTCTCCCTACAATATGGACTAGCCACACGCACGCATTTATTATGCATATATGGACATTTCTAGGCACCCAAGACACAAACCAAGAGAAATATATAAATTTCAATACAATAAGACCAAAACAATAACGATTGAATGCAAATTAAAGCAAAGAAAATTCGAGACTCATATACATTACCAATATAACATCAATCAAAACATTACCAATATACAATTATACATGAATTTTAGTTTTAACAAAACATACATTATAAATGAATTTTATAATTAACATCAATTAGCATATTTGATGTGAATAATGGATAAACTTCTTTGAACCTTCTTCTTGATTGAATTATGGATAAACTTAATTCCTAGTTATGTTTTATGTCATACTCATGTTCATGATATTGGATTGGTATAAGTATAATCATATATTGCAACCAAGGTTTAATCATAAATTGATTGTAGTTTCTTTTGGTTATAATCCATTCACCTGAGTATGAGTGAATTTATATTTTTAACTTAGTATGAGTATGGCTTATTATGTTTTTTTCTTTTTGTGAAACCCACACTATGGTGAGAAGTAGATGCACATAATTGCATAGTGGTTTTGTTGATCTTGCTTTTGCAGAATACTTTGAGATTCTTGTTGTTTGTAATAACATATTTGAGTAATCTGCTTTTTATATTTTAGTTGTTTAATTTAAGGTAATAACAAACTTATTAGAGGATATCTCTCATTATTAGTCTAATTTCCCACTGATTCTTGCATTCAATATGATAAATCTATATCCATCCCATTACTAACTTATAACCATTGTTTATACATGGAGTATATTGTGTTAACGGATATTTTGTTCTCTATTGTAAGGGGCAAAATCCTATGTTTCCTCAAGATATTAGGTCATGAAACTTGAGGGTATGAAATAAATGTTTCAATTTATATAAAGAAAATTTCAGATATTCCCAATTTCAACACATATTAAAACACATATTCAAGATATTCTCAATTTCAACACATATTAAAACACATATTCAAGATATTAAACACATATTAACCCTAAAAATAATTTAACCTAAAAATTTCAAGAATCTCTATAAAACTCTTTTGCAACAATTTCAAAGATATTCCCAATTTCAATAAGAAGCTATAAATTTCAGTAATCCCAAATTCAATAATCCCAAATTCATTTTCATTCATTCAAATCTTAGCTCTAAAGTAACTCTTAAAACAAAAATTCCTAGAATAACAAACAACAAAAAACACACGAAGGAACATACTGATTTAGAGAAGAACGAACAAACATAACAAACAACAAGAAACAAACAACCAAAAAAAGAAGAAGAATTTCTTACCTCTAAAATTAGTCCGATTTGGAGAAGATTGAACACTGAATGAACTCACTTAAACCGGACTCCTCTTCTCTCCCCTTCTCCCCTCTCTCTCCTTTTTTTTTTTTCTGTGAATCGAGCTTAACCGAGTCCGAATATGTTTTAGAGAATCATGCGGATCATATTCGCGATCGCACGTCGCATGCCGATTTTAATGATGTGGACGCTAACTAATCGCACGTGGTCATTGATTGAGATTAGTCATGAAAAAAAAAACCGCGCTGTGGTTTCGCACCAAATTTTTGGGGGAAATTCATATCTGTGACCGACATCGATCGCATCGCGGTCATTTGAAATTAAATAATGACTAGAATTCATCACGGTCGCAGATAATGGTCATTATTACTAATATCAATGTTGGATAGTGGTCACGATATTATTGGTCGCAGATAGGCCTTTTTTGTAGTGGATGACCTGTTTGACCGCCATAAGGAGCCAAATTCTTTTCAAAGATTGATCTTCATTAGGATATCACCAATTCAAGATTAGAACCGATGACATTCCAAAGACGGCTTTCAAAACTCCTAAGACGAGCATTATGAATTTCTAGTCATGTCTTTTGGATTGACTAATGCTCCTGCTGCCTTCATGGATATGATGAACCGAGTATTCAAGGAATATTTGGATCACTTTGTGGTCGTCTTTATTGATGACATCCTTATTTATTCCAAAAGCCGTGAAGATCATGAGCAACACTTGAGGCTAATACTCCAAAAGCTTCGTGAAAATAAGATTTATGCCAAGTTGAAGAAATGCGAGTTCTAGCTTGAGGAAGTAGCATTCCTTGGGCACGTGGTATCAAGTCATGGAATATCTGTTGACCTGGCAAAGATTGAAACAATTCAAAAGTCTGGAGCAACCTAAATCAAATGATCGAAAGACGTAGCTTTCTCGGCTTAACTGGTTATTATCGGAGATTCGTAGAAGGGTTTTCTCGAATCGATACTCCATTAACTCAACTGACTCGAAAAGATACAAATTCGATTGGAGCGAGGAATGTGAGAAGAGTTTTCAAGAACTCAAGAGGAGACTCATTTCAAAGACTGCTCGACAATACCATCCGCTCGAAGGATTTGTCATCTACAAAGTGATGCTTCGGCAAAGGATTGGGATGTGTTCTCATGCAACATGGGAAAGTCATAAATTTCACGATAACTCAAAGAATATGAGAGGAATTATCCCACTCATGATCTAGAGTCAAGCAAAAATCGTTTTGACTAAAGATTTGGAGGAATTACTTGTATGGAGAGAAAGTGGAGATCTTTACGGATCATAAAAGCCTCAAATATTTCTTCACTCAAAAGGAACTCAACATGCGACAACGACGTTGGCTTGAACTATTGAAAGATTATGATCATACCATCCAATACCATCCTAGAAAAGCGAACGTGGTAGTTGACACATTGAGTAGAAGATCATATGCGGGTGCGAGTGCGATATTGTCAACGCAAAGGCCCATTTTGTGTGACTTGCAAAGGATAGAGATAGAGTTAAAGACTACAGGAACCCATGTGATGATGGCGAATATACGAGTAGAACCGACTTTAATTGATAAAGTTAAAGTTGCTCAAACTACGAGACACAGGAGTGACGTATTATGAGGAAGAAAGTGCAAGAAAGTCTGCTATGCCAAGCAAGAATCGATGAAGAAGGAATACTTGAGTCAACTCCGGACATTTTGTGTTCCTAACGACCCCGATTTAAAGTATAAAATCATGATGGAGGCGCACAACGACCGCTTGCAATCCATCTCGGAGTACCAAAATGTATCATGATCTTCGCCATACATTTTGGTGGAGCAATATAAAAGAGAGAGATAGAATCTGCTTATCTCAAGGTGTCTAACTTGTCAACGAAGTCGGCGCAGAGCATCAAGTACCAAAAGGTCCATTGCAACCACTTGAAATTCCAGAATGGAAGTGGGAGCACATTACCATGGATTTAAGCATCGGGTCTTCCCAAGGTTTCTCAAGGCATAGATGCAATTTGGGTCATTGTTGATAGATTGACCAAGTTTGCTCATTTCTTCAAAGCAATCTGAAAAAACTTATACACTTGAACGCTCTTGCGTCAGATGTACATAAACAAGATTGTAAGACTGCATGGTATGCCAATATCCATAGTTTCGATCGAGACCCAAGATTCACTTCACGATTTTGGGTTAGTTTGCAAAAAGCTACGGGCACGATTTACGATTTAGTTCGGCATATCATCCTCGAGACAGACGGAAAATCGAGAGACTATTCAAACTCGAAGATTGATTAAGACTTTGTGTCCTTGATTTCAAGGAAGTTGGGATAAGTTCTTACTATTGGTGGAGTTTTCCTACAACAACAGCTTATCAAGCAAGTATGGCATGGCTCCATTTTGAGGCGTTATATGTAAGAAAGTGTCGCTCTCCAAAGATAATCGGAATGAGGTGGGTGAAGCAAACGTTGTTGGGACCAAAGTTGGTACGTATGACTACTTAAAAAGATTCAAACGATTCTAAGAACGATAAAAACCTCACAAGATCGACAAAAAAGTTATATCGATCTTCATCGAAAGGACGTGGAATTCGATATCGAGATCATGTGTTGTTACGTGTTCTTTCCATGGAAAGGAGTTACGAGATTTAAAAAGAGAGGAAAGCTCAATCCTCGATTCATTGGCCCATTTCTAATCTTCGACCGAGTAGGAACTGTGGCCTATAAACTCGCTTTACCGCCAAGTATGTCTCGTGTTCATAACGTTTTTCACATATCCATGTTACGTAAATATGTGGAAGACCCGAACCATATTATTGAGTTAGAACCGGACGAAATAGCGGAAGATTTAACGTATGAATAGGTTCATGTTCAAATCTTGGATAAGAAGGAACATATTCTACGCTCCAAGGTTATACCTCAAGTCAAAGTTTTGTGGAGAAACCACGATGTTGAGGAAATGACCTGGGAGTTAGAATCTGAAATGAAATCAAGGTATCCTTACCTCTTCGACATACCAGGTTACGTACCCTAATTTTGAGGGCGAAATTTCTTAAGTAGGGGAGGTTGTAAGACCCCAACTTTTATGAATAAAGATGATTTTTCTATAAATATCATTTTTGAATATTATGGAATGAATTTGATATAATGTTATAGTTGGGGGTAATATTTATAAATTTTGCAAAGTACGCAAGTTGTTATATAATATTCGATTGATCGGGGAATATTCGTTTTAGCAGGGAATATTCGTACTACGACACAATCATTGGTGGATCCCGCAATGAAATTATTGTCGGATGAGAAATCTATAAAAAATATTTTATGAAAATAACTAATGAAAGTTTTACCGTTAATCGCTGAAACACCGGTGTTAAAAATATAAAGAATACATGTGGTTGCATAAGAATAATACGTGATTGATTATTGATGCTTACGTAAGAAGTAACTCTCAGGTTTTGTTCAATTATTACTACAAGAATTGTTGCATAAGATCTCACATTATTTGATTTAATTATTGTCGATATTTTATATATTATTAAATCAATAATTGAGATGATGAGTTATTAATATTATTATTTATAATATTAACGATGTCTAGAAATTTCGCCAGAGAGAGGTTTGGTCACCTAATTCGGCGCTAATAGGGAGAAATTTTATTGGAAAGCCTCTCTTTCCCGGGAACGAATTCGGTCGATTAATATTGTTAATTATAATAATGATGATAAATGTTGTTAAATATATCGAGGTGTCTTTTTATGAAGTCACGAAAGTTTATATATATATATTTATTATATATATAAATTTTGTTTTATTAGTATTATTAATGTAATAAAACATAAAAGCTTTTTATATAAAATGTAATGCTTTTATAAAGTTATTTGTTTTATTAGACAATAATTAGAATATATTATATTTTATTATGCATAGTATTTTGCATAGTAAATTTTTTTATATAAAAATGTAATAATTTTATAAAGTTATTTTTTTATTAGAAAATAATTGTAATATATTATATTTTATTACGCATAACATAGCGCAGATAGTATTTTGCATAAGTAAAATCTTTTTATATAAAAAGTAGTACTTTTTATAAAGTTATTCGTTTTATTAGATTATAAATGTAATATATTATATTTTATTTAAAAGATTTTGTTTTATTAGAATATTTTATTTATAATGCATAAGAAATCAATATGGACCGTCTGCTCAAAAAATAAATCAATATGGACTGCTCATGAATTTGTTTCTTTATAGGTCCATTCTCCTATAAATGAAGCTCATTCCTTCATTATTTCTTACTTAATTCTTTGAAACTCTGAGAGAGAAACTATAGAGAGAAAGAAGAAAAGTATTCGCTACTTCACTACTCCTATATCCGCTTTCTTCTAAGGTATGGGTTATTATTTCTTTCGTATTCATGAAGAGAACTTTCGTTATTCCATTCTTTATTATTCATTGGAATAACTCATATACACTGCTACCCTATACTTGGTGAAATTCTTACATTATTCCATTCTTTATCATTACGTTGAATAACTGCCTACGCAAGCATCGCATACACGGTGAAATTCTTCTCGTTATTCCATTCTTTATTATTTCATTGAACATCATGTCTCGTGCGCTTACGCATGACCGTTCCGTTATTTATTATTCTCATTGGAATATCCTATCGGTGCATATTACGCCCCGACCGGTTCCTTTAATTATTATTCTATTCGAATAACTCCGTCTGCTCGCTCTATCGCATTTATGGTGATTTCATTGTTATTCCATTATTTAGTATTCGTTGTAATATCCTATCGGGCGTAATTTCACCGACATTCGGTTCCGTTATTTATTATTTCATTGGAATAACTCGCTCATCGCATTTACGGTGATTTCTTTTGTTATTCCATTCTTTATTATACTCGGTTAAGTTAAAGTTTTGACTTCTATACTCCATGAAATTAGTGGAATATCTTTTATATTTCAAGGCTTCATCCAAAGATCTTTTCATGGAAATATTCTTTCCGAGCATTCTTGAATTTTACTCTACAAAGAAGTATCATGTTAACAATTTGGACGTTATTAGTTCCTGGATAAATTAATTCTTGAACTTGTTTTATTGAATTCTTATATCATTGTCATCATCCTCATGTTTATATTATGTTGAAAGTCATTTGTGGCTTCAGTAGTGCATAGATGGACTTGGTATGATTATGACTGTGGATTAATCAGATAATCACGATCGTAATGTTATAAATGATGTGGTAAAAGTCCTCATTGGCCAGTAGTGCATTGATGGACGATTGTTGGCATGATCATGACCATTGATGAATACACTAATATCCTCGCCCGTAGTGCATGAATAATTTGTGGTTGTGATACTAATAAATATCATCGGGTCGTAGCTTGAGGATAATGTGGATTATTTATTGTTCGAGTCCCAAATGATAAAAGTGATGAAAAAAACTTTTAAATCATAAAATATAGTAGATTTTATTCTCTACTTGACTTTTTTAATGGATCGCTTGTCTCATTGTAGTTAAACTTGATGTTTGTTATATTGTATCCTTTTAACACCGTTCAAGGTTAACAATAATTTATTCTGCATTATCTTAGTCATAATATTTCTTATCCAGGCTAGTTGAGCTTATTTTCTTTCAATCGCTCTCTTCGTGAAATGAGAACGTAGAAATTTAGACTAATCTGGGAACCAGAGTAACTGGCCCGGATGATAAGATTAAGAGTCCTCACTATTTCGTTAAATAGTGTGACAATAAATGTAATGAGGACTCCATTGAGTGTGAATATTGTCTAGATAAAAATATTCTTATTAAAACTCTTAGATTATGTTATGTCGTATTTTATACGACTGTTGTATAATTAAGTTGTATTTGTATTCTGTACCATGTATTTGGCGACTCAGAATAGGTGATGTATACCTATTTTGGGGGCGTCGCACTTTTGTTGTATAATGAAGAGAGTAATTTCATTATTATTTTTATTTAAATATATGTGTGCCCTTTGATAATATTCATGCGTCCCCTAATTAAAACTATTTTAACTTTTAAAACTATTTTAACTTTCAACCGTTCAAAAATATTAAATTTGAAAGTGATTCATATTACTTGAACACATAATAAAATAATTTGTGTTATTAGAAAGATCAAACAAAATAAAATAAAAATAAAAGTTAATTTGTAACATCCACTTGACCACTTCACATAAATAGTGACATTGAATTAGTTATTTGACATGCATACACTGTGTATGTGAATATATATATATATATATATATATATATATATATATATATAACTTAAGTAAAAAAGCCGCGGAAACAAAAAAAAAACACGCGGGTCAAAAACGTGAGTTGGAAATGGGTCAAATTAAGAAGAAAATAAAACCCATTATTTCTTCAGATGCAACCATCCGCTCTCTCTCTAACTCTTCCCCCTCTCTCTCTCTCAAAGCGAACATGTTCCGAATCAAAGCGAACCTGTTGCAAATTGGAAGGTAAAAAGTCCTATAAAGAGAACTTGTTGCAAATCGGAACGTAAAGATTAATACTTGTTACCATGGAGCATAACAATGGCCAGAGTAATATAGCTAGACCTGCAAATTGTACACATTATTTCCAAGGAAGGACCTTTTATTTTATATAGTCTTGAAATAAACAAGGTCCTTTATGTGACTAAGTGCTGAAATCTGTAGCTTCCATAAACGCACATAAACATGGAAACTAAAATTTTTTATTCCTTTGATTTAATCTTTTGTGCGGTACATTGTTCTTTTGATTTGCGAACAAGTGGGTAACACTTGGGGAGAGAAAATATCAACACTGATATTCACAATCTACAAAGAATCAACCTTTTTTATACTTGTAAATTGTAAATTTATACTTGTAAATTGCTCCATACTGCACACTACCATATAGTACTATTTTTTTGGCATGCTATGATACTTTCATGCCAATGACCATGGCCTAAGCCTAACCACTGGCATTCAAGTCTGACATTCATAAATTTTAAATGGATAGATTATGAACCAACCTTTCAAATGCACTGTACCAATAATAACCACTTTCTTTTCCAGAAATTTGAAAACCCAGGCAAAGTAGCAACAAAAAACTTACCTTCATTATCAGTTGGTAACAAAATTCTATTTATATAGGTGAGCAAATGATGCAAGAATTAGGGTAAGCCCCTGATCCGGACTCTCCAAATAGGATACATAAGCAGTGAAGATTCTACATTCACATAAATTTTGCTTTGTTAGAAACATGTATCTAAATCTTTTAATCCTATTTGAAGATGTTCCTCCCATGTCAGCTAGTGAAAAAACTAAGTATTTAGGTTGTGTAGATGCTGTGCCGCTCTCCATTCACTTTTTGGAGCCAGTGTTATTGGTTCAAGCAAAGCAGAGTGTCCAATGCATATATACGCATACCATTTATGAGTTGAGCCAGGACTGACAATAAGAAAAAAATTGAAAATTTAGCATCAACCGAACAATGAATTCTTATAATCAAGTAAAAATATCAAGGGATTCACATTATCAGTAAAAAAAATTGAAGAATTGAAAATTTCTAAAACTATCACCAACATGATCAGGCAGCAAATGAAGAATTTAAGAACAGTCGGTTATTCCTCAAACTACTTGAAGCAGTTCTGAGGACAGGAAACCGCATGAACGTTGGCACTAATCGTGGCGATACAAGAGCTTTCAAACTTGATACACTGTTGAAATTAATAGATATAAAGGGAACGAATGGGAAGACCACCTTGCTCCACTTTGTGATTCAAGAGATCATCAGGTCAGAAGGCATATATAGTAATAACTAACTAATAACTTGTGCCAATTGCCTTTGTTTTAAAGGACTCTAGTACGTCTTGTATGATACCATATCTAGTGTGCAACGGTTGATGTTTTGCTGCTATTGCTGTTTATTTTTTAAAAATGGTTGTTAATTTGTTATTCATGTCTGGTTGGATATTTGTAATGACTGGCTAGCACTACTTGTGATGATTGTTAATTTGTAATTGTTGGCTTCTATTATGGTTGGATATTTGTAATGCCTAACTCTACTGTTTACTTGTTTTATTAGAGAAGAACTGGTATTTCCTCCCAAAAACATACTCATATAAGTTAACACAGATTATAACTTATGGCTCCATGTTCAGTTTCCAAGAACAGCAGATTATCATCACGGTTCAACACATAATAAGAAGTGTGAACCCAACTTCAGAATGCAAATAAGATCAATTTTCATTTACCCAAAAACTCAAGTAAATCAAACCTTCATAACTTGGAAAGGAAAAAATCACATTTACTTAATTGTTGAGACAAATTTTCAAATGGGTTTTTAACCCAAAACGTTTTAAACCGCGTGTTTTTTTCCTCTCAGTATTCGCGTTGGTTTTTTTGCTTTTGTACGTTGCTGGTCCGTTCCTATAGTCCGTTTCTGAAAGGGATTCATATATAATAATAATAATAATAATAATAATAATAATTGAAAGAGAGAGAATAAAAAATGGAAAAAAAATAGTTACCCAAACACAACCTTAAGAGAGCATTTATTTTTACAGTTTTACTGGTATCCTTTTCTTAACTACGCCGCTACATAGACAGGGTGGGAGCGAGGGAAGGAGGGGAAGATTCATATTCTTCATCTTCGTCTTCATCCTGAGAAGTTATGGGAGCAGAATTGGACACCCACACCCACACGAAGAATGAAGAAGAAAGGGTTGCTCCTCCTCCTCCTCTGATACTAGGCCTCCAACCTGCTGCTCTGGTGGACCACGTGGCCAGAGTCGATTCCACTCTCCTCTCCCTAATTCCCGGTGATCCCGGTGGCTCCTTCCCGGTACTCTCCCTCTCCCCCCCCCCGGCTATTATACCCAGACGTTAATTGTTTAGTTATTTCTGGGATTTTAATGAATTGGTTAATCTGCTACGAATTATTAGCTTCTCCATACTAATGTTCATTCTGCGTTCTCTGAGGTTAATACCGCCACCTTAATCTTTCAGGGAAATAAATGCAGGATCACAGTTTCTGTGTTTTCAGTTCTTTACTGTTTCTGGGGTTTTCCCCCACTGAGATATTTGGTGGTGGTTGTTGTTTCGCTCTTTACTTAAGACTATATTCAACCATTACCAGATTTTATTATGTTCTAGAATTTGTTATGTAGGAATAAATCTAGTGCTAAACTATAAATGAATGAAAGAAAATTATAACAAGAAAAATATATAAAAACTTGGAAAGGATTGAATAATTTTCAGTTAAGTTATTTGGGTAGATTTCTGACCTATTTATAGGTTTCCCACCGTATCCCAATAATTTGGTCGTATTCCAATTATAGGATATGATGTTGGGTCGTATCCCAATAATTTGGCACGTATTTCCATTCCAATGTTGGGATGTCCCCAATTCCATTGTCGGCATATTACCCGCCAATTGAACAGTTGGAATATTACTGTTGGAAATTGACCGTTGGCCCGTCCGTTGGAAACTGATATTACTGTTGGCCTTTTATAATTGTATTAAAAATATATATATATATATATATATATATATATAAATAAATATATATATATATATATATTGTATATATATATAAAAGAATGTTGTTGCCATGACTTGAACTCAAGTCTTTAATATCAACACCTCTCTCTTATCCAACTAAACCAATATTAATTGTTGGTTACATGGATAACATATAATATATTTATTATATATTTTTAGATAATGAAAATATCCAACAATCCTCCCCTATTTTCATAATCCTCCAATCCTTTTCCTTTGACATTCTTCTTTCTCTTATTAAATATTGTATACATAAGTAATAGGTGTTGACTTGAACCTTTACAGTCTATTTCACAAAATATCTGAATTTTTAGTAGCGTGAGCTTTGAACTAAAAAATCTTAAAGTGATATCTTGCTCTATAGACATATACTATATCTCGTATAGTTTAAGGAAACCCAACACATTTATGGCCTTGTGTTTACCTCTTGGGTTTCGTAAGTGACTTAGAGATAAGCCTTATGTCTTGCAGAAGCGGCCCACTTTCTTCACTTACATAGGTGAATCTAATTAGATGCACTTGTATGATCTACATTCTCCAAACCGGACATAGATTCATTAAAGGTTTACCCTACCCTCTTTGTTCTCCATACAAGCATACACAATCTTTGAGATGGTTTTGAAGAATCTTTTTTCTTCGTACTTGTCTAGTGTATAACTGGTTATTACTATAAGTATTTTTCCATTGAACTAATATACTAGATGTTACTCTAGTATTTAGTTGGGTTCCACTTATAGATTACCTCTCATTTAAAGGCTTTAAACCCATCTCCCTGGAAGTCTTACATATTACATCCTTGCCTAGGCCTTTTGTGAAAGGATCTGCCAAATTTCCCTTTAAACTTAACATAGTTAAAGGTAACAACCCCTTTATTGATTTGCTCCCTTACATAACTATGTTTTAAACTTATATGTCTAGACTTCCCGTTATAAACCTTGTTATAAGACCGTGATAATGCTACCTCATTATCACAATATATTGATATAGTTGCCATTAGTTTGGGCCAAAGTGGTATATCTCAAATAATAAATCCTTAAGCCATTCGGCTTCTTTTACAACAGTTGATATTGCAATAAATTCAGATTCCATAGTTGAATGTGTTATCAAGGTTTGTTTTTTAAAACCCCAAGAAATTGCCCCTCCTCCTAAAGTGAATATCCATTCACTTTTAGATTTTATTTCATCCGAATTTGTTATTCGGGTTTGCATCGATTGTAATTTTCTACCACAAATTGGGTATCTCAGATAGCATAATGCATAGTTCTATCAGCCTTTAAGATATTTAAGTATCCTTGATACTGCATCCCAATGAACCTGACCTAGATTATGAGTAAACCTACTCAATACTCTTACTACAAATGCTATATCAGGTCTAGTACACTGCATTGCATACATTAGACTACCAATTACACTTGCATACTCTAACTGAGATATGTTATTTCCTTTATTTGGAAATAACTTAACAGAATGATCATATGGGGTAGAGGTTATCTTGCAATTCTCGTGATTAAACTTCTTTAACAATTTCTCAATATAATGAGACTGAGTTAAAGAAATGGCATCTTGAAACCGCACAATTTTAATACCTAAAATTACATCAGCCTCCTCCATATCTTTCATATCAAAAGTAGCAGACAAAAATGTTTTAGTTTCTAATACTACCTTTTCACTAGTACCAAAAATAAGCATATCATCAACATATAAACAAATTATAACACCAAAACTTTTACTAAACTTAAAATAAACACATTTATCTGATTCATTTATTTTAAATCCATTTGAAACAATCATTTGGTCAAATTTTTCATGTCACTGCATAGGTGCTTGTTTTAGGCCATATAAAGATTTAATAAGTTTATAGACTTTTCTTTCTTGACCTTTCAAAACAAACCCTTATGGTTGTTCCATATAGACTTCCTCTTCTAAGTCACCATTTAGAAAAGCAGTTTTAACATCCATTTGGTGTATAACAAGTTTATGAATTGATGCTAATGCAATTAATAACCTAATGGTACTAATTCTTGCTACTGGAGCATATGTATCAAACTAATCAATTCCTTCTTTTTGCTTAAAACCTTTGGCTACCAATCTAGCTTTATACTTATCAATGGATTCATCTGATTTTCTTTTCCTTTTAACGATTCATTTACAGCCAATGGGTTTACAACCAGGAGATAAATTCACCAAGACCCAAGTCTTGTTACCCATGATAGAATTTATTTCATCATTAATGGCTTCTTGCCAAAAACCTGAATCTTGAGAGGACATAGCTTCTCTAAAAATCGATGGATCTTTATCTCTAGAATCATGCTCAGTCACAAAAACACTAGAAGAAACAATAACATCCCTATTTCCTTCTACTAGGTACATGTATAAATCAGGGCCATAAGATTTTTCTATCCTTGTTCTTTTTTACTTCTTCGTTCTATTTCTTCAAGAGATGTAAGAAGTTCCATTTCATCATTTGTTCCATGATGAACTATTTCTTCGATCCTCTTTATCAATCTTCTCTCGACCTTTTCCTAAATAAAGAATTCTCAATGAACTCAACATCTCTAGACTCCAAAATTATATTTCGCTAATGTAATCTGTGGATTCCATGGTCATAAATTTATAGGCTTTGCTATTTTGTGCATAGCCTATAAAAGCACACTCGATTGCTTTAGCACCAAGTTTAGGCCTTTTAGGATCGCTTAACCTTACTAATGTTCTACATCCCCACACCCTTAAATGGTCAAGAGAGGGTTTTCTTTTTCCACAATTCATAAGGTGTAATATTAGTTTTCTTATGGGTATACGATTAAGTATATAACAAAGTTATCATTAATGCTTCCCCCATAAATTTTAGGCATACCGTAAGTAAGTAAGTAATGTATTAATCATTTTTCCAAGTGTCCTATTTTTTCTTTCTGCCACTCTATTTTGTTGAGGACTATAAGGGGATGTAGTTTGATGAATTATACCATAATTCTCACAAAAATAATTATAAGAGAAGTATTCCCCTCCTCTATCTGATCTTAAGAGTTTTAATTCTTCGATCTAATTGATTTTCAACTTCAGCCTTGTAGATTTTAAATTTTTCTAAAGCCTTATCTTTAATCCTTAACAAATAAACTTGAGTGTATCTACAACAATCATCTATAAATGTTATAAAATATCTTTTACCTCCCATAGTTAATATGCTCTCAAATTCACAAATATCGGAATGAATTAATTTTAATAATTGTGAATTTCTTTCTACTTTTTTAAAAGGCTTCTTGGCAATTTTAGATTTAATACATATAAAGACATTTTCTAAATCGTAAAAATTAATCTTAGAAATTAAACTAAGATTACTCATGTTACGATACTTTTATAATTTATACGTCCTAATCTAGCATGCCAAACATTAAAAGTAGAAATCATATAAGCAAAAGATGAATTTTCATTAATAACATTTAGTTTGTACATGCCATTAGATTCATAAGATAGTTGTTACTATTGTCATTCAGCCTAGCGACGTCAAGGCCCAATCGATCGATGCAAAGCAAAGGCGATGGGGATTTACTTAAGAGATGATCGAAAGGCAGCGCTTAGAAAACATAGTTTGTCGCCACGGATCTACATTTATCGCAGACGAGCTGTCGTCGGCGCCTTCCTTCGTTGGGTCTCATTGAGTTAAAAAAATAATAAAACGACGCCGCTTTGTCATGCCCTAAATCTAATCACGATAGAGGAGACAGCAGAAGTAGAAGTAGAAGATTAGAAGGGGCAAAGGGGGAGAGAACGATCGATCGATCGAGAGATTACCATGGCCAAGATCACCAAACCATGACTTCGGCGAGGCTTACACTCTCCTGCGACATGAGATTACTCAGGTTTATCTTCTTTCTTATCTTTTTTCTCTTTCTTCTTCTCTGCGTCTGCGACAGTGAACTGAGGATGAGCTTCTTTTGGGGGGGTTCTCTTTCTGCTTCTCTTTTTTCGTTTCATATATGTTTATCTTATCTTGCTTCTTTTACACTATAGTCTCCACAGTCCACTCTCCACAATTTGTCACATAGACAGACACCTACACAATTATAAATATATATATATATATATTTATATATATATATATATTTATGTTTTATATATTTACAGTGCAATGTTTTTTTTTTCAATGTATAGATGAAATGCTGGATGTTTTTTTTCAATATACAGATAAAATGCATTGGATATTATTTAAGTTTCATAATTGTGCAGTGCACTGGTGGTTGTTTTTTTTTCAATGTATAGAAGGATTGCAGTGGTTGTTCTGGTTCAGTATATATATTGTATATATGTATAAGTAATGTAACTTCATCTAATTTTGTGTACATCCAATGCATTATTACTGCAAAAATTGTGTTATTAAAAATGTTGTTTACTTTATTTTCAAAAGGAGATGAAATTTGTCTTATATATATTGAATCATTAATACAATTTGTCTTATATTTTTTTATTGTATTTACATAATTATGCCTTTAATGTTATTCTATAGTGTTATGTTTTGAGTTTTAATGTATATGAAATTTTATTGTTAATATACTTGTTAAGTAAAATAAATAATATATAAATTGCACATTATCAGAAACGATTGTCATTTTTACAGACGCTTACGGCGGTCACAATTGTCGCCTAAAGCGTCCAGTAATCGGCCATCGCCAGACTTCGCCGTCAGTGGATCGTGAATAATTATGGATTCTTAGACAATACAATTAGCGTCAAACAAGACATTTATGCCATGTTTGTTTAAAAGACTAAACATGATACAAGGTTTTTCCTAATTTCGGAACATGAAGAACATCATTAAGAGTAATTTTCTTCTCGGATGACAACTCGATAACCACTCGCTTTTGCCCATCACTTTTGCGCAAATGATGAATTTCCATGAATAGTTCTTGACTATCCTTCATAGGTTCATAGCTTTAAATATTGCTTTATTCTTGGAAATATGCTTCGTTGCTCCGTAATCGATCCACCATTCCATGTCATTTCCAACCATGTTAGTCTCCATGATCATAGCAACAATATCCTCATTGACTATCATATTTGCTTGGTTATTCTTTTGTTGCCTTTGTTTCAAGTACAAAGTACATTGTTTCTTGAAATGTCCTGGCTTACCACACTTCCAACAAGTACCTTTCGGTTTTTATTTTCGTAAGTGCTTATGTTGACCACCACGCCTTTTATTGTTGCTTCTGGTTTAAATGCATTTTTACGACAAGAGCTTTAACACTTTTATTTTTTATTTCTAATTTATCCAAGTTTCGAGAATTTTCTTCAACTTGGAGAAATTTAATAAGTTCTTGCATAGTCATTACATCTTTCTTTAGTTTCAATTCTTTTCGACAATCTTTCCATGAAAATGGTAACTTTGAAATGATTGTCGATACTTGAAATCCTTCGTTAAGGGCTATGGCCTTCCGACACAATTTGATTCATAATAATTTGAAGTTCATGTACTTGCAGCATAACAGATTTGTTATCTATCATTTGATAATCAAATAATGAACTTACTAGAAATTTTTTATTTCCGGCGTCCTCAATTTTGTATTTGTTGTCGAGATCCTCCCATAATTTCCTTGTCGTCTTTTCCATGAATTTGGCTTCATACACATCGTACAACGAATTGGATAGTGCATTTAAAATGTACCCTTTACACATAAAGTCATCTTGTTCCCATTTTATTCTATTCTTCATTTCTGTGGTGTCTTAATTTCCGTTTTTTCAATTTTCTCATTTAGCACAAGAGATTTTTAATGCCGTTAAGCAAAAATACATTTTGTTTTTCCAACGTCTGAAGAATAATCCATCAAACTTCTCGAGTTTGTTAATTTGATTCAAGCTATTTTTTGAATTGTTGTCCTCCATGGTAATATAGTCTTAAGATTGTTGATAAATTTGTTATATAGTAAGATATAGAATAACAATATTTCTGCCTGAATCGAATGGTTGACCACTCTTTCTTTAAGACTATATTCGCCCCTTACTTTTGCTACATAGGGTTACTGCGAATTAGTCTCCCAAGATAAGACATGCCTAGATTTTATTTTGTACTAGAATTTGTTGTATAGGAACAAATCTAGTGCTAAACTAGTAATGAAAGAAGAAAATTATAACAAGAAAAATGTATAGAATAATAATTTTTCTTAAGAACTTGGAAAGGATTGAATAATTTTCAGTTAAGTTATTTGGGTGAATTTCTGACCTATTTATAGGTTTCCCACCGTATCCCAGGTCGTATCCCAATTATGGAATATGCCGTTCCAATTCTGATGTTAGGTCGTATCCTAATAATTTGGTCGTATCCCAATTATGGATACGTCATTATGTATTTTTGGCACGTATTCCAATTCCAATGTTGGGATGTCCCGCCAATTGAACAGTTGGAATATTACCGTTGGAAACTGACCGTTGGCCCGTCCGTTGGAAACTGATATTACCGTTGCTTTTATTATTGTTGGCCTTTTATAATTTTATTAAAAATATATATATATATATATATATATATATATATAAAGAATGTTGTTGCCATGACTTGAACTCAAGTCCTTAATATCAACACCTCTCTCTTATCCAACTAAACCAATATTAATTGTTGGTTACATGAATAACATATAATATATTTATTATATATTTTTAGATAATGAAAATATCCAACAGTTGTGACAAAATTGATCTAGATAATGTCAGCATATAATTGGAATTGTTTACACAAATTGCTTCATATACTTATTGGAAATTTGTTTTCAACAACCTTTAGATTTCTTGTTTGTTTTACTTTGTTATTGTATTTTGTCGAATTTGAAGTCTCATGTTAGTATAAACCAATTGCTCACCATGTTCTAATCAGTAATTCTTTGTGCCTATCGTTGTCAATTCTGAAACATAATTCTCCAGATTTATTACAAGTAATTGTTGCAGTGTACAGCAATGGCCAATCATTTTTTCAACCAGTACTTTCTTTAGCCACACAGCTAATGAATTTTTGGCTGCTTTGATGTCATTATTGATATAGTGATATTACAATAGTTATTTGGGTCCAAGTGCCTTCTATCCCTCTACAACAGTCAACAAGTGGCAATACAGAGTTAAGTTCTCTTGTATTGAGATTTGGATGTTACTTCTTCAATCTGCCTTTTTCTTTGGTTTTTGGAACCCATCTTTGTATTTGTTTATATTTTTTCTCAATCTTCTAAGTCTAATTAATAGCGGTAAATGATTGATTCACTTTTCACTATTCCTTCTGCTTCTTTTTAGGCTCCTTGTCTTCCTATTCTTTTTGTGGGCGTCTCCATTTTGAGATTCTGTTGCAAACTAAATATATTTTTGTTGAATCATCAACCCCCCTTCCTATTCATTCCTTTTGATGAAAGGAAAAATAGTAGGTTGTTGGGCCATCTAAGAACATAATTTTCTATTCTTAGGTTGCCGTGGAAGAGCTTAAGCATATTCTCAGTGAGGTTAATACCCATATCCTCTCTTCTCCAAGTGATCTGTCTCCTACAAAGACTATAGCCGGAGGGAGTGTAGCTAATACTATTAGAGGCCTAGCTGCTGGCTTTGGAGTCTCTTGTGGAATAATTGGGGCCTTTGCAAATGATGAGCAAGGCAACTTGTTCATAAATAACATGAGCTCTTATGGAGTGAACCTCTCAAGACTGCGGATGAAGAGCGGACACACTGCCCAGGTCAGTGTCATGCTACTGCCTCTACCAATGTATCTTATTTCTTTCATTTACTTCATTAATTTATTGGATGCGAAGTGCTGAAAACTTATTGCAATTGGCACAGTGTGTTTGCCTGGTTGATGCATTGGGGAATCGCACAATGAGACCCTGTCTCTCTAGTGCTGTTAAAGTCCAGGTGCATACTATTTATGTAGTCTAAGCTAAGTCATTGTAATTTTTAAGGTTTTTGCAGATTGCAGATCAAGTTGAGCTTAAATGTGTTATATCATGTTGTCCTTTGTCAGGCAGATGAATTAACAAGAGAGGATTTTAAAGGTTCCAAGGTTAGACATATCCTACATAGATTTTTTTTGTTAACTGCCTATGGTGTATACTTTTCCTTCCCTTTGTTTTACTTTTTTTGTATCTACTGTTGTTCTTCTTCATCTGAATGTTTGATGTTAATCTGTTCTTTGATAATTAGATTATTACATTTGTCCTATATACTGATGTCTGTTTCTTTGTAAATAAAACTATGAACTTTAATTTTTTTTCCTTACATTTTGTACTGGTGGCTACAAATTCAAAAAGCTTGTAGCCTCCAGAGAGAATGCCACCTGTGTTCTTATATAAATGTCCTAATGTTACAGTGGTTGCTACTGAGGTATAGCGTATACAATTTAGAAGTTATTCATGCAGCTATTCGAATTGCCAAACAAGAGGGCCTTTCTATCTCCCTAGATTTGGCTAGTTTTGAGGTAATAATTTGCACATGCTTTATCATATATGAAAAGTGTTCCATTTGATTTCTTCTATATTTGGATGACTTATAAAAAGTAACTGATATATTTCAATTCATTTGGTAATGCTACTTTATTTTTTCGTGGGGCAATGTGTATAAACAGAATAAAGTTAAATGATTCCATTGCATCAAACTTTGTCTTTGTTGTATTGGTTGCTTATAAATACAATCTCTGGATCTATTATCTGATACTTCTATCCTTGGCCAGATGGTTAGGAAGTTTAGACTACCACTTCTACAGTTACTGGAGTCGGGAAATATAGATCTTTGTTTTGCCAACGAGGATGAAGCGACTGAACTGCTGAGGTGACTGTCAGTTGCTGGCCTAACATATCATGCTAACACAGTTTGTAATGAAAAAAGAAAAAGGAGCTTTAAGTTGTATTTATCATTGTTTTGGTGAATGTCATGTTTGATGCAGTCTGTAGTAAATGCGTTTGATGTCCCTTATTACTATTTAGGGGGGAAGAAGCTGCTGATCCTGAGGCTGCACTTGAGTTCTTAGCCAAATACTGCCAATGGGCTGTGGTGACATTAGGGCCTAATGGGTGTATTGTGAAGCATAAAGAAGAGGTTAGTGAGTCTAAGATATAATTGCAATCCCCCCCCACAAAAAAAAAAAAAAAAAAAAAAAAAAAGAACTGAAAAAATTTGGAATTCAAAGTCAGCTGGTGGCAACTTATGCTAAAAAACATGCAAGTCTGTAATCACCTACTCCATCTTTGTCTGGGGATCCTTTTGAATACTGAGGAGTCATTTTGAAACTTATGAAATCACTGTCTCAGGTTGTTCGAGTTCCAGCTATTGGGGAGACTAAGGCCGTTGATGCCACGGGAGCTGGAGACCTGTTTGCGGGTGGGTTTTTATATGGATTGGTAAAGGGGCTTTCACTTGAGGAATGCTGCAGAGTGGGTTCATGCAGTGGTGGGTCCGTCATTCGTTCTCTTGGGGGTGAGGTGTCACCGGAGAACTGGCAGTGGATGTATAAACAAATGAATTCCAAAGGACTTTCTGTCCCTGTCTTGGTAAATAATGCCATCTGAAATAGAAGAATAATGGGTTCGCAGATGTGCTGAAGACATGTATTTTTCATTATGCAAATGATTGTTTAGTGGCCAATTGTCACTCTTACTAAGGCAAAGAGCGGCTACTTCTAAGTTGCCCTTTGAGCATATGGCTATCTTGATGTTTATGAGAATTTTTGTTTACAAATTTATTTAAAATGATATTAACCATAAGGGCATTCCTGATGAAGGGAATATAGCTTTAATAAATGGTTACTTGGATGGAAGGTAATAAATGGTTACTTGTATACCAACTCTTTTAACTACTGCTATTAGATTTTTAAAGAAGCTCATCTCCTGAAATTTCTTTTTGGAAATACATTAAAGTTTTCTACTACTACCGACTATCATTCTTTGTCACTTCAAAATTTTGGCCAAATCAGTAAAATTTTGTTTTGTTCATTCCCGATGCTAAGTTTTAAAAAACCGTATGAGAGCGCAATTATGCGGCGCTGCTTTGATAAGAACGGTGGTTACGCTGAATGTGTCAAACCGCTTCGCTGCCATATGAAATTGATCAGCCCGAATCCTGAATATAGGACATTAGGACCATAGAAGACTATCCAAGAGACGTCATGAACTGTGAAAACCAAAGGATGCCAATGTAACCAATTAACCATCAGGCATCATCTCCCTGGTCTGTCCAAGTATAGATTTTACTCTTTTTATATTTCCTGTTTTCCATTTTATTTATCAAATGGACCACCAAAATCAGTTGCAAATACCTTCACAATATGGTGAACTAAATGCACAACTCTTCAAGTATAAATTAAAACAGGAGTTCTAGAGAGGCAGTTTTGCACCTATGAAACTACAAAAAAAAAACATCCAACTAGAAAGTGTTGTCGTCCATGGTGCCAAACATAATCGTAACCTCATTTCTGCTAACATGTCTTGCCAATCTCATTCTAGGACAAGGATTAACAGATGGCTGCCAGCTCTCACATCCTCAAATATCCATAGGAGCCACACCTGGCTCGGCTGGGGCTCCTTGGTCAGCAGCAGGACCTGAATCGGGTGGAACTTGGTCCGGAGCAGCAGCCTCAGTAGTTGGAACTTCTTCCCCCGCTATATCAAATGCATCTATTAGTGCTTGTACAGTTTTTTGATCCAATATCTGGAATGCTTCTCCTACTCCTAGCACGGCAACTGTGCATATGGAACTCGTGAGCCTTTCTCCTTGTAAAGTTTCCCTTATTGCAAATAGAGCGTCCTTCAATAGATCATCTCGTGAAGAGCCACTGAAATTTTCAAATTTGCGCTCTAAGTATGTCTTTGCAGCTTGTGAGCGAGACCCAATTGCAAAAGCTTGATACTCAAAGTAGTTGCCACTTGGACAGTTGTAATAGAGGTGGGCTCCAGATTCATCCAAACCACCTACCAGCAGACCAACACCATAAGGCCTTTTCCATGAGCGCTGAGTACAAATCTGCCAATGTTTTAAATGAAAAGAGGATGAGTGGCTCAAGGAGTAAAAGCGAAAAACCAGCAGCCCCTTCTCCATGTATTAATGCACGAAAATGTTACCCACTAGAGACTAAATAAAATAAAGAAAACGTATGCCGAGTTGAGAAACACAAAATTGATCTCTAGGTAGACCCCATATATCATGGGTTCCCATAGAGAAACAATATAAGCTATAGTGGTTCTGCTGAAACAATGACAAAGATCCCATTGAAGTCAGGTAGAAATTTAACAGTCAGAAGTCTAAAGCTCTTAGACATACCAAGTACAAGTCGAGTAACAGACAGTTAATTTAAGAGGCTGAATTTTCCATGATAAATGACTATCACGCCCATGAGATAGGATTTCCCACTATTAGCATTTGGTTTCAAGAAGAGTTCAAACACATGCAGCACTCATCATATAATACAAACTGATTTCATTTCCTTGGTCGAACTTTTACCAACTCCCAGGAGAAGGGGCGCGATATTCTTGGAGTAAGTAGATTATGGAAACACAGAGTCCATTAGAATTCAGGTCCAAATATAGATCAACAGGCAATATGCAGTTCTGTTTACATCTTAAATTAAGATTCTAGTCCAAACAATGGGAAAAGTCAGAAGGCTAATTTTTAGTTTATTTTGTATAGTAAATCTAAAATTGCTTAAAACGCCAATAACAAATTATTAATTATATAATTGCTGTAATTATACTTCCTTATGTAGATGATCTCAGAAGTTACAAATTGGGAGTAAAGTTATGAAAACAAATAAAATGCTTCAATTAGGTTAAACATAAAGAAATCATATTTTATTGGTGGATTAAATTCTTGAGCACATCCTCCAAAAAGGACAGTTTTAGAACTCTACGATTTAGAAATTTAAAAATATCTAAACCTTGAGGTAATGCATCCTAGATTCACATAGCAAGCTGGTTTCACGCTAGAGAAGGTAAAATAACAACAATGAACTAAAGCTAAAATGTCAGCCGTCTGAGCATTAATGCATTAAGAAAATAAGTGTTCTAAAAATCCCTACCTAGGCGCTAGGTGGTTCTCTACCGCTTCGATATGGCTGGATGCCTAGGCCCCCTAGGCAAAATCGAGGTTCCACTATAACTTAAATGAATTTGTTAAGCCTTAAAATAAATTTAATAATTTTTTTTGACAATGTTTCATGTAAAATTTAAAAATTAAATCTACTATATGTTTTTTTATAGTATAATAAGTATGTACAATAGAAAAATAAATAAATGAGAGCGCCTAAGAAAACGCTTAGTCCACTTAGGAAAACACTAGGCGCTAGGCACCACCTCCGCTGTCTTTAGGTTCGCCTAACGATTTTTAGAACACTGAAGAAATTAACTCCACCGAGAAAATGTTCATCTTAAAAACAATCTCTTTTCTTTAGAAGTTGTATCAAAAACATTCTTATTTAGGTGACCCTCCTGCTTGCGCTAAATTATTGCTTATGCACTTAAGTCATCATTCTGTGCTTCCAGAATACTAATATGGCTATGAATTACATGTGGTCGTAAATCTAATAAACTAACCAAAACTTAAATGCCATGTATATGTAATTCAAAGCACAAATGTCTCAATTTAATCTATTTGACAATCTTTATAATCCCTTTTTTCTGTGAGAACTCACCTTACAGAGACTTGCACTATCTTGACATACCCTCAACTTACGTGTGTCCACAACACTACCAAAGAAAAGTTGCATGTTGGATAAAAGGCAAGCCAAACACAATATATATCAAAAGAACAGCTTTTAGTAGCACCTAGTTGAGTGCCATGGTTCCAAATATCAAGAAGAGTCCATCTTATACTTTGACTTGTGAAATAAAGGTAAATGCCTTGCTGCATCAGTCCCAAACTATAAGCAGACAGTAATAAAATCCTTTCTTTTTCTTTTATTTTTTAAGTAACTTGAGGAAGGGCACCCATAAAGCCATAACTACAGAATTTTTTTATTCTCTAACCCTTAGAGAGGAGAACATATCCTATGCTTTCACTACTGAAGGACTTAGGGTTATATTAGCTATAATCCAGCTTTCGTAGACATATAATCTCACCATGGAATGGATTGAAATAGTAAGCAAAAATGGAGAGATAAATTGTAAGCCTTTTCCTACATATAAATATGTTCCAGTTGGATACATCAGTCGATGGCAGAGGAGGAAAAGCATAGTTTGGTTAGATGGGATGGAGTGTGCTCACTGTAAATACTGGAGAAGTTGAAGCATAACGGAGCTCAGATATAACCAACTTGTTTAGGACAATGATTTTGGTATGGGAAGTATGTTAACATTTCTACAATAATTGTGTCTGGAAGAAGCACAACAATCAGCCTAACATGGCAGGAGAAAAACAGCATTTTAAAATTTGTAACTGCAGATGCAAATTCACTGCTATGCTCACACTTAACAAAAGCATCAGTATAATAAGAAAACTAGAACCCACAACAGATTTCATAAGATAGTATAACTAATTTCAGAGATATATACAGCTCAGAACTATTCATATAATATGCACTTGTAGGAGTGGGAATTTTGGACTACACACACATGTTTAATCAAAACCACCTGACTGATGAAATTTACGCTTCTCACTACATACAAAATATTAACAAGAGGTGAAGGATGACGTTTCGCTGGGTTTCAGATTGAAATTTTGTAACTTTATAAAGCAAAACATTTGAATTTAGTGGACATGCCATTATAAAAGCAAATATATATTAAAGCCTCACAAATCATTTTAGTCATTTGACAAAAGAATTATTACAAAACCAGAAGTGCATCTGCGGCTATAAATTTAACCACGTGGAGAATTGTGATAACTATGAATGTACTACAGTAGGCCTAAATTTTTTTGCAACTTCTTAAACCGAAGAAAGAAATTAATTTTTTTGGTATAAAAAAGAAATTAATTCCAGCTGTCCACGCAAATGATCGAACAGAGGCAAAGAAGTTTACTCTAAAACCTTGATTTCACGATCTAACAACAATATTGCCCCCAATCCAATTTTAAATAAGAATAGAACATACAAGTGAATCGGTCTCCTTAAAGAGGGAATTTCCTAAAACTAACCATAACCCCTCAACTTGTATGACCGAAGGACACAAATTCCACAAGACCACATTCACATCACACAATAAACACTTGAATTTCCACACGTATATATAAACAAGGGTTTATTAAAAGAGTGAACCTGGGCCTTGTCGGCGAGCTGAACAACGAGGCGACCAACGGGGAGAGGAGACTCGTAGGAGTAGCTGTAATTAATACACTCGGATCTCATGTAACGAGAGAGGACTCGGCCGTCGGCGGTGAGTCCGGCAATGGCGACTCCGATGTGGTCATCGGCCTTGAAGATCTTCTTCTGGTGAGAAGAGAGCTCGGAATTAGACTTGTTGACGCAGGCGAGGACGACGTGAGTCTTGGATCGGAGACCAATCGCCGCCGAGCCTTGCTTGACGGCCTCCATCGCGTATTCTACCTGGAATAATCTCCCCGCCGGACTCCACGTCGTCACGTCCGTATCGTACTGGTTCCTGAACATCTTCTCTCTTTACGAGGTCGTTTTACGATATTCAATTGACTCCAAATAACTTGTTGGTAATGTATCTATCTATATATACTCTCTTCTATTGTGTTTAAAGAGTGAGAGAGAGGGCGGGGGGGAGGAGGGCTTTTCTTTTTCTTCAAGCCAAGAGAATTAAAAATGAAAAGAAAACGATGGTAACACCGCAACAGTTTACCAACAATACGTACTGTTCAACAGAGGTTTTGGGCTCTGCCGAATTATTTTTCTTTTTCTTTTTTATAACAACTTTTAATATGGGGGGGGGGACTGTGATGTGATGTGATGATTTATAACCGTTGGATGAGATTACACAATTTTTCTGGACATGGGTCACCTTTGGGTTTGTAATTGGGCCAGGCCCGTACCTGCTTTGATGGTTGGTCGAGTACTACATAGTAATTATTCCCCTCCCCCTACACCCCCAAAACAATATATATATATATATACATATATATGAACCATATTAATAATGAAAAGAAAAGGAACAATGTGAGTTGGAAGCCTTTAGGGATAAAACTGTTGGAAATGGGATTTGAAATATTATATATTAGAATATTTTGAGGCTCAATTAAATGAAAGACCTATATTTTGAAAATGTCTCCTTCATGAGGAATATAACTTGGTATATTTATATGTTCAAGTCCATTAAGAATTGAATGAGTAAAATCGATTCCAAAGTCACCTACTGAAATGTTGTAAATTGTAAAAAGTCCACATAGGGCATTTAGAGGAAAAATGAAGAACATATATATGGGATGTTTCATTCACCGGGAATGGCCCTCAAGGCACCCCACTTTAATGGAAGGAGAGAGACCTACTTAAGGCATTGTTCAAAACCGCGTCGCCATCGGGTTGGGTCATGATATATAACTTTTTGGACAAAATCTGTTTTGTAATTTTTCCATTTCCGTTCTGTATTTTTCTATCCCGTCCTGTTCTGAGAATTTTTCCGTTCTAGAAAATCCGTTCTATAGTATACTTTTTCCCGTTCTGCAATTCAATATTTTCCCGTTCCGTTCTACAGCAATAAATTTTCTCGTTTCTACAAAATTCCTTGAAATTGCAGTAAGTTTTTCCCAGTTTTTTTCATGCATGCATCATTAACATCCATTTAAGTTCAGTACATAACATATAATTTGGTTCGAAGTGTTCTTAATTTTGAAGTGCTTCTAATTAAGAACTGAAAATCCGTTTTATCTTGAGAAACAATTATTCATTTAATCCTTAGTATCAATGAGGGAATAAATTTGCTTTAAGGAGATTTTGTGAATTCAAATGACTCGAATTTATTTATTACTCATTTTATAATTTATTTATATTCTGCATAAATTTTATTTTATATCTATATATATTAAATAATATTATATATTACAGATAACAAAAACAGTGTGATTTAAAGTTGTAATGGTGGAGTACTGGCCGGGTACGTAATTGGTGACCAAGTATGATAAAGAAATGGAGAAATAAATAAAAAATAAAAGATAAAGTAAAAGCCTCCCCACCATTTATATTTATATATAAAATGAAGATTCCAAATTAATTCCTTAGTTTAAGTGGAAAAGTAAAAGTGGCATTGTGGATTTGCTTTTATGCTTTATTTACTATATAGATTTGGGGAGTTGAATATATATATATATATATAAGGTGCTTAATAAAAAAAATAATTATCAAGAACGATTGAGCTCTTGTTTCTTTCAAAAAATTATTCAAATATTTATTGAACGGACTTTTGGAAAGAAATCAAAAATTAATTTGGCCTCTCATAGCAACTTAATTAGAAGTCACCACATAACATTCAAATCATGTTATTATTAGGCGAAGCTGGACTGTCATAATGCTTATTTCTTTAAGAAATTGTGCATTAATAAATAACAATGGTTATAATCATATATTAATTCTTGCCCCCATAAAAATTAATTTAAGCATATTTTTATATAAATTATAAAACTCAATAATTGGAATTCTAAACATATAAATAATTGGATTCCGATGACTTTAGTCTTATATACCTTAAAACTTCCATATATTTATTTACTTTTATCTACTTAAATAAATGTCGTTAAAGTAATGTGAAAGTTGATTATTGAAAATAATATAATACTTTTAAAATTATTATTACAATTTATTAATGCTAAATCAAGCCTTTAATAAGTATATGAGTAAATATAAAATTAAAATAAAATTTAAAATTTATAAATAAAACTCTTTTTTTAAACAATAAAGTAAATATTAAATACAAATAATATTACGTGCATCAATAAAACTGTCATAACATCATGTTTACATTAGTTATAGAAAATTATTAGTAATAGCAATCAGTTCAATAATAATGAAATACAATTATATACCATACATAAACTACCCATTATAAATCAGACATAATGCTTCTACATTTATGTATGTTGTAAATAAATTGAATTAATTTAATAATTATGTCAATAGTGATTTGGATTCATTTCTTTTCACAGTACCCTGTAGTGACATAATATAATCAATTTTTATCACCACAATTCAGATAATATTTATTAAATTAAATATTTAATTAATTGAGGGATAAATATAAAATAAAATATTCTCAAGATTTATTAAATATTATAAATAATATTTTATTTATCTATTAGAGTGCTTCTACACATACCAGAAATTTGGACTGAAAAATTAGACATTTTGATTTATTTTTTTTGCTTGTGACCCCCAAAAAATATATAGTTTTTATGTCAACATGAATTTTTATAAAAATATAGTGTTTTACGTGTAATTTAGATACATGCAACGTATGACGCCCTCAAAATAGGTATACATCACCCATCTTGAGTCGTCAGATACATGATACAGAATACAAATACAATCTTTAATATATAACAAGAGAGCTGTGAGTTTTAATACAAATCATCGCCTTCTAGATAATATCCACTCGTAATAAGTCCTCATTACATTTATTATCACACTATTTCATGAATAGTGAGGACTACTAATGCTATCATCTGGACCATCACTCCGCTTCTCGACTAGTCCCTCGCCACGTTCTCATTTTCAAGATAATAAAGTGAAAAAGAAAGGTGAGCTCAACTAGCCCTTGAAGAAGAAATATTATGACTAAGATAATGCAGGATAAATTATCATTAGCCTTCAACAATGTTAAACTGATAAAATACAATAGACATCAAGTTTAACTGTAGCGGAATAAGCAATTCATTAAAAGAGTCAAGTAGAGAATAAAATCTACTATCTTTTATGATTTAAAAAGTTTTTCATCACTTTTATCGCTGAGACTCAGCTCAATAAATAATTCACATCATCCCTGCACTACGTTCAAGGATATTCATTAGGGTCACGACCACAAATTATCCATGCACTACGTGTAAGACTCCAACTTTTATGAATAAAAATGAATTTTCTATAAATATCATTTTTGAATATTATGGAATGAATTTGATATAATGTTATAGTTGTGGGTAATATTTATAAATTTTACAAAGTATGCAAGTTGTCATATTATATTCGATTGGTCAGAAAATATTCTTTTTGTCAGGGAATATCCGTACGACGGTATAATCATTGGTGGACCCCACAACAGAATTATTGTTGGATTGAAAAAACGATAAAAATATTTTATTGAAAATAAAGGCGGAAGTTTTACTGTTAATACTGTTGAACTACTCGGTAGTAAAAGTACAGTAATACGTGTGGTTGCATAGTAGCACACGGTATTGATTATTAATGCTTACTTGAGAAGTCATCTCAGTTTTGTTTTATTACTTATATATATATATATATATATATATATATATATATATAAAGTTGTCAAGTTGACAAAGTGGGTGGAGGAAAATTTGTGTTCACGTGGGAGGAGAGAGCAATTATTATTATTATATATATATATATTTAGGTTTACAACATGTGTTGATTATATATATAGATATGTTTTATAATCTTTCTCCTTTATTCTGATTGGTTGGGGCCTTGACATTTGGTAGCTTTGTTTGGCAGATTGTGGGATGATTTTTAAACCTAGACATTCATTAGACAACTCTTTGAAAAATGAATACCGATATGTTCTTTGTGATGTTCCGTCGTGATTTTTAAAAATAAATGTTGCGTCTGCTTTCTTAATAAAGACACCTTTAATTCTCTTATAAATAGAAGCTCATTCCTTCATTATTTTCTTATTTAATTCACTTTGAACTAGAGAGAAAGAAGAAGAGTTTTTCACGTTACTTCACTAGTCGATATCAAGTTTATTTTACTTGTAAGGGATATTATTCTTTTGTATTCATGAAGAGAACTTGCTTATTCAATTCCTTATTATTCTCGTTGGAATAACTTTGATAACGTGGACTACCCTATACTTGGTGACATTCTTCTATTATTCGTCTTTATTATTCTTGGAACATCCATGTCATGTGTGTTTTACAGGACTGATCTAAATTTTTATTATTCTCATTGGAACATCCTGTCGTAGTGTGTTTTACAAGGACCGATTAAAATCTTTATCATTCTCATTGGAATATCCATCGTGTGTTTTACACCGGATCTGGTTAAAATCTTTATTATTCATTGCTGAACATCCCGCTTGCATTGTGAATTTCACCGACCGTTCCGTTATTATTATTCTCGTTGGAATAACCTGCCTATCTGCAAGTCACCGCATGCATGGTGATTTCTTTTGTTATTTCATTCTTTATTATACTCAAATTGGTTAAAGTTTTGACTTCTATACTCCATGAAATTAGTAGAATATCCTTGATATTTGCGCTTCATTCAAGATCTTTTCATGAAAATATTCTTCCGAGCATTCTTGAATTTTACTCTACACGTAAGTATCATGTTGACAATTTGGACGTTATTGGTTCTGGACAAATTAATTCTTGAACTTGTTTTATTGAATTCTTATATCATTGTCATCATCCTCATGTTTATATTTTTTTGAAAGTCATACGTATTCAGAAAGGTATGTAGATGGATTTGGTATGATTATGACTGTGGATTATTCGGTGTAATCTTAATCGTAATGTTACAAATAATGTGGTAAAAGTCCTCATTGGCCCGTAGTGCATTGATGGATGATTGTTTGCATGATCATGACTATTGATGTATACACAAATATCATCGCCCGTAGTGCATGGAATTTGTGGTCGTGACCTAATGAATATCCTCGCCGTAGTGCGGGGGATGATGTGGATTATTTATTTAGTCGAGTCTCAACGATAAAAGTGATGAAAAACTTTTAAATCATAAAAGATAGTAGAATTTATTCTCTATTTGACTCTTTTAATGGATTGCATTGTTCACCGTAGTTAAACTTGATGTCTCATTGTATTTTATCGGTTTAACATTGTCAAGACTAACGATAATTTATTTCGTATTATCTTAGTCATAATATTTTCATCGGGCTAGTTGAGCTCACCCTTTCTTTCACTCGCGTTCTTTGTGAAATGAGAACGTGAAGTGGGACTAGTATGGGAATGGAGTGATGGTGGGATGATAATATTGGCTAGTAGTCCTCACTATTCTCGTTAAATAGTGTGACAATAAATGTAATAAGGACTTATTCTCGAGAGTGGATATTATCAGAAGATAATATTTGTATTTAAACTCACAAAGATATGTTTTGTCGTATTTTTACACGATCGTCAGTATTATTAGTTTGTATTTGAATTTTTGTACCATGTATTTGGCGACTCAAGATAGTGATGTATACCTATTTTGGGGGCGCCACACACCGCCAAGAGGATATTCTTGTATTCATCAATGGTCATAATCATGACAACAACTGTCCATCAATGCACCTACGGGCCAATGAGGACTTTTACCACATCATTTGTAACATTACTGGCCATGATTATGCCGAATAATCCTCGTTTCATAATCATACCAAGTCCATCTATGCACCATGCATCACGATGACTTTAAAAAATATAAACATGAGGATGATGATAATGATATAAGAGTTCAATAAAATAAGTTCAAGAATTAATTTATCCAGAACTAATAACATCCAAATTATCAACACGATACTTCTTTGTAAAGTAAAATTCAAGAATGCTCGTAAGAATATTTCCATGAAAAGATATCGGATGAAGCTTAAATATCAAGGATATTCCACTAATTTCATGGAGTATGTAAGTTTAAACTTTAACCAACCGAGTATAATAAAGAATATATGAAACTACAAATGGATTTTCACCGCCATGCAGTAATCCACGATATATGCATCATTTCCCCAATTTAATAAGGAATGAATACAAAGGATCATTCACCATGCATGAGGTAATCCCATGTATAAAAGTTATTCCAAATGTAATAATAAAGAATGGAATAATGAAGGATTCACCATGCATGCGATAGAGACCGCATGCATGCATAAAAGTTATTCCCAAATGTAATAATAAATATGGAACCGTGTCGTGAAATTCACTAACCGATGTGATATTAAACGTAATAATAAAGAATGGAATAATAAGAATTTCACCATGATAAAGATTTTGCATTTTAAAAGTTATTTCAACATAATAATAAAGAATGGAATAATGAAGAAGATCACCAAGTATATAGGTAAACCGCGATATACAGATTATTCCACCAAGTATAGGTAAATCACAGATACAAAAGTTATTCCAACAGTAATAATAAATAATGGAATAATGAAGGATTTTACCAAGTATAGGGGATTCAGCAGATATATAAAGTTATTCCAATGTAATAATAAAGAATGAAATAATGTAAGAATTTAACCAAGTATAGGGGATTCCGCGTATACAAGTTATTCCAACAGAATAATAAAGAATAGAATAACAGAAGTTCTCTTCATGAATACAAAAAAATAACATTGTTGTTTAATGTATTCTCTCAGATTTTTTCTTGTTGAAGACTAATGATAATTTGTTGTATATTATCTTAGTCATAATATTCTTTACTGGGCTAGTTGAGCTCACCCTTTTCTTTTTTATTCCATTTTTCTTCTCGGGGAGGCGATAATATAAGCGAAGATGCAGCCTGGGGTAATGGAATGAAGGTTCTTGAGAGAGTTGTTTAGTAGTCCTCATCATTTTGTAAAATAATGTATCAATAAATGTGATGAGGATTTATTTGAGTATAGATATTGTCTGTAAGATAATATTTGTATTCAAACTCACGATTTCTTGTTGTAATAATAAAGTTGTAGTTGTTTCGTATCACGTATTGACAACTCGGAATGGGTGATGTATACCTATTTTGGGGGCGTCACATTGGTATCGAGCTTAGGGATATGATCTCCGCGGAGATCGGAGAATAGAACTAGGAGGGAGAGACGAGTAAATCCTTCGTTAGTGTGTCCTACCTAAGCTTATTTGTTAGTTAGTCAAGATATAGGGATATTATGTGATATATTGATTTCTTAATTAACCCTTGTTTTATGACAAGATTTGAGAATGTCGAATGAGAATATTAATGATGGAAATGAGACCGTGGAGACGCCTCAGTACTCACCAACGAGGAGAGCGCAACAGTCGTGGCAATGTTCCTCCCGTGAACAACACCACCGAAAGCAGATGATGAACGAGGGATGTTTAGAAGCTTTTTGCAGTTCATAAAAATCAGATGAGGGAGACTCGTGTTCAAAATCTGAGGAGAAATGATAGCAATTCACGGGTTGTCACAACAAGCAGATTCAAAGAGTTAGGACCACGAATTTAAGGAAAACCAGATCCGATCATGGCGGAAACATGGGTCAAGCAAATTACCAAGATATTCGATGTCTTGGGACGACGGAGAACAGAAGGTTCCATTCGCCACCTTTATGTTCCGTGGCGAAGCGAGCATTGGTGGGGTCCGTGAAGCGCACTCCATCTAGCCGCACTCAAGCATGTCTTGAGAGACATTTCAGAACTATTTAATGACAAATACTTTCCGAAAGTGTTCGCTCGTATGAAGGAAGTGGAGTTTATTAGATCGAGGGCGTAATAACATTATCAGAAGACCCCAAATTATTAATAAATGAAATTTAGTTTCCTTTATTTATTATTTTGAAATAGTAAGGGTTGATTTGATTAATGTGGATAGTTATGGATAAAATACGCAAATATTTTGAATAAGCAAAGTGGTTATAAAATATTCATTATCGTTTGGGGAATATTCGTTTGGTCGTGGAATATTAAATGTTTGGAGAATATTAAATGACGATCTTGCGATCTTTTTGTGGGCTCCATAACGGAAAGCGATTGGATGAAGAAAACGACAAATATAAGTTGTTTAAAAATAATGGCGTAGTTATTCAAGTATAATCTTGTTAAAATACTTTCGGTGGTTAACACACAAGAAGATTACGCAGTATTGCACCAATTATTGATTTTTACGTAAAAGGCACTACTCAATAATTGTTACAAAGTAATTATCGTCAAAGATTTTATTTTATTGATTCAATAATTCTTTGATTGATATTTTATATTACTATTGTTTCAATAAATTGTCATTACACAAGATTTTCCATTATCGAAGCTAATAATTCATATTATCTGAATAATATTATTAGAAAACATTATTGGCAATGTCTAGAAAGTTCATCTAAGGAGAGGTTTAGTCACCTAATCAAGGCTACCAAGAAGGAGAAATCTTTATTGGAAAGCCCCCTCTTTCTGCAGGAACGGCACAGTTGCAAAAGATCGTGATTCTGTAATATTATTTGTGAATAATTAATTATTGATTTATATGATGAGGAAAATATTGATTTTATGAGGATATAGACGGAGAAAATTTTTAATGTGACAATTATTGAAAATTAATATTTTATATTTTTCTGATAAAATAATTCATTTAAATATATTATTTTAATAAAATATTAATGGTGATATTTTTATAATGAATGTGGGATATATGAGTATATGAGGAGGAAGAGTATTTTTGTGACATTAAATGTTTAACACATATTTTGTGTGTTGGTGGACACAATTATTGACCGAAATTTGATTATAGACTGTAAAATTGCCCGTTTATGGATTTCGGTCAATTTCTGTTTGGAATTTGGAAAAACTTCCTTCTGCAAAGTTGTAGAGAATTGAATTTCCTATAAAAATACGCGAGATTTGAATTTTCTGATAAAAGGATTATTTATGATGAATTATTGAAGTTCTGAAGTTCCGAAATAATTGATTTTTGGAAGTTTAAAATATTTTTAATTACAAAAACGTTTTTTCATTTTTGAAACTCATTTAACATGTGATTAGGAGGCTGAATTCAGATTGTTAGTGTGCGATGAAGTTGTGGAAAACTATAATATTAATTTATTAAATTTTCTACTTTTGGTGTTCTAAGCATTTTCCAATAAATAGGTGCTTGGGTTAGAATTGAAAATCACACTTTAAAGCCAAGTTTTCTCTCTATATTATCGAGCGTATTCTTGTTAGTATTTTGAGTATACTTTGAGTATTTCTATACGGTCTGCAAGTTCAAGTCATAGCCTATATATCCGTGTTTCAACTAAGATCTTGTCTTTCGAGGTAAGAGATGTTATTTTATTCGAAAATGATATTATTTCTTCAATATCATTATGTTGAAATATTGGTTGGAAATTTTATCAAATTTGGAATTTTTTCATGTTTGGGGTTACTATTCACGAAGTTACTATTTATGAGTTACTTATTCACGAGTACTATTCACGTAAGTCGTGAAGATGTTTTTTTGTGAAATTTTTATCTTTTGGTGTCTGAGTTACTATTCACGATATCAAGACTATTCACGATATCTGAGACTATTCACGAATACCAAGACTATTCAATTTAAAAATGAAATTTCTTCTTTTTGTCCAAAATATCTATTATGGATACTAGCTTTGATTGTATCCATGTTTTGATCATTCTTGAATTTTACTCCACTCGATTACTTATGAAGTATTTTTGAACTTGGATTGTTTAAAATACGTAATCCTTAATATTTGTTCTTTTGTTTCAATCGGATTCGTTTCCTTTAAAATATTTTTCATCATCCTCGGTCCTAAATGATGATATTCATGAATATCTTTGGCTTGTAAAGGCAAAGATGAATGATTTCTTGATGAATATCTTTGCCCGTAGTAAGCAGATGAAGATGAGCAGTGTTGAGATGAACACGACCGATCGATTAATATCTTTGGCCCGTAGTGCAAAAGATGAATAGGTGTTTAGATGAACATGATTAAGTGATGAATATCTTTGCTTTTGTAGTGCAAAGATGAATATTTGATTCTAGATATATATTGATTGATGTTTGAGGATAAAATATCGACAATGAACTTTTAAATTCATATATAGAAGATAGTAGTTTGCATTCTCCACTTAACTCTTCTAATGAATTGTTGTTTTCACCGCAATTGTTGATTTAAACCGGTTGTCTATTGTATTCTATTAGATTTTTCCTGTTGAAGACTAACGATAATTTGTTGTATATTATCTTAGTCATAATATTCTTTATTGGGCTAGTTGAGCTCACCCTTTTCCTTTTTGTTTCATTTTTTCTTCGTGGAGGCGAGAATGTACTTGAGTACTAAGAGGGTATGGAATGAAGGTTCTAGAGAGTTGTTTAGTAGTCCTCACCATTTTTATAAAATAATATATCAATAATTATGATGGGGATTTATTTGCGTGTGGATATTGTCTAGATGGCAATATCTGTATTTAAACTCAATTTTATATGTTGTAATAATAAAGTTGTAGTTATTTCTGTACCATGTATTTGGCGACTCATAATGGGTTGGATGGAATGAACCTATTTTGGGGGCGTCACAAAATGCTCCTGCGGCTTTCATGGATATGATGAACCGAGTATTCAAGAAATATTTGGATCAGTTCGTTGTTGTCTTTATTGATGACATCCTCATATATTCCAAAAGTCGTGAAGATCATGAGCACCATTTGAAGCTGGTACTCCAAAGGCTTCGTGAAAACAAACTATATGCCAAATTGAAGAAACGCGAAGTTCGGCTCGAGGAAGTAGCATTCTCGGGCACGTGGTGTCGAAAAACATGGAGTATCTGTGGACCCGTGAAGATTGAAGCAATACAAAGTTGGGGGCAACCGAAGTTGGTAAATCAAGACGTAGCTTTTCTGGCTTCGGGCTTAGCTGGTTATTATCGGAGATTCGTGGAAGGATTTTCTCGAATCGCTACTCCATTAACTCAGCTGACTTGGAAAGATATAAAATTCCTATGGAGCGAGGAATGCGAGAAGAGTTTCCAAGAGCTCAAGAGGAGACTCATTTCTAAGACTGTTCTAACAATACCATCTGGTACGGATGGATTTGTTATCTCAAACGATGCTTCGAGCAAAGGGTTAGGATGTGTTCTCATGCAACGTGGGAAATTTATAGCAGATGCCTCGCGACAACTTAAAGAATATGAGAGGAATTATCCTACTCATGATCTAGAGTTAGCGTGAAATGTTTTCGCTTAAAGATATGGAGGCACTATCTATACGGGGAGAAAGTGGAGATATATTCGCACCATAAAAGCCTTAAATATTTCTTCACGCAAAAGGAACTCAACACGCAAGAACGACGTTGGCTTGAGTTGTTGAAAGATTACTACCACACTATTTAAGACCATCCCGAAAAGCGAACGTGGTAGCCGACGCGTTGAGTAGAAGATCATATGCAGGAATGAGTGCGATGATGTCGTATATGACAGAGCCAACTTTAATAGAAAAAGTTAAGGTTGCTTCAAGCCACCGAACAGGAGGTGATGCATATGAAGAAGAAAGTACAAGAAGGTGCTATTCCTAAGGCGAGAATTGATGAAAAGGAATACTTGAGTCCACTCTGCACTTTGTGTTCCTAACGACTCGATTTGAAGTACAAGATTATGATGGAGGCAACACAATACACCACTGCAATCCATCCTCGAAGTACTAAAATGTATCGTGATCTTCTACATACATTTTGGTGGAACAATATGAAGAGAGAGATTGCAAAGTTTATCTCGATGTGTTTAACTTGTCAACGTGTAAAGGCGGAGCATCTAGTACCTAAGGGTCCGCTGAACCACTTGAGATTCGAAATGGAAGTGGAAACACATTACCATGGATTTCACATTGGTCTTCCTACGGTTTTCAAGGCATCAATGCCCTTTGGGTTATTGTTGATAGATTAACCAAGTCTACTCATTTCTTGCCGACACGGAGACTTATTCCTTGAACGCCTTGCTAGTATATATATGTAAATGAGATTGTGAGGTTGAATGGCATGCCAATATCCATAGTTTTGGATCGTGACCCAAGATTCACTTCAAGATTTTGGGTTAGCTTGCAAAAAAGCTATGGGCACGGATTTACGATTCATTTAAGATACCATCCTCAAACCGGACGGACAATCGAGAGGACTATTCAAACTCTTGAAGATCTATTAAAACTCTGTGTCCTAGTATTTATCATTGGTGGAATTCTCTTACAACAACAGTTATCAGGAAAGTATAGGTGTGGCTCCATTTGAAGCATTATATGGACGAAAGTGTCGTTCTCCAATATGTTGAGATGAGGTGGGTGAAGCAACATTGTTGAGATCCGAGTTAAGACGTATGACTCACCGAAAAGATCCAAATGATTCGACAACGATATAAAACCAGCACAAGATCGACAAAAGAGTTATGCGGATCTTCATCGAAAGGACGTGGAATTTAGTATAGGGGATCATGTATTGTTGCGAGTTGCTCCATGGAAGGAGTTACAAGATTTGGGAAGAGGAAAGCTCAATCCACGCATTTATTGGTCCATTTCAAATTCTCGACCGAGTAGGAAATGTAGCCTATGACTCGTGTTACCTCGAAAGTATGTCTCGTGTTCATAATGTGTTTCACATATCCGCATTTCGTAGAATATGTGAAAGACCCGAACCACGTTATAGAGTTAGAACCGGACGAGATAGCCGAAAACTTAACGTACGAAGAGGTACCTGTCAAGATTTTGGATAGGAAGGAGCATGTCCTACGCACAAAGGTCATACCACAAGTTAAAGTTTTGTGGAGGAATCATGCTATAGAGGAAATGACCTGGGAATTGGAAACGTAAATAAAAGCTAGGTATCCTCACCTTTTCAAACACTGTACGACGTCAATTTTCGAGTACTGAAATTTCATAAGGAGGGAGGTTGTAAGACCCCAACTTATTATTAATGAAATTTAATTTTCTATTTATTATTTTGAAATAAGTAAGGGTTGATTTGATTAATGTGGATAGTTATGGGTAAAATACTTAAATATTTCAAAATAAGCAAGTGGTTATAAAATATTCATTGTTGTTGGGGAATATTCGTTTGGTCGTGAAATATTCTTCATTGCCGGAAATATTCATACGATTTGCCGTGATCTTTTAATGGGCCCCATAACCGAAAAAGCGATTGGATGAAGAAAACGACAAATATAAGTTGTTTAAAAAAATAACTACGTAGTTATTACTCAATTATCATCGTTAAAATACTCTTTGGTTAACACACAATAAAGACACCAGATTGACCAATTATTGATTCTTACGTAAGAAGGCACTATCTTTGTAAGACCGAATTTTATGAAATAAAATTATTCAATTTTTTCTTATAATTATTATTCAAGAAATGGTTAAATTGATAAAAGTTTAAAGTTATGGGTGAATTATGCAAATTTTACAAAATACGCAAAGTTGACTATAAAATATTCATTGTTGTTGGGAATATTCGTTTTGGTCGTGGAATATTCTTCTTTGGCTTCGGAGAATATTAAACGACCACTAGCATCTTTAATGGGGCCCCATAATGTAAAGCGATTGGATGAAGAAAATGACAAATATAAGTTATTTATAAATGAATTTTGGCGTAGTTATTCACAATTAATATTGTTAAAATACTCGGTGGTTAAAACACAAGAAGACACCAGATTGCACCAATTATTGATTCTTACGTAAAAAGACACTACTAATAATTATTACAGTAATTATTGCTCAATATTTTATTTTATTGATTCAATAATCACGCATTAATATTTTATATTATCGTTGTTTCAATAAATTGTCATTACACAAAGATTTTCCATTATCTGAGCAATAATTCATATTATCCGAATAATATTATTGGATAACATTATTGGCAATGTCTAGAAAGTTCATCTAAGGAGAGGTTTGGTCACCTAATCGCAGCGCCAAGAAGGAGAAATTTTATTGGAAAGCCCCTCTTTCCTAGGAAGCGCACGGTTGTCAATATGCGGATTATATAATATTATTTGTGAATAATTAATTATTGATTTTTATGATGAGGAAAATATTCATTTTATGTGGATATAGATGGAGAAAATTTTAATGTGAAAATTATTGAAAATTAATATTTTATCTTTTTCGATAAAATAATTTATTTAAATATATTATTATATTTTTTAATAATATAATAATGGTGATATTTTTACAAATGAATGTGGGATATATGAGTATATGAGGAGGAGGAGTATTTTTGTTACTAAAAATATTTAAAACATGTTAAACATGTCGGTGGACCCCATTTCTCGACCGAAATTTGATTATAACAGTAAAATCGCTTCGTTTGTGGATTTTACCAATTTTGTTTGGAATTTGGAAAAACTTTCTTCTGCCAAGTTGTAGAGAATTGAATTTCCTATAAAAACACGCGAGATTCAAATTTTCTGATAAAAGAGCTATTTATTATGAATTATTGAAGTTTTGGATTAATTAATTATCATTTTTTGGAGTTTTAATTAATTAATTAAGAAAAACGTTTTGACATGTTTGGGGGCATCTTTAACATGTGTTTGATGGTGAAAAATTTGATTCTAGGCATGCGTAGAAGATTATATATATATATATATATATATATATATATATATATAATATTTTAATAAATTTTTCGCTTTTTGTGTTCTAAAGAATTTCTATAAATAGGGTGCTTAGGTTATAATTGAAAATCACACCGTAAATGTAAGTTTTTCTCTCTATATTATCGAGCGTATTCTTGTGAGTATTTTGAGTATACTTTGAGTATTGCTATACGGTGCAAGTTCGATCAAGTGTTATTCCAAATGTAAGTACTACTCTTTTGAGGTAAGGGATAATAAGGGATTTTAAGGATTATTATTTCGAAATTCTTCTGAACCTTCAAAAATTCTGGAAAAATTTGAAATGATAATTTGATGAGTTTTGTTGATTGTGTCCAAAATGGCGATTTTGGATGTATAGATTAAGAGTTATGAATTTTATGAGAGAAAGACTATTTTAAAAGAAAACCTTTATAACTCCTTGTGATTAATTCCAAAATTGATGAAATTTTTATTGAGAGTACATCTATATAATATCAGTATATCGTGTAAATTTCAGAATTTTTGGATAAAAGTACAATTTATGATAAATGTTTAAATATTCGGTGGTTTTGGCCATATGAAAAATAGTAAATGACTTTTTAAAAATTCGAGAAAAATATATGTTCAATATAGGATTATATTCTCGCTAAATTCAGAAAAGAAATATTTTTAAAAGATTTGGTATTTTTCATGAAAATGTTCTAGTTATGAGTAAATGAATTAAATATGTTATGTGAATTAAAAAAATTGGAAAATATGATTTTATGGCTTGACAATTATATATGAAATATATGCAGATTTTTTATGAGGGCTTTGGCTATTGGTGATGAGATCTTATGAGGTTGGCATTTTAAGATGATTAAATACATTTATTAGTAAAGTGTAAACAATTAAAATAAATTGTTTATAAGTTTAAGAAATGATTAAAATATTGTGGTAGTATTAATAATATTAGATTATGAGATTATTAAGTGATTTATAACATTTTGATTAAGTTGTTATGAAATCATTGATTTATTAATCTTACTCTTGAGATTAAATCTATATGTTGATTATATTGTTTTTTATATAACATTCTTATAACCCTAATGATGATATTTCTCTCGTGACTTGAGTGTAAAGATGGATAGATTATTGGTATGATCGTGACTATAGGTTCTCTTTGGCAAGAAGGCAAAGTTAAATTGTTGATCGGTATGATCATGACCATTGAATTTATAATTGAATATCTTTAAATTTTAAGTGCAAAGGTGAATTGATCAACATATATGGTTATAATTATGGTTTATATAAATTCGAAATGATTATGTATTTCTTTGAGATATGAATATCTTTGGTCCAGTAGTCTGCAAAGATGACTTGTTGATGAATATCTTTGGCCCGTAGTGCAAAAGATGAATTGTTGATGAATATCTTTGGGTCGTAGTGCAAAGATGACGACTGTAGTTGAATATCTTTGCCAGTAGTGCAAAAGATGAGCTGTTGATGAATATCTTTTGGCCAGGTAGTGCAAAGATGAACTGTTGATGAATATCTTGACCCGTAGTGCAAAGATGAATTTATTAGTATGATTATGAGCAGAGGCGTGATTTGGTATAACCATGATCTTTGATGTTTCGTAAAGACAAGTGATGATGAAAATTATCTTCGTCCCGAATGAGAAAAGGAATTTAGAACAACAATTACTATTATGAGTTATACATGTGATTGTGGATGTGAATTGTTGATTGATGTTCTGAGGATAAAACATTGTTGGTGGACTTTTAACATGGAGAAGATAATAGACTTTTATGGTCTATTTGACTCTTCTAATGGATCGCTCGTTCCGCTACAACTATGGTTGAAATTTTTTTATCATCTACCATATGTTCTAAATCTCTGATTTATTAGTGTTGAAGGCTATTGATAATTTATTTATCTTTAGTCATGATATTCTTTATCGAAGCTAGTTGGTTTCACCCTTTTGCTTCACAATTTCTTTCGTAATAAAAGTGTAAATTTGGACAAGCGGGAATAACGAGGGGAATAGTAACTATGGTCTATAGATGTTGAGGTGAGGTGAATTCAACTTTGGAAGGGTGTTTTGTCACTATTATACAAGATGTCTAATGACATACAACCTCGTGTCATCATAAGACATGATTGTGCTCATCCACTTGCTGAGAATATTTACAAGCACTACCTATATAATCTTGGTGTTTGTTTGGAGTATAATACCCAATTAGAGCAATGGAGATAATGATATGTCAAGAGAAGACTCACCATTGGGGAAGAATATGATAGTAATCTTCTCATTTTTCTTTGGGGTCTATTGGGTCAACCAAGGATAATTTTGTGGCCATATGATATCTATCATAACCTAGAAGCATGGCCTCCCATGTACGAAGGTTTCCTTGAGCACTTCCCAAAGATTCTAATTTTTAAAACAGTTTTCGACTATACCTTTATGTAAGGTGTCATTATGAGGTGCTATCCACGATTGAGACATGAGTCACAGTTGATATATATTTGTATCCAAACTCACAACATATGTGTTGTTGTATTTTGCAAGACAATTGTTGTAATAAAGTTGTAGTTGTTTTCTGTACCGTGTATTGACAACTCAGAATGGGTGATGTATACCTATTTTGGGGGTGTCACATTTGGTATCAAAGCTTAGGGATATGATCTCTGGCGGAGATCGGGGAATAGAACTAGGAGGGGAGAGATAAGTAAATCCTTCGCTAGTGTGTCCTACCTAAGCTTATTTGTTGGTCAGTCATAATATCGAAATATTATGTGATATGTTAATTTGTTCAATTAACCCTTGTTTTGAAGCTGTATTCTAGAATGATATCTGAAATACAGGAGATGAGCATTGGAGAAATTATGATGACAGGGAAGATGGAATCTGAAATGAAAGCAAGGTATTCTCAACTCTTTGAAATACAGTACGTAAATTTCGGGGACGAAATTTCATAAGGAGGGAGATTGTAAGACCGAATTTTATGAAATAAAATTATTCAATTTTTTCTTATAATTATTATTCAAGAAATGGTTAAATTGATAAAAGTTTAAAGTTATGAGTGAATTATGCAAATTTTACAAAATACGCAAATGGCTATAAAATATTCATTGTTGCTTCTGGGAATATTCGTTTGGTCGTGGAATATTCTTCATTTTGTGGGAATATTCGCATTTATGCCGATCTTTTGTGGGCCCCATAATGTAAAGCGATTGGATGAAAAAATGACAAATATAAGTTGTTTATAAATGATTCACAGTAGTTATTCAAGTATTATCTTGTTAAAATACTTGGTGGTTAAAACACAAGAAGACAAGATGCGGTATTGCACCAATTATTGATTCTTACGTGAAGACACTACTCAATAATTGTTATAGTAATTCTTTCGCTCAATATTTTATTTTATTGATTCAATAATTCTTTGCATTGATATTTTATATTACCGTTGTTTCAATAAATTGTCATTACACAAGATTTTCCATTATCTGAACAATAATTCATATTATCTGAATAATATTATTGGATAACATTATTGGCAATGTCTAGAAAGTTACGCTCAAGGAGAGGTTTGGTCACCTAATTGCTGGCGCCAAGAGTGAGAAATTCTCATTTGAAAGCCCTCTTCCTGAACAGGCCTGGTCATCAATATTGTGATTATATAATATTATTTGTGAATAATTAATTATTGATTTTTATGATGAGGAAAATATTCATTTTATGTGGATATAGATGGAGAGAATTTTTAATGTGAAAATTATTGAAAATTAATATTTTCTCTTTCTCGATAAAATAAATTATTTAAATATATTATTATATTTTTAATAATATAATAATGGTGATATTTTTACAAATGAATATGGGATATATGAGTATATGAGGAGGAGGAGTATTTTTGTTACTTAAAATGTTTAAAACATGTTAAACATGTCGATTGGACCCCATTTCTTGATCGAAATTGGATTATATAGCTTTATAAAATCGCTTCGTTTGGGAATTTGGGCCAATTTTTGTTTGGAATTTGGAAAACCTTCTTCTCAGTAAAGTTGTAGAGAATTGAATTTCCTATAAAATATAATGAGATTCAAATTTTCCGATAAAAGGGCTATTTATTATGAATTATTGAAATTTTGATTAATTAATTATCATTTTTTGGAGTTTTTAATTAATTAATTAAGAAAAACGTTTTTGACATGTTTGGGGGCATCTTTAACATGTGTTTGATGGTTGAAAATTTGATTCTAGGCATGCGTAGAAGATTATATATATATATATATATATTAATATTTTAATAAATTTTCTAACTTTTTTGTGTTTTAAAGAATTTCTATAAATAGTGTCTTGGGTTATAATTGAAAATCACACCGTAAATCAAGTTTTCTCTCTATATTATCGAGCGTATTCTTGTGAGTATTTTGAGTATACTTTGAGTATTGCTATATCAAGTGCAAGTTCGATTCTGCGTTATTCTAGTCAATCTTCGCTCTTTTGAGATAAGGGATAATAAGGGATTTTAAGGGTTATTATTTGAAATTTTCCGAACCTTCAAAAGTTCGGGAAAATTTGAAGTGATAATTTGATGAGTTTTGTTAATTGTGTCCAAAATGGCGATTTTTGGATGTATAGATTAAGAGTTATGAATTTTATGAGGAAAGACTATTTTAAAAGAAAACCTTTATAACTCCTCGTGATTAATTCCAAAATTGATGAAAATCTATATAATATCAAGATATCGTAAAATTTTAATTTTGGATAAAAGTACAATTTATGATAAATGTTTAAATATTGGTTGTTTTAGCTACATGTGAAAAATAGTAAATGACTTTTTAAAATTTCGAGAAAAATATATGTTCAATATAGGACTATATTCTCGCTAAATTCCGTAAAATAAATATTTTTTAAAACTAATTTGGTATTTTTCATGAAAATGTTATAGTTATGAGTAAATGAATTAAATATGTTATGTGAGATATATACGATTTTGATTTTTGATGAGGGTTTTGCTATTGGTGATGAGATCTTATGAGGTTGGCATTTTAAGATGATTAAATGCATTTATTAGTAAAGTGTAAACAATTAAAATAAATTGTTTATAAGTTTAAGAAATGATTAAAATATTGTGGTAGTATTAATAATATTAGATTATGAGATTATTAAGTGATTTATAACATTTTGATTAAGTTGTTATGAAATCATTGATTTATGAATCTTACTCTTGAGATTAAATCTATATCTTGATTATATTGTTTTTATATAACATTCTTATAACCCTAATGATAATATTTCTCTTTGACTTGAGTGTAAAGATGGATAGATTATTGGTATGATCGTGATTATAGGTTCTCTTCGCAAGGTAGTAAAAGTTAAATTGTTATTTGGTATGATCATGACCATTGAATTTATAATTGAATATCTTTAGCTTAAGTGCAAAGGTGAATTGATCAACATATATAGTTATAATTATGGTTTATATAAATTCTGAAATGATTATGTATTTCTTTGAGATATGAATATCTTTGGTCCAGTAGTGCAAAGATGACTTGTTGATGAATATCTTTGGCACTGTAGTGCAAAGATGAATTGTTGATGAATATCTTTGGGTCAGTAGTGCAAAGATGACTCAGTAGTTGAATATCTTTGGCTGTAGAGTGCAAAAGATGAATCATTGATGAATATCTTTGGCTGTAGTGCAAAGATGAATCTGGCGATGAATATCTTGACCAGTAGTAAAAGATGAATTTATTAGTATGATTATGTAAGTGAGGCTGTGATTTGGTATAACCATGATCTTTGATGTTTCGTGTAAAGACAAGTGATGAAAATTATCTTCGTCCGAATGAGAAAAGGAATTTAGAACAACAATTACGATTATGAAGTTATACATGTGATTGTGGATGGGAATTGTTGATTGATGTTACTGAGGATAAAACATTGTTGGTGGACTTTTAACATGGAGAAGATAATAGACTTTATGGTCTATTTGACTCTTCTAATGGATTGCTCGTTACTTCACAACTATGGTTGAAATTTTTTATCATCTACCATATGTTCTAAATCTACGATTTATTAGTGTTGAAGGCTATTGATAATTTATTTATCTTTAGTCATGATATTCTTTATCGAAGTTAGTCAGGTGCTCACCCTTTTGCTTCACAATTCCTTTCGGGTAATAAAAGTGTAAATTTGGGACAATGAGGGAATAATGAGGGGAATAGAAGCGGTGGTCTATAGATGTTGAGGGTGAGGTGAATTCAACTTTGGAAGGGTGTTTTGTCCTTTATTATACAAGATGTCTAATGACATACAACCTCGTGTCATCATAAGACATGATTGCGTTTCATCCACTTCTTTGAGAATATTTACAAGCACTACCTATATAATCTTGGTGTTTGTTTGGAGTATAATACCCAATTAGAGGCAAGTGGAGATAATGATATGTCAAGAGAAGACTCACCATTGGGAAGAATATGATAGTAATCTTCTCATTTTTCTTTAGGGGTCTATTAGATTGACCAAGGATAATTACGTGGCCATATGATATCTATCATAACCTGTAAGCATGGCCTCCCATGTACGAAGGTTTCTTGAGCACTTCCCAAAGATTCTAATTTTTAAAAAGCAGTTTTTAATTATACCTTTATGTAAGGTGTCATTATGAGGTCTTATCCACGGTTGGGACATGAGTCGCGGTTGATATATATTTGTATCCAAACTCACAACATATGTGTTGTTGTATTTTGCAAGACAATTGTTGTAATAAAATTGTAGTTGTTTTTCTGCATCGGTGTGTATTGACAACTCGAGAATGGGTGATGTATACCTATTTTTGGGGGTGTCACATTTGGTATCGAGCTTAGGATATGATCTCCATGAGATCGGGGGAATAGAACTAGGAGGAGGAGAGATAAGTAAGTCCTTCGTTAAAGTGTATCCTACCTAAGCTTATTTGTTGGTCATTCATAATATCGAAATATTATGTGATATGTTAATTTGTTCAATTAACCCTTGTTTTGAAGCTGTATTCTAGAATGATATCTGAAATACAGGAGATGAGCATCGGAGAAATTATGATGACAGGGAAGATGGAATCTGAAATGAAAGCAAGGTATTCTCAACTCTTTGAAATACCAGGTACGTAAATTTCGGGGACGAAATTTCATAAGGATGGGAGATTGTAAGACCCCGAATTTTATGAAATAAAATTATTCAATTTTTTCTTATAATTATTATTCAGTAAATGGTTAAATTGATAAAAGTTTAAAGTTATGAGTGAATTATGCAAATTTTACAAAATACGCAAGTGGCTATAAAATATTCATTGTTGTCGGGGAATATTCGTTTGGTCGTGGAATATTCTTCAGCAGCCGTAAAGGGAATATTAAGATACGAACAGCCTTGATCTTTTATGGGCCCCATAATGAAAAGCGATTGGATGAAAAAATGACAAATATAAGTTGTTTATAAACGACAGTAGTAGTTATTCACAGATTAATCTTGTTAAAATACTCGGTGGTTAAAAAACACGAAGACACGGTATTGCACCAATTATTGATTCTTACGTAAAGAAGACTTTACTCAATAATTGTTACAAGAATTATCTTATTCAATATTTTATTTTATTGATTCAATAATTCACGCATTGATATTTTATATTACCGTTGTTTTGATAAATTGTCATTACACAAAGATTTTCCATTATCGAGCAATAATTCATATTATCCGAATAATATTATTGGATAACATTATTGGCAATGTCTAGAAAGTTCGCATCTAAGGAGAGGTTTGGTCACCTAATCAGGCTTGCCAAGAAGAGAGAAATTCTCATTTAGAAGCCCTCTTTCCTGAACGCTTAAATTGTCAATATTGTGATTATATAATATTATTTGTGAATAATTAATTATTGATTTTATGATGAGGAAAATATTCATTTTATGTGGATATAGATGGAGAGAATTTTAATGTGAAAATTATTAAAATTAATATTTTATCTTTTACGATAAAATAATTTATTTAAATATATTATTATATTTTTAATAATATAATAATGGTGATATTTTTCTGATGAATATGGGATATATGAGTATATGAGGAGGAGGAGTATTTTTTTGTTACTAAAATGTTTAAAACATGTTAAACATGTTTTGGTGGACCCCATTTCTTGATCGAAATTTGATTATAGCTTTATAAAATCGCTCGTTTGGGGATTTTTTATCAATTTTTGTTTGGAATTTGGAAAAACCTTCTTCTGTAAAGTTGTAGGAATTGAATTTCCTATAAAAATACGCGAGATTCGAATTTTCTGATAAAAGGGCTATTTATTATGAATTATTGAAATTTCAGATTAATTAATTATCATTTTTTGGAGTTTTAATTAATTAATTAAGAAAAACGTTTTTTGACATGTTTGGGGCATCTTTAACATGTGTTTGATGGTTGAAAATTTGATTCTAGGCATGCGTAGAAATTATATATATATATATATATATTAATATTTTAATAAATTTTTCTGCTTTTGTGTTTTAAGAATTTCTATAAATAGGGTCTTAGCTTATAATTGAAAATCACACCACGAAATCAAGTTTTCTCTCTATATTATCGAGCGTATTCTTGTGAATATTTTGAGTATACTTTGAGTATTGCTATACGGTGCAAGTTCGTTCTGCGTTATTCTAGTCAGAAGTACTGCTCTTTTGAGATAAGGGATAATAAGGGATTTTAAGGGTTATTATTTCGAAATTCTTCTGACCCTTCAAAAGTTCTGGAAAAATTTGAAGTGATAATTTGATGAGTTTTGTTGATTGTGTCCAAAAATGGCGATTTTTGGATGTATAGATTAAGAGTTATGAATTTTATGAGGAAAGACTATTTTAAAAGAAAACCTTTATAACTCCTTGTGATTAATTTCAAAATTGATGAAATTTTTATTGAGAGTACATCTATATAATATCAGTATATCGTGTAAATTTCAGAATTTTTGGATAAAAGTACAATTTATGATAAATGTTTAAATATTCGGTTGTTTTGGCCATGTGAAAAATAGTAAATGACTTTTAAAAATTCTGAGAAAAATATATGTTCAATATAGGACTATATTCTGCTAAATTCCAGAAAATAAATATTTTTAAAACTAATTTGGTATTTTTCATGAAAATGTTATAGTTATGAGTAAATGAATTAAATATGTTATGTGAATTAAGAAAATTGGAAAATATGATTTTATGGCTTGAGAATTATATATGAGATATATGCAGATTTTTGATGAGGGTTTTGGCTATTGGTGATGAGATCTTATGAGGTTGGCATTTTAAGATGATTAAATACATTTATTAGTAAAGTGTAAACAATTAAAATAAATTGTTTATAAGTTTAAAAATGATTAATATATTGTGGTAGTATTAATAATATTAGATTATGAGATTATTAAGTGATTTATAACAATTTGATTAAGTTGTTATGAAATCATTGATTTATTAATCTTACTCTTGAGATTAAATCTATATGTTGATTATATTGTTTTTTATATAACATTCTTATAACCCTAATGATAATATTTCTCTTTGACTTGAGTGTAAAGATGGATAAATTATTGGTATGATCGTATTTATATAGGTTCTCTTTGGCCAAGAAGGCAAAGTTAAATTGTTGATGGTATGATCGTGACCATTGAATTTATAATTGAATATCTTTAGCTTAAGTGCAAAAGGTGAATCGATCAACATATATGGTTATAATTATGGTTTATATAAATTTCAAATGATTATGTATTTCTTTTGAGATATGAATATCTTTGGTCCAAGTAGTGCAAAGATGACTTGTTGATGAATATCTTTGGCCCAGTGAGTGCAAAGATGAATTGTTGATGAATATCTTTGGGTCGTAGTGCAAAGATGATGATTTGTAGTTGAATATCTTTGGCCTGTAGTGCAAAGATGAACTGTTGATGAATATCTTTGGCCTGTAGTGCAAAGATGAACTGTTGATGAATATCTTGGCCCGTAGTGTAAAGATGAATTTATTAGTATGATTATGAACAGGAACTGTGATTTGGTATAACCATGATCTTTGATGTTTCAGGTAAAGACAAGTGATGAAAATTATCTTCGTTCCCGAATGAGAAAAGGAATTTAGAACAACAATTACGATTATGAGTTATACATGTGATTGTGGATAGGAATTGTTGATTGATGTTACTGAGGATAAAACATTGTTGGTGGATTTTTAACATGGAGAAGATAATAGACTTTACGGTCTATTTGACTCTTCTAATGGATCGCTTCGTTCACCGCAACTATGGTTGAATTTTTTATCATCTACCATATATGTTCTAAATCTATGATTTATTCTTTGTTGAAGGCTATTGATAATTTATTTATCTTTAGTCATGATATTCTTTATCGAGCTAGTCATGCTCACCCTTTTGCTTCACAATTCCTTTCTGTGTAATAAAAGTGTAATTTTTGGGACAAGCGGGAATAATGAGGGGAATAGAAGCGGTGGTCTATAGATGTTGAGGTGAGGTGAATTCAACTTTGGAAGGGTGTTTTGTCACTATTATACAAGATGTCTAATGACATACAACCTCGTGTCATCATAAGACATGATTGTCTTTCATCCACTTGGTCGAGTATATTTACAAGACTACCTATATATATCTTGGTGTTTGTTTGGAGTATAATACCCAATTAGAGACAATGGAGATAATGATATGTCAAGAAAAGACTCACCATTGGGAAGAATATGATAGTAATCTTCTCATTTTTCTTTGGGGTCTATTGGGTCAACCAAGGATAATTTTGTGGCCATATGATATCTATCATAACCAAGAAGCATGGCCTCCCGTATACGAAGGTTTCTTGAGCACTTCCCAAAGATTCTAATTTTTAAAAGCATGTTTTCGATTATACCTTTATGTAAGGTGTCATTATGAGGTGCTTATCCACGGTTGAGACAGACATGAGTCACAGGTTGATATATATTTGTATCCAAACTCACAACATATGTGTTGTTGTATTTTGCAAGACAATTATTGTAATAAAGTTGTAGTTGTTTTTACATCAGTGTATTGACAACTCGGAATGGGTGATGTATACCTATTTTGGGGTGTCACAACTACTCAATAATGGTTCTGATAATTCTTTATTCAAATATTTTATTTTATTGATTTAATAATTCTTTGCGTTGATATTTTATATTCATTGTTGTTTCAATAATTGTCATTACACGTATTTTTCATTATCGAAGCAATAATTCATATTATCTGAATAATATTATTAGATAACATTATTGGCAATGTCTAGAAAGTTACATCTAAGGAGAGGTTTGGTCACCTAATCAATGCTACCAAAGAAGAGAAATTTTATTGAAAGCCCCTCTTTCCTAAGTAACTTTTGGTCATCAATATTGTGATTTCGTAATATTATTTGTGAATAATTAATTATTGATTCATATGATGTGGAAAATATTGATTTTATGTGGATATAGATGGAGAAAATTTTTAATGTGACAATTGTTGAAAATTAAAATTTAATCTTTTTACGATAAAATAATTCATTTAAATATATTATTATATTTTAATAATATAATAATGATGAAATTTTTACAATGAATGTGGGATATATGAGTATATGTGGAGGAGGAGTATTTTTGTTACCAAAAATATTTAAAGCATGTTTTATGTGTCGGTGGACCCCATTTCTCGATTTGAAATTTGATTATAAATTTTGAAAATCGCTGCATTTGTGGATTTTAGGTTAATTTCATTTGGAATTTGAAAAAACTTTCTTCTGTAAAGTTGTAGAGAATTGAATTACCTATAAAAAGTCGCGAGTTTCGAATGTTTTGACAAAAGGGCTATTTATTGTGAATTATTGAAGTTCCGAAGCTCCGAAATAATTAATTTTTGGAAGTTTAAATTATTTTAAATTAGAAAAATATTTTTCTTACTTTTTCTAGTAAGGTGGCATGTGCTTATTGAGTGAAATCAGATTTCAAGAGTGGCGTAGGGAATTTGATATATATATATATATATATATATATATTTATATTTTATTAAATTTCCTCTTTTTGGTGTTCTAAAGATTTTCCTATAAATAGGATGCTTGGGTTAGAATTGAAAATCACATTTAAACTCAAGTTTTCTCTCTAAATTATCGAGCGTATTCGTGTGAGTATTTTGAGTATACTTTGAATCTTGTTGTTATCTAATTGCAAGTTCAAGTCATAGCTTATATCCTGTTTCAACTAAAGATCTTGTTTTTCGAGGTAAAGGATATTATTTTAAAATGATATTATTTCTTCTAATATCATTATGTCAAGTATTGATCCGAACTTTTTAATCAAATTTAGAACTTTTAATTCTGGAGTTCTTATTCACGTATACTAAGACTATTCACGAATACTGATAACTATTCATCAAAAATAAAAATTTTTCCTTTTCGCCTAAAATATCTATTCCGGATACTAACTTTGATTGTATCCATGTTTTGATCATTCTTGAATTTTACACCACTATGATTATTTATGAGATATTTTTGGACATGAAATAAATTTGAAATACTGAATCCTTAATATTTATTCTTTTGTTTCAATTGGATTCGCTTTTTTTTTTTGAAATATTTTCATCATCCCCGACCCTAAATGATGATATTCTTGAATATCTTTGGCTCAGTAGTGCAAAGATGAATGATTTCTTGATGAATATCTTTGGCTCAGTAGTCGCAAAAGATGAACAGTGTTTAGATGAACATGATTAATCGATGAAAATCTTTTGGCTGTGGTGGTAAAGATGAATATTTGATTCAAGATGAATATTGATTGATGTTACTAGAGATAAAATAATGATGATGAATTTGTTAAATTCATAGATATTAGTAGATTTCACCTCTACGTAACTTTTCTATGAATTAATATTTTTCACGCAAATATTGATCTAAAACTTGTTGTTTAATGTATTCTCTCGATTTTTCCTTGTTGAAGACTAACGATAATTTGTTGTATATTATCTTAGTCATAATATTCTTTTATCGGGCTAGTTGAGCTCACCCTTTTCCTTTTGTTCCATTTTTTCTCGTGGAGGCGAGAATATAAGCGAAGACGAAGTCTGGGGTATGGAATGAAGGTTCTAGAGAGAGTTGTGTAGTAGTCCCTCACCATTTTTGTAAAATAATGTATCAATAAATGTGATGAGAATTTATTTGAGTATAGATATTGTCCAGAAGATAATATTTGTATTCAAACTTATAATTTTACTGTTGTAATAATAAAGTTATAGTTGTTTCTGTACCATGTATTGACAACTCAGAATGGGTGATGTATACCTATTTTGGGGGCGTCACAAAAATTGAGTGACTTCTCACGTAAGAATCAATAATCAATACCGTATTATTCTTACGCAACCAATGATATTATCAGACTTTTACTAATGAGTAGTTCAACAGCTTTTAAATGTAAAACTTCCGTCGTTATTTTCATAAAAATATTTTTGTCATTTTTCAATCCAAATAATAATTCCGTTGTGGGGTCCACCAATGATTGTGCCGTCGTGCATTTAATATTTCTCGTTAAAACGATTATTTTAAACCAATCGAATATTATATAACAACTTCATGTCTTTTGCAAAATTTATAAATATTACCCACAACTATAACATTTTATGAAATTCATTCCATAATATTTAAAAATAATATTTATAGAAAAATCATCTTTATTAAAAAGTTGGGGTCTTACAATACATATATATAATAACAGGGTTGTACATATTATATTTTGTAAAAATTTATATTAAAATAAATACTATACATTTTTTTGAGAATCATAAATAAAAAAATAATAATTTAAAATATCTAATTTTTTTGTGCAAATTTTCGGTCTGCCAAGATATTCTATCTATAAGTAATTATTTTGTGAAATGGAGGGAGTACACATAATCCAAACATTAGCCATTTATTTATTTATTTGAAATTCCCATTTTCACCATTTTCAAGGATGCCATTCGATTTTTATGAATTTTTAAACTCGAACTGCAAACAAAATAATACTATAAAAAACCACCAGCTGACGCTATAATGGTGTTGAGAATTCAATTTTTACATGTTTTTCGAGTATTTATCGGTGTATTACTCCTCTATTTAATATACTTAGTAAATGCAATTGTGGAGAGAGAAATAATTAATTGGGGACAATTGTGGAGAATGAGAAGAGACAATTGTGAAGAGAAAAATAATTAATTAAGGACATAAAAGATATTTTATATTATTTTTTAATAAGTATACTTAATTCTAAAATATCATTTAATCTGAATAGGAGGGAGTAATAAATTTTATTGCACAAGTTTTAGATGTAAAATAGAAGAGTTATGATTCTTTATAAATAAGATTTTCATATTTTTATTTATTGTATTGGATCTGTGTATTTATTTATGATCGGAATTCTAGGTGCATGAATGTGTGTTTCATAATCAATTTTAGTTTGATCATAACTTTAATTACGTAAAAATTAACCGAGTTACAAAAGACTTATACACTCAAATTTAGATTATAAAATTGAAAAGTTGTGATCCACTTTTATATTTTTATTTATTGTTTTGAATTTATTTTATATATTGTAGTATTTGTAAAAACAGACAATTAGATTCGTGTATTTTGAAAATCTTCGTAGTAAAATATTTAATTGTTCAATAAATGACTTACTTTGATCCAGGTGGCCCACAATTTCATCATTACAAGTCCATATTCAGCACCTTGTACAGTTTCAAACTCAGAAACAAACAAAATAATCCAGCAAATAAAACCAACACTTTTATTTCTCCTCCTATTAATTACTACTACTACTGCTACTCGATATTCAAATACCAATTCAGCCCCTCCGTAACGTTGTCTAGGGGCATTCCCGAATCCCCACCTTACCGGCTAAACCGGTCAGCCATCTTCCTCCCCAACACCAACAAAGTTAATAATCGCCATATAAAATAAAATTCGGCGACCAGTACACTGCCAGTGCCCGTTGAATCTCAATTACATATAAAAATAATAATAATAATAAAAATTTTCCCACAGGCCACAGTATATTTCTCCTCCCCTTCTTCGTTCTTCTTCCAAGTCAAGCTGAATTTTTCCTGCAAGCAAACAGGACCTAACAAGAACAAGAAGAAGAAAAGAAAGGGAACGCAAGCAAAAGCGTATATTTATAGAGCTCTGCGAAGCTCATCTCATCTCGTCAATGGAGTCTTTATCCTCCCGTTATCTACACAGAAAACTTTCAACCGGCAGTAATGGATTCTCTGCTAAAAATGCATACGACGACGTTTTCTCCGGTCATCCGCCCAAGTTTGGAGCTCAGAAGATCTCCCCGGCTCGACTAGAGGAAGACTATAAAGAGATTTTTGGTAGCTCCCGTGCTTCTTCTATTCCGATTCTTGATCTTCCGGCTGACAATGTTACCAATGGTACGGCCGATTTTCGGAGCTCGAAGCTCGATTACTCGAACATTTTTAGAGGTTTTCGAGATGAAGATGGAAGTTTTTCTTATGAAGAATTGGTTGCTAATGATAGAAGAATCAGAGAGAAAAGTTCATCTGGTAAATTCAGGTAATATTCCCCCCTTTCTGTCTTCTACTTATTATTTCTGTTTCCCCCGCCCCCTCTTTTTATTCTGATTAAAATTGAAATGCATGTTCTTTTTAGGGCCTACTCTATACTTATGTAATCCTATTGTGTCTTGTAATTTTTGTTTTTACGGGTGGATTGTGTATTTTTCTACTTTCTATCAAGAGATTGTGTATAACCTTTTGGCTGCCGAGAAATTGTTGTAAATAAAAAAAAGAGAAGTTCTAATTTTGTTCAACTCTGTTATAGTTTCCTTTTTTTGGTGGCAAAAAATTCCCCTCCGTGTGTGCGCCAAAGTCCTTATTTTTTTGATTGTTGAAATTGTTGCCATTTTTCTCTAGGACTTGTCAACCGTGCTCTTGTTGATCTATTTTACTTGGTTATCATGCACTTAGTTTGGATACCTTGTGGGTGGTTGTAATTTGTTTGGCTCAAAAGTTATATTTTGCGCCAACTTAGGCAAAAGGTTTTGGATTTCTATACTCTAACAGCATTATTGTACACGGGATGGTAATTACATTTGAATTTCTCACGTGCAATGCTAAACTTTGTTTAAGTATTTATTTGATGTCTAGTCAGAGTGCCTACAAGGAAATTATCCATGATTCAGAACTTTGAGATAAAACAGATTTTGTGGCAAGATATGCGTCAGATTTTTTAAAGTAGCACCGACCTGTTACCCTGATAAGCATGTTCAAAATCTTTTCTGTGTTTAAGTAATAGTGCTGAAATTACACCAAAAGTACAGGCTTAACTCCATGTACATGAGTTTCCTCATCCGCATTTGAACATTTAATGCGTTGCTTGTCGTGTTCTGCATGAAAAACACAAGTTTGGTCCATTCTTAAAAATGGAAGACTTATTCTGGTCACTGGAATGGGGTTTGATTACACGACATTCTTTTTAAGCTAACATACCAAGTTCTATATAGGATCACAAATTGTATGTTGTTTACTTTTTTCATGAACTTAGGTGTTAAAATGATATACATTGTTGGGCCCTCCATCTAACAGCTTAAGCTTTTAGATGAGTTGGTTACTTAACATGGTATCAGAGCTCTGGGTGTGCAAGGTCTTGGGTTCAAATCTTCCCAGCTGCACAATTATCTTTCTATTAATTTAATAGTACAAATGCACTTTAATGGGGGAGTGTTAAAATGATATACAATATACATTGTTGGGCCCTCCATCTAACAACTTAATTTAATAGTGCAAATGCACTTTAATGGGGGAGTGTTAAAATGATATACAATATACATTGTTGGGCCCTCCATCTAACAACTTAAGCTTTTAGATGAGTTGGTTACTTAACATTAGGATTTTACATTTTTTGTGCATCATTCTTCTTATTTATGCATAATTCAACTGCTTTTCTCCCTGAACTTTTTACCAATAACTTCCATTAATTTCTAAGGTTTTGGGCCATTTTATGCTTCAACTAATTCCTAAGTTTAATTGTATCCCATCATACATCATGATTGACCCCCATTGTCGAACCCCAAAATTCCTTAATAAACTATTAGGTCAGAAGCTACTATAGTCCTACTGTTTTTCTGGTGTTGCGCCTTAAATAGCTTGCTTTAAAGCTAGGGACGTAAAACAGATGGATGCCTCTGTTTGATGTCAAACACTTTTTTTATCATTTGGACGCTCCCGTTTACTGGATGCTGGGGATGGGTGAACTGGCCATAGACCTGACCATCAAACTTACTTGCCAAGTTGCCAGTAGTGGATTCCTTGAGTTTCATATGTTTGGTGTTATTTTTTTCTTAACCTTATAAAGATAATTTACAGCTTGTTTTGGTTTCTCTTAGTTATAATTACATCACCTTTATTTATGTGATTTGCATAGGTGGAAATTGGTTACATTGTTATTATATCACCTCTTGTTGTGTTCTGTAGGACTCCATCTGCAACAGGATCTCCTTTACGGAATTCAGATCGTCTGAGCAAGGATAATAAAGTGTTCTCATCTGAAGCTTCATATCAATCATTTGACGATAAAAAGCAGTTTAACATGTCCTATCATAAGACCAGCCTAGGAAGCAAAGATGGGACAAATGGGACAACACATGTAGCTCAATTCCATCCTGTACCTGGATTTACTTGTTTTGTTGACGAAACCACTCCACAGAAGACAGAAGCTGATAAACCAAATCCCTCGCTAAAAAATGATATCCGTCGCCAAGTGGATTTCTGTGAGGGGGTACTGGAAGGTAGAAATGCCAAGAAGGCCATGTCAAATCTCTATAACAAACAAACGTTTGGAAGGGAAGTCAAATCTAGAAGTGGATTTAGTGGGGATGGATCTTATTCTAATGATAAGCTGGTCAAATCACATCCTTCTAAAGTGCGACCACCTTCAAGCATGGCATCTGATTTGAAAAATAGTAATGGTCACTCAAAGAGATCGACGGCTTCCAATACCGAGGCTCCTAAAAATGATGTCTCTGAACATGCTGCAGGTGATTGTTCACAACCGTATTTTGGTGAGGAGCTTGATGTAAACTCAGCTGCTGCTGCCTCTGCAGCTGTTCTTAAAAATGCAATACAGAAGGCTCAAGAAAGTATTCGAATTGCAAAAGAATTGATGGAAAGAAGGAAGGAAGGAAGTTGTTCGAACCGGAGTTTCAAGGATAGGTTGAAAGTTGCAGATAGAAGGGAGAATATTATTACACATGAAGGAAACAGAACTGAAGATAACAATGCCAAGGACACATGTGGGAGTGTAGATTGTGTTTCTCAAGTTTTCTCTGGGATGGGAAGGAAGAGTTCATTAAGAAGTGGGAAAGTTGTTCCAGACTTGAAAGACACTGAGAGAACATTTGTTGCAGGAAAGGTCATAGGTGATGCACAAGCAAAAAATCTTGGAGCAGCTGAAAAATGTGAACCAGCAACATGGTTTTCTACACTAGTGAATATTGGGAAGAACAGAACAGCTATCTCATCCATCGAGCAGGCAGTTAGCAAATATAAAAATGCGCAGTCCATGGATAAGCATGAATGCAGTGTCAAGGAGATGAATATAATTAGCGAAACCTCGAAGCAGCAAGAAGTTGTTGTTCACAAAGAGAAAGCAGATGAGAAAGCTAATGAACTGGAGTACAAGGAGAAAATACCAATTACTGTTATAACAGAACAGAAGTCAGAAGACAATGTGGGTAAATTAGAATCAGATTGCGTTGTGCATGAACATGAAGAAATTGAAAAGTCTGGAATTTCCCAAGATGATGAAGTAAATGAAGACAAACAAACAGGTTTCTACATAAATGAAGAATGTGAGAAGAAGTTGCAGTCTCAACAGAAATTAGAAGATGAAATGAAATTTGAGGCCCACAAGTTGATGGAGAACGATTTTGAGAAGAGACTAGACAAAGCCAAGGAGCTGGAGGAAATTGAGAACGAACAACAAGAGGTTTCTCGCCAAGAACACATTGAGAAGACGACAAAAGATGTTGAGAAGGAAGAACATGAATTAAAACTAAAAAGGATATGTGATGAAGAAGTAGATGAGGAGAGGTTTGAAGATGCATTTCAGTGGGTAGAAAATGAAAATGAACTGAAAGAGGCATGGGGCAGTGAAAGAAACGAGAATAAAGAAAAAGACATCCATATGGGTGAAGACACTGAGAGTAGACCTGAGGAAGTTCATGAGCTAAAAATTGATGAGAAGACTGCAAAAGATGTCCTTGATGGAAAAGAAAGCGAAGAGCTTTTTGAGGAATTCGAGTTGGAAGAAAATGAGAAGGGTGTTACAGAATGTTACAGATATGAAGAAACCGAGTATATACACATAGAAGCTGAGAAAATAGAAGTACTCCAGGAGGATCATTATGAAGATAATTATAATAAAGCAAACAATGCATGGATTCATAATGTAAGTGACAACAGAAGTGAGACTCGAGAAAACTGCCAACGTGAAATAAATGATAACAGTACAAAACAATGCCAAGATGCGGATGATAATGACAGAAGCATAGGGGCCACCAAAGATTTCTACGACTTCGAAGTGGGTGAGGCAGAAGCAGTTACATTGGGATATAAGCTGAAGGAAAAAGAAATTTCTAGAACTGCTGGCTTGGTTCTAGGTGTTGCTGATGGTGAGACTGGGAAGAATATGAAAGTTGTATTTGAGGTCCTTCCTTCTGAATTCAGTGCACCAAAATTTGGGTCAATTGACATGTGCTTTGGTAAAACTGATTTTGCACAGAGAGATAAAGACAATGAATTAGACCCAAATCTTGACAATGGTATTGAGATATTATCTAATGGATATACAGAAAATGAGGATATTTTCGAGGATAATGAGACTACCTATGATGAGGAAGCAGGAAAAAGTAGTCAGGAAACATGTATTGGGGAATGGCAATACATTGAGGTTATGGAGGATCTGGAAACATCTCACAGACACAATGTGTCCAGAGAAGATGAGAAAACCATACAAATTGATGAAGAGCTCAGAACAAGAGAAAATACAGAACAGAATGAGGAGAATTTTTGTAAAACCATTACAATGGAAGAGAAGAAAACGAAAATTGATGAAGAGATCAAAACAAGCCAAGATAATGAAGTTAACGAGGAAAATCCTAATAAAGTTTTTGCTATGGAAGAGAAGGAGACCAGAAAGGCTGTGCCAGATGGAGTGGAACAGAAAGAGTACGTCAGAAAAATTGATGAAGCCAACAAAAAGGAAAGAGAACGTGAAAAAGATAGAATAGCTGTTGAAAGAGCAATTCGGGAAGCTCGTGAGAGGGCATTTATGGAGCAAGAGAAAGGGCAGAGAGGGCTGCCGTGAGAGAGCAACAGCAGAAGTTCGACATAGAGTAATGGCTGAGGCACGAGGAAAGCTTGAGAAGGCTACTGCAGCGACTAAATCTTTAGCTGAGAAAGCTTCCATAGAAGCCAAGCTTAGATCAGAACATGCTGCAGTAGAGAGAGCCACAGCAGAGGCTCGAGAGCGAGCTCTAGAAAAAGCATTGTCCCAGAAGGCTACCTCAAGAGCGCAGGCTGAAAGATTCGTAGTCGAAAAGTTCTCAGTTCCTTCTAGTGATAATGCAATGAAGAAGAGCTTATCTTCCTCTGTGAGTATTGGTGCACTGTTTAATTTTGCTGTACCCTGCTGTCCACAAGGCATACTCTTTAGTTGCATGTAAGATGACTGACTAATTGGATTTCCTTCAGGATTTGCTGAGATCTGATGAAACTAGTACTGAATCAGCTCAGAGGATTAAAGCAAGGTTAGAGAAGCACGAAAGGATAATGGAGCGTGCGGTATGAATTTTAACTGTGTCTGTCTTTTGGCTACTAGTTCATGGACCTCTTCTTAAATGCTTATTCTTTCACTTATTTATTAGTTTATTATTGGTCTCTTTCAGGCAAAAGCCCTTGCAGAGAAGAATATGCGCGATCTTCTTGCTCTGAAAGAGCAAGCTGAGAAAAATGTATATACTTCTTCAAACGAGTTCTAGATATTTTACACTTGCTGATGATTATGCTTCTGTACCTGACTATCTTTGTATCTTATTCTAATTTCAGAGACTATCAGAAGTTCTCGATGCTGATATCAAAAGATGGTCCAGTGAGAAGGAGGGAAACTTGCACGCATTGCTTTCAACTCTGCAATATGTATGTACAAGCCTTCCACTTATTATTGTGCTTCCTTAAGTATTTGTTGTTTTGAACTACTTACACTTTCATCTTACAATAGAGATGTCTTAATCAGGCTTAACTCTTCTAGATGGCACGTGCCTATACTAGTAGTTACACAATCACAATAGATGGGTTCCTCTTCAAAATTAACACGATCTCTATTCCACAAAAAGAACCCCATCATCTATTTTTTGATTTTTTTTTTGTTTTAGAAAAAGATTACCATTTCTTTGATCATAGTATAAAATGATACAATGTCTTCAAGTTTACCATCAATATTTCGTTCTTGCAATCTCAATTAAATTAAGTACTCAATAAATACAAGGATAAGGTTGGAACAAAAATATATTCTTAAAATGCTCAAATCATTTTAGAACCCTGATAGTTACCTTGCAAGATGTATAATAATATCGAGAAAAGTAAGAACTAGGCTCCTTTCAAACAGAATGGTTTATTTCCGATTGAAGTTCATTGTGACCACATCATTTTGCCAAGATGGTCTTTCAATGCTGTAATTTGCTGTAACCCTGTCCAAATTATTTTGCAGGCTCTATGTCAATCTTGAAGTTTCTGCACAAAATATGATGAATATTAGATAAAAAGTCATTTTCAGTTAAGAAACTAATTAAAGCACAGCCAACAATTGGCATTGATCAGACTTTCTTCACTTGCAGATCCTTGGCCCTGGCAGTGGTTGGCAACCAATTTCCCTTACAGATATCGTAACAACAAGTGCCGTAAAGAAGGCATACAGGAAAGCTACTCTCTATGTTCATCCTGACAAGCTGCAGCAACGAGGGGCAAGCATTCAGCAAAAATATATATGCGAGAAAGTTTTTGACCTTCTAAAGGTGTGTGGTTAAACTGCTTCTCTAGGAATATAATACATACGGATCACCTTTATATGCTTTGACAATGTAAATTATACTATAGATTTTTTTTCAAATAATGGCTGAAAACTGACATGATTTATTAAGAGAGACATCTAAGACTTGCTAAACAGATACCAACTATAGATCTAAAGAATGAAGACCATTTTCTTTCTAATTGCAAAGGAGATTCTAATATTTTTTTAGTACATAGGGAGTATATTTGAGGTTCAGTTTAATGACTATTTAACACTTTCCTAGCGAACATAAGGCCCTTTGCTCGTCTTCGTTCTTTGATGCATATTGCAGCTGGTTAAAAACTTGCAACATTATCCTATATTCCTTTATTTTGCCGGTGATCCTGTTTGATATAGCTTCTGATTATTGCTTATTAAGACACTTCTGATTCCAGAAATCTGAAAAAGCAGCACAACCCTTGCTTTTCAGATAAAAGCCAATGGAAAAGTCTTAGAATTGTTTTCACTTAAAAGAGGCAAATAGTCAAATTTCAAAAGCCAATCAAAATATACTTGATATAGCTGATACTTGCTGCTCTTATATTCGACTGAAATCTATGGACTGGGGATTTTCTCTATCAATGAAGCAGAACAGGCATGACCCAGAAATTAATCTCGCTTCTAATTGTGAGTTTTATAGTCTTCCTTGTATTTGAACCTCACAAACTTCTCTTGTTCGTTATCAACAGGCTGCTTGGAACATATTTAATTCAGAAGAGAGGTGACCTTATAAATCCATAGAGTAGTTAGAGAGGAGGTAGGTACCAAGCTCCTAGCCTAGATGGGTTTCTTGATTGGGTCGGAACTCCGGTCACACAAAAATTGTAAAATTTTTATATGCTATGAACAGGAGCTGTAAAGATACATTCTATTCAGACATTAACTGCATTAGCCAGTCAAAAGGACGGAAATCATCTAAAAGTACTACAATATATTCATAGCAAGTTATAAAATGTTTAAACTCCATTTATAAGTACATTTGATGGTCACACAAAATTAATTATATTATTATTATTATTATTATTTTATTATGGGAGAGTTTTAAAAAGCAAATGAATAAAATTATTTGTTGGGGAGTTTTAAAAAATCCTTCCGGTCGCTACATATTGTTACGGCTCATAAGAAAGTATGTAAAATGTTTTCCACATGAATGTTTTATTTCCTTCATTGCCGAGCAAAAAATCATTTGTAGCGGCATATATTTAAAAAAATAATTTCTCTTCTAAAAATTTATCTGACTAATCTGACCAAGTGGAATTCATTATTATTAAAATAGCAGCCGCTATAACATGTAACTGCTGGGCTATATGTTAGTTGTTGAAATAGTGATATGTTAGTTGTTGAAATAGTGACTGTAAGAACCCCAACAGACGACGGATTAAAACATTTTTTATATATATATATATATATATATATATATATATATATATATATGAGAAAATATGATTGTGGTCACCACATTTAGCTTGGTAACAGTGATCATTCCAGACCAACATCCTTTACATTAGTAAAATTGATAAAAACATCATAAATGAAATTAGTGGATTGACTAAACTATCCTTGAAATATAAAATTAGGTACAGGGAGATAGTTGGGGTCAAACAACCATCTCATAAAGGGGTTTGCCTTTTTGTAGTTCAGAATTCAATATGTACGCATTACCCCACACACACATATATGACAAGATGATCAAACAAAAAATATAATTCATACCCCATGAGAGAGAGTGTGAATCTAATTAATAATTCTAAAACCCTAATGTTTTTAATTGAAGTGCAGACGTATTTTGTTGGGAAAACAATGGCTGAGAAAGCTGCATGGAAATATGCCGAAGAGAATGGCCTTGATTTAGTCACCATTAATCCTTCCCTTGTGATTGGGCCTTTCCTTGCACCTTTCAAGGTTTTCAGCATTGAAACTTGCCATTGCCTTGTACACTACTAAGTCTAGTATATACGAATAGTTTGATTTCAATACTTATCAACAATTAACCCTCGCATATATATATATATATATATTTATAAGTTCATAAGAGTAATTATATAAGATATATAATCTAAATCCAAATTAAATGTTACATACTTGTAGGAAATGAAGTTTTTTACCCATTGGTAAAGCAATTGCCTGCCGTGCATGTGGATGATGTATGCAATGCTCACATTTACCTGTTTGAGCATCGATCCCTTAGCCAAAGGAAGATCATACGTTTGCTCCTCTCATAGTTTCAACATGTTTGAGGTAGCAAAATCTCTGAGCCTAAAATATCCAGAAAGCGATATACCAATTGAGTATGTATCATGCACGATCGAAAAATGTTACTAGGAATTAATTAATTTTTCGACTTATATTCTCATTTTATATATATATATATATATATATATATATATATATATATATATATATATATATATATATATATATATATACTTACCATATATTTAATTTGTTGGAATATTTTTCAAAATGATTTTGAATAGATTTGAGGGCTTCAACAAATTATCAGATAAAGCCATCCCTTGTTCGTGGAAGAAGTTGATAGATCTAGGGTTTCAATTTGCATGATACAAAGATTTGTAACAACCCCGGCCTTAATTTTGTCCAGCTACACCATTCAATAGCTTCACTGCAAATATCACCCGCATGCAATAGGATTGTAGGCGAATGTAAAGCCTAGGTGGCTAGGTCCAACAATTTCTTAGAATTGAAGAACAAATATGGTGAAATTGTGAGAGCAGCTATGAGCTAGCAAATGTATCTTCAATTCCCTTGGCTTGAGGACAAATTAATTAAGCTTCATTTTCTACGCAAGTAATTAATTAAGAACATAAAAATTAACTACACTAGCTTGTAATAATTAATGAAAATGTAATTGAGCAAAGAAAAGCTTAATTTTATTTTTGGGTTCAGGTGAAGTGATTATCCCGTGACATATATACCTAGCTAGGAATTAATGCATGGTTGCGGGTGGGTGCTTTTGTAAAAATATTCGCATAATAAAGTTTTAAGAAGGGTACGTATACGTACGATCTAGTGAATAAGGCGATTGCAAGACCAACGCTAGCTAGTAGCTAGGTCTGAAATTAAACAAGACATGCATGCATGCATGATGTTTAAAACTCCATTTACTGTTGGTTTTATTACTTCATTCTTCTGTCTATACCAACTTTATTTTCAATACTAATGACCAATATCAATTTATTTATTTTTTGATTCTTATATATGTGACAATTAAACCACGTCCACAAATCTACACTATTTTATGGTATTATCAAGTTATAATTACTTGCAATCCTACTGTGTGTTTTTGAGATTTGGAGGGAAAGGAGAAGAAAATTTTCTCTAGCTCCCCTCCAAATCAAATTAACTCACAAATTAACAGGCCGTAGTAGCCATTTTACTAATTTCTTGGACCTAATTTAATATACGAGTTTTTTTAATTTGTTCCTTGTGGATCGATGTACGTAGACATTTGTTGAGAATTAAATAATAAAATTACTTGGGTTTACATAAATAATTGTACCTCAGGATCCTTGGGAGAAGGTGGAAGCAAAATCCATGTGGCCACGCAGCAACATGGAAGACCCCCTCACATCCGTGAATTTATCTTGCACCATTACTTAGGATGAGACAATAGATGAGACAAAAGTTGTAATAGAAAAACTTAAAACACGTACGACATAGATATATAGAAGGGGTTGAGGCAAAGAATGCAACCAGGATCGATGGTGGACCGATGCTCTAACATAATACCCTCTTTCGAGAAGCCAAGATCCGATGAACCCTGAAGCTCCGGTCATGCACACCGTGCCCCCGCTGCCATGTTCTCCATCAATGTTTTCCCTGTTAATTGAATTAGGGAGTTGATTTCACAATTGAGGGTTATTTGACACGTAGTCATAAACTCTACTGCTTATTATATTTTTCACCATGCATCCTGCAGAATCCAATGTATGAAATATTAACATTATGGACATTTCCGTTTACACAATTCTCATTTTTTAATTGTTTCTTTATCATCAAATTATATTCGGCAACACATTATTTTATAGCTTTCCTGGCCGGTTGGTGCTTGGCATAATATATTTTGGTATCTTTCGTAGTATCACAAGAAAGGTAAGAGCATGTTTTTTCTTAAAATTTTCAATACAATCTCTTTGTTATCCAATTTTTGGCAAATGAATAAGCAAACGAACTCCAGAGTGGAAAAGACCATAATACAAATAGGTTAAAATTTTATATATGTGGACATGATAATTGAACATAAGTGCTTTACAATTTTATCTATTTATATTTTTACCTCCAATGGGGGGTCAAAATACAAATAAGTGAAATTGTAAAATACTCGTGTTCAATTTTCATGTTCAATTATCATGTCATCATAGAAGAGCTCTAAAACGACAAACTTTGTATCTAAATCCCATGCCAATGCAAACATCCAAATAGTATGTTTTACGTTGAAGTTGCTAGCTCCAACCAGAAGATTGACACGTTATAAATACTACTCATTTTATTTTTCTCTTCTTTTTTTGAGTGCAACTTCTTGTGATACTAGTAAAAAAAAATTCTGTCTTTAAGTTCGTTTCATAATTTTGTTATTATTGAATCACCTACTAAAAATTTTATACAAGTTCACAATCCACTAATGGGTTCAAATTAATATGAGAAACAAGATAATTTTTCAATTGTAGTCTTAACTCTGTAGCCCTCAGTTCGTTAATGTATAGTAGCCAAAACCTAACACACACACACACACGAGAAAAATTAAAAAGGGCTCTCATTTTGGGATGGAGATGGCAACAAGATTTCTCATTATATGTACTAATCACACTTGCTCCCTCTTTCAACAATTTCAATTTTGGTAGTTCCCTTTTATTTTTGGCCTGATCCAGCTGCAGAAACATGGACTCAGTCTTTATAATTCCCCCAGCCCAGTAGCCTTTGGCAAGTAATAATTTTCTACAAGTTGAACATCTTACAGAACTACAGAGAAATTCACAATTATAACTATTTCTATTGCCACTGTAGAAAAACTTATAAGCATTTCATAAAGTTAAATTAGGATAATAGGTGACAATTAATCATGTCCATAATCTCAATATATAAAAGAATTAAATTAGGAGGCCAACAAATGTTTTGACCACCTATGCACACACTTCACAGGAACCCCTTTTCTCTGCATGATTCAATAGATTCAGCACACAAGTCGCCGGCATCATGCTTTATGTAGGCAAACTCAAACCCTAGGTCCATCAGCTTCTTCGACGAACAAGGGGGGACATTTTTTGACTTGTCAAAACCCTCAAACCTATAAAAAAATTCACAATTTTAGAAGGTTTTGATAATGAGAAAACGAATCAAAAAAAAATCTTATATAGTAACATTTTTCTTGATACAGACTCGGTCAGTATGTTGTTCTCTGGATACTTTAGGCTCAATGACTTTGCAATGTCAAAGATGTTGAAATTATGAGAGGAACAAATGTATCTTGCCTTGGCCAGGGGATGCTCAAACAGGAAAATGTGAGCATTGCATACATCATCCACATGCACGGCACAATTTCCATTTAGAACTGCATATCAGCTTCATTTCCTACGTACGTACAGGCGTAATTTAGATACAGATCGATTATATATGAACATGCAAATTATCTTAATTTTAGATATTGAAGATGGATCGAATTATGCGTACGTATATACTAGCTAGATCGACTTACTAGTGAACAAGGCAATTGCAGTTTTAATGCTGAAAACCATGGAAGGTGTAAGAAAAGGCCCGATCACAAGGGTTGGATGAACAGTGACCATATCAAGGCCATTCTCTTCCGCATATTTCCATGCAGCTTTTTCAGCCATGGTTTTTGCCACGCAATACATCTGCACTTCAATTGTTAATCAAACTCACATGCACAAACCCTTAATTAATTTCAAATAAATGATCAATAATATATAGCTAATTAATTATTTACTGGCCTGCGGAGGCCATGAAAGAAAATCTCACCAATCCATCCATCTTTAGAGACTTGCAGAAGTCGACATCGGTCCAAAAACCCTCGTTATACTCGATTGGTTGTTGAGGTTGAACATTAATGGTTGCAATAGTTGAGGTGAAGATGAACCTCTTCACAGTTTTCGCCTTGGAGCATGATCTCGTTATGTTGAAAATCCCATTCACTGTTGGCTTTACTATTTCATTCTGCCCAACCCCAAACCAACTTTAAAGTTCAACAAATGATCAATACCGATCGATCGATCGATCGACGATATATATATGTATATATATATGGTTTGAAATTTTGAAGAGATGGATCGATAAGCCAGCCTTAAATAGTACTATAATACTCAAGGTTATGTACTTATATGAGTTGAAACTCTACAAATTAATTAAGGTTACTCTTGAGCAGATTGTATATACTATACCTCAGGATCTGTGGAAGAAATAAATTCCATGGGGCTAGCAACATGGAAGACCCCTTGACATCCTTGAATGGCATCATCAAAACTACCTTCCTCATCTAGATCTGCCTTCCACAAGCTAAGGTGCGTGCTAGCATTAGGCAATTTTAGTAAATGCTTCACCTTGTTTTCATTTCCTATAGGCATAATAAGTGGAACCCATTATTATCGATCATTTGCTACTTAATTAGGGTACTATTAATATTCATAATCTTTTTTATTATGGTATGGTACTACTATTATATCTATCAATGATGAAAAGAATTATCTGTGCCCGCGCCCTTTTGAAACCGTAATTACACCACCAACCAACAAAAAATGAATAAATAAAATAAAACAGAAACAAGAAATTCAAACCAACCAGGATCACGGACGGTAGCTCTAACATAGTATCCTTTTTGGAGAAGCCTCATAACAAGCCAAGAGCCAATGAACCCAGACGCTCCAGTCACACACACGGACACGGTGGTGGTTTTTCTGTGCTCTCCCCTCATGCTTCTAATTGCTCTAGTTAGCTATTTTAGTTCAATTACTAATTAATTAATCTCAAGTTAGGTAGGAAGCCAAACAGTGCTTGGGGGCTGTTTGATTATATAACACTGAATAACTGACCGATTCAGTCATTTAGTGCATTTGTTTCGGAAAATAAATAGTCTAAATGACTAAAATTTATATTAAAATTCATTCAATTTTTATCAAACACCTCCTTAATAATTACTGCATTTTTCTAGCTATATGAACCTAGTGATGGATATTAATTGATTACATGCATTTTCACACAATCACAAAACCAAAATAACGTGACTCCCTATCCCATCCCTACACATAATATGCACACGACAAAGACATGTTCTCATACTTTATCCCTCAGTTTTTAATGCCTTCATTGTATTTGAATCAGTTTTTTATCGTAAAAAGAAATTGTGCAGAAAATAATGCAAAACTGTAGCTAAAGATGCCATTAATCGAAAATAGAGTAAAATGGATAGTTTAATGACCCCAAAAAAAAGGTCAATAGTTTAGGGTAGTAATTTATATTTAATTTGAGTATTCTTTTAACCCATCAATTTTAATTACATAAAACAAATTAATAGTTTAATTTATAACTTGATTGAAAAATCAAAAAAATAAAAAATTGATAGCTTAAACGACCGATTAAAAGATCAATTATCAAATAGTTAAAAGGTCAATAATTTATATTTAAACCTAAAAAAAAATTAACAAATGCAAGCAATACCTGACGAATCTTGCAAGCTACTTAAACTTGTACTACTAGTATACAATATCCAGATAACTCAATTGGGATTTTTTTTTTGTGCATCAGGTTACCTGCCTCCAATGAGAGATAAGTTGGAAATTACGATGCATAAGTAAAGGATTATATCCTTATATACACCTAAAGAAAGATATACCCTTTTATTCTCTCTATAATGCTTTTGACCATTTCCACTCTTTTCTTTGCTTTCTTTGTTTTAGTCTCCTTGTTCAGTTTTTCAATATAAAAAGGAAATTGATATTTTCGTCTGACATGAATTGTGGGTGAATTTCACCTTCATATGTATAAAAATATTGTTTTAATATGTAAAAAATATTTTTTTAATAATTGAAAATATCGATTTCAAATATAGTAAAAATTGTTTCAATGATGCCATTTGAAAACTTGAGTCAAGAACAACTAAATTGAAATCTAACTGAAATAACAGACTTTGATTAACAAATTATCTGGTTTCACATCATCGCCTTGCCGCGAAAATTTTGGGAGTAAATTATAAGTCTACTCTTTCCATACTCGAAATGGGTTTAGATTATAAGTTTGGTGGGAAAAAAAAAATCAAAGTCAAAGATGTTTTTTTAAACAAAAAATAAATAAAAATTCAACCAGAATAGTCAACCTCGTACATAATAACATGGTACAGAAAAACAAGAAAAAGTCATTGGTTGTATTTCTTCCCCACAATCACAAACCTTGTACATATTTCATGCTCACTAGCTTTATTAAACAGAAGAATATTAAACCCAATTTTCAAACTTATAAGGTAAGGTGAAAAGATTGGTTAAAACAGTAGTGAAAAAAAATTAGAAAATTTATCTCCTTGGAGTATATAGTATTGCTTAAAAAGTGGCATCCATTCTTAAGAAAGAAAAACTGTATATGGTTTACCCCTAAACAACTTATAATTCTTTATTCTTTTTGTTTTTTTTGTTGTTGTTGTTGTTGCTGCTGCTAAATAAGAACTTATCATACGTTGAGAAAAAGAGGAATTGAACTCTTTATACCTTAAGAAAAAGGATGAAAATTGGCAAACAGGGTATTCTTATTTCAAACATTCTAGTTTGGACAACCATATAAACAATCTGCAACTGTATGACCTTTCCTTATGAAGTTTTTTTTTTATATATTATAAATATGATTCCTTCCTTCCTTCGGCTAAAGAAAGATATTGGGTAACCTTTATGCTTCCTTCCTACATTTAGAGAGGGAGAGAGAGAGAGAGGGTATGGGAGAGATGAAGCAATGGGGTCTGTTTTTCTTGATTGTTTTCTTGGTACATGAAAATGGGACAAATCTTCAAGTTTCAGCAGGGGATGGGTTCATCCAAAGCAGAGGAGTGCAGTTTATATTGAATGGTAGGCCTTACTATGCAAATGGATTCAATGCTTATTGGCTAATGTATGTGGCCTCTGACCCATCTCAAAGAAATAAAGTCACCTCTGCATTTGAAGAAGCTGTTAGCCATGGGCTTACAGTTGCAAGAACATGGGCTTTCAGTGATGGTGGATATCAACCTCTACAGATCTCACCTGGCACTTACAATCAACAAATGTTTCAGGTTACTACTCTGTTTTCCTCTGTTTTACTGCATTGCCCATACTATAAATATGAATCCTTTTTCTTTTTTTTTTTGCTTCTTGAAGGGCTGGATTTTGTAATATATGAAGCTAGAAGACATGGGATAAAGCTAATATTGAGCTTGGTGAATAACTATGAAAATCTGGGAGGGAAGAATCAGTATGTGAAGTGGGCAAGAGATGAGGGACACAACATAACCTCTGATGATGATTTCTTTACCAACTCTGCGGTTAAGGGATTCTACAAAAACCACATCAAGGTGATCGACTTAGACTATCCATCTTCCTTTTATTTATTTCTCTGGCCTAGCCAGCTCCAGCTCCATCGACTTATTTGCTCAAATTTCAGTTATGAAAATGGAGGCTCATTGATTGGGCAGAATGAATAGTATAATTATCATGGCTAATATCCATATTGTTGATAGACTGTTCTTACAAGGCGTAACAGCGTCACTGGAGTTGTATATAAGAATGAACCAACAATAATGGCTTGGGAGTTGATTAATGAGCCTCGCTGCACGTCAGATCCATCAGGAGAGACCTTACAGGTTAGACCACCATTCAATACGGTTGATATATCATGTTACTTTTTAGTTGTTTTTTTTGTCTATGTTTACTAAAAGGTAATTTGTATTTTTTTGGGACACACAAATAGATTAATATATATATTAAGGAGCTATTCATAGTTGAATATTAATCATATCCATAGCGCCCATTCTAATATTCAAAAGTTAATAAAACTATCATTCTCACAATAGTTGCGCTGAGCCTAATAAACCATTCAAATTCAATATTTTCAATTTGCATAATAATTATGTTGGTAATTGTTAAATCCACATCACTTTTTGTTTTTTTACAACAAAAGTGTCATTGTAAATATATATGACGATGACACTTTTGTTGTCTAAGTAATTAATAATTTATTTAATGGATTTAACAATTCTCTAATTATGTGAATGGCCAAAATTATATGCACAACTATTGTGCAGACGGGAGTATTAAGTGGGACAGGCTCTACACAACTATTTGTTAGGTTTCGCACGATAATTGTACTAATAGTATGGATGTTAGAATAGACGGTTGGATCACAGTTAGATGGATAGAGTTTTCATCTAACTTTGGTTAAAGATCATTCTCCATTATATATATAAATATAAATATATATATATATATGGGCAATGATCCTATTTGTTATGGATCAAAAATGGGCAAAAAATATCATATGTCCGTTAGTGATGTCTGCATTAGAAGAAACATCATCCTTAGGCTATGATTAATTTCTAATTCGGAAGAAGTTTGCTCATCTGTTAAAACCACTAAAATTTAGTCGCTATGTTTGTTTATAGATATTGGAAGTTTGGTCTGGTATCTTTCTGGTTGTCCTTTGTTTTGTGCGGATGACTTGTTAATCCGTGTGTCGTTTAGAACTGGGTTTGATGTTTGTTTATTGTCTATCCTTTTCATATTCAGATTTGAATTTCTATTTTTCTGTCATTAGTGGTTGTTCCTCCGACCACCATTGTGTTGTTCCAAATCTGATTTTTTTTACATCAGATTTGATTTGAGTTGTTAGTGGTTGGTTGTACTGTGCTCTCTCTTAGGTTACTAGGTTACTGACTATTAATGTTTTGCAATAAATTCTATCTTGTTCTTTCAAGTGGACTCTTGTACTGCCAACAATAGGATGAGATACTACTAAACCGTTAACGAGGGTGTTTTTCCTCCTAATTCTCTGTTTCCTTCCTTCTTATTAGACTTGTATTGTGGCAGTACAGAAACAATAACAGTTTAATTTACTAATTAAACTTATTTCACAGGCTTGGATCACCGAGATGGCTTCTTACTTGAAATCAATTGATAGAGAGCATCTACTAGAAGTTGGTTTGGAAGGGTTTTATGGAGAGTCTGCACCTCCGAACAAGCAATTCAATCTAAATTTTCAACTGGGAACAGATTTCATAGAAAATAATCAGATCCCTTCCATTGATTTTGCTACACTTCACTCGTATCCTGATCAATGGTATAACCATCCGACACTCAAAATTATATCAAGCACACTAATGCGCTGTTCTTTCCTCGTAACTGCAATGTATTTTATCTTGATGAACAGGTTCCCGGGCACAAATGAAGAATCCCAACTTGCATTTTCAAATAACTGGATGAACACTCGCATTCAATATGCACAGACAATCCTCCGCAAACCACTTCTAGTTACCGAGTTTGGATGGAATAACTCTATGTTTGAAACAAACACAAGTGACCTTCTGTTGAATTCAGTCTACTCAAACATTTACTCATCAGCTAGGCACGGTGGTGTAGCTGCTGGTGGCATGTTCTGGCAACTCCTACCAGAAGGATTGGACTCTCTTTGCGATGGTTATGAGATAATCTTAAGTTCAAGCCCCTCAACTGCTGGTATGATTGCTTACCAGTCACAGAAACTGACCGAGCTTTGGTAGATGTACGCCATGTGGAAGAATATGGTGAAGGGGAAGAAACCTAGGGATAATAAAGTTGGAGATACGGGAAACTAACACGACTGTTCTAGGAATATGTCTACATTGGAGAAATTTTGTTGTCCAGTACAGATTTCATATAATATGTAATATGTTAAACCTCCATTACATAATATAACTACTAAAAATTTACCAAAAACACAAACGAATCGATGATTTATTCAGAGGCTACACTAACTAGCTACATCTAATAAAAGGCTCTTGCACATTAAAACAAAAAGTAATTTACATATAGGAGAGAGCCTTACTATTTTATTGTATCTAGGTCAATGTTGCAAAGCCGCAAACATTCAGCTTCCATCACTGGCTCAGTCTTGGCACCAGGTTGGGATAATCAGGGATATTTTCTTGAATCTATATGACTGCTCCATCTTTAATTGTTGCATTCTTCAGTACGACAGTGATCCCAGATCTAATGTAAAATCCTTCATCTGCCCTGTCTCCTTCTTCAACTCCCTGAGAAATCCAATCCCTTTAGTAGTTTTCTCAATGATAAAATACAATTGCCTTGTAACTGTAGTAAATTTTCCATAGCCTGAAAGTGTTTGCAAGAGCAGAACAGGTATGGCAAAGGAGACAACAAGCTATACTTACATCTTTATTGGAAATAATCACATCTTTCCCTATCTTGGCATTCTTGTCAATTATGCAATTCCTTCAATGAGACAGATGTATCAGCTATCAGAAGAAAGAATTCATTTGGACTATTAAGACAACGTTAATAAATTAAACTAAATTACTAGTTAAATTAGTTAAACAATGTGCACCATCACTAAAATGATGATTTTAAGACATTACATTAACATGCAGTCCCGCTCATGCATGAGTACAAGTTCATACCTCAAAGCCCAAAAAAACATCTCCCATAATATTTGGAATATTCCATATTCCAAAACTAAGTGCAAAGAAGGTAAGGGTATGTTTGTGTGTTAGAGAGAGAGAAAAAGAGAGAATGTTCAGGCTTCAGCATGCTAGAGCCAAAAGAGGAAGAACAAGAATGCATGAATGCAATACATCTTAGCTAATTACTGATGCCTTGTGAGAGAGATAAAAATTCCAGTTAAATTCATATCTAACCTGATTTTGGTGTTCTGTCCAACACCAATTGGAACCTTACCCTCTGCTAGCAGAGATGCAATTTCAGATTCTGTTTGGTAATAGTCTGCACCCATCATCATTGTATCCTGTAAAGGGATAGCAGGCCTTATCAGCCACTTCATGTAACCAGTGCGCACTCCAAAAAGTATTGAAGAAGCACTCAACTCTTAAATTTCTTCATTTTGAACCTAACAAAATTATCTTTATACAAGACACCTGCTTATTATAAAAATGAAAGACTAAGCAATTCTCAAGCACTAAAAAATGATGTAAGTTCACAGTTCAACATACTTTTTTACGCAATTGCTAAATTTGGTCCAGTTAATCTTTTTAAATTAAAAGCAAACTTGCTGCTTTCAGAGGTATAAATGTAGATAATCACTTAAATCTTTTTTCAGATTTTTTTTTTTTAATTAGAGATACCATAACAAAATTCTCTTCCTATATGTCAAATCATAGCCCATAGTCCACTTCATTCCTATGCTGCCGAGTAAAATTATAGTACATAAATGGATTGCCTAAAGATTATAGTATAATCTCATCATACATAAAAGGTTTCTGTAATGTAGAGAAGTCACTCATTTATAGTGTGCTTCTCTGGACATGTATGGTTTAGATAAAGATTTTAGATATCACCTCAAGCTCCACACCATAGTCTAAGCGTGAGCGCACACCAACTATTGAGTGTTGGACGCTACATTCCCGCAAGAAGCAACCATGTGACACTATTGCATCAACAATCTGAAATAACCAATTTAATCATTAGATATGAAAGAATACATTTTAAACTAAAACTGATTCAACCATACCATCATACCCTGCATTTTTCAACTTTAGTAGGCGGCAAGAATCTGGGTGATGTGAAGAAAGGCGTCTTTGGGTCATTAAAGTCAAACTTTGGAGGCTGCATAGAAGATGAAATCAGCGTACAGAAGGTACTCTTAAGTTACTAGCCAAACTAAACAAACCCACTAGTTCCAATTTCAAAATTCTTCCCTAGCATATAAACTAACACCTAATAAATATCTTGATATTGCTAATGACATGAAATTTTCTGGATGATCCAAAGCCTTGACGATTTAAATAATATTGACAATGCCAAATTATGAATGGAATTTTTTATTTCTAAACAACTCTAGAATTACAAAATGTGAATCGTATCTTCAACATAACCCCAGGAATAGGAGAAACAGAAGAGGCCTTGAAGAATAACTTCAAGGTAATGTCATTGGTTCCCATCCCCCACATTTGGGGCCAAACTTACCTATCAAAAAATATATACAGCCTTCATTTCAAAATATTTCCTTTTGCAAAAAATATAAAAATAAAGGAGAGTTTTTATCCAACTTAATTATAAATTACCACAACTACACTATATACAGATTATCTACAAAAGTTTACAACATTTTATTTTTAAACATCACTGGAAAAAACGTTAAGAGACAAATTAGTATTTCTCATTGCATTTTTTCAAAATTACTAGCCAAATTAATAAAAATAATATGTATACCTAATATAAAAAAACATTTACAAAACTGGTGTTTTGTTGTTATCTTAGGCTAAGGGAGTGTTTAGGTAAATGATTTCTTTTCCAACAATCAAGCACTTGTTTTTTCCAAAATTCACTTTGCTCATTTATTTTAAAACAAATCAAAACTCATTTTGCTCTTATATTTGGGAATGGGAGAGCGTATAAATTGATACTGTTCCAAATTTTCTCAAACAAGTTTCCACCCTGCAACAACCACTTGCTTAACATGATAATGCAACTTCAACAAAAATAGAAAAGGCAGATTTCAATCAACAAAAGTAGAGAAGGTATATTTCAACCTCATTGCCTAGTAGAACAAAAGGTTATTATTGCAAATTACACCAACCTGTTCTGTGAGGGCCAAGTTTGCATCGAAGAAAGACTTTATTGTTCCAATGTCCTCCCAATAGTCACTAAATAAGTATGCCTAACAAGATGAGGGCATTCATATGTTAGTAGATGTATAAATAGGTCAACACTTAGCTTACATGAACTTATTAACTTAGATGAATAGTTTTACGCTTGAGTTATATCTGTTTGTTTCTTTTTTAAATAAAAACATAAGCTTATATCTTACTTGGACATTGTAATCCCTAACAGCAGAAGGAATGATTTCAGAGCCAAAGTCATTGCATGAAGGATATTTCCACCTCAGAAGCTTTAAAAGAACATCTGTTCTAAATACATAAACACCCATTGATGCAATATATGGATTTCTTAATGCATCTTGCTGAGACAATCCAAGAAGAGACATGTCTATTTGCTGTAGTGCAACATCAAGAAAAATATCATATAACCAACAAAATTTGCTTTTCTTAGAAAAATAAGTATATCCTGGAATCAACTGCTTTATCAATGGATATGAAAAGTTCAGCGGAAAAGAAGATTGAAAGAGACAAGCAAAGATGACCATACCATGGCTTTAAGCGTATTGCCTTTTGGTTTCTCAGCAAAGTCGATGATACGTCCTGTCTCATCTATCTTCATCAATCCAAAGTCTGAAGCTCGACTGCAAACAAAATAAAAGCTAAATATTAAGAAAAGTAATATGATGCTTCCCCTAAATAGATTGACTTCTAATCAACATCTCTACTACAGGAGAAGATTGAAGAAGGGGGCCTTTACTATTTACCAGTTCAACTAAAATCTTACAATTCAGCACAAGGAACATTGCTCATTCAATTGCTACAAAATTTGTGCTAGAGTTTCTTTTATAGGCACAACCAATTCATGGCGTGCTCTGTTTCATCACATATCCATGCAAACAAAATGTATAGCAAACATAATAGATATTTATTTTCTAAAATTGACTTAAAAAGTAATATCAAATTAAACAGAAGTGTTGACATACCTATCATCCATGGGAATACACGAAACAGTAATATCAGCATTTGTGTCGATATGCTTCTACAAGTAGATTTTCAATGATTATTTAAACTTCTTAGCTTCACCAAAACATGTAAGGAAGTAGGAGACAATATTCCATCTATATTTTTACCTGAACAAAGTCCATATAGTTCATTCGATACAGATGGTCACCAGACAGAATCAATATGTGCTCAACATTCTTGTTCTTGACATCCTACAATTAAATCATTTTATATTGTAGTTAGTCTTTTTTCTACAGACTCTTAAAATGCCAAGGAAGTATTCTAGTACATACCTCAAATACCCATATAAATTGTCGCACGGCATCAGCTGTTCCTTGGAACCACTTCTTTCCAGTTTCTCCAGATGTTTGAGTTGCAGCCAGAACCTGTTACCCATGTAATTTTAGCTTTGGGTGTCAGTAAGTTTAACCAAAACTATCAAAGAAAAATAAAAACTGGAAATAAAACAAATTATTTGATTAGTGATGTAGTTCTTAATATGCATGAATCTCAAAAATGACGTATTACTGTAAGTCACTTCTACTAGTAATGCAAGAATATCGATTCATCTTACCTCGACAAAACCATCCCCAAAGCTAACTCCATTTCCGAAGTTATATGTGCGAGCCAAGTGACGGTTGAGAGAAAAGGAATTAAATTGGGTTAGGATGAAAATCTTTCTTATGCCACTGTTAATGCAATTACTCATGGGTACATCAATTAGTCGGTAACACCCTCCAATTGGAACCTGCATAATACCACACAGTAACACCAGATAATTGGAAAGAAATTGTTACAAATTCATCATCCTTATTTTAAGGTTAAGAGTCTAAATGTTGAATAAGTTCAATTATGAGGAAAGCACATTCATCCTAAGTCAAACAACTTAAATGCAATTATCAATTAAAAGCACATTCACCCCAAGTCAAACAACACAATTTACAATTATCAGTGAAGGGAAAATATGTGGGTTTTCACTTACAGCAGGTTTAGCTCTTCTGCTAGTGAGAGGAAAGAGACGAGTCCCAGCACCTCCACCCAGAATGATTGAAGCTACTTTTTTTGGGTCTACCTCTGGATGCTCAAATACAGGCGCAGCATCAAATGCCTGAAACCAAAACTCCATATTCAAGACAACGAGAAAAGACCCAACTAAAACACTACAACATTAGTTTCAATGTGTATTCAAACCCATTCAAGAAAATTGTAAACATATGAGTACTGTCACAGTATAATATTTTCAATGGATCACTAGTATATGATTTATATGATCATTCCAATGCAATTAACTCACCACCATTTCATCATTAATATCTGATGTAAGAACTGAGAAGGCAATTCCAGGTTTGATCTTTCTGTTTCTGTTTTGAGTTGTCAAATTCTTTGACGGCTGAGTTCCAGAACCCCTGTTCTTGAAACTCCCACTGATTTTCTTCCCCCAAAATCCACCGTCACCATGGTTAACACCTTTACAGATTTGCATTGGGTGCACATTAGCCTTCAAGGTGGCACCGCATAAATCCATTTGTGATTTTGAGTATGCTCAGTTATCAACACCAGCCCAGATACTGAAATCTCAGATTCTCTGTCGAATGCAAAGCCAGAAGTACAGGGAATCTAAGGAGATACAACCCTACACATTCATAGAGATTCCTGGAAAATCTACAGAAGCAATGACTTTTACACTAGCGCCCTGTAACCACCAAATATGAAGCAGACTATACGTAAGACGAAAAATCGATAAATACCCAAATAATCAAACACTCGGATCAATACAACAAGATAACAAATTCTTCGAAATATAAATATTAAAAAAAACACTTGATAAAAGAAAATGTGATCAGAGAGTTGTTTTGAAAAGGGAAAGATCCTAATAGAGAATGCGTGAATAGTGGAAGAGAGTTGCTTAGCTTCACGAGAAACCCTGCTAATATATTGTGTGCAGAAGGTAAAAATTAGAATAAGTCCAAAGAATGATGTGATTCTTTTTGGAGTTTATGCCACCTCACTAGTCCGGTAAAAGTCCAACACTTTTGAACCCCTTCAATAATTTAATTATTTAATAAATTAGTAGAGATTTGTTTGATAAAATTAAATAAAACAATTTTAAATGATAATTCTAAAAGTTGTTTGATATCTAAAACATCTTCTTAATAATAATATTTTACTATTTTGACCTTCTTAACTAGTAGTAGTACAAATATTTGTAATTTTTTATTATTATTTTGACCTCTTAACAAATCGGCTCAACAACAAGTTTACTCCTCCAGGCGGTCCGGCTCAGCTCCACTCCTAATTCTCCACCGCCCACAAGCCTGTATTAAGTGAAGTCCTAAACAAACGGCTGATATGCCAAAAGTAATTATTAATTAATACAAGTCGTTTTCGATCTTCATTAATTTACACTAGAATTTTACAAAATTAGATCAAAATAAAAGAGATCTAGGAAAAAAATTCACTAAAAGAAGAGTCATTAAAGATGAATATTAGACTAAAGAGGAAAAGTTATATTAATTATAGTTTATATATACGTATATAGTATTATTTATTGGAGTAAGAAAAACTCGTATTCTAACGTGATATAATTTATCTGGTTGTGAATTTTGACTCCATTAAGAGGGTTTGAAACGAAACAGCGTTCAATGGTCTAGTAGATGACATGCATTAATTAGTTTGACTCGTATGGTATAGAGAAGACTTCAGACGTAAGGATGTGAGTTTACGAATTGGTCCCAACACAAGAAAGAGATACTTAAAAAGTAAATATTTTATTGGAATTTGACTCAAATTTAAATTATATTTAAAAAAATTTACTTAAATTCGACTTGTCTCGAATATTTATTACTCGTTCGGATCGAATTATATTCAAAAAAACTAATGAACTTTGAATTCGAGTCTCCATGCACATAGTAAGTAGCTTTACAATACATATAATTACCAATTAAACTTATTATTTTACTTTAAAATGAAAAAATATATTTAAATTACACCTTACAATTAAAATAAAAAAATAATTATTCTAATTTTATTAAATTGTGCATATATTATAATAGAATATATGGAGTATCTATTCGAATATGATCAAGAATTCGAATTGTTTTAGAGAATTTTTTTTGTTTTTTAATATAAGTCGTTTGAGAATTTCAAGTAAGCATTAATTATTTAGTTTCCAATATTAACTCAAGTAATAAATGTTGTCTCGCTATTTTTTGTCCAATAAATAACTCTAAAACGACTTATAATAAAGAATAGAGAAAGTATAACCTTACTCAGATTGTACTCATATTTTTATTAGAACTATTTTTTGTAGTTAGATTGAATAATATTATTAACAAATTCAAATATCAGTCATATTTTATTTTGAATTGAGATCGAATACAACCATAACTGTTTGAATCGATTTATAAGATTAGGAGTAATATGTGGTTGGAAATAAGCGAGCGAGAGATACTCCAGACTCCAGACTCCAGACTCCAGACTCTGTTTTTCTATTTATTATCCTGCCCACCCCGCTCCAAAATATAGTAAGTATGTTATAAAACTTTAGCAAAGTATAAAAATATATTTTTATAATTGCTGCATAAATTTAAAGAGAATAAGTAAGAGAAAAGAGAAAGAAATTCTTCAGATAATTCTTATTTTTCATTTCTTCACTATAACTGCCTTTATATAGACAAGGGTCAAGGAAGAAGAAGAAAAAGCAGGGGAGAGTCACGAGAAGAGGAGTAAAGGAGAAGGAAGAGGGAAAGGGAAAAGTGGTTCCCTCCTTTCGAGGGAATCAACATTATAACACTTCCCTTGATTCCCTACGATAGAAGATTATGTCTCATTAAAAATTTTCTTTAAAAAATCCAGTGGGAAAAACTTAACGAAGGAAAAAAGAGTACATATCTTTTACATAAATATCCTTTAATTGACTGTCTCGTTAAAATCTTGTCAGAAAAAACTCATTGGGATAAAAATCGTGACTAAGAAAAAAGAGTACAGTCTTCCCCTCAAAAGGAATTCATTACTTCTTGATGAAATGTTGTCATAAGTCTTTTAGTCGACACATTCCGATCTTTTTTCGAAGTTTTGCAAACGTTGCATTTGGTAGCGACTTTGTGAATAAGTCGGCTAGATTATCACAAGATCGAATTTGATGCACATCTATATCACCCTTCTTTTGTAGCTCATGTGTGAAGAAGAATTTAGGTGAAATGTGTTTAATTTGTTCTATCTCCTTTGATGTACCCTCCTCTTAAATGAGCAATGCATGCGGCGTTATCCTTATACAGAATTGTAGGAATGTTTTTGATTGATGGTAATCCACATGACTTTTGAATATGCTGAATAATTGATCTCAACCAAACACACTTTCTGCTTGCTTCATGTATAGCGAGAATCTCTGAGTGATTTGAAGATGTAGCTGTCATGGTTTGCTTTGTGGATTTTCACGATATAGCTGTGCCACAATATGTAAATACATAACCTGTTTGTGATCTTCCATTGTGTGGATCTGATAAATATCCTGCATCGGCATATCCAACCAATAGCGACGTTGAATCTCTTGGATAAAATAACCCAAGATCTATACTTCCACGGAGGTATCTCAAAATGTGTTTGATCTCATCCCAATGTCTCTTAGTTGGAGAAGAACTATATCTTGCTAACAAGTTGATGAAGAAAAGTTATATCGTGTCGCAGGTATACGGTTTGTAAGATACATAAGAGCACCTATTGCACTTAGATATGGAACTTCAGGTCCAAGAACTTCTTCCCCACTTTCTAGAGGCCGAAATGGATCTTTATCAACTTCTAAAGATCGAACAACCATAGGGGTAGTCAAAGGATGAGCTTTATCCATATGAAAACGACTGAGAATCTTTTCAGCATATGTGGATTGATGAACAAAAATTCCATATGCTAAATGCTCCACTTGTATTCCTAAACAGAATTTTGTCTTTTCAAGATCTTTCGTTTCAAATTCATCTTTTAAATAAGTAGTAGTTCTTGTGAGTTCTTCAGGAGTACCTACAAGATTCAAATCATTCACATATATAGCAATGATGGAAAATCCACTTTGTAATTTCTTAATAAAAACACATGGACATACTTGATCATTTATATATCCATCTTTTATTAAATAATCACTAAGTCGATTATACCACATACGACTAGACTATTTCAACCCATACAATGAGCGTTGTAACTTGATTGAATATATGTGACGTGGCCTTTGTAATTCAGCCATTTTCAATCCTTCAGGGATTCTCATGTAAATCTCACTGTCAAGTGAGTCATATAGGTATGCAGTTACAACATCCATCAGACGTGTTTCCAAACCATCCATGGTTGCCATACCTATCAGAAAGCGAAAAGTGACTCCATCCATTCTTTGGAGAATATGTATCACGATAATCAATACCAGGTTTTTGTGAAAACTCTTGAGCTACAAGTCGGACTTTGTATCTCACAATTTTATTTTTCTCATTTCGCTTTCGTACAAATACCCATTTGTTTCCAACCGGGATAACACCCAGCGGTGTTTGGACTACTGGTCCAAATACCTCTCTTTTCAATAGAGATTGTAGCTCAGTTTGAATAGCATCTTTCCATTTTGACCAATCTTTTCTTTTCTGACATTCTTCCACGTTTTGTGGTTCAGGATCCGTGTCAAGAATCAAAGTAATATCCGATGCTATAGAGAAAGCAAATATATCGTCAATCACGACTTTGCTTCGATTGTAAGACCCCGAATTTTATAAAATAAAATTATTCAATTTTCATATTCAATAAATGGTTAAATTGATAAAAAATAAAGTTAAGGGTGATATATGAAATTTTTTCAAAATACGCAAGTGGGTATAAAATACTCATTGTTGTCGGAGAATATTCGTTTGGTCGTGGAATATTCTTTTTGTCGGAAATATCCGTACGACGGCGCAACTAGTTGTGGGCCCCATAACATAATAACTGTCGGATGAAGAAAATGACAAGTTTGAGTTTTTATAAATAACGGCGTAATTTTTACCATTAACATTGTTGAATATACGGTGGTTAAAATCTGATAAGAATACGGCGTGGTTGCATTAAAGAAGACCCTTTGGTATTTGCAAAGTATTTTTAAATTATTGATTCTTACGTAAGAAGACACTACTCAATAATTGTTACAGTAATTACTGTTTAATATTTTATTTTATTGATTCAATAATTGTTGCGTTGATATTTTATATTATTGTTATTTCAATAATTGTCACGGCACATTATTTCCCATTATCAGATCAATAATTCATTGTGACGCCCCCAAAATAAGTATACATCACCCATTCTGAGTCGTCAATAACATGGTACAGAAACAACTACAACTTTATTAATACAACCCATAAACTGTGAGTTAAATACAAATATTGTCATCTAGACAATATACATACCCAACTAAGTTCTCATTACAATTATTGATACAATACTTTACAAAAATGGTGAGGACTACTAAAACAACTTCCTAGAACCTTCATTCCGTACCCCGACTAGTACTCGCTACATTCTCGCCTCCTGAGAAGAAAAATGGAACAAAAAATAAAAGGGTAAGCTCAACTAGCCCAGTAAAGAATATTATGACTAAGATAATATAGAACAAATTATCGTTAGTCTTCAACAGGGAAAAATCTGATAGAATACAATAGACAACAAGTTTCAGATCAGCAACGGAAATAATAATTCATAGATGAGTTCCGTAGAGAATGAAATCTACTATTATCTATGAATCTAAAATTTCATCGTCAATATTTTATCCCTGTAACATCAATCAATATTCATCTTGAATCAAATTTTCATCTTTTAATTCATGCATCAAAGATATTCATCGGACCGGTCATGTTCATCTCAACATCTGTTCATCTTTGCACTACGGGCCAAAGATATTCATTATAAAATCATTTATCTTTGCAATACAGGCCAAAGATTTTCAATAATATCATCATTTAGGACTGAGGACGATGAAAAATATTTTAAAGTAAACGAATCCAGTGAAACAAAAAAATAAATATCAAGAATTCGTATTTCAGTTATTTCATGTCCAAAAATACCTCATAAATAATCATAGTGAAGTAAAATTCAAGAATGATCAAAACATGGATACAATCAAAGCTAGTATCCATAATAGATATTTTGGATGAAAAGAAAAAAATTTCATTTATGATTAAAAGTTCCAAATTTGATTAAAAGTTCAGATCAATACTAAGGCATAATGATATTGAAAGAAATAATATCATATATGAAAAAAATAACATCCCTTACCTCGAAAAGACGGTACTCCTGACTGGAATACTAGATATAGTGTTGAAGGGAACTTGCACCGTATAGCAACATTCAAGGTATCAAAATACTCACAAGAATACGCTCAATATATCGAGAGAGAAATAGAGAGAAAACTTCAGCTTCTGGTGTGATTTTCAATTCTAACCTAAGCACCCTATTTATAGGAAAATGCTTAGAATACCAAAGTAGAAAATTTAATATAATATTAATATATTTATAAAATTTTCCTTAGCCCACCTCTAGACATCTGATTTTAGCACTTTGCACATGTTAATGATGTCCACAAAATACAAAAAAACGTTTTTATCAAAAAAATAAATAAAACTTTCAAAAATCAATTATTTCGGAACTTCGGAACTTCAATAATTCATAATAAATAGCCCTTTTATCATAAAAATTCGAACCACATGACTTTTCCATAGGAAATTTCATTCTCTACAACTTTGCAGAAGAAAGTTTTTCCAAATTCCAAACAGAAATTGACCGAAATTCACAAAAGGACAATTTTACAAGCTATAATCAAATTTCGGTCAAGAATTGGGGTCTACCGACACAAAACTTCAATTTCAATTTCACATTGTCCTGTACGAGGATCAAGTGAATTTAAATCTGATGCATTCCATGATATTTCAGAGGGTTTTTTATTTAAAACATTTCCTCCTCCTAATTGTGGAAATACAGATTCATCAAAATGACAATCTACATAACGTGCAGTAAAAACATCTCCAGTTAAAGGTTCAAGATATCTGATAATAGAAGAAGAATCAAAACCAACATAAATACATATTCTTCGTTGGGCTCCTATTTTAGTTCTTTGTGGAGTTGCAATTGGAACATATACTGCACTTCTAAAAACTCGAAAGTGTGATATGTTGGGTATCTGTCCAAGAACTAACTGTAGAGGAGAAAATTATGAAGAGTCATTGGTCTTACTCGAATGATGGCTGCAGCATGAAGAATTGCATGACCCCAAACTGAGGTAGGTAAGTTAGCCCTTAACATTAATGGTCGTGCAATTAGTTGAAGTCTTTTTTATTAAAGATTCAACTAAACCATTTTGTGTATGAATATGAGGAACAGAATGCTCAATAGAGATTCCAATAGTCATACAAAAATCATTAAAAGTCATTGATGAAAATTCAGATGCGTTATCAAGTCGAATTGACTTGATTGGATGATCCAAGAATTGAGCCCGTAACTTGATTATTTGAGCAAGAAGTTTTGAGAAGGCAGAATTTTGAGAAGAAAGAAGACAAACATGAGACCATCTAGTTGAAGCATCTATTAAAACCATGAAATATCGAAATGGGCCAGACAAAGGGTGAATAGGTCCACAAATGTCTCCTTGAATTCTCTCTAGGAATTTTGGGGCTTCTTTATAAACTTTTACTGGTGATGGTCGAACAATTAATTTTCCTCGAGAACACGCAGCACAAGAAAATTCACTACTAGAAAAAACTTTTTTATTTTCGAGAGGATGACCACTAGAATTTTCAATAATACGACGCATCATAGAAATACCTGGATGACCGAGTCTTTCATGCCAAAGCATAAACGATTTGGGATCTATGATTTTTGGAATCATAACATTATGAGACTCAATTGCTCTAATTTTCATAGTATATAATCCAGAAGAAATTGAATGAAGTTTTTCTAAGATATTCTTTTTTCTAGAAATAGTAGAAGTAATGAGAAGATATTCATTATCATTCTCATTGGTTGTTTCAATGTGAAAACCATTTAGTCGAATATATTTAAAACTAAGCAAATTTCTTCTTGATTTACTAGAATATAGAGCATTTTTTATAAAAACTTGTGTCCCATTTGGTAGCATGAAACTAGCTTTTCCAAATCCTCGATTAAATTTGACGTGCTGGGAGATAGTTTCTACATTTTCCTTAGCTTTGATTAGTTGTGAAAAATATTTCTCACTTTGAAGGATTGTATGAGTTGTTGCACTGTCTGCTAAACATATATCCTCCATATCCATTAAAGATGGTCTGACACATATAAAAACATAAATAAGAAAAGTTACATTTCATATATAATTTTATTCATGATAAACACATACCACATATAGAATGAAAATTAATAATATTATACATGCAGGGTGTTTAATTAAAACAAGAAATTAAACGATATCCCAAAGATACTTTCAGAAGGTTCAGTAATATCAACAACCTTTTCCTCATTGTTGGTCATTGGTGGATCATCAACAATATTCAATTGATGATTAACAAAGTTTGTTTCTGTCTCCATTAATTTGTTCTTTTGAGACTCCTGGAATAAATTAGCCAGATGCCTCGGCGTACGACAGGTACACGACCAATGCCCTTTCATCCCACACCTAAAACAAACATCTGGTTTGTTCTTTATCGGTGTTGCATTTTCTTTATTTTTACCCGAAGCCGGACACTCGCCACTTACGGTGGCACGAATTGTCATGATTCGGAATTTGTTGTTATGATGGCCTTGTTTATTATTTCGTCCCCAAGACTTCTTATTATATGACCATCTCTTGTCACGTTTATTCTGCTGGAATGACGTGCTGTTAATATCTGGCAATGGGGTAGCACCCGTTGGCCTTACTTGATGGTTTTTTAACAACAATTCATTATTCTTTTTCTGCAGCAAGGAGGATGACAACAAGTCACTGAATTTTGTGAACTTACTCTGTCTATATTGTTGTGACAGAATCATGTTGGTGGGATAAAAAGTTAAGAGTGTTTTCTCCAACACTTGGGTTTCAGAAACTGGATCTCCGCACAAAGCCAAAGTAGAGGTTATTCTATAAACATTGAAACTATATTTCGTAATTGATTTGTAATCTTGTAGCCTTAAATTAAGCCACTCAAATTTGGCATTAGGGAGAATAACTAATTTTTGGTGGTCAAATCTTTCCTTCAGTTGTGTCCATAAAGACAAAGGATCTTTGATCGTTAAATACTCGATCTTTAATCCTTCATCAATATGGTGATTGAAAAAAAATTATGGCTTTTTGCATTTTGTGTTAGAAGTTTCAGTATTTCACGATTCAATGGTCTTTTCTAACTCATTTGCACTAAGATGCAATTCTGCATCAAGTGCCCAAGCCAAATAGTTGTCTCCAGAGATTTTCAAAATAGAAAAATCTATTTTTGCCTAGTTTGTCATCTATTCTGGGCTAAAACACAATTATTATTTATTAAAATAATAAATAATTGCATATATGATATATATAAAAATAAACTAAATCACGATTTCAAGTGGTGATAAAGTGCAAATATAAATAATATAAATATTATTATATATATGTTATTAGCATAGTATCTTAGTAAAAAGAATATGCAAATGTTAATGTATATACAAAAATGCAAATGGATCTTCACCCAAAGACGCGGAAGTTTCGCGTGGATGATTATTCCAATGAGAATAATAAATAATGGAACGAATTGTCATGCAGAACGCACAAAACAGGATATTAAAACGAATAATAAAGAATGGAACCAGTCGTGCGTAAATGCATTGAGACGGGATATTAAAACGAGAATAATAAAGAATGGAATAATAGAATAATTTCACCATGTACAGGGTAGTCCGCGTATACAGGTTATTCCAATAATTTAATAAGAAATGAATACAAAGGATTATTCACCAGGTATACGGTATTTCAAATATACTGGTTATTCCCATAATTTAATAAGTGGTAAAAAGGTTCCCACAAAGTCTTGTAAGATCAACAAGGATAGATGGTGTACCCTTTGTAAATAATGAAATTTAAAATGGACAATAAAACATAAATATAGCTTGACAGTTAATATAATAGAAGTAAAAGCCAAAGCCAATCAGAAGAATAATATTATACTATTGGTGGTATAGCCAAACTGATAGTATAATAATAAATTGTAAGAATTTAAAGGCAATTATAAGAATAAAATTATATTATTGGTGGCATGGCCAAACCTGTAATATAATAATAAATTGCAAGAATTTAAATTTACCGTCTCAGTTGGTTAGAGCTTCGTGTTGATAACGTGTTATAAAACTTTAGCAAAATATAAAATATACTCTTATAATTGCTGCATAAATTTAAAAAAAATAAACAAGAGAAAAGAGAAAGAAATTCCTCAGAAAATTTTTATTTTTCATTTCTTCACTATCACTACCTTTATATAAGCAATGGTCAAGGAAAGAAGAAGGAAACGCAGGGGAGAGTCACGAGAAGAGAAGTAAAGGAGAAGAAAGAGGGAAATGGAAAAGTGGTTTCCTCCTTTCGAGGAAATCAATATTATAACAAAGTACTTATTATTATTAATGATTCTTTGAAATGAATTAAAAATATTTTTAAGTAAAAATTATATTAATTATGAATTTATATTTGTATAATTTTGTAAATTATGAACCGTGTCCGTGATAATAGAGCAGTTAAATATTTAACGCAGTCAAATCAAGGTTGTCACGTTAACTCCTACTAGTCACTACAACTTGTCCTATAATTCGTGCTTGTATTTGTATCTCCCCCCTTTTCAAAAAGCCCCACGGCGTCAGCTCACGTCTCTCTCACTCTTCCCTCAACTTTCTTTTTTAGTTTCTCTTTTTGTACCGGGGCATGCATGACTTTCCCATGCATATATATATATATATATATATATATATATAATAACTTCACGTTAATCCATCTTAAAAGGTAGGGGTAGGGGTAGGGGTAGGGGTAGGGGTAGGGGTAGGGGTAGGGTAGGGTGGGGGTCTCTTCAACTCTTAAAATCCTTTTCCATTTTTTTTGTATTGTTAATTTTTCTTTCAATTATGAGATGGAATATATTCTTAATATTTTAATTCTTTATCAATAATTGATATATGTAATTTTAATTTTATCTTCAAACATTCGTCTACTTTCACTGTACGTAAAATGAGAGCTCCATCCCAATCATCTTGGTTATATAGGTGGTAAATGTTTTCTCTATTTTTAAAAAATAAAATAAATTTGACTTTTATTATTCCAATAGAAGTAACATAAAAAAAAATACTCGCAAAGAAAATGATGTTGTTTGGATCCTTCCAAACATAAATTTACTCTAATTGCACTAATTTTGGAGTATTGTACATAAATACTTTAGCCGAGGGTAGTGAGGAGTAAATTGATTGTAAAATGGCAGGGTGAGGAAAGGCATCATGGTGGTACAAGTAAGAACTGAATCCAAAAAGTCCTTTACCAAATCAAAAAAAATGAAATGTTAGCCAGTCCAGCCCAAACCAACGCGCGTGCTGGTGTTGGCTCGGTCGCGGTTCAGCCGGAGTCACTGGATTGATTACTTCACTCACTGACTTTGTCATTTCTTCCTCCACTTTTTTATCGTACCATCATACATACGTTCTGCTACATTATTATTCCAATTCCTATGTTTTTTTTTACAAAACTTTCCAATTAAATTAAGAGTGAGCATTATAAATTCGTACCGCTTTCTCTGAAACTTTCTTCAGCCCATAACAACACCTCCAACTCAGACCAAACAAACTGCCTCTCTCTCTCTCGCTCTCTGTATGTAATATATATGTATATGCATTTATGTTTCTTTTCCTTTCTCCAAATTTCATTTCTTTATCATTTTCCTTCCCCTAATTTTCCGGAGAATCATCGCTTCTGCAATTCCAATTCTCCCCTATCCTCTTAACCCTAGCCAACTCCTATTCCTTTGACAAACTCTATTTTATCCCAAAAATTAGAATCCATACGTCGCGAAATTTTAATTTTAGTTCCAGCCGTTTCTGTGGAGTTTTGACAGTTTCAATTTCTCTCGTCAGTTTAAGTTTCTCGTGAAAATGCATTCTCACAACTTCATTGACACTGTGAAACTAGAAAAGGCCAATGCAATTGCCAGATATCGCCGTTTCCGAAACCTTGCAAAACTTTTACAGGTATTCGAGGTCACCGTCGCTGTCACTCTTTTCTCCTGGTCATCCACGTGTTTGCCGGCCGTCCTCAAACTCTCCGTCCACTATCTCCTCCAATCCTCTCTCTACATTTTGAATACTCACGTTGTTTTCCTCATCGGAAATGCAATTGTAATCGCGATATTCGTCCTCTCCCGCCATATCGACGCCGGAAACAACTCCGGTGTTTCGGATTTTTACGATGACTACGTGGAAAAAAGCGAGAATCAGAATTCGATTGCCGCTGCGGAATCACAGACGTCTCCGGCGTCGGAGAAGGAGGAGACGATCGGCGGGGAGGGGAAGCAGATTGTGTGTAAGGAGAATGCGGATCGTCAAACTGAGTGCGAAGCATTGGCTAAGGCAATAGACAAGGCAAGTAAGCAGATACGGAAATTCGAGAGAACTCAGTCGGAGAAGTTGAAGCGTGATATCTCAGTGAATCCTCGAAAAGAGTTCCGACGATCGGAGACTGAAGTGAGGCGAATAGTCGGCAATCGACGAACAAGTGCATATGAGAGGGTAGACAATTTGAGCAACGAGGAGTTTCGGCTGACTGTTGAGGCTTTCATTGAGAAGCAACTGAAATTTCTTCGCCAACAGAAAATGGCTGAAATTATAGAGTAGTAACTAGTAATTCAAACAAGGGAAAATAAAAATATACTACTAGTATATGAAACGTATAGTAAACACTAGTTTTGGTTTCCAAATTTTCAAACATTCCCTTAGGTTGTGATTTCCATAGGATTTGAATTGTACGGAGGACACTTTCCCTGTGGAATTAATTAGGAAAGAAATGTTGATTGCATTTCTAGCCATGCTAGTTTGATTATTCCATTAATTATTGGGTTTAATTGTTTCTCTTCAGTACTCGAGTCGAGTGTTTAAATTAATTTTTTGGTCCTATATATCTTCAACGTACAGTACAGGGCCAAATTAGGTTCCGTTCATTCATGTGCTCTGTTTTTTTTTGCTAAGTATTTACAAAGAAAAAAAATCCGACAAATTTATCTACTCTTAAAGTGCGTGTAACACTAGAGATATTTAAATTAAAGGAAATCGGGTTTCCAAATTTTCAAAGTTAATCCAAAGAAAAGACAATTTACGGTTCACTTGGGCCGGTCTCGACTCTCGCCTGCCTGAGGATAAAATTTAGGATGTACTTAATATAGGATTAGTAGGTAGTAGTAATTTACAATACAGTACTCTCAAGGTTCAAATTGTACTTGGCGCGCAAGAGAACAAAGTGGTGAACGGAACGGAACGGAACGGAACATAATAATAATAATAATGGATATATAGTTGGTGTCTTAGGGTAACTGCAGTCAAATATCAAGTGCTTTTGTTTAACTTTATATTGCAAGTGAAAACTTGAATTCTTTTCGTAAATTATATAAGTGTATGCATGCATGTGTTATCTTTTTATTCATATAGTAAAATAAATAAAAAATGACTAAATGTAATGAAATTTGTCGTTCTATTTATTTTCATTATCATTTCAACTAACACCTTATTTTTATGAGTAAAGATGAAATAAAAAGAATAGTAGTCGTATGGATCGATCGGGGATGATCCCCTTCCCATTCTAGTGTACGTACTATTATAATTAATATATATAGTTGCTCCTTTGGCTTGTTTCATGTTTTTGTTTTGTTGGAGACATGAAGAAAAAGAAGAAGAAGAAGACTTGTACTGATCATAGTCTCTCGTATTCTTAATGTAATATAATAAGGTAGTCCCTGTCTGTCTTAAAAAAAACAAGTTTAAAGTTGGTACTATATACATACTCCATTCCATTCCATAATAGTAATAGTAATAATAATAATAGAGTTTTTAAAATGGAAAATGGAAAAGTCCTACGTACTGGTCCATCCCGTGGATTCCATAAAAATGATTGCCCTAGCTCGGGATACACACTTGTGGTGGTGGTGGTGGTGATGATCAAATGATTGAATTGAGGCTACACATTAATTTCTTTGTTTTTTTTTTTGTTGCTAATTTCTACACACCCCACAGTCTCACATTCACACATTCAAAAATCAAATCCTTCATCTCATGAAAATTATAACACAAAAACCATCCTCTTTAATTTCTCCGAACTGGGAAGAAAATGGGTCCCCACGTATATATTAGAGGGACTAAAATTAAATTACCGTAAAAGTGGCTGTGATGATATTTTACCCATTTATAATTATAATTTCCAAGTCTTCTATATGAAATCTTAGTAATAATTTATTTGGACTTTTTTTAGCTCTATACATTAATTTCAATTCGAGAGTTTAACTTTCTTCTAAACATTTTAAATGTGATAATATCGATTGAGTTTAGAGAGATATTTTAATTTTTATAGTTTATTCGTGAAATTTTAAAAGTAAAAATAGTATAATTTTTTTTATTTTAATACAAACAACTATAACCATTGTAAACTAATTATAAATTACTACTAATTATTTATTTTTTTGTTATTTTCAAAACTTAAATGAAATTATATTAAAATTAAATTTTAAAATTTTATAAATTAAATTTAGAAAAACAAAAATATCTCTAATTTGGGACACCAGTTTTAGAAACCCCTGAAATTGGGATAAAAAAATTTCTTCTGAATGTCCCTAAATCATTAAGATACAAATATAAGTCTAAACTATTCAGATGGCCACATTAACGTACATTAAGAGATGAATCGTTAAGATGTATTAAAATATAATCAAATATTAATAATAATATAATATGATAATATTATTATAATTGAGGTGCTTACCTCTGAGACCTGAGTGATGAGCGATACAATCTGTCTCTCAGGTTTGTCATTTCAGTTCATTTCAATGGGTGTCAAAGGTCTGTTTCTTAGGTCCACAAATTATAATTAGTTAAGAAAACTATACATCAATATCAATCTCATTTTGGAGAGGGGTAAAAAGAAAAAAAAAGGGAAGGGTAAGGGTGGGGGTGGGGGGTGGGGGTGGGGGGGGGTGGGGGTGGGGAATCTAACAAGTAAAGAAGTGACCTGGTCAATGAATCCTCAAGGATTAGGACCTAGAATTTCTGGGGCAAGTTTAGCAATAATTCCATATACTGGATGTATTAAGACAACTAAATTACATTAAGCAAAACACAAATAATTTAAAAGTCCTTGTTATTATATATAGTCCAAAAAGTGTATAATATAGGCCTAAGTCAGCATCATAACCAATATAAAAAAAATATTGGGAAGCATAAAAAATAAGTAATTAATCTATATTACTACCTGAACTGCAACAAAATTTATTCAAAAGCATATTTCTACTCAACATTTTATTTCTGTAGGTGCCAAGTACTGCCAAGTCTTCACAACTTTCGAAGCTTGTAAATAATTACAGGTTCATCATGTTGTGTTATCTTTTGTTAAATCAATGAACTTTTCTCTTATAAAATTATGTCATTTGCTTGGATATATATATATATATATATATATATATATATATATATATATATATATATATATGTATTCTACTTGTTAGCTCTATGTTTTAGTCTAATCTTTTTCCCCCTTTCCGGCAGAGAGTGGATGGTGAATTGCTTAAGCAATTTAATATTGCATACTGAAACTTATAAAGGAGGAATACTTTAGATATTTATTCTGTCTGCAATATTAATATGTAAAATATTAAAAATTAAATTATGAATGAAAATTATATTAAACGTCAGATATTCGGATGGATGATCATAATTTATTGTAAGACTAATTTATTTTTTATACTATTAACTATGTATCAGTCACACACACACACATATATATATATATAGGGCTATATGTATATACATCGATGTGTATTACACAGTCAGGTTACGGCGATAGATTTTTTGGGCCCATCACCGTAACTCAGAGTAGCTATGGCGACGGGTGAAACCGTCGTTACAACCCAAAATATGTAAATTATAATCATTTCACACTACTGTAATTTGTGTATATATTTTTCCCCCACACACACATATATATTATATATATATAAGAAAAATATATGTACATAACTGTGTATTACACAGTCGGCTATGACGACAATTTTTTGGGTTATAACGACGGTTTCATCCGTCGTCATAGCTATTCTGGACTATGACAATAATTTATCAACACCATAATTCAAAAAATTCGTTCTCATAGCCTTACTTACTATATATATATATATATATATATATATACTTGCTAGCTCTACATATATTTTAGTCTAATCTTTTCCCCACTTTCCAGCAGACAGCGGCTGGTGAATTAGATGTGAATTGATAGGACATCTAATTAATTATCTGGGATTATTATTATTAAAATATCAATGAATGTAATTTAATTAGTCCAAAATATATATATGATCCTTTTGTACCAATAATGTACATTTATATATTCTACGGTGCAAAATTTGTTGCTGAGCCCCACATTTTGGAAGGGGAAAAATGAGTAAAAGCTAACGCCCACGTGTACGTATGGTGGACCTTGGGCCTAGCTACATGCATTATACTAGTAATTTACAAAAATTATGGCCTAGCTTGAGAAGAAAAATTTATATTGTTTATATAAGCTAGCCTAATTATATAATTCATGTATGTATATGTTGTACAACTGTACAAGGTGAAGTAGGCCAAAGTCAGCCGGCCCAAAGGAAGTAACTACTATCTCGCTCGGTAGGACTATGACTATATATATGTATAGATTCATTACTTAATTAATCATCCAAGGAATGCGTGACACAATGTTTGTCTGGGTGGTGTACGTGAATCCCTAGGGGGAGGGGGGTCAATTAAAAGGGGACTAAAACTAAGTACACTTGTCAAACAACTAAATAGTAGTATTAGTAGTAGTAATTCAGAAAATAGATGTTTACTAATTATTGAAGCATTATGGTCTTAGTACTCATCTATTCTGATAAGTTGGTGCATGTGGCCGGGGAGATCGATACTACCTAGCTCAAACATTTTAAAATAAGTTTATGTATATATAGGGTCGATCTATACTAAACGTTATAAAAAATAATTTAATTTTACAACACATCGTAATCTTTTACGTTAAGATCTAACGGTTTAATAGCTAGAGCTTTCGTCACACAGTTTAATATTACGAACGGGACAAATGACCAAAATATTCTCCTAAGTATGGCCAAATATTTGCCGTGCAGATGCCAGATTCAATTTTTTTTTTTTAATTTTCAAATCTCCCAAAAGATCGACTTCTTTCATCGATTCTCTCTTCCCGTCATTCCCAAGTAATAGTAGACTCATTTTCTTTCTATGAATTGCAGGGGTGTGCGTGTTTGTAGGCATATGACATATCTAAACAAACAACCGTGCATGTATTTCCTATTTGTATATTGTTTCAATACTGAAAAGCAAATACCAGTAGTACCTAGCTAGTTAATCATTGTACAACTCATTCTTCCATTTTATAATCTCTCTCACACACTCAGACACAATGTGTTACGTTATATACACCTCAATTAATGGTACAACTTGTCTCGGACAGTTTTGGCCTCGAGTGTGCGTCACAATCCTAATCTTCGACTATTTATTTCATTTACAAAAGCTCAAAGAGTTGCATGGGATCAAGATGACTTTATACGCACATGCAATAGAGAGAAATTTAACGGTCCATCCTTAATCTTCCCTACAAACGTAGCTGATTGACCCAAGCTAGCTAGCTCGAGGACTATATTATATGCTGGGAGTGGGAGATATATATTCCCCATGCATGTCTTGTGAAAAAACAATTTTCATTTCTAATATTTGCACATATTAAAGATATTATTTTATTCCATACTTGCTCCTAAAAAAGTAAAGACATTAATAGACAATAGTTCGAGTAAAACTACGTTTCCAAAATAATAGGGGTTAACGTCAGGATTTTTTTCAACGTCTGAATTACGTAAGACGTCCTGATCTTGCACAGTAAACACGATAAACACCACAAGCTTGACGGCCGTTCCGTCGGGGGATAACTCCGGCGTGAAAGTCAGTATACGTGTTCACAAGGTTAACAAATGGAGGACGTAATGTCTAGTGTATTGAGAGAGATAATAATTCTCAGTTGTATATGAGAATATGAATATGTATGAGAACATGTATGAGGACGTACCTGTTTGTAAAGACCTCCTTGCTATGATATACTACAGGACCTGGTTTCCCGTGCCAATGACCCTCCTGACACCTGTTAATCTCATCCCCTCTGTCCACCGCTGGCCAACTGTCCAATTCTTATTAATGCCATGTAAGATATCGATTACATATATATTTTATCATCATCACCGGTTCAGAACCCAAGTGAAGATATTTAAATATATGATGGGTCGACCCACTGATTTGGTCCGATATTAGAAGGACTTAACAAAGATAATAAAGTGACTAGGTCCAATAATGTCAACACCCAATAGTGAAGACCCAATGGACTAACTGAATATATAGGCCCAATCCATTCGGCCCAATGGGAGAAATATCACGACCCAACATTGCCCCCTAGTTTTTTATTAAACAAAAGGTTTAATAGGAAACTATAAATGGCATCGGTTCAGGACAAAGGGAATTATAATAAGACCAATGAAGGCCCAAAATACGACATCAAGCCCATCCGGTGAACATCAAATAAGAACATAAATTAAGATCGAAAGTCCAATTCAAGAGTTCTGCATTCGGTAGAACATACAACAACAAATATTTCACCACCTCTCGAACAACCTGGACCTTCGCCACAAAAACCATTCTTACGAATCTAGGCGAAGTTGTGGCGACAGATGATCATCGATTCGGCATTAATTCCATCGTGGGAACTGATGGATGAAAAGAGTGAAATACCGGACTAAAGGAAGTTGAGATTTGACAATCAATCAATCGATCGATTAATATTGGTCACCGCATGATAAACATCGTCTTGGACACCTCCGTCCCAAAATAGAAAGAATTCGAAGCCGAAGCCGAAGAAGACGCCGAAGAGGATTCCACCCGAAGGGATAACGCCATCCAGAAGTCTGAATGTTAACGCCAAAATTTTCTCCAACGTCCCAATCACGTAAGACGCCCTGATCCTGCACAGTAAACATGATAAACACCACAAGCTTGACGGCCGTTCCGTCGGGAGATAACTCAGGCGTGAGAGTCAGTATACGTGTTCACAAGGTTAACAAATGGAGGACGTAATGTCTAGGATATTGAGAGAGATAATAATTCTCAGTTGTATGTGAGAATATGAATATGTATGAGAACGTGTATGAGGACGTACCTGTTTGTGAAGACCTCCTTGCTATGATATACTACAGGACACGATTTCCGTGCAATGACCCTCCGACACTGTTAATCCCATCCCTCTCATCGTCCGCCGCGCCAACATTGTCAATCCTTATTAATGCTGGTATAAGATATCGATCGGCCATATCTTTGTCATCATCATCAGGTTCGAGAACCCAGTGAAGATATTTAAATATATGATGGGTCGACCCAATCGATTTGGTCCGATATTAGAAGGACTTAACAAAGATAATAAAGTGATTAGGTCCAATAATGTCAACACCCAATAGTGAAGACCCAATGGACTAATCGAATATGTAGCCCAATCCATTCTACCCGATAGAGAAATATCACGACCCAACATTGCCCTTTAGTTTTTATTAAGCAGGGAGGTTTAATAGGAAACTATAAATAACATCTGGTTCAGGACAAAAGGAATTATAATAAGACCAATGAAAGGCCCAAAATATGGCTTAAAGAAGCCCATCGGTGAACATCAAATAGTAACATAAATTAAGATCGAAAAGTCGATTGAAGAGTTTCGTTCGGTTAACATACAACAACAAATATTTCACCACCTCTCGAACAATCCAGACCTTCGCCACAAAAACCATTCTCTTCTGAATCTAGGCCCAAAGTTGTGGCGACACCGATGATCATCGGTTCGGCATTAATTCCATCATGGAACTGATGGATGAAAGAGTGAAATACCAGACTAAAGGAAGTTGAGATTTGACAATCAATCTGAACTGATCGATTAATATTGGTCACCTGCAAGTAAACACTGTCTTCGGACACCTCCGTCCCAAAATAGAAAGAATTGTCAAGCCAAGAAGACGGCAAGAGGATTCCACCCAGAAGGATAACGCCATCCAAGTGCGAATGTTAACGCCTAAAATTTTCTCCAACGTCCCAATCACGTAAGACGCATACGATCCCGCACGATAAACACGATAAACACCACAAGCTTGGCGGTAGATTCGTCGAGGATAACTCAAAGCGTGAGAGTCGATGATACGTGTTCACTGAGGTTAACAAATGGAGGACGTAATGTCGAGGGTATTGAGAGAGATAATAATTCTCGATTGTATGTGAGAATATGAATATGTATAAGAATGTGTATGAGGACGTACCTGTTTGTGAAGACCTCCTTGCTATGATATACTACAGGACCTGATTTCCTGTGCCAATGACCCTCCTGACACCTGTTAATCCCATCCTCTCTCCATCGTTGTTGTTGTCGATCCTTATTAATGCCATGTAAGATATCAGTCGGCCATATCTTTGTCATCATCACCGGTTCAGAACCCAAGTGAAGATATTTAAATATATGATGGGTCGACCCACTGATTTGGTCCGATATTAGAAGGACTTAACAAAGATAATAAAGTGACTAGGTCCAATAATGTCAACACCCAATAGTGAAGACCCAATGGACTAACTGAATATGTAGGCCCAATCCATTCGGCCCAATAGGAGAAATATCACGACCCAACATTGCTCCCTAGTTTTTTATTAAACAGGAGGTTTAATAGGAAACTATAAATGGCATCGGTTCAGGACAAAAGGAATTATAATAAGACCAATGAAGGCCCAAAATATGGCTTACCGAAGCCCATCTGGTGAACATCAAATAGTAACATAAATTAAGATCGAAAGTCCAATTGAAGAGCCTGTTCCAGCCGAACATACAACAACAAATATTTCACCACCTCTCGAACAATCCAGACCTTCGCCACAAAAACCATTCTCTTCTGAATCTAGGCCCGAAGTTGTGGCGACACCGATGATCATCGGTTCGGCAATAATTCCATCATGGAACTAATGGATGAAAGAGTGAAATACCAAACTAAAGGAAGTTGAGATTTGACCATCAATCTGAACTGATCGATTAATATTGGTCACCTGTAAGTAAACACTGTCTTCGGACACCTCCGTCCCAAAATAGAAAGAATCCGAAGCCGAAGCCGAAGAAGACGCCAAAGAGGATTCCACCCAAAGGGATAACGCCATCCAGAAGTCTGTGTTGGTGAAAGAAAGAATCAATCTTGATATTTCTCCCTTCAACTATGAACGCCTTCGGAAGGATATTGACAAGATTTAAAGAAGAACTAAAAACGACTATGGCCACTCATCGGGTCATCTCAATGACGAAGAAGAATGAAGATTTGACCGAGTCTAATCAGAGCCTGGCGAAGCAAAATAGCAATATCCACACTAAAGAAGCAAGATATATGGCACTTCGTCAAAAGCTTAAAGAGGAATTCAAAGGGCTTCGGGCCTTAGAGATTTGGGTCCGCCATCGGTAGAAGACTTTCGTAAGGAGATCCGAGCGAGAATCGAGAAAATTATTGAAATTTGAAACAATAAGATCGTTCATATGTATGCCTAAGGATATGAAATCTGCCGAAGTAAAGGCAAGAAAAAGCTCGGGCCAAGGTAGATCCATCTCTTCTAGACTCTTTAGATGGTGGCGATGACAAGGAAGAAGCGTTTCAAGACGACCTCCCTTTACCTTTAGTTGTAGAACTTTCTGTAAAAATTCTAACTTTATGTGAACAGTTAATATTAATAAAATATCAACTTTATGCCTTATTACTTCTGTGTGAACATTTTTTGTCAATAATTCAGTATCAACTAATCCGTATGAACTTAACTTAGGGCATGACTTAGATAAGGCATATAACAGTTAATTTATGAAATGAAGTGAACTGAATTTAATGGATAGAATTAACTGGACTAAATTGAATGAACCGAACTCAATACTTGAACAAAATAAAGTAATTTATACTTATCGGAACCGAAGTGTGAGACATGTCATGTGTGAGGTGAATTCGACTGGTCCTCCTTGCACCATCAAAATCTTGCTTACCACTCGGGGTAGAACAAGTATATAAGGACATTTTTTTACCACTCGGGGTGAAACAATTATATAAGGACCAATATATAAGAACCAAGATATAAGGATCAAGATATAAGGACCAAGATATAAGGATCATGGAATTTGTCTACCACACGGGGTCACAAATTCACAAGGACACTCATGTCAATAAGGCTGCCATCGAATGTCTAGCAAGTCCTACCATACCTCCTTACTTCGGTGCCCATTGATTTACCACTCGGGGTAAAAACAATATTAAAAAAGGACCGTGAAATTTGTTTACCACTCGCGGTAAATCAAACCCATAAGGACACTCCTACTAAAAAGGCTGCCATCGAATGGCCAGCGAGTCCTACCATACCTCCTTACTTCGGTGCCCATTGATTTACCACCCTTGGTAAAATCAATATAGGAACATTGGATTTGTCTACCACGCGTGGTAACAAATAAGTGGTCGCCATCGAATCGAATGGCGGTGAGTCCTACCATACCTCCTTACACCATTGTGAGCTTAGAACAAATAGGAACAAGATCGGTTGTGAAAAAGTGAATGTGGATGAGCCAAGAAATCATTCTGTCTTTGACTCCGATCGATTTTTCATGAATATCCCCGCAAAGAAGTGCTTTATAGGCCAACAACTTGGGTCAAATGATCGCCATGAGATGTCTTTGTGAACTTTCGAAGAATATACTCTGCCGGATGGAACCAAATGTTTGAGCAATGATGACGAAAAAGGTCTTTCGATAAAGATTCTCATCAATGAGAGCAAAATTGACACTCTTTCACTTGGTCTACTTTGCCAGCATCTGATCCGAAGGATAGACGCCATCTGCCATCAAAGTTATAAGCATTTATAGTGGCCAACTTCGATAATGCATCGGCGGTGGAATTGTTATTGCGATCGACCTCTTGATAGCCTATTGTACTGATGTCTGAAATAGAATATCCGTCTTCATGCAATGTCCATGAGCTTTGCTTCTGCTGAAGTACTGCAATGGCTTTGTCGGACTCCTCAGCTGATTTCCATCTGAAACTGCAACTTTAGATGGATTTCCCCGAAGACAAGTGCCCACAGGGCGGTGTGCCCTCAGTGGACTCTCGGGAGTGTGATTTCTGGATCTACTTCGGTGAAACTTTACACACATTTGTGGTGAGGATACTCAAGGCAGAATGCCTTATTTGTATTCTGAGGTGCATACTCCCTGGATCAGTTTCTTCGTCTGCTGCGACCATAATCCCGGAAACCGATAGGGCAGAATACCCTTCTTCGATCAATCAGGAAAATGATTGTCGGGTCTTCATCTACTCTGCTTCGACCATAATCCCGAAGACCAATAGGGCGGAATACCCTCTTCGGTCAATCAGGAAAATGATTGTTGGGTCTTCATCTACTCTGCTTCAGCCATATTCCTGAAGACCAATAGGGCGGAATACCCTTCTTCAGTCAATCAAGAAAATGGCTGTTGGGTCTTCATCTACTCGCTTCGATCATAACTCGAAGACCAATAGGCGGAATACCCTTCTGATCAATCGGAAAAATGGGTCATTGGGTCTTCATCTACTCGCTCGATCATCATCTTCATCGGCTGACCACTTTGCCGGTCTTCGGAGTTCTAAAGGGGTGCCTTTTACTTGCCTTCGGCCATGATCATGCTCTTTGTCAGCAACAAAGACCAACCATCTTCGGGCTTCGTCGTGGGATCTCGAACGAGAACCCCCTGATTGGTGCCATAACTTCCGATATAGAACAATTGGAAATATTGTGATTGATAGCTCAAGAACACCAGAAAACAGCCCTCCTTCTAGCGCCAATGTTAACGCCAGGATTTTCTCCAACGTCCCAATCACGTAAGACGCCCTGATCCTGCACAGTAAACACGATAAACACCACAAGCTTGACGGCCGTTCCGTCGGGGGATAGCTCAGGCGTGAGAGTCAGTATACGTGTTCACAAGGTTAACAAATGGAGGACGTAATGTCTAGTGTATTGAGAGAGATAATAATTCTCAGTTGTATGTGAGAATATGAATATGTATGAGAACGTGTATGAGGACGTACCTGTTTGTGAAGACCTCCTTGCTATGATATACTACAGGACACGGTTTCCGTGCAATGACCTCCCCGACACTCGTTAATCCCATCCCTCTCATCCCACCGCCGCCAACCGTCTAATCCTTATTAATGCCATGTAAGATATCGATTACCATATCTTTGTCATCATCATCTGGCTCGTAACCCCAGTGGAGATATTTAAATATATGATGGGTCACCCACCGATTTGGTTCGATATTAGAAGGACTTAACAAAGATAATAAAGTGACTAGGTCCAATAATGTCAACACCCAATAGTGAAGACCCAATAGACTAACTGAATATGTAGGCCCAATCCATTCGACCCAATAGGAGAAATATCACGACCCAACAATAGGTATGACTTATTGTATAGTGTTGCAAAAATAATTCTAATTAAAGGTGTCTGCTAAATATATATTTGTATTTGCTAATTGCTATGTCAATATCAACAATCAAATATACGTTGCTTGTCTAGTAATGTAAGTGGTATCATAATGAAATTATGATAACATACTTGAAAAAAAATAATCTGCACTCAAGTTTTGAAGAGAGTACTTTTCTCTTATTAGTTAATTCGGTCGACAATTCTAGACTATATTTACTCTAGGATTTATCTTCCATTAACAGAGCTAGGGTTCTAATCGCTCTACTAAATTCAATCGCTCTCCTAGGGGTCGTGCTTTTCATAATTAAGGCTTTTCATTTTTTTAGTTTTCCAAATTTTAGAACGATCAAACACCAATAGCTCTCGTATTTGTAGTGGATGGAGATGGTTTTAGAGGCAAAAGATGCAGGGGATTGGATTTACAGAGGAGAAGGAGCTGCTAATCTTGTTCTGGCTTACACCGGATCATCTCCTCGTTTTGTATGTCCAGTTCTCTCTATATTCTTCTTCTTCCTTTTCTTTTGTTTATTTTTTATTTACTCTTTATCTGGTGAACTTTATGGCTGATGCATAAAGATAGAGTTATAGTATTAGTTTGGAGCTGACTTTGAATTAGTGTGATGCTGCTACTGTGTGAAGATTCTTTGTTTGACAGCTAAGATGCATTAAGAAATGAGAAGAGGGAACAAAAACAGAAAACGCTATATTGTTTTGCTTGTTTGGGGATCCAATTGAGGATTAATCCAGGATGAGAAGTTTGTCTTCTGTTTATGAATGTGACACGATATTCAAATTGCTTACTTGGCTTTCCTGACATTATCAATTAAAATGTGGTTATAATTTACACCCTGTTGCCAAGAAACTTTTCCCAGCCTTCGATTCCCCTGGAAAAGTCGTAACAACTTAGAAGTTCTTTAATAGGGGTTATGCCTGGACCAGGATTATAAGTATTTTGAATTACAATGATCAGGTCAATATATCTTTCAAAGATGAAAATCTTTGTAATATTCAGAATGATTACATTATTTAATTGTAGTAATTAGAACACATTGTGGTAATTAGAAAGAAAAGGGTTAAGAGAAATGTGTGTGAGCTGGTTATGCCATCAATTATGTGTAAAAACCTGGATGAGTTTTGCCTAAACTATTATCCTTAAAAGCATTGTGTAACCCAATCTCCAATTCTCCATACTTTGGGCCCAAATTATATATATATATATATATATATATATATATATATATATATATATATATATATATATATATATGCATATGTTGATGCTTATATATAGGAAGGGGATGGGGGGGATGGGGATGGGGGAGGGGGGGGGGGATGGGGGAGGGGGGTGAAACATATTTTTTTTTTCCTATTGCGAGACATTATATATTAGGACAAACGTATTTGTTTTATGCCCTTATTGCTTATTGTTCCATTATGTGCAGGTTGGAAAAGTATTGCGTGTACATAAGGTTTCAAGAAATGGTTCTGAATGTGAGAATGACCTCTCACACTTCACCATGCATGAATGCCTTCTATGGAAAGATATCAACGACCTTTTATTAGCCCCTACTAGGGAAATTGCTGAACAACTGTATGTACAGCATGTAATGAGCCCGCTGCTAGGTTCTGAACATGTTGACGCTGGGGTACGTTATTGTAGCTTCATAGGATATTCAAACTCTTTCTTATTTATGTTGACTACGTTTTCTTTGTTCTTATTATTGATTTGCTGAACATTGATGAGGATGTAAGATTGGGTTTGTTCATTGCTACTTCATTCTGTTGGAGCTACCAGTATGATGTCATTGTTCATATAAATTATAGGAGCTACCTCTGGGATATCAAATCGTGTATCTGTGCTTGGACTCGATTAATTTAGTTTTTTGTTTGTTGCATGTCCTTGTAGGCTTGTAATTATATTGATGAATGATCCATAGACAACATTTGCTCATATGAGCCACTATTATATTGGTTATTCTTGTACTTTTGGCCTGTTCACTGGAAAAGACTGAAAGAGATTTCATGATTATCTGGTTTATCCTCTACTAGGAGTTAGCCGACTAATAATTAACATGTTTGTATATGTTTTTCTCTAGTAGAATCCTTTGATTAACATTTCAATAATTTTTGTTTTTTGCTGTTATCGTACTTGGTATTCAGATATCTGACCTTGGTCCTTCCAATATTGGTAGATCCGCGTTCTTGTGGCCAAGGAATTTCTGGAATCTGTTGAAAAAAATGTTCGTTGTCAGCGTCCTGCCTGGAGAGTCAATGATGCAAAGGCCGATACACAATGTGTTTCAGCGCTTATTTTATCCGATCTCTCACTTTTCCCGCACAGTAAGTACTTTTTATGAAATGATTTAGAAAAGTATGATTATGCTTGCACCTTAAATGGAAATGTCTGAAGGATTATTTTTACAAATGCTTCTCTTTCACCTACTTGGAGCAATAATTATTATCTCTTGTTTAGAAACCTACTTAACATAGAATAATTGATTGGTATTCTACAACTGCCAGTCAGTTTGGGATGTGTATTTTGCACTGGATTCTGACCAGACCTGTATTAACATGTTTTCTTTGTTGGCTCCCAAGAAAGTCCTTTACAATTTTATGGTTTAAGGAAAATGTAGTGGAGGTGCACATGCTGTTGCACTAGAACACAGTTTTATGGTCATACATTTATGGTAGACCTACAATAAGAAATTAAAAAAGAAAACATGGAAGTGGCTTCTCCTACTAATAAGTTATCTCTTCATATATGGAAGAAATAGATTTGACTTGCATAGTTTCATCACAACTAGGCAAATTTCTCATAAGGAACTGTATGTGAAGATATGGAAGATAAAGTTTTTCACATGTAATCTACAATCTTAACAAACATCTGAGTTTTGAGAAGTTTTGTCTCAAGAGATCATCATCTCATCACTCGAGTAAAGAGCTAAATGTCAGAAGGACAGTCTAGGAAATTCAGATTGCCCACCTGCTTCTTAGGTCTCATGACCTATCTTCCATATGAATCACATTTTATTTGAATATTGGTAGGTCAGTTGAAAGTACCATGAAACTGATGGATCTCTCTGTTAAATTTTTCCTTGTAATATAATGTACAATAACACTTTCTGTCTTCAGTCTGTCTCTGAATGCCCTCAGTGCAATGAGGAGCAAAGAGATGAAACACCATTTGGAGAAACTTAACTCCTCCAATAAAAAGATCACACTTATGCTGATCATCCCAGTAAAGAGACTTATCATGGTTATGTCTTTTGTGCATGTGACTTTGGCAAAATTAAGGGCAAGAGTAGTAAGTGGGCAGGAGTCAGATTGGGAAAAAGTCTTTCCTTTTATGTGTACTGAGTTGGTTACTTGTTAAAATAATAAGGACACTAAGCTGGGAATTTGATGGGAGCAAAAACATGTCTGTCACATTAGTAATCAAAACTAGTTCAAAAATATATGTTGACATATGACTTAACGTTTTATATGATGGTTACTTTATAATATGCCTTTTGCTTTCCTCTTTTTCCCAGGTGTTCTTAAAGATGAATTCTGCATATCTGTTGAGATAAAGGTGCTCCACCCCTTTTTTGTTGGTGTTTTTATTTTATTTAAAGTTTTGTTGAATATTTTGTTAAGAAATACTTTAGTTCTACTTATTTTTCTCATTTATATTCTCGATCGATCGATCAAGCAGCCCAAATGCGGATTTCTGCCAATTTCAAAATTCATAGCAGATGAAAATTCTGTTAAAAGGAGTGTAACTCGATTTAAAATGCATCAAGCCTTGAAATTTCATCAAGGGAAGGTATTTTTCTTTCCCTGCTACTTTCTTCTTAAGGCCTAGCTACTGTTGGTTGGATGTTTCATTCAAATTTATAACGTATCTGCATTCATATATAGTTTTGCATATTGTGTTGATTGTGTAGCATATTTTAAAAGACTGATGCCATCTATAATTTAGTGTGATGATTATTAGTCTAACCTTCTCATTGAACACTAGTTTATTTCTGAAGTTATGTCTCTTTTCCTCTAACGTGTTCCAAATGTGTCTCAGATATCAGAAATAAGTGAATATGATCCATTGGATTTGTTCTCTGGATCCATTGACAAAGTGAATAAAGCAATGAAGGACCTTTTTCTTACACCTCAGAACAATTTTAGGGTATTCTTGAACGGTTCGCTCATTTTTGGGGGCTTGGGTGGTGGCACAGATGGCACTGGTTGTCTGACTGGAGAGGCGTTTGAAGATGTTCTGAAATGTGTAATTCTAGCAAACAATGGCATGCGTACAACAATTTTTTTACAGCTTGTTGCCGGGGCAGTTTTCAGCTCAGGGTTATTAAAGAGGCTGCTTGAAGTCCAGAAGCTTGATAAGCTTGACATTGAAGGGGCAATTCATGCATATTATAATGTTGTTTCTCAACCTTGTATGTTATGCAGAAAGTTAGGGAAGACAAAGAAAATTGTCAGAAAAATATACTTCTTTGCATTCAGATCCATTAAGTAAAAGCTTGAAGATCGTTGAAGGACTATTTGGTAGCCGCAACTGCAAAGGACTTGAGTATGATGATTAGTTTTAGGCCAACCGAAAACAGGGATCTAGGATCTTCACATGATGTTATTTTACTAAAATCAACCAACCAAAGTTTTGAGTACAAGGTATGCACCACCCTCTGAGCTATCATCGATTCTTATGTATTTGGTTGGTGCTAAACAAAAGCATAGTTTCCTTCTCTCTATTTTCAAATTAATGCTCAAAATTTGGGTGTGATTATTACTTTATTAGTGCTTTGAATGACTTCATTTTATAGACAATACAGTATCCTTGTTCTTAGAAACAGGTTACTTCAAATGATGCAAAGTAATGCAGAGTGCTCCATACGCCTTTCAATTACATTGGAAATTTCTTTATAGTGTTGCATTTGAACTCCAAATTGAAATTCAAGTGTTGGCTTTATACTTTTATTATTTTATATAAAATTTCATTTCATTTCCTGCTGTCTTTATTGGCCCACACTTGCCATTCAATCCTGCTTAAACACAGCAGATGATTGCTAAAAGTCGTGAACTTATAAGACTAGTTTTCAATTAAAATATTGGCTCTATATTGCATACTTTTCGTTGCTCTGTTGATACAATAGCTCACTGAATTTGCTCTTTGTTAGGCATCTTTTATTGACCTGGATATGAAACCTTTGAAGAAGATGGTATACTATTATGAGCTAGACCAGAAAATAGTTAGCCATTACTCTCAGATGGAGAAAACAAAACATCATACAGTCAACAGAGCTGAAAGCATTGAGGAGACTTTATATCGTGAACAATCCAGTGCCATGGAAGATGCTTCTCATGTGAGAGATTCTGCTGGTAAATGATAGTACTACTCTCTAATGCTGTTCTTATTAGAAATATTAGTTAATTTCTTCTTGTTCTCACTAACAAAATAAAAACAACTTATTTTCTTGTGTTCATTCCATTGTGGCCTGCACAATATCAATTTGGCCTGCAGGCCCTGCACTCCTGATTGTGCTTTCCTTTCCTCTGTTCAATTTTTCTTTTTTTCTTTCTATTCTTGGATAGTTGATGCAATACTTAAATATGTTTCACTACCCTAAACTATCTGACATATTCCACTTTGGTGATTCACCTTTAAATTTTTTCAATTAGATGATTGAACTATTGATTTTTTCTAATTTGATAATTTGATCCAGAAATTGAAAGGTATAAAGCGCTGATATGTCAAAAAAAATATTTTTTTTTGAGATTAAACATTAGTTTTATACTGAAGGGTAAATTAGGAACAAAATTTTCATTAATACTATAATCAATCACAAAGCTCCAAACTCACTTCCCAGATTAATGCTACTCCACCTCCTCTTCTCCATTATCATCGGCGCAGTCGTCGGCACCCTCCACAAAAAAAAACAATACCAACCCCTCCTCAACTCCTACCACATCTCCCAGTTGCCTGCACTCAAAGTTTATGCACCCTTCATGCTACTCCAGCATCTCTGCCCTCAAATCACCGCCCAACATTGCCGCCGATCTGGAAGAGCCCAAATCTGATCATTCTATGGATGGGCAATAAACCATGAAACCAGATTGGGAATGCTTCGGCAGAACTAAAACACCCCCAAATCAGACAAAGGGGGAAACAACAGTAATAACCAAATTAGACATAACAACAACCAAAATCACTACCATTAATAAACTGAACATGAAAAGATTAAGCAATAACCCAGTTCAGAAACACAAATAATTTAACTCATTGACTGCAATTGATCCCAAAAATAAATGGAAAAAAAATCATGCTAATAGATACAAATTGGAGATCAGACATCTGGATCTTCACTTATATCTCGATCTAAACACAGTGTTGATCACCTTCTTCAGATTCTGGCAGCCCAAAATTTTCATATTTGCCAGATCTAGGGTTGACAGTGATTCCTCAGCTCATAACCCAGGTTCCGACGAGAACAAATCAGGATCTGGAAAGAGACGAAGAAGACTACTATCACAGTCAGATCCATCTTCCAAACCCCAAATACTATTAGCCAACAAGATCTGTAACCCCAAACCAGAGGCCCAAATCAAGTCCTCCACACTAGATCATTAGCCTGAATTCGTCGACGACGACGGGGAGGAGATGGTGACTGGCAGTTCAAATTTGTTGTTTCAGAAGAAATTGAGCTTGATGAGGATGAAGACTAAGTCGAGGTTATTGGACACGCCGGAGCAAGATATGTTTAGAATTTGTTTTGTTTTAATGTAGAATAAAAGTTGTTTTGTCAAATTTACCCTTGAGTAAACAATTTAAATTAACAAAATGGTGGAAATATTGGTTTTAAAATACACATCAATTGCTTTCTGTCACCCAAATAGCCACGTCAACAATTTCTGACGTGACAACCTCAATTGGATCAAATTGAAAAAAATCAATAGTTCAATCATTTAATTGAAAAAATTTAAAGGTGAATCACCAAAGTAGAATATGTCAGATAGTTTAGGGTAGTGAAACATATTTAAGTCTCGATGCAATTATATGGTTCTAGCTGGCAGGCCTAACTTATGAGTTATGAGGGTATTCTGAAATTTTAATGAACTGAATGTTGAGGTCCAGCACCAAGTCTACCCAGTGTGTTCAATCTTCACTGCTCCCATAAACATGTTGCAATTTGTGCTTTTGTTTTAACTCGCTAAGAAAAAGAAGAGGGGAAAAAGGAAAATTGTATTTTTATTGGAACACTTGTGCTTAGTCACTTTTTCTGGAAACAAAGATCAACACAACAGAGAATCATTAAAGGCTTTTGAGATTCACAAGTCCTTTGGTTCTGTTAGTCGAAACGGAAATACACCCACGTTAGAGGCCAATATTTTTAAACTAACTAAATAATCCCAAAGTAATTAAAAGTCATCTAGAAAAAGTCTACCAATAAAAAAAACACATACCAAAGCCAGATCAATTTCTTTCTTCTCTCACAATTCCAATGTAACTTAAATAACCGTGGTCCTATTTTGAAAAGTATATATATATATATGATATATATATATATATATATATATATGAGCTAATAGTCAATATTTTTAAATAACGAAGTAACCTTAAAATCATTAAAAACACTATAAAAAGCTCACTAATAAAAAATACAAAAAATATCAAATATAATCAACTTCTTTCTCATCTAACTTTTCAATTCCACTTCAATAATAGTGGCCTCACTTTAAAAATTTTAAAAATAGAATATAGATATGGATATAGTAAGAGATGATTATATGCCTTTTAAATTTTATTGATATTTTAAATATTAGTCTTATAATGAGAATGAAATTTTATCTCTCAATTAATAAAATCAAGAATATGTTCTTACTTTAAAAGTAATTCAACTCAACTCAACAACGCATTTAATCCCAAACTAGTTGGTGTAGCGTGAAAATTACTCCCAACTGACTACACAAAAGTTGAATAAATAAGAAGAAAAATGAATAAAACAAAGAGAAAGAAAGTAAAACAAAAAAATAGCTTAAAATAACAACAATGATATTAATAACAAAAACAACGAAAATTATTTTAATATAATACATTTAAAATTTCAAAAAAAATGTAAAGTTTATAAATAATTAAAATCACACGGAGTTACCTAATAATAAAGAGAAAAGAAAAAAATTAAAGACTGCTTTGCGTGGCATTCCTCCTAGTTTTACTAATTTGTAAAACTTCATGTATAATTTTATTTTATCCATCTCCGCTATCTGGTTAAATTTGAACCATTTGTCATACTGATTGCCTAGAATAATAGTTGTCTGTTATGTTCTTCTCTTCTCTCTATCTCTCTCTGTCTCATGTGCGCAAGAGCAACTTTAATGCTCTGCCAATGTTATGTAGACTGGGGCCTGGGGGTTTCCTAAATACTTCAATTTACGAACAGTGCCTTGTTTCTAGTCTGACTTCTGGATGTTCTTGTTGTTTTATTGGTCTGTAGAAACTACCCACATTAATATGCACATAATTGAGTTGCAATTGCTACCTCCCAAAAATAAGTATAGTACAATATAAAAATGAAAAGAAGAAACAACAAATTAACATGACCAGAGTAAGACATATCAAAAATCCAAACAAGAAAAAGGCTGGAGTAAGATTGTAGTTTTGCTAAACAAATTTTCTTATGAGAATAGGACATACTTAGCATTTTACAACATTACCACCCCATTTTTTTAATCCATAAAGTAAACATGGTGTATGCAGGGCTGGAAGCTCTTTTAAAGTTTAAGAACAAAAATTAAGAAAGATCGTCATGTGATAAACCAACCCGCCAGTGTTCTTCAATCATTTGGGTCAGAGCATTGAAGTAGATTTCTTGAAAGAGAACAAGATATATCTGCCCAAAAAAAAAGGTTGTAAACTTGAGTCTCTTAGTTATGTTCCTTCTGTCCTCAGGTTCCTTCTTAAGGTCTTTCTAGTTTGGACCAACCCAATTGCCAATTTTCATGCATAAAATGCATTATGCATAGTTGTCTGTTCTTTTTATTATCACTCTTTCAAATCTTACAATAAGATTACTTGCCCTGTATATATATATATATATATATATATATATATATATTGTTTTGCTTTTTTTTTTTGTCCCTTTGGCTTTTAGAAATATTAACCAGAAATTAATCATACTAATTATGGCTTATGAATAATAATAATAATAATAATAATAATAATAATAATAATAATAATAATAATAATAATTAAAACTGACGTAGTGCTCAGAATTGGGTTTATTCAGTTTCATATAGGGACCTGATCACTGGCTTATCTTTTGCTGTAGTAATTGGAGCATAATAGGATGCACAAGGAGAAAGAGACAGATCAGACTTTACCTCCACTACAAGGAAAGTGATATGTCAACAACTTCGAACTCTTTCCATCACAAGCCCACATGTGGTGTTTATTTACAGCTGGATTTTACATAAACTTGGTTCGTGAAAATGGTGGTTGGTACTGAGAGGCAAGAAGACTGATTTACATATCTGAACTTTTAATTTTAGGCAGATATCCATTAGAAAAACTTGAATTTAAATCATTTCAAGTTCTTAAAAATTTGTTACCGAATGTACTATCAAATGAGTAGTTCTCTTGTTCATCCTGTCTATTTTTACCTTTTAAGGTGAGCTTTGTAAGGTGTAAACCGGTGGTGGTGGTTGTGTATATTAGTGTTGTATTGTACCCTATAGAATGAAGGTGTGTTTCCAAATTGATGCATGATTAATTAAGGACAGACATACACATGTTCTGTTTAACCTTTATGCAAGGGGTAACATAGATCACAGAAATATTTTGAATGAATGCATGCAAATGTTTGGTTGCTGAATCCAGTGTCCTTCAGTTTGAATTACCTCGATGTATACTGTAGATGTACATAAACATAATTTGCTTGCTGGATTTGTAGTTGAGATTTAATTTATCTACTATGTTTTGGTGCAATTTATAAGGACACTATATTTCTCTTTGCATGTGTGTCAGATGTCAGATGGTCTTGGACTTTGATGAAACAATATTGTTAATCTTTGATTCGAGTGATAGTGTTTTGTTGTATCGAGCACGCATTATTTCACTTTTGACTTTATGTAGTATGAATTAAGAAACTTGTTGATGGAAACCTTAAGAATCCACACACTGGATCCACCAAGAGGGATCTTGGAGATAAGGAACAGCAATCAATATAAGAAGGCTCTGGCAGAAGATTGAGTGGAAGGATAAAGCTGTTAAAAGCTGGAAGATCCGGCTTCACCATCTGAGATCAGAATGCTCCTATGCTTTTGAGGTTTCCTTCCTTTCTCTCTCTTTACACACACATCTGGTTTAATGTTAAGGCTGAACATAAAGCATAGGTAATTTAGATGGTAGCAGATATGTCTTCCGTTGGGACCAGTTTGCTTAAATACCAGTGTTCTAAAAAGCGGCCTAGGCTAGGTTCCCCTAGGGCGCCTCATAGGCCAAAAATTCTCTTAATTATCAAATATTTTTCTATTTTAATAATATCAAAATCATATCTTGATATATTTATTTTCTAATGATTTACCAAAACTATATTTATAATGCAAGTTGTAGCATATCAAATTACAACAAAAAGTGAACAAGATTAAGTCAAAATGGATAATTTTATTATAGTTGTAATTTTTGAACTTGTACCATCAAATTATATAAATGGTGATACATTTGTAATATTTAGTTTAATTCAATATAATTCCTAAATTTATATTTAGTTTCTTAATTTTAATATTGAATTGAATTTTTGAAATTTTAAATTTTATTAGTTAATAGCAATTTTGTTTATGAATAAAACTAAAAAATTGTTTGAACTTTTAAAATCTTTATTATTATCTTTATTATAGATTTTTTGCTTTATATTATTGTTTTGTTTGGATAAATGTAAGATAAAATATTAAAATTGGCTTTAAAATAAAAAATTTGGCCTAGCATCTCCTAATTTCTTTTTAGCATTGTTAAATACCATTCCCACTATATGATAGGGCTTTCTCATAGTTCATGCCTTAAGCATCAAGACTCTATTTATATCAACTTAATCTTACTTTTCTCTGCAAAACATTCTAGGCCAGAGCCACATTAGATTGCATCTATATGAAAGTGAAAGTAGATCAGATGATCAAATGTACCGTTGGAAGTTTTCACTCTGATGATGTCACATATTTAAACAAGTACAACTGGAACAGAACAGGCACACAACAAGTATTTACATATTATTTTGTTTCTGAAGAATTTATATTAATAATGATATGGTCAGGTCATATATACTATAACTTCCCTTAAAATATGCGACATATTCTCCAATCTCGTATTGAGAGGAAACAGAACTGTGCAGATGTTGAACCAATCCACTTGGTTAAACCATGTTTAGTTTGAGTTGTGTGTTTATGTTCCTTTTTTTTTGTGTGTGTGTGAGAGAGGGGGGAGGGGGAGAGAGAATGAGAGTACAAACTTCATGTTAAATGCAAATTGTCAGGACTGTATTTACTTCTGACTGCAGGCATTTATGTATTCACCAACTAACACTGTAAGATCATTTAGTTTTCTACCAGCCTTCTAACTGGAATACCTTACAAAGGATATTTAAGTATTTTCCTGCAAAATAAAACAAATCAATAGACAAATATATATATATATATATATATATATATATATATATATATATATATTATTTTATAAATAGGACTGGTGATAAATTCCATGAGATTGCACCAGCAACCTCCATATACTTTGTAGCAACTGAGTATAATTTGCTTGTGATACCATGTCAAAGGTTGTCCATTTATATATTTTGCTGTTATATTTAAACGTGTATTGGTTTACTATGCATGCAGTTATTGCCTTCTTACACTGCCATACTTTTCTTATACTGACAGTCTGCAGCACTTTTGGTCTCATTTTTGTTATGGCATGCATACTTATAAAGTTATCTTCTCTGAGCTTAGCTTAGTAAAAGTAATGACTAGCCTGCCATTTCTGTTGCAGAAAACAGTTGTGTCAGTGGATCTTCTTTGTTCCAAGTGCAGGAAGAAGGTGATGAAGTTAATTTCAACTGTAGAAGGGATAAATTCTATTGTCCTTGACCCCTCAAAAAATACAGTGACAGTAATTGGTGAAGCTGATCCAGTATGCATCATTAAAAAGGTGAGGAAATTTAGAAGTTCTGCTCAAATTATCAGTATTGGTCCTCCCAAGGAAGAGAAAAAGGACGAGAAGAAAGAAGCCATTCCTTCTCTTCCAAGAACATGTCAGAAATGTGATGTTTGGTATGTGGTTGGCCAAGATTATACTCCGTGTCACATTCTATGATAAAAAAGATGATGTACTTGATTGTTTTCGGGCAACAATTTAATTGTTTCTGCTGCCATGTTTTTTCAAAGTAGAAAATGTTCATATTCTATTATTATTATTGGTGACTTGGCTTTATTTGAATAAAAATATGTTTTTACTTTCACATACATACATGTAGGCAGTAGGCGGCATTATAAAAACTTTTTCCTGATGGAATTGTTTCTCAGATGCAACTGAGTAGAGATTGAACTCTTACTCCATTTTTGTTTCCATCAGGCCTTTAAATTTGATTAGGTTTCCAGGATAATGCAACTAATTCAGCTGAAATCACTGATCTGGGGGGTGACATGTGGTTGGAATGGTCAATTTACTTTTACGGTAAAATTAGGACATAATATTATTAACAATAAGATTGCCATTCATCCAAGACTCATAAAACTGTCATATTAAATTTATGCTAGCTCATGTGGCCCATGCTTTTTGAATATATAATTAATGCGAGAATAAATTATACGAAAAAAAATAATTAAATTTAGATGATTAAATAGAAAGATATAAAAAGTTAAATTATAGCGGATAAAATGGTAATATTTTAAAACTTGCAGGGGAAAAAGGGAAAGAAGGAAAAAATTATGAAACAATTATACCAAACTACGTCAGCAGCAGATGATTCTAAAACTTTATTTTGTTGAAATATTAATGCTAATTATAAAGAGTTGCAAGTAAATAAATGGCCATTAACGTAAAGAAAAAAGGCAAAACAATGTGAAAATACAATATCAGCGGGGGTAGAGTAATTAATTAGTACTAAGATTAATTTCTTCTTATCCTACCTTATACATCATGATGTGGTACAACATCAATAGTAGCTCATTTCCTGGATTTCTATAGTGCAACAACTCAGTCTCATATCAAAAATATTAAAATTTTTTGTTCATGTATAAAAAATTAAGTTACTACTAATAATAATAATAATATATTCAGTTTGAAATTATTTTTCAATTCCAATCTATGCAAATTCAGATTTTATCGGGAGAAACTCATTTAACTCTCAATTAATTAAGAATTACTAGTATTCAAATGATTTTATACTTGGGAACGGACACAATATTACATTCTCTTAAAATTTGTATTGCATTGCACATTATTTATTTATTTATTGTATTTATTTTCAGATTTTATAAACAGAACTTTCGTTAATTATAAAACGACGAGTACAGCTTCATTATAAAATTGGCACAATGTTCTCCTCTCGTATCTGATTGATCCACATCGAACATTCTTATAAATTAAGTAATATCAATTCATTCCAAAAAATTAAATTGAAATGGTAAGAGAACATATTTTAGAACAACAAAGCACTCAACATTTTACTTAATTGTCTGAACTGAACTAATCCATACTTAACTTCACACCTACTAACGACCAAAGGACATACATAGCCTTCATATACATTTAGAAATCAGAATGATCCGAATAAACAGTACATTAACACTAATTTCTGTCCCTCTCGAGGGGATTATATACATATATTCACAAGCATTTTACATATACATCGATGGGGTAAATATAATATTAACTTTTAATTACTGAAGAAGCTAATTCGACCAATATTTTTGTATATACAAATTTCTTCTGCCCTGGATAGCAAATAAATATCATAGTTTAGCTTTCTAATCAAATTCTTGTGCATGAATGCATGAAAGTGGTTAGCATGAATTTCATTTTTTGGGTAATTTGGTCAATTGACCAATAGAATGCTGACACGAGAGAGACTCTATGTGTGTTAGCATTCTATTGGTGACCAACTTACCAAAAAAAATAAACTTCATACTTAACCGGATCCCACTGAGAAGAGAGAGAACATAGTGTATTATACCTGCTAAGCCCAGTTTTTCTTTGATCGAAGTTGACTGAGTTTATCCCTCCATTGAGCTGGCAAGAGAACATCAAAATATTTACAACTCAAAATACTTCTATTCAAAAATCAATATAACAAAAAGGAGTCATTTGGACCCAAGAACTGGAACATCTGACCAATCGCAAAGGGTTAGGTAGATGTCAGATACAATACCAATGTCAAAGTGCTTAGTCAAATTTAAACTCAGGTTAACCCCATTTAGAAGCTTCCTAGCTGTGCTTAAATGCACAAAATGCAATACAAGCTGATGTCAAGTGTTTGAAAAAGCAAAAACTAAAGACTCGTTTATAGGGTAGGAGAAATTTAATGGACTAAATCAATGTTCAATACTCGAGTCATTCTCAAAATGCAAATGAGGAACAGAGAAATTTTGATGTAGCAGTGTCCTATTGAGCTTCCACCCCTCCCTAAGCTATAGATCATAGGAGCTACAAGAAGAGCCAAGGTAGAAGCCTTAGATTTAGCCTAATGGTGGTTAAATGCAAAAAATGGAAATACAAGTTGATGTTAGGCGTTTGAAAAAGCAAAAACTAAAGACTCATTTATAGGGTATGAGAAATTTAATGGACTAAATCAATGTTCAATACTTGGATCATTCTCAAAATGCAAATGAGGAACAGAGAAATTTTGATGTAGATTGAAGCAGCTAAATAATAAATTAACATAGAACTCAAAGACAAGATCTAAGCTAATATTTACTTCGTTTACCTTGAAGTAACTAGAGTGAATGTCATGTCTACAAATTTGGCCATTACCTCCTTTAATGATGCTACCATATATCTAGGATTGAATTTCACCTTCATGCAAGATGATGGGGAGCAAAAGAGAAAATTGAGATTTTTCTCCCCTCATTTTCCTTTTTGGAGTTGGACGGGAGGAGAGGGGAGGTGGGTGTGTTAGTATGGAATTAGGAGATCAGAACCAATAATAGATATTCTTGAACAAAATCTATAGCATATAGGCCAGTTTTTTTTTTTCTTTTTCGCTTTTTTTTTTTTTGGGGAGGAGGAGGGAGGGAGGGTTGAGAACAAGTTTTACTAATCATCTACTTAACGGAAAATGCTTTTCGTGATGATTTTCCAAAGGCAGACACCATAAGCTAGCATACAGACTAAACTTGGGATAAATTTCATCAAAGGTTTGTGAATGGAAGCAGTTAATTGGGTGGATTTTTTCTACTTTTTTTTAAAAAATATTTTTCACAGTTCATTGCAAAGATATGTCATTCTTAGTACAAACTACTAAAAGATGTCAAGTCCAGACTAATCTTATGTTTGTCATTACAGTGTCAAAGATTGGCACTTCCGACTCGGGTTGTGGACCACAAAAATTAACCTGCCGTACATGCTACAATTTCTTCTCAATAACATCCATCATGGATTCCTTCTACAATATTAATTCAACTAAGGAAACCCCGCGGAGAGGAGGGTTTAACCTATGCATGCACCTTCCAGTCTACAATGTTTATTCGACTAAGGTAACCCCGCGCAGAGGAAAGTTAACCTATGCATGCGCGACATGCGCCTGATGAAGTTAGCAGACTGTAAGGATATATATTTCCAATTTCAGTCTGTGTTTTAAATTACATTCCAAAAATATGCCAAGAAAACATACCTGCATCTCTGTAGCGTTCCTCAACAGCGGCAATTAGCATGTTGCGCACAAGATCAAATTCCTTTGTTTCAACACATGGTTGGCCACTGGGCCTGAAACCAGAATACCATATCTTATAAAATCAATCCATAACGTTCAACTCCTTCATTCCCACATACCAGAATAGAGGAAGGAAGTGCATAATTTCTCATTATTTTACCCTATTCTTTTAAAAGACATTCTTTTTAATAAACATCATCGTACCCTTAAAATCTAAAATTTTTATCATCTAGACTACCAAAACTAGAACAACTAATTTTTGGATGAATTCATTGCATAACGCAGTTAAATAAAAATAAATAAATTAAGAATGTGAAGTATACCGGTCCAGTTCTGTGAATAGTAAGCCATCTGAAGAAGATCCGGGAATTGAAATTTTTGCAGGCTCAATGACTCTCATTCCATCATTATAAGCCAAGAATTTGTTGACTTGTATTGGCACCTGAAAAAAATAAACCAAAATTAGAAAACTCATTAAGAAAAACTATACAACTATCCTGTTTTTTGAACTTGTTTAAAAAGTTGAACTTCTGGATTGGATCACCTGTTACCACAAGCCAATTTTTTGTATTAGACATTTCCTGTGGCCAATAATGCAATTTATTTTTTTGTCTTTACCATGACACATAGGAATTTTTGCTTCCAACTAATGATGTGACTTGGATGACTTATTACTAATCAGTATTATCCAAAAAAAGAATGCACGAATTCATGTATCATGATTTTATCTAAAATAGCAGAAAGCATTGAAGAGTGTAGCACACAGTTCACATTACACCATAGAAAAATGTGAAGGCCAACATACACTGCAAAAGAAATCGAGAAACAGTCATAAAGTTTCTAATCAAATAAAAATATTATTTTCCATCCTTCCTGTTTGGTTCTGCCTGAAAAGGCTGAAATCATCTGCAAATGCTTCATGACTCACAAAAATAGAGCCTCAAATTGTCACACTACAATATATAGTGGATTAAGTAGGATATGAATTCTGTGTGAACTTCACACAGTCATTGTCATTATCAATTGACTCTTCGAACACAGCTCTCGTACTATATTTAAAGGGCACTTCTTTCCTCTTTTCCTATATTATCCTATGTTTTCTACTTCAAGTTCAGACCAACTCCTAACATTTTCTACTTCTAGCATACACAAACACCTTTTCTAGTTCTACTATCATGATCTTAATTTTTATCATGCATGCCTCCACAGATTCTTCATTAAAACATTAATCTTGTCACCCACAGTAGTATATAATTCAAACGAAAAAAATGTGTAAAGAATAAATAATTAGTAAGTCACATCAAGGTGACTGACACGTCTTCAAGAATCTAAGATATAGTTGATCTCGATGAGTAGGTTTTATACCTATGAATGATATTATTTAACTTAATTATTGCTATCTTTAATTGTTTTTTTAGTATCGCTTATGTGTTTTGTGTTTATTTCTTGTAATTTGGAGCTGGAGGGACAAATTGGTCATTTGAGAGAACAAAAGGTCAAAAATCATTAAAATTAGAGTGTGTGGCATTTTTGTAATTACGCTGTCCGTCAAGCTCCTAGGCGCTTGAAATGACTGGGTTGAGCGCCTAGGCGCATCATGCGGCTAAAAAAGGATTTTTCTTTTGTTAAGTAGGTTTTTGAAGCCAAGAAGGAATCTAAAAGAGGACCTGAGACTAATACAAATAGGAGAAGACTTTAGAAAAGACGTATCACTCATTTTTTCAAGAGATTTGCTTAGAGGACAACGAAGAAAAAACACGAAGGAGAATTGCAAGGGTTGAAGATCAAAGAGAGAGTATTGGAGCAAATTCAGAGTTTCTTTTTCTCTTCTCTAGTTTTATCTTTTGTAATTATCTGGGATGTTTGGATTATTAATTTGGATGATGTTTTTCTTTATTATTATTATGAACTAAATTTTCATTAAGATTTATGAGAACTTGGTATGTAGTTTAAATTAAATCTTCCCATTGAATGAAAGTTGGTTTTTATTGAATTATTTATTATATCGTTTGCTTATTGCTTAATTGTTTGGCCATCAATTACTGTGATAATCTTAATCTATATAAAATTGGAAGATGAAGTATAGATTGAGATCTTGATATGATAGCATCTATTCATATAATCTGAATAGGGTTAATATGATTAGCATGTAGGATAGGAATATACCTGTGTCTTTTGTATCCATTGAAAGAATTTGTACGTAAAACCCTAATTAACTTGATTCACATAGGAATATAGTGAATTAATTAAATAGGGTGTTCCTTGTAATTTTGTGTCTTAAGGATTGGATTTAGGAGGATTTGTTCACGTGTCTTTGGAAGAAGTATGTGAGCACTATAAAGCATTCTTGGATAATGATTTATATTAATTAATTGCTTTAAATGGGAACTAAATTGGTTTAAATGAAATACTAAGGGAAGTTGTAATCTTAACCTGTTAAATCTGCAGTTATTCTTGTGAAATTCTGATTTTAATTATTAGTTTTGTTAAGTTTAATTTTCAAATCACAAACAATATTTCGTAGTTTAAAATAGGATTAATTGCATTGGAATTAGTAATTGATAAATATTAGTCTATTTCCTCATGGGAACGATATCTTTGCTTCTTTGAATATTACAATTGAGTGCGATACTTGTGTGTTAAAGTGTTATTAAAAATTAGGCAACAATCTTTCTCTTCTCTTGTAGACTAGAACTATAGAAGTCCTTGCACTAAATTTCCAAAGAGTTGCTTGATGCCTAAAGGCAGAAATTGATGCTGGAGGTATTCGCATCCTTCCCTATAGATTTAGACCTACAGCTTCATGGACAGACAAAAGATGGGAAGTTAAGGATCTAGGTGGTGAAGACTCAGCAAAGCAGGGCAAGCAGCAACAGCTTCTCAGCCATGTATCATCTAGCAGTTCATAGTGTCTATTATTTCAATTCATTCATACAGCAATTTAAAGACTGAGCACAATCCAGTAAAGCATTATCATCTCAAACAAACGAGGAAAACCAAATAGAGCAAATAGTTTAGATAAAAATTGCATTAAATCTACTTTATGCAACAATACCTTGCATCTCACTGCAATGTTAATGGCATCTGAGGGTCGAAGGTCAAAGCTGACGCTCACAGTTTCATCACCCAACTGAGTTCAGGAACAGAAGCTGTCAGTCAAACAATCTTCCCGAGAAACAAGTATATGGTTCAATAAGTTGATCAATAAAAAGCAAGTGCATAGGAGTATGCCTTTGTTAGGTACAACTGTGAAAAATATGCTTCATGTACTCTCTTTGTGACTCGAACAAGTTTAACCTGTATAAATAGGTGAAAGATATAGCAAAATGAATTTCAATAAGAAAAAAAAGGTAAAAAGGCAACTGTATCCAGCAATCTGAAGAGCTTGAGCTTGAAAATAGGTATAAGCTTACTTCATAGCCCATCTTGTCAATCATTTCCTTCACGACTTGATACATAGTAGGCCTAGCCTGGTAAGAATTCACCAAATTTCGACTTTAAGCACATATGTGAATAAATCATTCAGTTGCAACATAAAAAACTGATACCAGAGAAGCCTTGGTAAGCTGAACACATACAATTTGGACATTGCGACGGCTGCCATGAACAGCAACGACTCGGCATCTCCACTGTAATAGGAAGCAAGTGATTGGAGGACAAATAAGAAGTAAAAAGAACTATCAATTTGCAAACCAAATAAAATATTTCCTATCTCAGAAAGTAATTACTGCAATATGAACATACAAACAATAATGGGGAGGAGAAGACCGGTCCCATCTTCCATCTTTAGTACAATTGCAGGATGAGGAGCATAATCAGGCAGATGCCCGCCCTGAGGGTTGTTATGGGCACATCTTAAATGCCGACCATCTCTCATTTTGATCATGAAACCATCTGCACTGCTCTTCACCTCAACTGTATTGAAACACAGAGGAAACACTATATCATTCTGCATACTACTTCACATATAAACTACAGAAAGATTTAAAACTACTAACGTTTAGTGTACCGCTTAGAGCAACATCCAGATGATACATTAAGCAAACTACTAGAAAAAACTTTATGAACTCTTTACTGCATTAAAAATAGAGTTGAGTTCCCAAGAAGCGAGAAGACCGTTTCAGTGCATCAGTGCAAACAATGGTATGGAAATTTGTTTCTATTAATATAACTTAAAAAAATTTAACAACTAACTTGCATTCATTGAAAAGATAAATCTTATATTTTCTGTATAAAAATATATATATGGGGTATGTTCACAGAATTCAAGGTCTCCAATTTCCATTTTCTGGCACAAAGCACATAACAAGATAGAATATAGTTTCAAATTTAGTTCCATGAGAAGAGGAACAGCAAAATTGGCATTCAGTTTCAAAGAATCTGAAAAAATAAATAATTAAGTAGCTCACCAGCTTCAAGTACACTGGAGTTCACATAATCTGCATCATTCTCATTAAAATTTTCAGCCGTGCTACCATTACCGTTGGACGACGAGCTGAAACTACACTTCACTAACTTGCCCTTCTGCAATCGTGGTCGATTACCCACACTGATCCTACCACAGTTGATGCCTTTGAATCCCCAGAATCCACTTCTTACAATTCCATCTTTCATCAAGGGACCATTTACAGGCAGGGTGTGAAATCCATTCTGTTTTGAGCGAACCGTAGCAGGGCAAATAACAGGTCCTTGTACAGAACTCATATCTGCTCCTTTGAAATCCATCAGAAAACAAACGAAAAAGACTATTAAACATGCAACCATACACTAAGTCGGATATGGAGTAGAAAGTATCTCTAAACAGGCGTTATATATTTGAAGAAAATGGATTTATAGATAAATATATATGTAATAAATTTCCGTATATTCTTAAAAAATAAAAAAGTCTCAAAATTGTCACATATCCGAAACAAAGAGATCATTTGTTCTGGATGGATGGAGAGAGTAACAGTTGCTACTTGGCATCAAATTATCAAATGAATGTCCACATCTATATCTCACCACTTTTTAGTCTAAATAAATTCACAACCTAAACCTGATCTGCGATCACCTTAATCCTTAAATAGTAGTAGTAAAAAGGAACAGTCTTTGATTTGTGAGATTTTGTACTACTTATCTCTTGACAACCTTTCCAATGATCTATCTTACCTTAAAAACTTTAACAATAATTAAGAATTCTATGATTTTCATCATGATCTCTATTTATACAACCAATCAAAAGGTTTCGAATGAATAATAAGTAAAGTAGGTTAACAGTAAAGTCATCAAATCAATTGATTTTTATTCAATTTAAAGAAGAAACTATAATTGAACCTAAATTCACACCTGAAGCTCAAAGTTTATGAATCGTCACCGATCCGGCTCCGAAGAACTCCGGCCAAGAGAATCGACGTGGAAGGCAAAAAAAAAGTTGAGTTCTTGATGGAAGAAATCGATTGGCTAATTTAGAATTGTTGAAAAGTGGAGGAAAATAGAAAAGCTATATATACAGTTTAGATTTTTAACTGAAAGAGATATAAGACAAGAAGATAAAGGAAGGAGAAGCGGTGTGTGAGGAGGTTAGAGTTGGACGAAGAAGATAAGATATTCTTTTTCCTCTCAAACGTATAGTCAGTCGTATACACGCAAGATATTATTATTATTATATTACTATTATATATATTATAGTAGTATATTATCCTTATATTAAAAGAAGATATTATTTATTAGATAAAAAATTAAAAGAATCAAAACTATATTTAATATTTCGATGGAGAGATTAATGTATTTAAAATAATAGTATTATTATTGGGCATCATGTAATGAATGCATGACTATTATTGGGCAAACTTTACTTAAACTTTACGATTCTATGATACTAACTACTTTCTTTTTTGTTCAAAGATGTATTTACCCTTTTCCATTACGAATGGTCAGTGCAAAAAATAGTGAGAGAAGCCCAAAGTTACATTTAATACTTGGGGTAATATTAAAAAGCTAAAGCAATTAATCTTATATCTGAAATTCTCAAACGATTTATATTAAAGAATAAATTTTTTCTAAAATGACTTATATTAAAGAACGGATGAAGTACTATAATTTTATATGTATACTTTCATTTTAACCTAGTTAGCTACCTAAATATTTATCTGATTTACATATAAATAATGATATATTGTGGTTAGTATTTTGTTGGATGGTCATAAAAATAATTACTATGAGTGGTATTTTATCCAATAGGTATAGAATAATTATATATTATAATTAACAATTAAATTTATGTTTAAAAAATTGTGTTAAATTAATTACATTTTCATAACTGAAAATGATAAAATTAGAATCCGTATATACTCCTCCATACGAAAAAAACGAGTCTTATTTTATTAAAATGACATTATTTTTCGATATTAAGTTTTTAAGACTATAAATAATTTTTTAATAATAACTTGTCATTTTTAGATTTAAGTACTAAAAAAAAACTACATTTATTCTAAAATTAAAGATACAATTTAACTTTTAAAATTTAACGACGGCTTATTAAATTTTAAAATAATAAAATTCTGTCATTCATATGTGTCAGACATATTAATTATCAAACAACTTTTTTTTTCCCAATTCATTCCTAAACATAAAGAAGTACATTACTAAAGTTAAAAAAAAAAAAAGAAAGAAAAAGAAAAAAAAAGTATCAACTAAATTTTATTTTCACTCATAGCCATAGGAGTAGACACATATACTACACATGGAAATCTTTTTCGTTTTTTTTTTTAAATTCGTAAATTCCATCTAAGTACTTTCTATGACAAAATAATTTTTGTATATTTTAATTAACATAAGTTATCTTTTATGAGATTATACTTCTATTTCTTAAATATCATTATTTTTATTTTTATGTTAATTGATTAATTAACTCTCATGAAAAAAATTACAAATTTATTTGTTTTCCAAATCCTTATTAACAAAAATTTGTTAATAATAGGTGTGAGGTTATTTTAATAATAATTGATGGTGGAGACATTGAAACATTAAGACTGGAACTTTGATTCCATTGAAGCTTTCGGGTGGCCATTAGCTTAGCATTAGATGAAACGGAACTAAACATCATACTTTAATAGCACGATCAGACAATAGTATTTAAAACAGCGGTGGTGTAATACTCCTTTATATTTAATTTTTAAGGTGCATGTTAAATATTAATTATTTAAATTAATATAAATTTATTTAATTTTAATTACATACAATTATATTATAATTGTATAATATATAATACAATAATATACAACATATAAAAAAGATGCAAATAAGATATTAGGTAAATGGATCAGAATGAGATACTAAAACATTTAAGTCTTATATTCGATTCTCATTTAGGTAAATTTATTTCTTCTAGGTTGTTTTATTTCATTGCATCCGATACAATAATCAACGATTGAAATTAAAATTGAAAAATTCGGATCCGGTTATGGTAATTAAGTTGGTCAATTGACCAATATAGTACTGACACGCAGAAATATATCCCCTCCCAACTTGCGTGTTAATTTTATATTGATCAATTGACCAAAGTTAACTGCTAACCACTCTCAAAAAATTCGTGTCCGCTATTATTATGTCGCTGAAAATAGTACTGTCGTTCACTCGTGAATTTTTTAATTCTAATATCGACTTTTGGTTGCTATATTGAACGATAGAGATAATGTAAATTTATTTTTGATACATAACAAATACATGTTATGGATCATTAGTTATATATATATATATATACTGACTGGGGTGGATTCAAGAATTTTTTTCAACAGGGACATATTTTAACTAATTTTTTTGTTAAAGTTAAATAAAGAAAACTTAAACTAATCATAATATTAATTAATCATAATAATATTTACAAATTAATCATAATCATAAAAATGTTTATAAAATAAGACAAAATCATTGTAACCTGTCAAAATAAAAGACAGAAACTACTCAACCAAAATAATTATGTTTTCAATTGAAGATTAAGCAACCCAAAAATAAAAACTCAATCAAACCAAACAAACAGTAACCACAGTACTCAACCAAATCAATAATAATAAAAAATAATCAAACTTGAATTAAGCAATCCCTCACAGTTCACACGTCGATGAACGTTCAAAATCAAAAACTATACAAAAAATACTTATAAGATTTCATCAAGTCTTAAAACTATATTTAAAATTGGTTAATGATTTTTTTTTGTCTTCGATCTTCAAATTAAACTCTTTCATTAATTTACCTCCTTAAATTTATTAATTTACATATTTATCCTAACACTATACCTATTAAAAAAAAATTAAGTAAGTGCAGCCGTCTATAATGCCCCTTATATATATCCGCCTCTCTATATTGAAAAGGTGTAATTTATTAAAAAATTATAGAAAATTCCTTACCAACATAATTTACAACATTTACGTCACATCGGTTTCATTTCAATAATTTACATGAGAAGAAAATGAAAATGGAAATTTAATTGACAAGCCGATTTGAATAGCAAGTTTTTATTATTTTTTTGGGAACATTCGCGTGCTAGTTTGAAGACGAGAAAGACAACTTGCATTGTAAACTTTATCATACTAGCACGAAATTATATGCGAGATAAAATTAAAAATTAAAATAGAAAAATAAACAAAAATTATATTATAAAATATAAAATATAAAATAATAATATATCTAAAATTATTTAGGCAAAATAGAAAGAAAAAAAAAAGAGAAGAAGGACAAGCTTAATTGACACATTTACGTAGACCAAAAAGCGCCATGGGCACTTTGTATTTATTATACCCCTTTCATCCTTACTCTTAAGTCTTACCTTTTGTTTATTTGTCTCAAAATAAGAATTTATTTTAAAAGTATAAAAAAAAAGTGTACAATATATTAATTATTGAGATATTTTACATGAATTTTATATCGAATAAATTTAAGAGTGTAAATAAATTAATAAATATGATGGAGTCATAACTTAATTAATTAATTTTTTAAGTCAGAAAGTGATGCTTGATGGGTTAGTTAATTTATACAAGTGTGAGTTGCATTTTTGATGATGATTAATTAATGTGAGATGGATGTTTAATTAATTCCCCTACAAGTTGTATCGAAGTCTATGAGTCAATATGTCTAACTATCAGACACTTCAGGGTGAAGCATTCATATGTTGTGTGTTACCCAATCCGCGCAGTGGAACAAATAAAGTTAAGTCAGGCGGAGTACGTACAATGGATCACTCTTGCGTTTGCCACTACGAGATGAAATATGAATTGAGTTGAATATAGCGGGTTCAGGATGACTATAAGAAAACTGCTCAAGGTGAAAAGTTTAACGTTTAATTTGTCTCTGACGTGGTGGAGTAATATTTGACATGAGATAAATTTAATAGTGTAGATATGTTAATAAGTATGATGAAATATTAACCTAATAAATTAATATTTTAGATAAGGAGATGATTCAACATATTTGTTGACCCAATTTACACAAGTGCATTGGTGATAATTGATGTTAGATGGATCGTACAATCCGTTAAATTAATTTATAAATAAGATGAGAAAAGAGTTTCAGTTATCTTTTACAATATTTTTGAAGATTAATAGGTTTGTTATGACACAATAATTAAGTAGCAGTCTAATATATTGTCAATTTTTCCCGTTTCAATGGTGATCTCCACGCTCAATCTTAAATGAGACGGTAAATTTGAATCTAACCTGAAATATTGGGATCGGGGGTTATAGGATCACCGTATAATTATACATGGGGATGAGAAGATATGGTATTTACTTCCCTCACTCACCGAATATGAGAGACCACTTCAATCCTCAAACTCGAATAGCTATATATCAATTTAATTAATATCTATATTTTTATATGTTACGTAATTAAATTATATATATGCCGGCGCATGTGTGTATTATATATATATATAGTTCAATATATTATTATTACTTTGTTTTTATTAATTTTATCTTGTGCGTTAATATATGATTCATTTTCATATACGTATTATTATAAATATAATTAAAATTATATTTTCTTAAATAAAAAAATAAAAAAATATTATTCTCACACTTAAATTTTTCGTGGAGGTTAAAATTTCCTGTAGGAAGAGAGATGGTTATTAATTTATTTATAAAACTGGGAATGGAGGTGAGGGGTGTAATCGTGGCGCCCGTCTCACCGCATTGCCATTCCTAAGCAGCCCATGTGCTTTTAATTTCTATTTGGAAGGATAAAAAGAACAAATTTAAATGAAATAATTAAAGTAATGAAAAAAAAAACACTTTGATATGTAAAAATAAAAGTGAGAATGAAATGACTTATTTTTATCAAATGAAAAAAATTGTATCTACCATTCTCATTTATGTTAAATTTATGAATTTTATTTTTTTTAAAAAATATGAAATAATTCATTCTAAGTGGAATGAAATAAACTATTTCAGTTAGCAAAAAAGAAAAAAAACTACTCCACTATTTCACTCTTAATTTCATTTTTTTTATTATTAATTTCATTGTCTTGATGAAAACAAAACATAAATATTTCTGATGGTTTCTTGAAAGTTGAAACTAATTTGAGTCAGTCAAATGTCAACTTGATTAATTTAATAGTACTAGGGAGTAGTACTCTCTCCGTTTCTTAATATAAGTCGTATTAGAGAAATATTTTTGTTCTTTAATATAAATCGTTTGAAAATTTCAAGTAAGCATTAATTGCTTAGTTTTCAATATTATTCCAAATATTAAATGTAACTTTGGTTTTCTTACTATTTTTTGTCTAATAAATAACAAACTCTTCTTCCAATACAAGAATAATATAGACAATTGATATTATAGTTAATGCTATACAATCATTACTTTAATACTTGTGCACAATCCTAAAACGATCTATATTAAAGAACGGAAGGAGTAATATTTTAAAGAAGTTAGAAACTTTCATGGCAACTGCATGGCTTCATTAATCAATTTAAATTCAGCACGCCGTTTGAGGGAGGAATTAATTCTTGCAATTTCTAAAAGAAGTAGTGGAGTGGAGTATCATTTTAAGAGCCTTGCGAAAAAGAATTATCAGAAGAAACTTACCTTATTCATATAAATAGCATTTGGTTAATTCTTACTTTTTCTTACATCGAACAAAAGTGAATATCAACTTAAATCAATTAAATATCAATATTAAAATTTTTAAAAAGTGAAAAATTAAACTCACGTGACCCTTATATATATTGACATGATAACACTGAAAAGAAGATTATATAAATTATAATCATGCAGAAATCATATATTAATGGATCAAACTTGGTCCATCCTGGAGTCTACCATTATACAGTAGCTAGGTAGGATCGGGCGGTCAGGTGACCAAATTTGCTCCATCACCAAAATTAAGCTAGCCTAAATTAATTAAGGCAATTAATAATGAAGATCGATCAAGCTAGGTAGGTAGCTAGCTAGATGAAACAGCGATCAATTAATCAATCTAGCTCTCTCTTACAAGATACATGCAGGCAGGCAGGCAGCATATATAATATATTATTATGATCTATCAGAATTAAGGAAGGTAGGTTGGTTCAATAAGGATGCATGTATGATGTATCAAGAACCAGCTGCGCGCAGAAGTTAGGGGCCGGGTGGCCAAACACCTGATCCTCCACCAACATCCGTCACGTAAGACAAACATGTCAACGGCACCAGACACAGCCCCCGGCTTCTCAGGTCTCGCGTTGATTCTCCATCCTCTCCTGAACCCTATTCATTAGTATGAATAATTAATTAATAGGCATGTACGTATATGCTCTATATATACATGCATGATCAAAATTAATTTAATTAAAAGAGTCGATCAAATTAATCTGCACTAGTAGTAATATTCAATAAAACATAAAACCTTCCGATCCGTGCAAGTAAATATCCATCTAGCGTACGATACGAACATCTCCAAGTTAAATAACTATATGCACGGTGTTGCATGTTGATTATTCCAACACTACAAGAAAGCCGGCTAATTCCGACGAACGTATAATCGACGGATTATATTCGGTCGAAATAGAATTATGTCCGAGAGAATAATACGTCGGATATAAGTCCCTCGAAAATACCATAATTCTGACGGAATTCCGTCGACCTTAGAACTCTCCAGTTGGCGCCAAATTTCGCGCCACTGCGAAAAGTTTCGTCGAATTTAGGTTATCTTCGAGCGACTTATTACCGATAGACATTCCGTCGAAAATAACAATATAAACTTTTCACCATACGCCTTTTTCATTTCACACGCATTTCGATTTATCTAATCTCTCTCATTCTCTCTCACTCTCTTATTCCCTAGTCTTTCTCATCCCCGCCCCGCCCCCCCCCCCCCACCCCCCCCCCCCCCCCACCCCCACCCCCCCCCCCCCCCCACCCCACCCCCACACCCACACCCACACCCATCTAGGTCCCCCCCCTCCCCCCTGGTCATCGCTCCCCCACTGCTGGCTCCTGTGTCTGCCCCAGCTCCCTCCTCTCTGGTCTCCCCACTCACCTCCGGTACCCCACCCGCCCCTCTCCCAGGCCCCCCACCCGCCCCGGGTCCCCCAGTACCCTCTCCTCCTCATCTCCCATCAAGGTCTGAGTTAAGTGCCATGCTCCTAATTACCGGCCATCATGCAAGCCACCGATTCGGGCCTTTGCCACAATGAATTGACCACGCGTCACAGTAACTCTAAGCTCCTCCTTTCTCTTCCTCGTTTCTCCTCCTTTAATTCAAGGTAAGAAATCCTAAATGCTCCTCCTTTAATTAAGTGTATTCTTGAGAATAATTTTGGAGTTCTTATTGTATCGTAAATTGGGTTTTATATTTTAATTTCTTTGAAATTGGGTTCATTTACATTATGAAATTTATTTTGTTAGAGTTGTTAATTTTTGCGAAAGTTGTTAAATGCTTTGTAAACTGTTTTGCAAATTGGGATTATTTGACTTCAATTCTGCAAGTCATGTTGCTGAAATTGTGATTTATTTGTGTAATTATAGTGTTTAGGTCATAACAATTACAGTGTTTGGATCATAATATATATATGTCGGTGTATAATTAAGAATGTGATATTTGATATTTCCATGGAATTCCAATGGAATATCTCATTTAAATCAATTGAAAATTTTGTGGGCCCTACAAATATATTTATGCATTATTTAATTAATTTAATATAAAATTTAATAATTAATTAAATAAAAATTTTAAATTATAAAAATTTACAAGTGAAGTTTAAAAAATAAGATAATATAATATACTATAATATAATTTTTAAAAATTAGAAAATATAATATTTATTAATTAAAAATTAAACAAATAAAAGAAAATATAATAATAAACTTAAATAAATTTTAAAAATTAGATAATATAATATAATACAAAATAAAATAAAATAAAATACTTAATTAAATTAAATTGAATAAAAACAAAACAAAACAAATTTGATTTAATTTAATAAATAAATTAAATTTAATAAAAAATATTTAAATTTTTAAAAAATGTAATAAAATAAATTTAATTTAAGTACCATAATTTAAATTAAATTAAAAATAAAATATAATAATAAATACAATTAAATTTTATAAAATAAAATAAAATAATTTAATAGTAGTCTTCATATATATTCCAAATAACAATTCTCAGAAACTAAGTAGCACTTACTTAGTTTTTCATTGACAAAATAAACTAAGTAGCATTTGCTTAGTTTGCTACAATTTTCAATAAACTTAATAATTAAGTATTATATGTATATATATACATATATGTACTATAATATGAAACTTAGAAACCCGTTTGACAAGTAGGAGTGAATGTCGAACAAAGAAGACGCTCTCTATAGATTCCAAATAATAATTCTCATAAACTAAGTACCATTTACTTAGTTTATTATCATTGGCAAAATAAACTATATATATAAATGCAATAATACTCTCCCTACACATATATATGTACTCTTTCTTGTACGAGGTTTCGACATAGCAATTGATTTGCTAATAGTACTCAATAGGTTCTCGCCAAATGACAATTAAAAAAAAAGGGGTCGTAGTTCACGATTGTGTCTATACTCGAATAATAAAGGTAATTGAATTCACTACAGAGACATTCTTCATTGTTCCATCATGAGATGGCAACATCAGGAAGGAGTGCCGATAAGTTGTTGAACAACAAAGTTCTAGGTTAAGAACCCTACAAATGATCGAACGATCACTTCTCCCGTAGAAATGAATCATCTCCTATATGGGTCCAATCCATGGTATAAGCGACCTCTCATGCGCTCTGAATTCCTCGGATGGGTAGTTCTCACAAAAGCGTCTCACCTCTTGAATGAGAACTATCCATTTGAGGAATTTGAGTAATGAGGTCGCCTATATCATGGATTGGACCTATATGGTGAGATGATTCATTCTCATGCAGAAGTGATCGTTTGTTCATCAGAGGGTCGCTAAGTAAAACTTTTTGTTCAATAAGCTTAATGGAACTCCTTCGGATGTTGTCATTTGTTATGATGGAACAAAGGATGAATGCTTATGATGAATTGAATTAACTTTATTATTCGAGTATAGACACAACAGAACTACGACCTCTTTTTTTTCTTGCCGACTTCAGTAGAGATCACATAAATTCTCATAAACTAAGTAGCATTTGTGTAGTTTGCCATAATTTTCAATAAACTAAGTAGCATTTGTGTAGTTTGCCACAATTTTCAATAAACTAAGTAGCATTTTCAATTATATATGTCTTATACCTTGAAACTTAGAAACCTGGTTTGACATACATTCAATAGGGGTGAATGTCGAATAGTCCCGGTTTGGGAATTTGTTATTGGATGTTATGTCTCTCACTTGGTAGGTGCCAATACTAAAACGATATATTTTTGTTATTTTGAGGATTAATCATTTATTATCTCTATATGTTCTCAGAGTGCATACTTAGATTAAGTTATCTTAGTCTATTTCGTGTGCTTGGAGACCATGAGGAAATCTTCTTAGAAATTTTCTTGAAACTCGTGAAACGTACTTTCAACGTGTTTACACTGAAGTGACAACGTGTTTGCACACTAATGATGAGACACATCCAATAACGGGATAGAAGCCTTACCCACATCTATAGAGATCTTAGGTAAATCTAATTCACGCATGAATATCCAAATAACTTAATGCGTCTTACGTCAGTAGTTAAAAATGTCGGTAGGCCCAGGAGTTGGATGTACCGTAGGATACCGGTGATGGGAGGGATTAGTTTCAAACTTATCGTGTTGAGTTTTAGATTTCTTGAACAAAGCACTAGAACATACGGATGATCCATGCGGGAAGATCACGATGCCCGTGTGTGAAGTGTAAAAATCGATTTGGAAGAAAGTCGGCGAGATTAAATTGACTTATTTTCTCGTGGATTTGTAGATGGGTACTTCGTATGGACTCATCCTTTGGGAATCGAAGTGATTGAAAATATTGTGGAACAACCAATTCCACAGGATTCATACGTCGAAAACTATGATCCAGTTGAGATGTTGGTTGATCTTATGGCCCTACTACTTATTGGTTTGGGATGAATATGAACCTTCTTCTGGCGGTCTGAAGCAAGTAAGTGCTAAATAATCTGACTCATCGCCTTTTACAAGTTATTATCTGAATCCGGGTCGCGTTGTATCCGGAAATGATACGAACACCAAGCTTTTCGTAGTAATGAAGCTCTTACACTTGAGAATGAGCACGATTGTCTTGAGAGAGGTTTCAACGATTTGCTCGCTATAATTGGATGCTTCTTACCCAAGGATCATACTCTTCCTACGAATTATTACGAAGTGAAGAAGATGGTCGAGGGTTAAATATAGGGGTATCGAAAAAATCGATGCTTGTGGCGAGTTGCATGTTATACTATGGGGAGGGCAGAGAGATAAGGGACGATGTGATATATGCAACTTATCGCGCTACAAGGTTACAAAACGTTGGGGAAGGAGAAACATGTTCCGGGAAAATCTTACGGTACTTTCTACTTGCGGCCGAGACTTCAACGGCTATTCATGTATCGCGTCTCATACTACTCAACATATGAGTTGGCATCGAACAAGGATGTCGTGTTCGGTCAAATTTGACTCACCCAATGGATGGAGATGAATGGAAGATATTTGATGTAAATTATCCACGAGTTTGCGGAAGAAGTTAGGAATGTTAGGCTTGTATGGCTCACGATGACTTTTTCCCTTTTAATAATTTTAGCGGTCGTACTTTCGGTTTGGCGATCATTATGGTCGCTTATAATCTTCCAATCGACAATGTGCATGAGGATCCATATTTATTTTTGAATTTACTCATTCCGGGGATAAAAGTCCTACAAAAGATCTTAATGTGTACCTTCGATTGTTAGTGGATGAACTAAAGATGTTGTGGGAGGCAGGGGGTTGGAGCGTATGATAAATCGATATGTGAGAATTTTGTGATGAAAAGCGTACATTATGGACTATTATTGACTTTTCGGCTCTTGGGATGGTTAGTGGTTGGTCAACTCACGGAAGTCATCTGTCCAGTGTGTATGGGGGATGTGCAAGGCAACGATTCGCTGATGAAATGAAATGTAGTTTCTTTGGAAGCGCTCATGAGATTCTTGCCTCTTGATCACAATTACGGAAAGATGTCTGCAGTTCAATAGAAAGATAGAAAAGGGGTTGTTTGGTGGTGGCCGGACGGTGAGGTCTTGGAGTGGTTGAATCAACTTGATTTTCCTTTCACGGGAAGGAACACGATAAATTGAGAAGCGACTAGATGCGGAAGACTCATAATTGGATACACTTGCCTATATGGTTTGAGTTCTTTGTATTGGGGTATACTTTCGGATTATCGTTGTATAGATGTCATGCATCACAGAAAAGAATGTTTTTAGAGAACTTGTTTTTACAAGTGTTAGATGCGAGTGGTAAAACTAAAGATAATGACAATGCTCGAAAAGATTTGGAGGCATTGAACATTAGGCGTAAATTGTGGCTTTGCCCTAATACTACGAAACCTAAAGCTCCATTTAGTCTTACTAAGCAACAAGTTGAAGGCGTCTGTAAGTGGGTTAGTGGGTTGAAGCTCCCAGGATGGATGTCGTCGAACATAACACGTTGTTGTAATGTTGAAGCAATTGAAAATTTACGGATTCAAGAGTCACGATTGTCATGTATTCATGCAGAAGTTGATTCCAATTGCATTTTGTGAGATGTTACCCAGAAAAGTTCTGGATGCATTGACCGAACTGTCAAATTTCTTTCGAGATATTTGCTCAACTATAATTAAGCACAGTGATGTCGAGCAGATGGAGAAAAATATTGTGCTTACCATGTGCAAGCTTGAAATGATCTTCCCTCCAGGATTTTTTGACTCGATAGAACATCTGCCTATTCATCTGCCGTATGAACTCAAACTTGGAGGACCGGTGTAATATCGGTGGATGTATCCTTTTGAGAGGTAATATATAAACTGCTATAATTGCTCTATCCTGCCCATATTAATAATACTTCACTAAGTCTGCATATTATTTATCGTAGGTATATCGCTGGAATTAAAACAAAAGGTTAAGAACAAAGCTTGTGTAGAGGGTTCTATTCTCTGAGCGATATCTGAGAGGAAGAGCTTGTCAACTTACGCTCATTTGTATTTTGACGATGTTGTCTCAACGAATCACAACTGTTTAGCAAGGAATGAGGTTGTTGGTCCAATGATTCATGCTGATGATGAGTTAGTTGTATTCACATATCCGGCTAAACCATTAGGCCACGAGACTCGACTTACTTAAGCGACAAAGAGTTGAAGATTGTATCATCGTCTTCTAAATATGCCCGAAGTATCATCATACATCACGTAAGTCTAAAGCTTATTTGCTCCAGTTAGTACAATTTACAAGTGTAGTCATCTCTATATATGTTAAAGACATTTTACTAATATCGCAGTTCATTTGAAAAGGAAGCGTATGCTGTCTAACCCAACTTTATTTGGCAGCGAATTGGAAACATTCACGAATGCTAATTTCCAGCGATTGGTTTAAGAAAAGGGTTGAGCGGAGAGTATTTCGAAGCGTTTTATCGATGTCATCCAAGGACCTTACAAAGTTGTTAGTTCTTTTTCTGGTTGCATCGTGAATGGGTATAGATTTAAGTCGATGACTTGTATGAACTCACATCGATCGATTACGGGGTTGTGGTGTTAGGAAGGCTGCTTATCAAGATTACGAGTCCAATTACTATGGTCGTTTTACGAGGATGTAGTTGTGCTTTCAATTATCACGGCGGCAAAAAGGTAGTTACATTTAAGTGTATTTGGTTTGATCATTGAAAAGGAGTTAAAGTTGATAGTAATAGAATCTGTTAGTGGATATCAAGTCGGTGTTAAATTACGATGGCGATGTGCGTGTTAGCAAGTCGAGTGACTCAAGTGTATTACGCTCTAATGTCGTAAATACTCGAAGCCCCTGGTACCGATAGTCACTACTAAAACACGCTCATTTAATGCGATAACATGTTTGGTATGGATGAGGCGTTGCGAAGAAGATGTGAGCAACCCATTGGTAGTAGTGTTCCATCTTTGAAGATGTGGTGAAATCTTGATGTCATTGGCGTACCTAACGATGAGGATGTCCGAGGCCCCGCGTACACATGAATGATTATGTAGTCGTTGAGGATGATAACGATGATAAACCGATCTCGAAATTGAGGATGAGGAAGATACCGAATTCGAGAATGATATACGTTGATTACGATGGGTTTGATGACGTGTGTAATTGAAAATGAGCTTTCATATTAGTCCTTACCACATATTGTTAAACCTTACATATTCGTAATCTACCAATTTTGTTATTGCAGTAGGATATTCATGGCTGAACATAGCGATTGGAGGTCGTAGGGTGGTGGGCGATCCGATGATCGGAGGCAGTATACGATGGAGGCTCTTCTTCAGGCGCGAGTAAGTTATCTTAACTAGGATTTAAATATATCTCAAGTTGCATTAATTACAATGATTATTGAAGTACTATGTTAAATACAATTACTACAGATGCACCTCATCGACGACATCGAGGGACGAACCTCGGTATCTTTGGGCGTCTGCCGGCAGTGCCCCTTACAGTACCGATGGATGTCGTTTCCCAGCAGTAAGTGTTAATATATTCCTACTATTTCTATCAATTATTGCAAAACACAATTCACATAACACATATTGTTATACTTTTTCTGTAGGATACTAGATCCGGTGGCTAAGCACACCCTACATGCGATTTGTTGTGCGATCTCCAGGAAGGTGCATGCGGATTCGGTCGATATCTGCGAGACGATGCCACTTTTATGCGAGTAGTCTCATGGGGAGTTCCACGTAAGTTAAGCATATTATCACCACATAGTTGTATTGGGATGGCGAAATCAAATGTTCTTAATTTTAAATAATCTTTTGTTATAGGTTTATTATCGATTTGACCGAGCATCTCTCGATCAAATTTGGCGATCTTTGTGATTGAGCATCGCGTCATTGCGAATTACTTTGGATGGTTGTATGAGATGCGATAGAAGAAAGCGTTTCGGGCGATTGTGGACGATTTGGGACCACCATTTAGAGATCATCGACCAAGATAGTCTCCAATTTAGCTTTGGGAGGCTATATGTGCTCAATTCGAGAGGTGATGACTTCAAGAAAAAAAAGTCCGACAGTATGAAGAAGAAGCCGAGTGGTCGACTCCGGATAGTACACTGCGCACTTTGGTTTTCGATCGTTCGAGGAGGAAAGGCGGTAAGTCGTTGTATTTAGTTATTTATGTGTCAAGTTCTCACACAAATACTTAAGACTGTTTTATGAATGTTTGTATTAGGCATTAGGGAGGACCTTGGTAGAGATCCTACCATCTTTAGAGTTTTGGGATCGAGCCCACACGCGCAAGGACAAGTGTGCTTTGTCTCGAGCGACTTTAGCTATCTGAGTAACACTCATCTTACTATTTAGCTTTTAATAATATTCAATCGTAAATAAAATGATATAATTAACATACATTATACGGAATACATTACAGGACCGATTTTGAAGCTTGGGGACGGCGTATAGGTGAGATAGTGACTATTAGGAGGGTTACGGTAGTTAGATTCGCCCACCCTCTTCCCGATATTGTATTAGATCGGGATGAGGAGGCTGAGACTATGGGTCGCGTCTCGGGATCCCCTAGTAGCGATCTCGGCGAGATATCGAGTGTTGGGTCTGTAGATGATACCCGCATATACATTTTACGGTGGTAATATTTTTTATGTTTCACTTAAATTATCCGAAATTATCCGAATTTATCACATTATATAAATTATTATTAGTAATCGAATTTGTATCTCTTTATAGGCTCTAATGGCCCTTGAATCCAGAAACACATGTCGGACCATCTCATACAGTATTTGGCTTTGATGATGGCGATATCTTTAATGGTGATGATAGGGGTAGTGTCGGATAGGTTCCATATCGATCCGGTCTTTTCGGTGTCGTGATTGCCTTCGATTCTCGTCTTCACCAGATTACTCGAGGATATTATAGCGAGGGCCTCTGCGAGAAATTTAGATTACCTCGGGAAGCGATTCGACGCTTGGGCGTTGAGATCTTCCGGATGGTGATTACCTCTTGGAGGAGGCTTTTCGTCGCTCCCACCTACTCGGTATTCTTATTGTTTATGTTTTTCAATTAAGGCTAGTTTGTTAATTCTCTCTCACACACACACACACACACACACACACATATATATATATATATATATCTGACTAATGATTTATATTTTGATTCTATCAGCGGTGGTGGCGATGGCGAAGAAATTTGGCGATGATGGCAGGCGAGACGAGGGTGATTTCCATACTGTGTAGCAAAATCGTTCACCTCCTCCGATGATGATGATACTTTTACTAGTTTATAGTTCATTTGTATATATTCATGATATTGTAGAACTTTTGTATATATTGTATTGTCTAATTGCGTCTATACAACTATTGTAAATTATATTGTTTAACATTTATGGAACATTAGCTTATATTTGTAATTGGTTAGCTTATAATACGTTTTGGTGGATATTTGAATGTGAATGTGAATGATAATGAGTTGAAGATTACGTTTTAGTGCTACGTTGCATATTTGAATGTGAGATACAGGTTTATAATACTGTGTATTGGGTTGTGACAGGTTACAGGTACATTAATGGGTTTAAACACCTGGAAACTGAACTTTTAAAATCTGTATTAAAAAAGAAATTAGTTAATGCCGACGGAATAAGGTAGTTGCGACGGAAATTCCCTCGGAGATAACAAAAAAATAATTTTTAGTAATTACCAGAATATTCTAATTTCAGTCGTAAATACTCCATCTTCGACGGAATACATCCGTCGTTAACATCCTATGCCCGACGAAAATTCCGTCGACCTTAATAAGCAGTCATGTTTTATAATTTTTGGGCTATTTTAATTTTCGGTCAAAATAAGATAATTCCGAGAGAATCAGTCCGTCAGACATAGGACTTTTTTAATCCGACGGAAAGTTTCATTCTACATATTCTGTCGTAACTAAGTTATGTTCGACGAAACCTTGTCGGAGATAAATTCGTCGAAGATAAGTTATATCCGACAGAATTCTCGACGGATCTTATTTCCGACGCGATTATTTACGATCGAATTTCGGACGGACTTTTTCGTCGAAAATTGTCAATGTTCGACGGAAGAGGATTATATCCGACGGAAAATTCCGTTGGAATTAGCCGATTTTCTTGTAGTGCAAGCCATTAATTTTCTAGCTAATTAAAAATGCTGGCTTAATTTCCTATATATGTACGTACCTTATATATAATTCTTAGGGGTTGTTTGGACATGCAGCGTTTTAAATTCTCTGTGTTTATGTTTTATGATGAGAAACTAAAGTGGTAAGTGTAAGCTGTTTCTTACCCCTTGCATCTTTCTGGCCTTGTTGCGTGATGACTTCATGTATGGGACACTTAATGTCTGCAAAACACGAATTCAAACTACAGGGTATTAATTATCCTAACAAAACATTATTTTAAGTGTGTGTGTAATTAATTTTATGAAAATCTTAATTTGTATTGAATTAAAAGCAAGAAAGATTCAAAGTCAGGTGGAATCAGTATTACTCTATCCCATTAAATTTTGGGACCGGCAGAATATTTATATGTTTGAATACTACTACTACTGGATCTACATCTATCTAATGTACGTACGTAGCATATACTCTATAACTAATTAAGGCTGCAAGGTAGAACAAGAACCAAGAAGAATGTTTTGAAGTATGGAAAGTACCTCGACCTGGTTTTGAAGGAATTTGATATATCCAATAGCCTCCATTAGTACCGATGCTGTATCTGTCTGCAATATGTCCATCCCCACATGCAAACAATTGGCAGTGTAAGCCATAAAATAATTTCAGTGCGGTCAAATTATTAAATTACATCCATAAAAAATCTATTACAATATATATATATATATATATATATATATATATAAATTCAGTTAGATCAAATTACTAAATTATAACCCACAAAAAATCTATTACATCATATATAAAACATAAAATAAAAAATTCAATGAAGTCAATTGACCCACACTCATACATGTAGCTTCGACCCTGATTGGCACGTTATTTTAGTAGTGATAGCATATACTCCCTCCCTTTCTTTTTTACTTATCCTTTATAAATCTCAAAAAATTATTAATGACTTAATTTTTTATATATTATCTCTATACTATTAAATACCAACTTAATTGTTTCCCTTTTATCTTTTTCAATAAATTTTATAAAAATAATATTGAGATTTTATTGTTATTTTGGTCAATCAACATTAATTGTATTTCTTAATTTTTTTTTGTTTTTTTTAAACGACAAGTAAAAAAAAGGAACGGATGAAGTATATTAGGAGCAAAAATGCTCTATTTATTTATTTAAAGAGAAAATACCTAGATAAATTAATTATAATTTATATTAAACACGAGTAGAGTTTTAACTCTCGGGGTGATATATATGTTAAGCACACTTCCTGAAATTTCTGCTGCCCATGCATGATGCGTATATAGTCCATTATGTTCTATATTAAAGTTATATTTGAAATTAGTTTTATTTATTTTTTATTTACTACGTATACAATTAGAATATGATTATGAAGAAGTTATATATTTTTTACTTTTCCATTTGCATTTGATTCGACGAGTTTTAATTTTAAAATTCCAAACATAGCAAAACAAATTGAAAAAAAAGACTTTACCTTGCCAAAAGGTGCCACTAACTGTTGAAGAGCTGCAATTCTATCTCCTAATTTCTCTTTTCTAACCTGACATCAGTACAAAGATTCACACATTAAACATTTAAATCATGAGGAAAAAATTAGGGTTGCAGAAATTGTCACATAAAATATACATATATATATATAGGTATTATTAACATTCATGATCCTGTAATTAATTAATTATCACCTTAAAGGGTGGGCAGGAAGAGCGTGAATCCAACCGCGATTTTTTGGGTCTCTCTTGAGGCACTGCTTTTGTTTCAAGAAAACTGCTGGATCGCTTTACTTCTGGAACTCCATTATTAAAAGGTGATACCTTTGAGATGAAAACAGTAAAGTTATATAGATGAATTATCATGGATATATATCTCAAAGAAGATGGTATATATACCTGAAAAATGCAAGGATCATAATGTATAAAGCTGGAAGTATCCTTTATCAAAAAGAGAGAGGCTTTCCCTTTGGTGCCATTTATTTAAGAGAGAGAAAAGAAAGCTCTTTAACTTTCATATTTCTCTTTCTTCACATACCAAAAAAAGCAAAAACAGAAAAGGAGATGTCCTATTAAAATTCATATATAGTAGTACTGTTTATTGTTCAAAATATGAAATGCTTATTGTGACTTTAGTATACTATATAAATTCACAATAAGCATTTCATTATAATATCCATGCACAAAAATAAATATAATTTAGACACTAAAAGTATATATATATATATATATATATATATATATATATATATATATATATATATATATATATATATATATATATATATATATATGAGTGGAATAATTGTTTTTTTTATTATTTTATTATATTTTTGGAGTATGGAGTAAAACTACATAGAAGCTAGATCACTCACTAAGGAATGTGATTGTGACAATTACCTAATAAATATGCTATTATATATGATCATAGATTAATTCACTTGTATAATTAGAATTAATAGTATGAAGTTCGTTTTTTTTGTTATCGAACTATACGCCTTTAATGCTACCAACTTATCAAAAAAATAAATATACTTTTAATTATGCCTTTAATGCTATCATCATTATATTTTTAATTTGGCTACCGTGAAGTTCAAAATTTGGTCAAATATTTGTCAAGACATAGGAAAAAATAGAATCAGTACTGTAGCAAATAGCTGCATTGACAATTTTGTGATTGTGCTGGTGATGCATGCTTGGCTTCATGCATTAATTTTCATGGCAATTCTATAGATAGTCACTATTGTTTTGAGAAGAAAAAGAAGAAGCTATGTATAGATAGATATTACGTATACTCACATTTGTAGGACTATTCGGTGGCCTGTGACTTATAAATTGCTGCCGCATATTATAATCAAGGCTGCTTTTCGAAAGGCCGACCCGGTGATCCTGTGAAGAGTGGCTTATATTAGTAGTCCCACTAAACCTTGCTGAGTTAAAGAGATCCAAAGCCTCCAAATTCATGACCAAAGAACTTGATGATACTTCTGAAGAAGCCGGTACTTGATTCAAGTTGGAAATATTAATGGTTGGATATATTTGGCTGAAACTCCTCCTGCTAGTGGGTGTCGAGTAGAATAATCCTCCTCCTCCGGCGGCTGCAGGTGGAAGCTGAAGGCCATTGATTTGACATCCAGAAGCGAAGGTTTTCAGCAAATGACCTCTTTGCTCATTTTTGTTGTAACTGCTGCTGTTACTTGAGGGATGAAATAATAAGTGTGAATCTAAATCTATACTTGATGATGATGACGGGCTGGTGTTTAACATTTCAGTGAATTTAGGATAACTAGAATGATTTGATGAAGATGATGATGGTAGCTCTTCTTTAATACTTGAAAGTTGTAAGTCATGAGCAGACAGAGACGACAGGCTTGTGAAGCTTCCAAATCCCAAGTCTTGAATCATGGAATTACTTGCATTAATGAGACAATAAGGATCTCTCGAGTTTACGGCTGCCCCATTAATTATATTCGGATTGAAATTATTACCATTATTATTCCTGCACAAAAGGTTAAAGAGATCAATTTCATAAACTTATATATATTAAGAAATAAAAATAAATTAAAACCAAAAACCCTAGATAGAAAAACACACACACACACACACATACACACACACACACACATATATATATATATATATATATATATATATATATATATATATATATATATATATATATATATACACACACATATATATAGTAGTATGTAGCAAGATTCAAAGCTAGAATGTGAATAGTGTTGATGTATACTCCATAATCACAAAGACTTGAAAAATTAGTGTTGGGATATGGCTAGTACTGTAATCAACAAGAATAATTAGAGGTCGAGGCACTTTTTGAATATACACATCTAATTAATTAGAAAAAAGGAAAGGAGAGAGATTCCTGAAGGATGTAATGATAAAATCATTTGTAACTAACTAGCCAAAATATCATAATTGTGGGTAAAATTTCAAAACTAAAGCAATCCCAGTACGTTGTTGGTATGTAAAAAGCATGTAATGAGAGAGAGGTGAATTAAAAAAGGAGGAGAGAGGGGGGGTGAAGTACTTACAGAATGGGGTATGGGGTCCAAGAAGGAGCTCGGGTGGTTCCAACTTCATAAAAAGAAGGGTTAACTAAAGGAGCAGACTCCACAAGCTGCTGCTGCTGGTGGTCATGGAGATTTGCAGACTCCATTAATTATAAGCCAAAGAAAATGGAATATAAATATTTAATAAAGGATTCTTGAAAATCCCAAGAGTAGTAGAGAATTATATATATAAGAAAAATATAGAATACTCCAGGAATCTCTCTCTGGATCTTGCTAGCTAGTTAATTAGCTCTACTAAAAAAGAAACAGTAAGTAGAAGAGAGAGGGAGAGAGTTTTGATGATCGATATATCAGGTGACACCCACAAACTTGATGGTTTGCTTTTGTTCACTTTTCATATATATAGCTATTAGCTAGTTTGCTCTTTACTCTTTCAAACTCTCTAATTCCTAATTAAAAGCAACCTTGAAAAGAAAGAAAAGAAAGAAAGATAGAAGATAGATATTAACATGAAAAATCCCTTCCCTTCTTCTTTCTGACCTCTCTCACTGTTTCTGTTTCAGTCAAACTTTTTGCAACTCCACAACATAATAAGATTAAATATCTCTGTATTTCTCTCTCTCTCTATCTTTTTGTTTCAATGGATGGATGGATGGATCTGTGCAATTACAAGGGAGGTGATTATATTTCCTCTACGCCATGATTAAAATCCCTGCCTGCCTTTGATCCCAAGGCTTTCAACAAAAGTCAGACAACAGAAATGATGGAGACCATATATATGCTCTCTCTCTCTCTCACTCACTCACTCATATGGCCACATGTATGTTTGTAAGCCTTTATTATATATATATATATATATATATATATATATATATATATATATATATATAGATCGTATTCGATTGGTACCTTATTATAACTAGATAGAAACAGTTGCAGAGGAGTGCAAAAGGATAGGTATCTATCTGCTGCTGTTGCAATTTTTTATATCTATTCTCCTCTTCAATCAATCCTTCTAGCTATATATGTGGTCCACCCAATGAATTAATGCACATATATTTAATACTCTCGATCGGTTGAAAAATTAGAGATTCTTCTATTTTTTTAATCTATTTTAAAATTAAATATGCATTTTTTATCTTTTTAATTTGTTTCAAAAATACCTCTAATTTTAAAAAACAGAGAGAATATTTTTAAAATATAATTTACTTCAGACATATTATTCTCTCCTCACCATTTCCCATCCTTTTAAAAAATACTATTAATTTAAAATACTAGGCACCAATGCCTTAATATATTCTAATAACTTAAAGTTTATTGAACTTTTATGATTGAGTGAGTTATTCGATTCATTTGCAAACCCTTGCTACCTAGTTACAAACACTTTCATTCATTAACATAATTAAGAAATGAATGAAAGTTACTTTATCATGGGATTCAATCATATATATATATATATATATATATATATATATATATATATATATATATAAATTAATTCAAAAGCAAGATATTTTGGATGTAAAATTAGCCAAAAGAAGATATTTAGACTAGTATCAATTAACGGTCTAAAGAACAAATTAATTACAGCCAAAGAACAAATGTATTATTTTATAAAATAATTCGTCATTCATTAATTTCTTATATATATGCTTAATTAAATCGTTTATAATGTTTTACGTACAAAAGTGCAGCTGTAAAAAAACAACAGATCGAGGTAATCAATTAGTGGTAAGGAATGCATGCATAGTACAGACTGCAGAGGGAGGGAGGGAGGGAGTGATACAACCAAGAAGAATGAACAAAATTACAAAAATACATGAACACATATATAATTAATACTACAGCATATATAAAGCTAGGGGACCAGGAAATTAAAATGCTAGCGATGATCTAACTTAATTATGTATATTTATATATCTAGCTATACGTGCATACAAATTAATCATGTTTTCGCAAGTTTACTTTATGCAGAGATGAGATCATGTAATTAATCCAAACTCCTAGCTGCTAGGACAACAATTGACAGCCCACGCTATAAAAAGACAGATTGTTGGTTCCAAAACCCCACTTCAAAAGAAAGAAAGATACTATACAGTTAAAAAATAAATCCAACCTACGTACTTCTGCGTAATGGAGGAGCTACTAATTACTACTACTTAATAATTTGACAAGTTAATTTGGTTGTTAATGTGCACCAAATCCATTCCAATAATGTCTGTTAATTTCACACGTCAGTCATATATCAATCGAGCCAACCAAGGAATTAATTCTAGCCTAATTAATTATCTTATATACGATCGAGGGTGAACGTACGTAGAATTTTGGCAAGTCCGGAGTTGCCGATCGAGTTTCGTAGTAATTAATAATTAATTAAGCCGATCTTAAAGAAAAGATGAAAACAAAAGTAAAGAAAAAGTGATTGGCCTCAAAGCTGAACTGAACTAGCAAGCTATATATACATACATGTCAAGCTGGGGGGGGGGTTAATTTCTGTTTCAACTTTTCAAGAAAAATGATGGAGCTTGTATTGTTTGTTTTCTGTATATGTATATAAAGTTTTGTACGCCTCCATAGTTGGTTTAACAAAGTTTTTTGACCCCTGCTAATTAATAATAATCAAGACTTAAGCTTCAACTATACTTCTTTAATTAATTATCTGTCTGCCCATCAATTATATATAGCTTATTTTTAAAAGAACTTATAATTTGTAAATGTATGAAAAAACTCACATGCACTACTTACTAAAATACTAGTATATATATTAATGGATTATGTAAGGCAACAAATTAAAGCATTTCTCCGTATGAAGCCAAAAATTTAAAACAAACTAGACAACGTAAAACAAAATAAAGGTATAATAGATTCATTAATAATTTGTTGTTTTCAAAATTTAAATAAATTCATATCAATTTATATTTTTGTTTAATTTGTAAATTGATATTTAAAATCCAAATGATTTTTTTTGGGTGAACAGAGCTAGTAAAATATAATATAGTAATATATCATGGTGCCAAAGAATTGAACAGTTACTGCTGGGATATTTTCAATCATATCCTCGATCTAGCGGCGACCAAGAAGAGCCTAACCCTAAATCACTATATATATCCATTTTCTACAGAAAATATATCAAAACCTTGTGAAATACACCTGTAACTATAAATATATACTATAAAATAATGTCCAATTATAATCAGTGAATATTCCATCATATCATATAAGAGTGGGTCACCAATAACCACCACAATTATATCATTCTGTATTCTTTTTTTGTAACTAATCTTTAGTCGCCAAAATATTATTGTTCTTCACCACCTAGCTAGCTTTACATATTGTCTAAATAGTCTTTTTATCTACTCTCTCTCTCTCTCTCTCTCTATATATATATATATATATATATTGTGTTTTTGGCATGGAGGAAGCCATTTGCAAGTGTTTTTGAGGATTATTAATTATGTTAATTGGTAAGTTGAAGAAGAATTGTGAATATTCTTTTGGGAGAGATTCTTAGAAGTTATTTATAAATTGAAACATATAAATAATGTTAGAAGGCTGAGTCGGATCTCTCTCTTTTGTCTGATGATTCTTAATTTCTTACTTTTTTAATGAATATATATCTGATGATTCTTAATTTCGTTTCTGTTTTTAATGAATATATGCATATGTTATATTATCTACGTTTCAAATTATAATATATATATTCGATGAGAATGATAGATGAGAGGCAGAGAGACATAAGCATATATATTATATTATCTACGTTTCAAATTATAAATTATTAATAAATTAATTTTAAATATTTTTAAGTTCTAAATTAATATGAATTTATATAATTATGCAGTGTTAATACTATTATGAACATTAGAAATTATTTAAAAGAACTAATAGATGTAAGATTTATTATTTTTAAAATGTAAATAAATTATATCAATTTTAAATTTAAAAATTTTAATTGACTTTTAAAAAATTAATATTAATTTAATAGTTCAAAACAAAAAAAGTAATATATATTTAAATAACAAAGATTAATTAGGAGTATGATTAAGCTGTCATCCATGAAAGAAAACGAAGAATACAAGTATATAATTTGATGATCAGCCCCACCACACAAAACAAAAGTTCACATCAGACGAAAAGATGCATGATGGGAGAATGTGAGATCAGAGTATGGGCAAGTTTACCTTTGTTTTTTAATTCCTTTTCCTTACTTTAACCTTGCCCACACATCCTAGCTACCTACACCTTTTATTACATTTATTTTATATTATTAATTATAATATTAATATTCTCATTCTTCAAAATAAAAGACCATAATTTTCAGTATAAATTACAAACTTTAGGTAATTTTATTTTTTTAATATCCTAATCTAGGACAATAATTTATCCTAATATAGAGGAGAGGTCTAGGTTGGAGAGGTATTTTTATTATGTTTGTTGACGTGTTTATCATTGACTTTTATATCAATAAAAATGAGTTATACCTGTTGATTAAGTGACTAATGGGCTCTAGATAATTAAATTAATACTCTCTTCGTTCCTTAATATAAGTCGTTTTAGAGAAATATTTGTGTTCCTTAATATAAGTCGTTTGAGAATTTCAAATAAGCATTAATTGCTTAGTTTCCAATATTATCCCAAGTATTAAATATAACTTTGATTCTCTTATTATTTTTTGTCCAATAAATAATAAACTCTTATTCTAATACAAGGACAATATAGACAATTGATATTATAGTTAATGCTATACAATCATTACCTTAATAAGAAACGGAGGGAGTAATTAAGAAGCACATTTTTCTTATTCTTTTTTTAAACCAAATTTCAAGACTTCTTTAGATCAACAAATTAAGAATGTAATCTTTTATCTTCTCAAAAATGGTTAGATTCTTTTGTTGGTCTTGCATTAATTACTCTATGGAGTTAGTTAATCTTTTAAAATAATTCTAAATATTTCAATGGAAAGGTCAGATATGTAATTTTAACGAGAGGAAGGAAATTATTCAATCCCCTTGTTAATTAGTTTTCTCAAATATAGTACTACTATTATATATAGTTGGGGTTATATATATAAAATATAAAATATGCTGACTTCAAAAAGAAGAGCCGACAGAACCAAAGTGGATTCCACAAAAGTATGCTATGTACTGTTCCACTGAAGGATGAGGCTTTACCTCTCCCTCGACACTTTGAACATTAAAAAAATTCAAATAGCAACTAATTATTAGACATAGTTTGGTCCCCACAATTAATGCAATGAGCTAAGCTAATTATTGGTTTAAGTTTTATCCCTAAATGTGATTAGCTTTCTTCGTAAAGGAGGGGGTGTTTATTTAGAATAGAATGATTGAATAGATAAATCGGTTAACCATTCAGTGCATTTGTTTTGAATAAAAATCGTCTGAATGATTGAATGAGTCAAATTTTTGGACAGAATAACCAAGTATAATTTTTTTAGGTGAGTATTTTATATTTAATTTTTTTCACAATATTAATTATTATATTAAGTAAATTTACAACAAGTTTGAATTTTTTTCAGAAGGGTAAAATAATAAAAATCTGTTATTTAGATTTTTCTGACATGTCAATTATCAAACAATATTTTCCGTTTAGTATTCAGAATTATGTTTCATTCAACTCATTCAGATTACTTAAAGATTCAGAACTATTTCATTTAGTATTATCAAACACTCCCAGAGTCAGTTTGATTTATTTATAGAATTTCAACGATTAATTGGTTGATTTAAAACCAAGAAATGGCACACTAACAAAGAAAATTACTAACTACTACTACTATATATTCAATATATCTATATAAATATAATATAAAAATTCTAAGTATACATGAAAATTTGATACAAGTATATTTAAATTTTACTTATTTGTATTTTAACTTTTCAATAAAATAAAATACAAATAGATAAAATTCAAATACACTTGTGGCTAATTTTTATATTCATAGACACATAAATCGTATTAAGTTTGTTAAGTTTTTCTCTTGATTTTTTCGATATATGAGTATCATTTGAATATATATATATATATATATATATATATATATATATATATATATATATATATATAAAAGTATACAGAGTAACTGTAAAATAGTTTTAATTAATCTTTATATATCTTCACATTTAATACTACGTACTATATATATATACTAATGATAACCTGCAAATGAAGGCAATCAGTATAATTAAAAAAAATAAAAAAAAATTATGAACACAAAAAATTAAAATGTGAGTTATTTTGCGACAACATGTGATGTCTAGTAATTGCCCGTGCCTGAAGGTATGGCGAAATAAAAAATTAAAATAAAATTCAAAAATTAATACATTACCTAAAGATTCTTTACAACTTAAAATAATTTACAATAAGACATAACAATTATCATAATTCATCATACAACTTGACTACAAAACATCAAGCTAGTCGCTACTAATTTCAATAAATTTTGACAGAGTTTACTTAAAAAATAGATATCCAAAAAATATAAACCTGTCTACAAAACTTACAATCATAAATAAATATTCAAATCACCAAAACATCCATCATTCCATACCCAAAATCATCATAACCATATATAATTAGTTATATTTACAAAAGGCGGAACACAAAAAATATACACATGCAAAAAATAGAGAAACAACTTCGTATTTTTTTATAGCTTACACCAAGTATCCTTCAATGTATACCTGAAAATATTTGATCATACAGCTTACAGAGTTTGATTGATGAAAACTTGTAATGAGAGTAGAAATATATCACATGCTAAAAATTTTCTTGACATTTTTAGAAATGTATAAACATGGCTTCACCCTAGGGCCAAAGTTACATCAACGAAGCAGTGAATCTAACTTTATCAAGGATAATTTATAGTACACTATGCAGACGAATTAACATACTTTTATTGTGTGCAACTGTTGCATTCTATCTCATCCGACCACTGCAACTATGTAATTCTGCATAGCAAAACAACAATCAACATATAAAATCATATAAAATTTAGTTTATTTAATGCAAACCTTAAAGTATAAAAAAAAATTAACAAATAGTACCCATGACTATAAAAAAAGGTAGTTATAAGTTGCAATACCTGAAAATTGATCCCCATTACCAAATAGTAATTAGATAAGACGTATGGTGACAAAGCTCATGTATAGGTTGTTCCTTGACTTTATCAGTTGCTTTATCTTTTCAAGCAATAATTGTTTAATATGTTTGATTTTGATTTCGAAATTCAAAAAATTTAAATTAAAATAAAAAAATGATCACCATAATTAAAATACCAATAATATATCAACCAATTAAAATTCAATTCTCAAATTACGTTAAAGCTCATAACCCCAAAAAAATAATCAAAACTATATATTTAAAAGACAAAAATTTAAATGTATTCAAAAGACAAAGATTTATATCCAAACTGCATATACTACCTTATTCCCATAATGAGGGTCCTAATTCAAAAGACAAAGATTTAAATATATTCACCTTGAATAACATGTTTTCCTGCCTTCAACAGCTTCAGAGACATATCCACATGCACAATTTGGTTCTCGTGTTAACAATATCTTTGATTAAACAAATAAAACAATTGAAGAAGATATTATTCCGATAAAAAAAATTAAATATTAAATCCCATAGTGAAGACGGCTACAAAATAGAAATTTGCTAAGGTGTGCTGAAGTATTCTTTTATAAAGGAATTACAATTTTAATGAATATCAAAATTGAAAACCTTTGTGTTACTATTTTTGCTAGCTTTATAATAGATGCTTATTTTATAAGATGCTGAGTACGCTGTTTACTCTGGACAAAAGCTTACGATGTGTTTTTATTAGTATGTTTTCTAATTTTTCATTCTTGTTTTGGTGGAGTCACAATCTTGGCATTAATAATCACTCTCGCAACTGATGTTCAAGCTCATAAGGTTTATGATAGAACATTTTGGGTATGTTTTCATCGGTGCAGTCAGGGCAAGATTTCAAGTTCACAAAGTGAGTAGGTGACAAAATCCCCAAGTATATATCCGTTTTGTAAAAAGGATCATGTTTTGTAAAAAGGAGTTATAGGCACACTACATAGTTTGAAAAGTTTAATGAACACAAAATGTAAACCCCCTTATTCTTAATGTAAATGTTCATGATGTTATGCACAAGATTATTAAACTGATAGCTTTAAACACTTTATAAAATAAAACAAAAGCATTCCCACGACAAAATAGGTTGCTCAGAAGATAAAATCCAAAAAAGAGAAAATGTATACACCTAGCCTAACCTTGGCAAGTCTAATGTCGAAAAAAATTCCAAATCCAATAAATAGCTAGTGATCCATCTTTTAAGGGGACATCATGTTAAGATAATTGTGGAGGAAAGTGATGGGCTATTGCTAAGGTATCTATCAAAAATACGTAAGATTGTGTCTAAGCATCAGACTCAGACGAATCACCATTTAAAAGTTTCCCCTATTTTAAACAAAGTTGATAGTCGATCAATCAATATGTTCACGTTGTGAGTTAAATGCTTAAATTGACTACTATAATTAAGCCTTCAATATCTAAAAATATATCCAAATACCTGACTCATTCGTGGTGGTCAAGGCTTTGTCGAGTGGCGATTTACATAAAGCGTAAAGACAAGCAACCATTCACAACATCTCACTCTAGTTGAAATGCAAGCAATCATGTTAGTTTTAAGCTTAACCCACCAGCCTATTTTCTAGGGCAAAAGGAAAGCAAATTGCTTTCATTAGGGGAAGAAATTATAACAATATCCCACTCTTGGAAACTAACTATCAAAAAACTCATAGCTCATGTAAGAGGAATCTGGAAGGTGCAATTACTTTACTCTTGTCAACCAAACTATCATCCATGTAAGTCTGAGATGTATCAACAGGTTGACGTCCAGTTACCAACTCTAGAAGCATGACCCCAAAAGAGAAAACATAGAATTTGTCGGTGAGTTTCCCAGAGGCAGCATATTCAGGAGCTAGGTACCTGAAGGTGGCATATATGTGCAAACATGCATAAGGTTTAACTAAATATTCAAAAACAACCCTCGGGAAGGCAATAAAAAACAATCATGTAAAGTACAAAATAAAAATATCCCGATGAACTTGACGAATAAATGGATAGAAAACACCTAAAATAGTTATCCGAGCACAATTTCTACAAACTAATGCAACAAAATTTTGATTTTTCCAATTTAAATATAATCTATTTCTGTGAAAAAGTTAGGTATGATAATATTATCCACTACTGAACTAAAATATCAAGAAAAAAGAAATTGAGCTAACCGTTCTTACCAAAACAATGTTCACGATGTATGATTTTAATATCAATATAAAGGTTGCCTACAATATTTTATATGACGCCCCCAAAACAGGTATACACCACCCATTCTGAGTTGTTAATACACGGTACAGAAACAACTACAACTTTATTATTATAACAGTAGAACTGTGAGTTTAAATACAAATATTGCCATCTAAACAATATCCACATACAAATAAATCCTCATCATAATTATTGATACATTATTTTACAAAAATGGTGGGGACTATTAAACAACTCTTTAAAACCATCATTCCATACCCCGACTCGTACTCGCTACATTCTCGCCTCCTGAGAAGAAAAATGGAACAAAAAAGAAAAGGGTGAGCTCAACTAGCCCAAGAAGAATATTATGACTAAGATAATAGAGAACAAATTATCGTTAGTCTTCAACATGAAAAAATCTAATAGAATACAATAGACAACAAGTTTTAAATCAATACTCATATTGAAAAAAATATTAATTCATAGAAGAGTTACGTGAGAGGATGAAATCTACTAATATCTATGAATTTAATGATCCATCATCAATATTTTTATCCTCGTAACATCAATCAATATATATATCCGGAATCATATATTCATCCTCGCACTTTCTGCCAAGGACATTCACACGATTGGTCATGTTCATCTAAACACTGCTCATCTTTACATTACGGGCCAAAGATATTCATCGAAATCATTCATCTTTGCACTACAGGCCAAAGATATTCAATAATATCATCATTTAAAACTGAAAATGATGAAAAATATTTTTATTTTTTTTTAAAGAAACGAATCCAGTGAAACATAATGACAGGGATTAAGGATTAAGGATTCGTACTTTGTTTTATCCACGTCCAAAAATATCTCAAAAATAATCATAGTGGTGTAAAATTCAAGAATGATCAAAACATGGATACAATCAAAGCTAGTATCCAGAATAGATATTTCGGACGAAAAGAAAATTTTTTATTTTTTGATGAATAAGGTCGCATTCGTGAATAGTGTCATATCGTGAATAAAGGTCAGATATCGTGAATAGTAAATCAGGACACCAAAAGTTCCAAATTTGATAAAATTTCAGATCAATATTTCAAAGATAATGATATTGAAGAAATAATATCATTACGAAAAAAATAATATCCACTTACCCGGAAAGACAAGATTCTAAGCGGAATATCGGATATAAGCTATAACTTGAACTTTCACCAGTATAGCAATACTCAAAGTATACTCAAAATACTCACAAGAATACGCCGATAATATAGAGAGAAAACTTGATTTACGGTGTGATTTTCAATTTAACCCAAGCACCTATTTATAGGAAAATGCTTGTAACACCAAAGTTAGAAAATTTAATATAATATTAATATATATAAACAAAATTTTATGCCCACTTTTTGGCAACTGAACTCACCACCAATGTTGCCCACAATAATGACAAAAACAAAAAAAAACATTTTTGTTATTAAAAACAATTAAAACTTCCAAAAATTAATTATTTCGGAGCTTCAGAACTTTAATAATTCACAATAAATAGCCCTTTTGTCAGAAAATTCGAATCGCGCAAATTTTTTATAGGAAATTTAATTCTCTACAACTTTGCAGAAGAAAGTTTTTCCAAATTCCAAACAGAAATTGACCGAAATTCACAAACGGGTGATTTTAGAGGCTATAATCAAATTTCAGTCAATAAATGGGGTCCACCGACATGTTTAACATGTTTTAAACATTTATTGCAATAAAAATGCTCTTTCTCCTTGTATACTCATATATCCCACATTCATTGTAAAAATATCACCATTATTATATTATTAAAATATAATAATATATTTAAATGAATTATTTTATCAGAAAAAGATAAAATATTAATTTTCAACAATTGTCACATTAAAAATTTTCTCCATCTATATCCACATAAAATCAATATTTTCCTCATCATATAAATCAATAATTAATTATTCACAAATAATATTACAGAATCACATTATTGACAACCAGGCAGTTCCCAAGAAAGAGGGGGCTTTCCAATAAGAATTTCTCCTTACTGGCGCGCAATTAGGTGACCAAACCTCTCCTTAGACAGAACTTTCTAGATATTGCCAATAATGTTATCTAATAATATTATTCAGATAATATGAATTATTGCTTCGATAATGAAAATAATTTGTAATGACAATTATTGAAACAACAACAATATAAAATATCAACGCAATAATTATTAAACCAATAAAATAAAATATCGAGCAAAGAATTACTATAACCATTATTGAGTAAGTGCCTTCACGTAAGAGTCAATAATTGGTGCAACACCGCAGTGTCCATTTGCAACAACGCTGTTATCGTGTTTTAACCACCGGGTATTCCAACAAAGGTAAAGCAGAATAACTACGCCTGTTATTTTTAAACAACTTATATTTGTCGCTTTCTTCCTCCAATCGCTTTCACGTTATGGGGCCCCACATGGTATGCATTGTCGCACGAATATTCCTCGACAGTACGAAATATTCCACAACCAAACGAATATTCCCTGACAACAATGAATATTTTATAACCACTTGCTTATTTTGAAATATTTGCGTATTTTACCCATAACTATCCACATTAATCACATCAACCCTTACTATTTCAAAATAATAATTAGAGAAAATTAAATTTCATTTATTAATTATTTGGGGTCTTACAACCTCCCCTCCTTATGAAATTTCGTCCTCGAAATTGACATACGTACCTGGTGTTTTGAAAAGGTGAGGATACCTCGCTTTCATTTCCGCTTTCCAACTCCTGTGTCATTTCCTCTATAGCATGGTTCCTCCACAAAACTTTAACTTGTGGTATGACCTTCGTATGCGTAGGATGTGCTCCTTCCTATCCAAGATCTTGACAGTACCTCCTCTCACGTTAAGTCTTGGCTATCTCGCCCCTGTTCTAACTCAATAACGTGGTTCGGGTCTTTCACATATTTATGAAGTACAGATATGTGAAACACATTATGAACACGAGACATACTTGGAGGTAACGCGAGTCTATAGGCTACATTTCCTACTCGGTCAAGAATTTGAAATGAACCAATAAATTGTGGATTGAGCTTTCCTCTCTTCCCAAATCTTGTAACTCCCTTCCATGGAGCAACTCGCAACAATACATGATCCCCTATACTAAATTCCACTTCCTTTCGATGAAGATCCGCATAACTCTTTTGTCTATCTTTGTCTTGTATGTATCGTTGTCGAATCATTTGGATCTTTTTCGGTAGTCATACGCACTAACCTCGGGTCCCAACAATGTTGCTTCACCCACCTCATCCCAACATATTGTAGAGAGCGACACTTTCGTCCATATAATGCTTCAAATGGAGCCACACCTATACTTTTGCGATAAGCTTGTTGTTGTAGGAGAATTCCACCAATGGTAAATACTTATCTCAACCGCCATTGAAGTCTAGGACACGAGTCTTAATAAATCTTCAAGAGTTTGAATAGTCCTCTCTGATTGTCCGTCCGTTTGAGGATGGTATGCCGAACTGAATCGTAAATCCGTGCCCATAGCTTTTTGCAACCTAACCCAAAATCTTGAAGTGAATCTTGGGTCACGATCCGAAACTATAGATACTGGCATGCCATGCAATCTCACAATCTCATTTACGTACATTTGAGCAAGACGTTCAAGGGAATAAGTCAACCGTATCGACAAGAAATGAGCAGACTTGGTTAATCTATCAACAATAACCCAAATGGAAACCGTAGGAAGACCCGTAACGAAATCCATGGTAATGTGTTCCCACTTCCATTTCGGAATCTCAAGTGGTTGCAACGGACCCTTAGGTACTAGATGCTCGGCCTTTACACGTTGACAAGTTAAACACGTTGAGATAAACTTTGCAATCTCTCTCTTCATATTGTTCCACCAAAATGTATGTCGAAGATCACGATACATTTTGGTACTTCCAAGATGGATTACAAATGGTGTATTGTGTGCCTCCATTATAATCTTGTACTTCAAATCGAGTCGTTAGGAACACAAAGTCCTGGAGTGGACTCAAGTATTCCTTCATCATCGATTCTCGCCTTAATAAAGACCTTCTTGTACTTTCTTCTTCTTCATACACGATCACTCCGGATCGGTGGCTCGAGCAACCTTAACTTTTTCTATTAAAGTTGGCTCTATGCGTATCTTGACATCATCGCTTTTCGCCTCCTGCGATATGATCTTCTACTCAACGCGTCACCACTACGCGTTCACTTTTCCAGGATGGTATTGAATAGTGTGATCGTAGTCTTTCAATAGCTCGAGCCAACATCGCTGCCGCATGTTAAGTTCTTTTTGAGGAAGAAATATTTAAGGCTTTTATGGTCTGAATATATCTCCACTTTCTCCCCATATAGATAGTGCCTCCAGATCTTTAGCGCGAAATCGACTGCTGCCAACTCTAGATCATGAGTAGGATAATTCCTCTCATATTCTTTAAGTTGTCGCGAGGCATAGGCTATGACTTTCCCACGTTGCATGAGAACACATCCTAACCCTTTGCCTGAAGCATCGCTGTAGATAACAAATCCATCCGTACCAGATGGTATTGTTAGAACAAGTGTCGAAATAAGTCTCCTCTTAAGCTCTTGGAAACTCTTCTCGCATTCTTCGCTCCAAATGAATTTTGTATCCTTCCGAGTCAACTGAGTTAACGGAGTAGCGATTCGAGAAAACCCTTCCACGAATCTCCGATAATAACCACTAGACCCGTAAAGCTACGATTTTGATACCATCGACGGTTTTTCCCAACTTTGTATTGCTTCAATCTTCGTCGGGTCAACAGATACTCCATGTTTTGATACCACGTGCCCAAGAAATGCTAATTCCTCAAGCCAGAACTCGCATTTCTTTAACTTGGCATATAACTTATTTTCACGAAGCCTTTGTAGCATACCGACTTCAAATGGTGCTCATGATCTTCACGACTTTTGGAATATATGAGGATGTCATCAATAAAGACAACAACGAACTGATCCAAATATTCCTTGAATACTCGGTTCATCATATCCATGAAAGCCGCAGGAGCATTAGTCAATCCGAAAGACATGACTAAGAATTCATAATGCCCGCATCGAAGTTCTCAAGGCGGTTTTGGAATATCCTCGATTCTAATTTTCACCGATGATATCCGTAAGCTAAGATCGATTTTTGAAAAGAATTGTGCTCCTTGCAACTGGTCAAACAAGTCATCAATACGAGGTAGAGGATACCTATTCTTAATGGTGACATGGTTCAATTCCCGATAGTCAATACAAAGTCGCATACTCCCGTCTTTCTTCTTTACGAATAAAACAGAGCACCCCGAGGAGATGTACTAGGGCGAATGAAACCGATGTCCAACAAATCTCAGAGTTGGACCTTTAACTCTCGAAGTTCAATAGAGCCATTCGATATGGGGTTTTAGAAATGGGCTTTGTACCAGATTCAAGGTCAATAAAGAATTCAACTTCACGTTCTGGGGGTAGACCGGGAAGTTCTTCAGGAAATACGTTAGGAAAGTCAATAACAACAGGAATATTATTCAAATTTGACGTGTCTTTATTCAAATCCATAACATGAGCTAAGAAAGCTTGACATCCTTTTTTCAATAAACGAATAGCTTTATGATTAGATATGACAGTGACAAATTTTAATGGTTTAGTTGCTTGAATTCGTTCAACAGGTTGTTTAGGAATATGAAAACTAACAACCTTACGAAAATAATCAATTTTGGCATGATGAGTAGTTAACCAATCAATCCCTAAAATCACATCAAAAGCAAGTATCTTTAAAGAGATAAGGTCAACAGGTAAGGTGATGGTGCCAACTTGGATCAAACAAAACTTATAAATAGTGGATGTGATGAAAGTTTCTCCTAACTGAGTTTCCATGAGATAGGTCAAAGTCTAATTTCTCCGAGTCAAGTTTAAACGTTGAGCACAAGTAAGAGAGATAAATGAATGGGTAAGAGGTATCTAGTAAAGTATAAACTTCACAAGAATTTATGATTACTTACCCGTGATCACCTCGTTTGGGTTCCTCGCATTTTGACCGATCCACAACAAACGCTTCTTCCAGGAACCGATTGACTTTGACTTTTCGGGACGATCTTTTTGAGTCACCGTCCCCATTGAACTAGGTTTATTCTGCGTGCAATCTCGAGCGATATGTCCTTCCTTTCCACAATTATAGCATACAGGCTGTTTGTGGGCGGTTTGGTGATATGTCCCTCTTTTTCGTGATTTATAAGATATGAATGGGTGGTCGTTCTCCTCCCTTGGAACGAGCTTGTCGCCGGCAATCGTCGTCTTCATACGGTCGTTGTTGAATCTCCTCTTTAAAATCGCTCGACTCGCTTCTTCTATTTTCATGGCCATGATTACCACCAAAGTGGTTACCATTTTTGTCGAATCTTTTCTTTCTCCACCGGTTATTGTTGTTTTGTTGATCGTTATCTCCGGTATGATCCTCGATTGTGGTACCTCGGTTGACCGCAGTACTCGTTATCTCATTTCTAACAATTGGGCCCTATTAACAACATCTGAATAAAGAGAAAATTTATGAGAGATGAGATATCGACGTATCTTGGGTTTCAAACCTCTCGTAAACATCCGCATCATACGCTCTCATTCTCCACCAAATGAGGTGCAAAACTGGATAACTCTCTGCAAATTTCGCCTCGTCATTGAGACACCGCCATGTTGTTCTCGCTCCGGCCTAATAAACTCCACGTCCTTCATATATGACGAACACTTTTAGAATAGTTTCAAACGTCTCCCAAGACACGCTTGAGAAGCAATTTGGATGGATGGGTACGCTTCACGACTCTCCCAGATGATCGCTTTGCCACGGAACATAAAGGTGGCGAATGGAACCTTCTGTTTCTCCCGTGCATCCCAAGACATCGAATATCTTGGTAATTTGCTTGACCCATGTTTCCGCCATGATTGGATCAGCTTTTCCTTAAATTCGGTGGTCCCGACTCTTTGAACTTGCTGGGTTGTGACAACCCGTGAATTGCTATCATTTCTCCTATGTTTTGAACACGAGTCTCCCTAAATGCGATTTTGCATGAACCGCAAAAAGCTTCTAAATATCCCTCGTTCATCATCTCGCTCCGGTGGTGTTGTTCAGGAGAGAACATTGCCTGACTGTTGTACGTTCTCCTCGTTGGTGAAGTACAGCGTCTCCACGATCTCATTTCCATTGTTAATATTCTCAAATCGACATTCTCAAATCATCATAAAACAAGGGTTAATTAAGGAAATCAATATATCTCATAATATCCCTATATATCTTGACCAACTAACAAATAAGCTTAGGTAGGACACCTTAGCGAAGGATTTACTCGTCTCTCCCTCCTAGTTCTATTCCCGATCTCCATGGAGATCATATCCCTAAGCTCGATACCAACTTGTGGACGCCCCTAAAAGCAGTATACACCACCCATTACGAGTTGTCAATACACAGTGCATGTAAACAACTACAACTTTATTATTACAACGAGTAGAATGTGAGTTTAAATGAGATATTGCCATTTAAACAATATCCACATACAAATAAATTCTCATCATAATTATTGATACATTATTTTACAAAAATGGTGAGGACTACTAAACAACTCTCTAAAACCATCATTCCATACCCCCGACTCACTCATTACATTCTCGCCTCCGAGAAGAAAAATGGAACAAAAAGGAAAAGGGTGAGCTCAACTAGCCCGAAGAAGAATATTATGACTAAGATAATAGAGAACAAATTATCGTTAGTCTTCAATTGGGGAAAAATCTAATAGAATACAATAGACAACAAGTTTTAAATCAATACTTGCAGCGAAAAATATTAATTCATAGAAGAGTTACGTAGAGGATGAAATCTACTAATATCTATGAATTTAACAGTCCATCATCAATATTTTTATCCCTGTAACATCAATCAATATATATATCTGGAATCATATATTCATCCTTGTACTACAGGCCAAGGACATTCACCAGTTGGTCATGTTCATCTAAACACCTGTTCATCTTTGCATTACTGGCCAAAGATATTCATCAGAAATCATTCATCTTTGCACTACAGGCCAAAGATATTCATCAGAAATCATTCATCTTTGTACTACAGGCCAAAGATATTCAATAATATCATCATTTAAAAGTGAGAATGATGAAAATAATTTTTTTTTAAAAAAGCGAATCCGGTGAAACATAATGATGAGGATTAAGGATTAAGGATTCGTACTTTATTTTATCCACGCCCAAAAAAATACCTCAAAAAATAATCATAGTGATGTAAAATTCAAGAATGATCAAAACATGGATACAATCAAAGCTAGTATCCGAATAGATATTCGGACGAAAAGAAAAATTTTTATTTTTCGATGAATAGTGTCGCATTCGTGAATAAGTGTCGTGATATCGTGAATAGTCATAGTATCACGTGAATAAGTAACTCCGACACCAAAAGTTCCAAATTTGATAAAATTTCGGATCAATATTTCAAAGATAATGATATTGAAGAAATAATATCATTACGAAAAAATAATATCCCTTACCTCGGAAAGACAAAGATTTAACCTGAATCACGGATATAAGCTATAACTCGAACTTTCACCAGTATAGCAATACTCAAAGTATACCTAAAATACTCACAAGAATATTTCGATAATATAGAGAGAAACTTTGAGCTTCGTGTGATTTTCAATTCTAAGCTAAACACCCTATTTATAGAAAAATGCTTAGAACACCAAAGCAGAAAATTTAATATAATATTAATATATATAAACAAAATTCTTATGCCCACTTTTGGCAACTGAAATCAGCCACCAATGTTGCCCACAATAATGACAAAAATAAAAAAAACGCTTTTTGTTATTAAAAACAATTAAAACTTCCAAAAATCAATTATTTCGGAGCTTTAGAACTTCAATAATTCACAATAAATAGTCGTTTTGTCAGAAAATTCGAATCTCACAAATTTTGATAGGAAATTTAATTCTCTACAACTTTGCAGAAGAAAGTTTTTCCAAATTCCAAACAGAAATTGACCGAAATTCACAAACGGGTGATTTTAGAGGCTATAATCAAATTTCAGTCAATAAATGGGGTCCACCGACATGTTTAACATGTTTTAAACATTTATTGCAACAAAAATACTCTTTCTCCTCGTATACTCATTGTAAGACCCCAAATTTTTATAAATAAAAATCGAATTTCCTCTAATTATTATTCTTGATTAATAAGGTGGTAATTTGATATAATGCTTTGGTTATGGGTGAAATGTGCAAAGTTTACAAAATAAGCAAGTAGTTATAAAATATTTATTATTAATTGGGAATATTCGTTTGGTCGTGGAATATTATTTTTTTCGGGAATCTCCGTGCGATTTACTTGATCATTGGTGGGCCCATATAATGTAATAAGCATCGGATGAGGAAAGCGACAAGTATGTGTTTTTATAAATAACGATGTAAATTGTTACCGCTATTAACCTTTGTTGGGTTACACGGTGGTTAAAATCTGATGAATGGCGTGGTCGCAGCGCGATGCTTTGCGGTATTACCTGATATTATTGAATTATTGATCCTTACGTAGAAAGCACTACTCGATAATTATTACAAAGTGAATTCATTATTCAATATTATATTTTATTGATTCAATAATTGCTGCGTTGATATTTTGTATTACTTGTTGTTTCAATAATTGTCATTACTGTATTTTCCATTATCAAATCAATAATTCATATTATTTGAATAATATTATCGAGATAACATTATTGGCAATGTCTAGAAAGTTACATACAAGGAGAGGTTTGGTCACCTAATAATTGCTTGGCAAGAAGGAGAAATCCTTATTGGAAAGCCCCTCTTTCCTGGGAGCGGCACGGTTGTCGATCTTTGTGATTCGTAATATTATTTTTAAATAATTAATTATTAATTATTATGATAAAGAAAATATTTATTTTATGTGGATATAGATGGAGAAAATTTTTAATGAGAAAATTGTTGAAAATTAATATTTTATCTTTTACGATAAAATAATTCATTTAAATATATTATTTTAATAATATATTAACGGTGATATTTTTACAATGAATGTGGGATATATGAGTATATGAGGAGAAAGAGTATTTTGTGGCATTAAATGTTTAACATATGTTTTTTGTGTGTCGGTGGACACAATTCTTGACAAAAATTGATTATAGACTGTAAAATCGCTCATTTATGGATTTTGGATAATTTCTGTTTGGAATTTGGAAAATCTTCCTTCTGTAAAGTTGTAGAGAATTGAATTTTCTATAAAAAGTCGCGAGATTCAATTTTTCTGACAAAAGGGCTATTTATCATGAATTATTGAAGTTAGGAGTTCAAATAATTGATTTTTGGAAGTTTTAATTATTTTATATAAGAAAAACGTTTTTGTGGTTGTTGGCACATGGGTGGCTGATGTTTTTGACCAAAGAAGGCATGCTAGAGTTTTCAAAATATGTGGGTAGGAATTTGGAATAAATAATAATATATTTTATTAATTTAGTCTCGCTTTAGGCGTTCTAACATTTTCCTATAAATAGAGGCTAAGTTAAATTGAAAATCACACCCGAAACTAAGTTTTCTCTCTTTCTCTCTCTATATTATCGAGCGTATTCTTGTGAGTATACTTTGAGTGTTCTTTATACTGTGCCATGAAGTTTTCACAAGACTATATCTGAAATTCAATCGTAAATACGGTTATTTTGAGGTAAGGATGTTATTTCTTTTTCAGAAATGATATTATTTTCTTCAATATCATTATGCCAAAATATTGGTTGAACTTTTATCAAATTTGGAACTTTTTCATGTCGGAGTTCTTATTCATGAGTTCTTATTCAGGAGAGTTCTTATTCATGAGTTCTTATTCACGAAGTTCTTATTCATTTAAAGTACTATTCACGTAAGCGTGAAGATGTTTTTTTTGTGAAATTTCTATCTTTTTGTGTCTGGTTTCTTATTCACGTATCTGGACTATTATTCACGAATCGACACTATTCATAGAAAAATGAAAATTTTTCTTTTGTCCAAGATGTCTATTTTGGCTACTATCTTTGATTATATCCATGTTTTGATCGTTATTTTTTGAGTTCTGCTTCAAAATCGTTTATTATGAAGTATTATCGATCTTGGATAAACTGTTGTACGAATCCCTAATATTTGTCCTTCTATCTCACTGGATTCGTTCTTAAAAATATTTTTCATCATCCTCGGTCCTTAATGGTGATACTTGATGAATATCTTTGGCCTGTAGTGCAAAGATGAACGATTAACTGATGAATATCTTTGGCTCAGTAGTGCAAAAGATGAGCAGTGTTGAGATGAACATGACCAACTGGTGATACAAATGAATATCTTTGGCTGTAGTGCAAAGATAATTAAAGATGTATATTGATTGTTATTCTGAGGATGAAATATTGATAATGGACTTTTAAATCTTGTAAGGCGGTGAGAATTCATTCTCACGTGACTCTTCTAGTGGATTGTTGTTTCATTTGCATTTGTTGATCTAAAACTTGTTGTCTATTGTATTCTATTAGATTTTTCCTGTTGAAGACTAACGATAATTTGTTGTATATTATCTTAGTCATAATATTCTTTTCTGGCTAGTTGAGCTCACCCTTTTCCTTGTTGTTCCATTTTCTTCTCGTGGAGGTGAACATAAAGCAGGATCGAGTCGGGGTATGGAATGAAGGTTCTAGAGAGAGTTGTTTAGTAGTCCTCACCATTTTTGTAAAATAATGTATCAATAATTATGATGGGGATTTATTTGCGTGTGGATATTGTCTGCAGACGGCAATATCTCGTATTTAAACTCATAAGATGTATTGTCGTATTTCACACGACTTTGTATTATTGAAGTTGTAGTTATTTTTTGTACCATGTATTTGGCGACTCGAGAATGGGTTGGGTGGAATGGACCTATTTTGGGGGGCCACGCGGTTAGTATCGAGCTTAGAGATATGATCTCCATGAGATCGGGGAATAGAATCAGGAGGGAGAGGCGAGTAAATCCTTCGCTAAAGTGTGTCCTACCTAAGCTTATTTGTTGGTGGTCATAATATAAGGATATTATGTGACATGTTAATTTGTTTAATTAACCCTTGTTTTTGATAATGATTTGAGAATGTCGATGAGAATATTAACAAATGGAGTAAATGAGACCAGTGGACGCCGCAGATTCACCAACGAGGAGAAGCGTGCAACAGTCGACAATGTTCCTCCCGTGAACAACGCCTAATCGAAAGCGAGATGATGAACGACGGATGTTTAGAAGCTTTTTGCAGTTCATGCAAAATCAGACGAGGAGACTCGTGTACAAAATACTGGTGGAAATGATAAGAACGCAGCGGTTTGTCACAAACAAATAATTCAAAGAGTTGGGACCACCAGATTTCCATGGAAAGCCGGATCCGATCAAAGTAAACGTGGGTCAAGCAAATTACCAAGATATTTGATGTCTTGGGGGATGACGGAGAATAGAAGGTTCCATTCGCCACCTTTATGTTTCTTGGTGAAGCAGATTCATTGGGTGGGAATCGTGAAAGCGTACCCAATTAGAGATGCACTCAACATGTCTTGGGAAAGATTTTCAGAATCTGTTCAATGACAAGTACTTTCCAGAAAGTATTCGCTATATGAAGGAGGTAGAGTTTATTAGACTCGAAGCGAACAACAACATGGCGGTGTCTCAAAGACGAGGCAAAGTTCGCAGAGTTATCCAGTTTGCACCTCATTTGGTGGAAAATGAGGAACGATGACGCAGTATGTTTTAAGGGTCTAAAACTTGAAATTCGTCAATACCTCATTTCTCATAAATTTTCTCTATATTCGGATGATGTAAACAGGCTCAATTATTAGAGCGAGATAGTGAGTATACTCAACCGAGGGCACAAACTGTAGGTAGTCATCGTAACGATGATAACCAAATGAGGAGGAAAGAATACGGACAAAAGCAGAACCACTGCGAACGGTGGTAATCGTGGCCATGAAAATAGAAGAAGCGAGTCGGGAGGAGATTTTAAAAAGAGGAGATTCAACAAAGACCATGTGAATACGTCAGCGCCAGTAGCAACGGGTTCCAAGGGAGGAGAAAGACCACCGCTCAGATGTTTACAAACGCGGAAGGAGGGACATATCAGCCCAAACTGTCCACAACATTTCAAGGTATGTTACAACTGTGGAAAAGAAGGCCACATCGCTCGAGATTGTACGGTATCGAAACCCAGTCCAGCGGGAATGGTGACTCAAAAGGATGTCCCGAGAAAAGTCAAAGACAACGGTTCTGGAAAGAAGCGTTTGTCGTGGCCGGTCCAATAATCTTGAGAACCCGAATGAGTTTAACACGGGTTAGTTAATTATAATTCTTGCGAAGTTTATACCTTACTAGATACTGGGTTCTACCCATTCTTTTATCTCTCTTGCTTGCATTTCAACGTTTGAACTTGACTACGGAGAAATTAGACTTTGACTATTATGGAGACTTCGTTAGAGAAACTTTCATTACATCCGTTGTTTAGAAATCTTGCTTGATTCAAGTTGGCACTATCACATTACCTGTTGATCTTATCTCTTTAAAGATACTTGCTTTTGATGTGATTTTAGAGATTGATTGGTTAACTACTCATCATGCCAAATTGATTGCTTTTGTAAGGTTGTTAGTTTTCATATTCCTAAGCAACCTATTATTCGAATTCAAGCAATCAAACCATTGTAGTCAAACATTTTCATATCAAGCCATGAAGTCATTCGTTTATTACGGATGTCAAGTTTTCTTAGCCCATGTTATGGACTTGGACAAAAATACGTTAAATTTGAATGATATTTCTATTATTAGTGAATTTCCTGACGTATTTCCTGTAGAATTTCTTGGCTTACTCCCAAAGCCTGATATTAAATTTTGTATCGACTTGGAATCCGGTACAAAACCCATTTCTAAAATCTCATATCGAATGGCTCCTATTGAACTTTAGGAGTTAAAAACCCAACTATAGAAGTTGATACCCGAGCCTTTATATGGTGACTTCCTTTGTGGAATACACCGAAGCCAGACTCTCCGTAGGGGACGCCATATTCGTGGCAAATAGTAAAACCGATAGGTGTCATTGTGGACGTCTTATCCAAGATTGGGATATGAGTCACGGTTGAGAGCAACCTAAGTCGAAGAATCGAAATATCGTAGCTTTCTAGGCTTAGTTGGTTATTATCGGAGATTCGTGGAAAGATTTTCTCAAATCGCTAGTCCATTAACTCGATTGACTCGTAGAGATACAAAATTCGAATGGAGTACGGAATGTGGGAAGAGCTTGAAGAACTTAAGAAGAGACTCATTTGGCACATGTTCGACCATACTATCTCCGAAAAGCGAAGCGTGGTAGTGACGTGTTGAGTAAAAGATCGATATCTGATGCGAGTACGATATTGTCAAAGACTCATCTCGTATAACTTACAAATGATGAAGATAGAGTTAAAGACTACAGGACTCACGTGATGATATACTGAGTAGAATCGACTTTAATCGATAAAGTTAAAATCGCTCAGGCTACACACCGGAGCTGATGAATATGAAGAAGGAGGTGCAAGAAGTTGTTATTCTAAAAGCGAGAATTGGCGATGTGAGGAAAGCTCAAACCTTCGATTTATTAGTTTATTTGAAATCCTCGATCGAGTAGGAACTGTGGCCTATAGACTCGTTTTTACCGCCAAGTATGACGCGTGTTCATAACGCTTTTCACGATCGATGTTACGTAAATATGTGGACGAACCGAACCACATTATTGAGTTAGAACCAGACAGAGATAATGAAGACTTAACATACGAGGAGGTACCTATCAAGATTTTGGATAGGAAGAAGCATGTCTACTACGTCTGAAGGTCATACCACAAGTTAAAGTTTTGTGGAGAAACCATGCTATCGAGGAAATGACACGGGAGTTGGAAAGCGGAAATGAAAGCGAGGTATCTTCATCTTTTCGATACACAGTGTATCGCACGTCAATTTCGAGGACGAAATTTCATAAAGAGGGAGGTCAGAAGACCCCAATTTTTATAAATAAAAATCGAATTTCCTCTAATTATTATTCTTGATTAATAAGGTGGTAATTTGATATAATGCTTTAGTTATGGGTGAAATGTGCAAAGTTTACAAAATAAGCAAGTGGTTATAAAATATTCATTATTGTTTGGGAATATTCGTTTGGTCGTGGAATATTTTTTCGAGAATCTCCGCATTTACTGACGCCTTGATCATTGGTGGGCCCCATAATGTAATAAGCGCCGGATGAGAAAACGACAAGTATGTGTTTTTATAAATAATCTACGTAAATTGTTACTGAATTAACACTTTGTTGGGTTACCCGGTGGTTAAAATCTGAGAATACGCGTGGCAAGCAAGAAGCACCAGTATTGCATACGATATTATTGAATTATTGATCCTTACGTAAGAAGGCACTACTCAATAATTATTACGATGAATTCATTATTCAATATTATATTTTATTGATTCAATAATTCTTTGATTGATATTTTGTAGATTGTTGTTGTTTCAATAATTGTCATTACACAAGATTTTCCATTATCAAATCAATAATTCATATTATTTGAATAATATTATCGAGATAACATTATTGGCAATGTCTAGAAAGTTACATCTAAGGAGAGGTTTGGTCACCTAATTGCGGCGTCGATGAGGAGAAATCCTTATTGGAAAGCCCCTCTTTCTGAGGAGCTACACGGTTGTCGATCTTGTGATTACGTAATATTATTTTTAAATAATTAATTATTGATTATTATGATAAAGAAAATATTTATTTTATGTGGATATAGATGGAGAAAATTTTAATGTGACAATTGTTGAAAATTAATATTTTATCTTTTTTTGATAAAATAATTCATTTAAATATATTATTTTAATAATATATTAACCGGTGTATTTTTTCCATGAATGGTGGAATATATGAGTATATGAGGAGGAAGAGTATTTTGTGGCATTAAATGTTTAACATATGTTTTGTGTGTCGATGGACACAATTCTTGACCAAAAATTGATTATGTATCGTAAAATCGCTCATTTATGGATTTTGGATAATTTTCGCATTTGGAATTTGGAAAATCTTCCTTCTGTAAAGTTGTAGAGAATTGAATTTTCTATAAAAAGTCGCGAGATTCGAATTTTCTGACAAAAGGGCTATTTATCATGAATTATTGAAGTTCCGGAGTTCCGAAATAATTGATTTTTGGAAGTTTTAATTATTTTATATAAGAAAAACGTTTTTGTGGTTGTTGGCACATGGGTGGCTGATGTTTTTGACCAAAGAAGGCATGCTAGAGTTTGCAAAATATATGGGTAGGAATTTGGAATAAATAATAATATATTTTATTAATTTAGTCTCCTTTGGCGTTCTAACATTTTCCTATAAATAGAGGGCTAAGTTAGAATTGAAAATCACACGTAAACTAAGTTTTCTCTTTCTCTCTCTATATTATCGAAGCGTATTCTTGTGAGTATACTTTGAGTATTGCTATATCGGTGCGAGTTTCACAAGACTATATCAAATTCAATTGGAAATACGGTTATTTTGAGGTGTAAGGGATGTTATTTCTTTCATGAAATGATATTATTTTCTTCAATATCATTATGCGAAAATATTGGTTGAACTTTTTATCAAATTTGGAACTTTTTCATGTCGGGGTTCTTATTCATGAGTTTCTTATTCACGAGTTCTTATTCATGAGTTACTTATTAGTTCTATCGCTTTTCTCATTAAGAGAATAATATACACAAGTTGAAGGAACTTACAATCCTCGTGTAGATAAGCCGATCCTTTCAAAGACCAAGAAGCAATTCGCAATCTTTTCTACCATTCCATCAGAGTAAGTCTCCCTTTCTAAAAATTGTTAAAAATCATTAAATCCTTGTAACTTCGGGAGTATCAACTATGAACTATCTACCCAACATATTTCCGTAATGTCATCACTAAAAAAAAATCCAGGTAGCTTTTTTACAAGTCAAAGTGCAATGTGTCAATGTGGCTTGACAGTGATTTAGTGACACTGTCCTCAATCACTCTATTGAGAAAAGTTAATAAAAAGCACCATAACATAAAAAAAGCATAACAAAATGTCATATGACCACCATAACATGTATACTTTGATTTGCTGCAAATTAGACTTACCATGTAAATAAAATTCCAAGGTATTGTTTGAAATAAACTCGTACACAAGCATCTTTCTGCCTCGGTCATGCAGTATCAAACTAAAGAAACAAGATGTTTGTGATGCACTCTGCTAATAATTTTAACCTCAACCTGGAATTCACGCCCCCCTGCCCACTACCAGCTTTTAACTGCTTAATTGCATCTTCTTTGCCATTTGGAAGGACACCCTTATGCACATACCCAAGACCTCAAAATAACAGTCATGTAAAAATGTGCCTAAATATACATCTAGTTCAACAATTTTCCATTCCAACTATTATTCCTTAAGGTCCCAAACAAAGAGGCGGGCCAGAGAAGGAATGTATAAATGGAGTCAATTATCAAGCTAAATTATTTCCGTACAATGTCAGAATTTCTTCATTGTAATATTACGTTTTTCTTGTATTTCTAATCATGATTACTTTAATTCAGAAGACGAATGAGTTTCACAACAGGAGTATATTATAGTTTCTTCTCTTGATAAAGAAATGCTCTTACTAATCAATCTCACTTCATATAAGCCATAATAAAACAAAGGCAAGTGATCTTATATTTAAAACAAATTCAATCTCCCAATCAACTGTCACAACTCTACAACATAAACACAATAACACGATAAACACAATTCCAATTTAGAAAGAGATCCCTAATCAATGCTTACTATATTCATCAAAGACAAGAGAAAAGAAAAATGCACATAAGAATCAAATCACAAAAAAAGAAAAATAGCTAAGAAGATTGAAAGTAATAATAGAATATGCAAGATTTTTCATGTGATCAAGAACAAAGATAAAGAAAAGAATCAAAAAAGGCAACCAATCAAATAATAGGGATCCTAAAAAAAAGATGCACACCTTTTAGCAATTCTGATCTTACAGAATAATAATAAGTAAGCTCACTAAAATCAAATACTTAAAAGGAATAGTGAGGTTCCATTAATCTCTAAACTTAATAAAAACAAAACAGAGAATCTGCCCCTTCTACCATTTCTTAACAAAATCCTAATATAACCCATCAGTAAGTCTTATCAATAACTATTCTTCCTCCGGCTCTGTCGTCTCCGACTCTCCCTCTCTCTCGAACTCACTGGAAAAATTTTACAATGCTTACTATTTAAATAGCGAAGAAAGGTATTACCTTTAGGCCCGATCTTTTCCATATTCTTCCTCCGGCTCTGTCGTCTCCGACTCTCCCTCCCTTTCGAACTCCCTAGGAAAAATTTTACCTATATAATAGGACGAAAGGGTATTGATCGCCAACTGGAGAGAGTGAGTAGCTGTAAGGTGTTTGGGCGGAATTTTTTTGGGCGATGAAATGTGAGGTAGGAACAACTGAGATCTAATTGAGGCTATCGGATGTTGAAGCCCAAGTGATTTTAGATCGTTGGATGTTGAAGCCCTAAATTAATTTAAGGCCATTGGATATTAATTTTTGGGATTTGAGCCGATCTGTTTTATTATATAAATATATATGTTGCAAATTCGAAATAAAAGCACTAGTAAATTCCGGTGGGGAGAGAGAGAGAGAGCATATTCAATCTTGTACGTTTTTGCTAAACCTCTTAAAGAACAAAGAGTCATATGACCCTCTAAAAGCAAAAAGAAATAATGCTATCATTGATGTATTTAAAGGTCCATCAATATCAATTTATAGAATAAACGACCTTTTTTCCAGTCGTAATCAGTCAACCTTAGGGTCAAACACCCACCGCATTAGTCTCTCCCCCCCTCTCTCTCTCTCTCTCTCTCTCTCTCTATATATATATATATATATATATATATATATATATATATATACTAATAATCTTGGAACAAATATTATATATTTTACTTAGTTAGTTAATTTAATTTTATAATAAACCTAGCTATTGCTTTAGACTGATTTATTCTTAACTAATCCAGTGTTTAACATAAATGAACTCAACTCTTGGATGGTGATTCAAAATTCATCAGCACGCATTTCTTGAAAAAGATTAGTAATTAGTTAATGCAAACCTTTCACTTAATTTCACGATTTTAAAGAACATAATATGGCTCGTAGAGATTTCAAGACCATTAATCTGTAATGATAATCTATATGTATGCTTTTAGTACCTTTACATCTTGAATTTAACACATGATTAACATACCTTCCTTGCACGTATCTATTTAAAAAGTTAAAGCTAGGGTTACCACTTTCTTTATACTATTTCTCTCCCCCAACCCCAACCCCCACCCCCAAAATATAAAAAAAGGGCTTCATCTCATCTTTTTAGTCAATTTATAAAATCATGAAATTCAAAATTAATGTCATCCAATAATTAGTACAAAATTACTATTTCAAAAATTAAAATAAATTTTACAGTACAACTTAAATTTTAAGATTTTAAAAATAAACTAGTTAGGATCAAACTTAATTATTAGGTGCATGATATTCTCTTAGTTTGTGGAAAGGAGAAAGTGTTGCCAACTCTCCTTTGGTAAAGTGGTTAAGTCTAGTTTTTGAGCAACAGAAGGACTTGGGATCTATTCCGGCCAAAAACGGGAATATTAAACATTTGACCTTATTTTTTTATATTTGATCATATAAAATTAATTTTAAAATAATTTAATTTTAACTTTATACAAATAAAATACTAAAACCCCACACACACACACTATCTCTAAAACTCTCTTCTACTGTCAAACAATTGAAAAACAAAGTTTCTTTGGTCAATGGAAAATTCGCACAATAGTGAATGTAATATGTACTGTTTGGATTGCGTTAATGAACCTCTCTGTTTGGTCTGCCTCTCCCAGCACAAGGACCACCATGCCATTCAAGTATAATTTTTACTTCAAAATCATTTGATTCCAGTTTAGCATATGGGTTTTGGAAATTTGGGGTCAATTTTTACAACCAAATCAGCCATTGTCCTCTTCTGCTCCTAAAATGTCATATCTTTTCAATTGGATTTTTTCAAATTTTTAGTCAAATTGGTATTGATTAGGTTTTGCTCTATTTTTTGTTTCTAAACATATAAAGAATCAGATAAGGAGGTCATCATACCATGATGGGATTAGAGTTTTTGAGATTAAAAAATATCTAGACATCATCTTCAATTTCGGATCTTATTAATTTCTTATGCCCCGTTGTCTCATATTATCATCGTGATTTGGAGATCGATCAGTTCCGAATCCGAGAAAGGTTAATCAATACCTTATATATAAAGGCATCACAGCCGATCCTTTAAATTGTATAATTGGGTGAGTCAACTCACTCAATTTGAAATCAATTAGGAGTTAACTAACTCAATTGAAAAAAACTCACGCTAAATTGGAATTGTTCAATCGACAAAACTGTTGCTCTCTTCAGATTTCCCAATTCTTTCTCTTCCTCTTCCTCTTCCTCTTTCTCTTCTTCACTACCCTCAACCCTATTTGGCTATTTCACTTCCATATACCTGTTCCCCTTCTCTCGCTCCTCTTCCACTTCCATCCTCTTTTGCTTAACTCCCCATTTTTCTTCTGTCTTCTGTGGTGCCACGCCTGACCCTCGATGGTTGTCATTGACATGGCCAAAACTTGACGGCCAGATGCAGTTGAATAGCTGAAGGCCTCCGACGCCGTCCCTGTTTTCACATATATTGGTAATTGTTCATCAAATTTTCGATTACTTTTTTATGATTTCTATTTGTTTTTTAAAATTATGATATGGGTATTTGGAATTTATCCTTTTATTCCTAATATTGGTCTAAATGAGGTGCTTATGTAAAAATATTTTTAGTGAACGACAGTAGAATGAACTTAAGGATCCTGTGAAGGTCAAGCTGATCAGTATCCGCACGAAGTGTCATTCATTATATGAATGAGCGTGAAGATCAAGCGAAGATTTATAATGTAGAATAGTTAATTAAACTATAGAATAGTTTAATAGATTGTATGTATCTGTTGTGACAGATAGAAGTCACACTTGTAAGAGATAAAGAATAATGTAATTATCATTATTTGTAGTGAACGAAGATTTTAAGGTAATATAATATGGGAATTGAAGAAATATATTGTTATATTTCATGGTATAATGATGTATGGAATGAATAGTAAGCACACGTGATATATAAAAATCGGGTTTGCAGATAGACCGGATTTAGGGACGTGACAACTCTAAATAAGATTCATCGTAGTTACTTAACGGTACTTTGAGTAGCGGAATAAAAAGTTTTAAATATCAAATGTAAAAAGATGTATACTTCGAGCTAGGGTCAGATATGCAATTAACCTATGCAAATTAATACACGCAGTAGCTAGTCAATATTGTAAAGTCCTTTGCAAACTGCACGCAGTTCTTCTTGGTTTCATTAGTTACTGGATCATTCTTTTTCCTTTTTCCTAACATAAACTCATCATGTCAAATAGCTAGGTAAAAAGGAAGAAAAAAAATAATTTAAGAAAACGTATATATATATATATATATATATATATATATATATGATTCATATCCCACTCACAATCAATTATAAAGAAGTAATTAATTAATATGCAATTATTATATATAGTTAGAATATTTTATAAGGTGATAACCTTTTAATTATTTTTTCTAAAGGAGTATATAGAGGGTGTATATTAGTATATATATAACTGGGAAAGCAAGGGCCTTAAAAGGAGGTCAAAAGTTGCAGGATTTAAAAGTGTGTATGAGAAGATGACAAAGCATTGAGTAGGAGAATATATGCCTTTCACAAGCTAAGGGCATGAAATCCAGCACTAGGGTCCGTGTGTCATCTTGCATTCCTTCTCCTCCTCCTCTTGCTTTATATTTCCACCCAACAAATAAACAAACATTAAATTAACAAATTTGTTCAAGTGAGAATCGAACTTCATAACTGAAGGTCACAATATCTCAATTTTAATTATTAGAATCAGAGTTTATATTTACTTAAAGCTATATATATATATATATATATATATATATATATATATATATATATATAATATATATATATATATATATATATATATATATGAAAAAATATATATATACAAATTGTGTATTATATAAGAAAGCTATGACGATGATTTTTTGGGCAATAAATACGGTTTCACCCGTTGTCATAGTTATTTATTCGGGCTATAACAATAGTTTTTATCGTCATATATAGCTCAAAAAATCATGTGTCATATAGCTTTTTCTTTAGAATACACAAATACAGATATATATATAAATTTCTATATATATATATTAATTAAATAGTCCTTTTGTTATAAAATATAGAACTGATATCAATTTTTAAAAGTCCATTTGATACTTTTTAAATTAAAAAATTATATAACTCATTTAAGTGTTGAAAATAATAAATTTCGTAATTTGTATAATTATATATTTTTTTATATAGTTTATAGTATTCAAAAATTAAATAAATTCATCATAACAATATTAAATTGATTTGAAAAATTAAAACTTATTTTACATTTAAATTTTAGAACAGATGATCAGGAGTATGTACACATACTAGACGTTCGTTCGTATAATCGATGGCATTTGATCGTGGATTGTTCAACGTAGGCAAATAGCTAGCTAGCTAACTAGGCATGAGTCCTCTGGTCTACCATGCATGCAGATGCTAACTTTCGGGTAACGTACGTACATAGGAAAGCCTGAGACATTCTTTATCATACATTTATTTCTGTTGCCATTCAAGAGGAGACCTTATCTATCAAAATGTCATATATATATATATATATATATATATATAAAGTTTTGAAAAGCTATCTGGTCAAAAATGGAGGAAAGACTTGACGAATTAATTAAGCTGGACAACCCTACCCCGCAGATTTCTTAACCACTTAGAAATCTTCCGGAAAACTTGCCCTGTTGTCTCTTTCTACTGTTGGCTTAACCTAAATTTCATGAGGTTAACTTCTGTTATTTTTTTTTTGGGCATGAAGTTTTTTAATATATATGTTATTAATTATTCTTTTTCTTAAGTTCACGAATGACCGTCCAACAGTGTTTTCATTAATTATTTAAATTTTAATATTATTCCAAGTATTAAGTATAACTTTTATTCTCTCACTATTTTTTATCTAATAAATAACACTTTTTTTTTAAATACAATGATAATATAGACATGCAGCTTATATTATATTTAATACTATATAATAATTTCTTTAATACTTATTCACAGGCTCTAAAACTACTTATATTTAGGAACGAGAGAGTATATGTTACTGCTAGCTTACCCAGCATATGTGGGGATAAAATTTAGATGACTAAATATATAAAAAAATTAAATTAAAAATGACAAAATAGTAATATATCTAAAGTTATATAAAAAGAAGAAGAAGAAGCAAGTCATGTGTGACTCAAAATCACCAAAAGCTTCACGGAAGCTTCATAATATATATACATATATAATAAGGTAAAATTAAATTTTTTGGTCCTTGATTTTTGATATGAGACTATAATTTAATTACTACTAAAATACTTTTTAAACCTATTTTATTTTATCAATTACTATTAAAACACTTTTTAAATTTAGAATTTAACTATAATCAAAACACTATTTATGTTCTTGAAAAACTTTAGAGTAACTTATTATTTTATAAGTTATAACAATCTATTATCTATTATCTATTATATATACTAAAACACAGTACATGATACCATAATTTGACACCTGTCATTCCCACAATTCAACACGTGTCATGTTTAATTAATGTTCTTTAAGACCCACAATTCAACACGTGTCCTGTCTAATTAATGTTCCTTAAGACCCTTAACAAAACTGTCCAACTAACCTAACAAATGCGGATGAAAACAAATCCTAATTTATTTTCCTAAATTTTAGATTTATAATCCCCTAAATCACTACAAATCTAAATTGTTTTGATATTATCCTTTGTAATTTAATTATTATTTAATAAAATCACTACTTTATGCTATTAATTAATTTTTTGGATTTATAATCTTCTAAATCACTACAAATCTAAACAGTTAATAGCATAATGTCCTTCTCTTAATTTTTTAAATTTATAATCCCCTAAATCATTAAAAATCTAAACTGTTTTGATAATATCAACAGTTTTGATATTATCCTTTGTAATTTAATTATTATTTAATAAAATCACTACTTTATCTCAACACTACCTTCTACAATGTATATTCATCTGTTTTTATGGGTAAAATTTGATCATCGCACAATAATCTACCATGTTCCTATTATATTTTAATTTATTAATTGTACGTACACATTTATTATTAAAAAATTAAATAATTCCGTCACAACGCGGGAGTTTGTATCTAGTCTATTACATATACTAAATTGCAGTACATAACACCATTGCATGACATGTGTCTTTCTCACATTGTAACACATGTCCTATATAATTAATGTGCTCTCCACACTAATTTAATTATATTACAACATAATAATATACCATTTATAATTAAATTATAACATAATATTATACAGTTTAAAACATTTAAAACAGTTCTATCCTAAAGTTACTACTTTTCTAATATTATACCATTTATAATTATACCATACATTATATCATACATGTATGGTATAATATTATAATATACGTATATAACAAAATAACTATTTATCTAAATTGTGTGGATATTATCATTACTAATTTAATTATATTACAACATAATATTATACCATTTATAATTATATTACAACATAATATTATACAGCTTTTAAAATATTTAAAACAATATTAAAATAACAAATAATATCAACCATAACTTACTATGTTGATTTTATAATCCACTAAATCACTATTTTCTCAATCTAAACGGCTTTTATTTTTTTATTATTATTTTGATTTTATAATCCCCTAAATCACTACAAATCGAAACTGTTCTGATAATGTTAACTGTTCTAATATTATCATTACTAAATTGATTATTATCTCCTAATATCACTATTTTTCTAATACCAAATTAATATTGTAAATTTATAATCCACTAAATCACTACAAATCTAAACTGTTTTGGTAATGTTAACTGTTCTAATATTATCATTATTAAATTAATTATTATCTCCTAAAATCACTATTTTTTTTAATCCCAAATTAATATTTTGTATTTATAACCCACTAAATCACAACAAATCTAAACTGTTTTGGTAATGTCAACTGTTCTGATATTATTCTTTTTAATTTAATTATTATATCCTAAAATCACTATTTTTTTTAATCGCAAATTAATATTTTGATTTTATAATCCCCTAAATCACTACAAATCTAAATTATTCTGATAATGTTAAATGTTCTAATATTATCATTACTAAATTAATTATTATCTTCTAGAATATCTACGTTTTAATCCCAAATTAATATTTTGAATTTATAATTCACTAAATCACTACAAATCTAAAATGTTTTAGTAATGTCAATTGTTCGATATTATCCTTTTTAATTTAATTATTATATCTTAAAATCACTATTTTTTAATCCCAAATTATTATTTTGATTTTATAATCCCTAAATCACTATAAATCTAAATTATTCGATAATGTTAAATATTCTAATAGTATCATTACTAAATTAATTATTATCTCCTAAAATATCTACTTTTTTATACCAAATTAATATTTTGAATTTATAATCCAATAAATCACTACAAATCTAAACTATTTTGGTAATGTCAACTGTTCTGATATTATCCTTTCTAATTTAATTATTATCTCCTAAAATCACTATTTTTTAATTCCAAATTAATATTTTGATTTTATAATCCCTTAAATCACTATAAATCTATACTGTTTTGGTAATGTAACTGTTACATAATTACACTAATTTTTGAATTTTATAATATTATACCATGCATATATAAGTTCCAACATTACTAATAGTGACAACCCAATAAATCTTTTTTTTTAGAATTTTACAATATTATATACCATTTATAATCTCACACCATACATTATCATACATATATATAATCCTGCACTAATATGTTTATTTTATAAACCCTAAAATCCACTACTTTTCTAAATTTTTACTAATTTCATTATGTTAAAACATAATTATTATATCCTAAAATCACTACTTTTCTAATATTATACCATTCATAATTATAATTCTTTTCATTTTTATTTAATATAAGAGCTAAATTTCTTTATGTTCTGTTAATTTTTAATCCGACAAACACATGAATTTTTAGCCAAGTGTGAGACTTTTTTTAATTTCGGACAATACTATTTCTTATAAAAGAGCTGTGGAAAGATAATTATTTATTTGGTTGATAGTTTATGCAATGTTGAAGTCAACTATTAAGTATGTATAAATAATTCTTATATCTTACTATTGCCCAGATTCCTGTCGTAAATATTTATAAGATTGAAACGACTGTTAAAAAGATCTTTTAAGTGCTAATTTTTGTTTGTGTGGATATATTTCAAATTCAATAAACATAACTGGATTGAAGACCTAAACTGGAAGAAGTTTAATTGTGATAATCCTGGTACCTATGGTTCAATGATAATGTGATAATCTTGCAATTCTAAATACTGTTGAAAGTGCAAAACAGTTATATGGAGACCTTCAGATTATGATGACAGTGCATTCAATGGGAGGGGCTATGGCTTCATTTTGTGGACTATATCTCACGGTGTTTATATTTATGGCTTCTTCATTTATAGCATTCTATTATCTATATTGTGGTTTTGCATGATTTGTTGAGTACTAGCATCCGATAAATCATTTTCATCATCATTAATATTTTTTTGGCATTATGGTAATACTGTGAGTGTCTATACAATTGTCAAAAATTGATAAAAAAACTAATGAGATAATGTATTCGTTCTTTAACTATAACATTGTGTTATGTATGACACAGTGCTATACTGCTATGTTTTTGGACATGGTGTTTGTTTGACATGAAGATCCAACATAATTATTAATTAATCTCGTACTTTTCAGTTTTCGCATGTAACATGTGCTTTTCCTTCATGTCTGAGGACTGAAATTGGGACATTCTTTCGATGTTTTCCCTTTCGTCTGGATCGATGTTAATTCTGGTGCAAGTAAGCGTATACGAGACATGGACTCTTCAAAATGCATCAAGTACATGTGTCAGATATTTGAGGCTTGGTGAGGTTTATGTAATGTGTAATAGACTTCAAATAGGGTTAAATGCTTTTGAAGTCACTATACTATAGGTCAACTTACAAAAGAGTCATTGAACTTTTTTTTCTTACAAATGGGTCATTGAACTCTTATTTACTTATAAACCGTTAAAAAATCCGTTAACTTTAAACGGTTTTCCACATAAGCAGCTGACTTGTGAAAAAAAGTAGCTTACGTGGCAAGAATTATCCTATGTGGCCTTGATGTGGATTTGGAAAAATTTATGGAGTAAATAAAAGAATTATTTTAAAGTAAAATATAAATTAAAAAAAAAGAAAATAAATGAAAAATATATTTAATTAATTTTGTAATTAATATCAAATAAATTTTTATTTATTTCTTTACAAATATAATAACATAAAATAAACAAAAAAATAAAAAATGAAAAATATATTTAATTATTTTTGTAATTAATATCAAATTAATTTTTGTTTAATTATTTACAAATATAATAATATAAATTAGAAAAATTAGCCAAAAATAAATGAAAAATATATTTAATTATTTTTGTAATTAATATCAAATTAATTTTTGTTTAATTATTTACAAATATAATAATATAAATTAGAAAAATTAGTCAAAAATAAGAAAATAAATGAAAAATATATTTAATTATTTTTTAATTAATTAAATATATTTAATTATATACTTGGATATGTATTTGAACACGAAATTTTTATCCAACACTATATAACATATGCTACCAAAATTTGATAATCGCACAACAATTTACTATTTTTTTATTATATTTTAATTTATTAATTGTATGTATAAATTTATTATTAACAAAATGAATAATCCATACAAGAATGCGAGGTTCAGTATCAATATATACTAAATTACGATGACATAACACATATATATGCAAGTGACACGTATATTTCTCACATTGTAACACATGTCCTATATAATTAATGTGCACCCCACACTAATTTAATTATATTACAACATAATATTATACCATTTATAATAAATTATAACATAATATTATACAGTTTAAAATATTTAAAACAATTATATCCTAAAATTACTACTTTTCTAATATTATACCATATATTATATCATACATGTAACTTGTGACGCCCCCAAAATAGGTCCAATCCACCCAACCTATTCTGAGTCGCCAAATACATGATACAAAAATAATTACAACTTTATTATTATAATTGTCGTGCAAAATACGACAACACTTAAACTGTGAGTTTAAATACAAATATTGTCTTCTAGACAATATCCACACTCAAATAAAGTCCTCATTACAATTATTGATACACTATTTTACAGAATAGTGAGGACTACTAAAATAACTATCTTGAACCATCACTCCACACCTCGACTAGTTCCCGCAATATTCTCGCCTCCTGAGAAGAAAAATAGAACAAAAAGGAAAAAGGGTGAGCTCAACTAGCCCAGTAAAGAATATTATGACTAAGATAATGTACAATAAATTATCCTTAGTCTTCACCAGGGAAAAATCTGATAGAATACAATAGACAACAAGTTTTAGATCAACAACTACAGCGGAAACAACAATTCATTAGAAGAGTTAAGTAGAGAATGAAATCTACTATCATCTATGAATTTAAAAGTCCATCATCGATATTTTATCCCTGTAACATCAATTAATATACATCTTAAATCAAATAGTCATCTTTGCACTACAGACCAAAGATATTAATCAGTCGGTCATGTTCATCTCAACACCTGTTCATCTTTGCACTATGGGCCGGGCCATAGATATTCATCAGAAAATCATTCATCTTTGCACTACAGGCCAAAGATATTCAGTTATATCATTATTTAGGACTGAGGATGATGAAAAATATTTTTAAAGAAAACGAATCCAGTGAGACAAAAGAACAAATATTAGGGATTCGTACTTTAGACAATCCAAGTTCAAAAATACTCCATAATAAACTATTATGGAGCAGAATTCAAAAATGAAGATCAAAACATAGATCTAATCAAAGACAGAAACCATAATAGACAATCTTGGACACAGAAAAGAAAATTTAATTTTTACGTGAATAGTGTCAGATTTGTAAATAGTCAGAGTATCGTGAATAGTGGACGATATCGTGAATAAGAACTCAAACACTAAAAGGTAGAAATTCCACAAGAAAAAATCATCATGCTTCGTGAATAGTAACTCGTAAATAGTAACTCATGAATAGTAACTCGTGAATAGTAACTCATGAATAGTAACCCCGACATGAAAAGATAAGAATTTCACAAGAAAAATCTTACTAATATTTCGACATAATGATATTGAAAGAAATAATATCATTTAAAAAAAATATAACATCCCTTACCTTAAAAGAATCGTACTTCTAGCTGGAATATCAGATATAACGCTAAAGGAAACTTGCACCGTATAGCAACACTCAAGATATCAAAATACTCACAAGAATACACTCGATAATATAGAGAGAGAAAACTTCAGTTTCTGGTGTGATTTTCAATTCTAACTTAAGCACCCTATTTATAGGAAAATGCTTAGAACACCAAAGTAAAAAATTTAATATAATAATATTATTTATTAAATTTTCAAGCCCACCACAAAAGAATCTGATTTCAGCCATTTAACACATGCCCACAAATGAAAAAACATTTTTCTTTTAAAAAATATTTAAAACTTCAAAAATCAATTATTCTGGAATTTCGGAACTTCAATAATTCATAATAAATAGCCATTTTATTAGAAAAATTCAAACCTTATGTCTTTTCCATAGGAAATTCCATTCTCTACAACTTTGTAGGTTTAAGTTTTTCTAAATTCCAAACAAAAATTGACCAAAATCCACAAACGGGCGATTTTACAGGCTATAATCAAATTTCAGTTAAGAAATGGGGTCCGCCGACATGTTTAACATGTTTTAAATATTTTTAATAACAAAAATACTCCTCCTCCTCATATACCCATATATCCCACATTCATTGTAAAAATATCATCATTATTATATTATTAAAATATAATAATATATTTAAATGAATTTTTTATCAGAAAAGATAAAATATCAATTTTCAACAATTGTCACATTAAAAATATTCTCCATCTATATCTACATAAAATGAATATTTTCCTTATCATATAAATCAATAATTAATTATCCACAAATAATATTACTGAGGAATCACAATCTCGCAACTGACTGCTCCAAGAAAAGAGGGACTTTCCAATAAGGATTTCTCCTTACTGACGCGCAATTAGGTGACCAAACCTCTCCTTAGACAGAAATTTCTAAACATTGTCAATAATGCTATCTAATAATATTATTCAAATAATATAAATTATTGATCTGATAATGAAAAATACTGTGTAGTGATAATTATTGAAACAACAATAATATAAAATATCAACGTAGCAATTATTGAATCAATAAAATAAAATATTGAACAATAATTATCGTAACAATTATTGAGTAAAGGCCTTTCACGTAAGAATCAATAATTGGTGCAATACTAGTGTCTTCATTGTGCAACAACGCGACATTCTTGTGTTTTAACCACCGGGTATTCCAACAAAGATACTAAATAACAACTACGTAGTTATTTATAAACAACTTATACTTGTCGTTTTCTTCATCCAATCGCTTTCAGTTATGGGGGCCCACACAAATGCGCGCCATCGCATTTAATATTCCACAACAAGAAGAATATTCCACGACCAAGCGAATATTCTCCGACAACAATGGATATTTTATAACCACTTGCTTATTTAAAATATTTGTGCATTTTACCCATAACTAACCACATTAATCAAATAAACCCTAACTATTTTAAAATAATAAATAAAGGAAATTTCATTTTATTTAAAAAAAATTTGGGGTCTTACAACCTCCCCTCCTTATAAAATTTCGTCCTCGAAATTGACGTACGTACCTGGTGTTTCGAAAAGGTGAGGATACCTCGCTTTCATTTTTGATTCCAACTCCCAGGTCATTTAATAGCATAGTTTCTCCACAAAACTTTAACTTGTGGTATGACCTTTGTGCGTAGGACATGCTCCTTCCTATCCAAGATCTTGACAAGTACCTCCTCGTACGTTAAATCTACGGCTATTTCGTCTGGTTCTAACTCAATAACGTGGTTCGGTTCGTCCACATATTTACGTAACATCGGTACGTGAAAAACGTTATAAACACGCGACATACTTGGTAGTAAAGCGAGTCTATAGGCCACAGTTCCTACTTGATCGAGGATTTCAAATGGACTAATAAATCGAAGGTTTGAGCTTTCCTCACATCGCCGATTCTCGCTTTTGGAATAACAACTTCTTGCACCTCCTTCTTCATATTAATCAGCTCCGGTGTGTAGCTTAAGTGGTTTTAACTATCGATTAAAGTCGATTCTCTTCGTATATCATCACGTGGGTCCCTTGAGTTTTTAACTCTATCTCTATCAATTATAAGTTATACGAAATGGGTCTTTGTATTCGACAATATCGCACTCGTATTCGTATACGATCTTCTACTCAACACGTCAGCTACCACGTTTTCTTTTCCAAGATGGTATGGTCAGAACATGTGCCAGGAAATTTTTCAAGAAATACGTCAGGAAATTTACTAACAACAGAAATATCATTCAAATCTGACATATTTTTGTTCAAGTCCATGACATGGGCTAAGAAAACTTGACATCCATTTTTTAATAAACGAATGGCTTTATGGCTTGATATGAAAGAGTTTGACTTTAATGGTTTGGTTGCTTGAATTCGAATAACAGGCTGCTTAGGAATATAAAAACTAACAACCTTACAAAAGCAATCATTTTTGGCATAATGAGTAGTTAACCAATCAATCCCTAACATCACATCAAAAGCAAGTATCTTTAAAGAAATAAGGTCAACAAGTAATGTGATGGTGTCAACTTGGATCAAACAAGATTTATAAACAGTGGATGTAATGAAAGTTTCTCTTAACGGAGTCTCCACAGATAAGTCCAAGTCTAATTTCTCCGGAGTCAAGTTTAAACGTTGAGCACAAGCAGGAGAGATAAATGAATGGGTAGAACCGGTATCTAATAAGGTATAAACTTCGCAAGAATTTATAATTAACTAACCCGTCTTAACTTCGTCGCGGAGTTCCTCACATTTCGACCGATCATGACAAACGCTTCTTCTAGAACCGATTGACTTTGACTTTTTCGGGATGACCTTTTGAGTCACCATCCCATTGGATTGGGTTTTGCTACCATACAATCTCGAGCAATATGACCTTCTTTTCCATAATTATAACATACCTTGGAAGGCTGTGAACAGTTTGGACTTATATGTCCCTCATCTCACATTTGTAAGATCTAACGGCGGTCGTTTTTCTCCCCTAGAATTTGTTCTTTGGTCTTTGGTCTTTCAGTCTTTGGTCTTCTGCCAACATCTTCCCGTCATTGTTAAATCTTCTCTTCTTGAAATTTCCACTTGAGTTATTTCTTCTATTATCTTGGCCATGATTACCACCGAAGTGGTTACCATTTCTGGCACGATAATTTCCTCCACAATGGTTATCCTTGTTCTGATGACCGTTGCCATCGGTTCGATTATCATCGAGTTGTAGGTCGTTATTCTTCGATTGAGCTAACTCATTATCGCGCTCCAATAACTGAGCCCTATTCACAACATCTGAATATAGAAAAAATTTATGAGAAATGAGATATTGGACGTATGTTGGGTTTCAAACCTCTCAAAACATCTCTGCATCATCGCTCCTCATTCTCCACCAAATGAGGTGCAAATTCGATAACTCTTTAACTTCGCCTCGTATTTCAGACACCGTCATGTTGTTCTTTCTAGTCTAATAAACTTTACCTCTTTCATACGATTTAATACTTTCAGGAAAGTACTTGTCATTAAACAGTTTCTGAAATATTTCCCAAGACATATTGAGTGCGGCAGGCTGGGTACGCTTCACAGATTTCCACCAGTAATCTGCCTCATTACGGAACATAAAAGTGTCGAATGGAACCTTTTGTTCCTCCGTGCATCCCAAGACATCGAATATCTTGGTAATTTGCTTGACCCACGCCTCCGCCTTTAATCGGATCCGCTTTTTCTGCACTGCGGTGGTCCCAACTCTTTGAATCGCTGGGTTGTGATAAACCGTATGCGTTGCTTATCATTTCCACTATATATTTTGTACACGAGTCTCCCTCGTCGATTTTGCATGAGCGAAAAAAGCTTCTAAACATCCCGTCATTCATCGTACGCTTTCGGTGGTTTGTTCACAAGAGGAACATTATCGACTTGTGCACGTTTCTCTCATTGGTGAGCAAAAGGTGTCTCCACGGTCTCATTTACTCCAATTGTTAACATTCTCGGTTGCCATTCTCAATTATCGCTATAAAACAAGGGTTAATTAAAGAAATTGACATGCAACATAATAACCTATACTCTACTCGACCAACCAACAAATAAGTTTAGGTAGGACATACTAGCGAAGGATTTACTCGTCTCTCCCCTCCTAGTTCTATTCTCCGATCTCTGCCAAAGACCATATCCCTAAGCTCTGATACCAACTGTGACACCCCCAAAATAGGTCCAATCCACCCAACCTATTCTGAGTCACCAAATACATGGTACAGAAATACCTACAACTTTATTATTACAATTGTCGTGCAAAATACAACAACACTTAAACTGTGAGTTTAAATACAAATATTGTCTTCTAGACAATATCCACACTCAAATAAAGTCCTCATTACAATTATTGATACACTATTTTACGAATAGTGAGGACTACTAAAATAACTATCTTGAACCATCACTCCACTTTCGATTAGTTCCCGTAATATTCTCGCCTCACGAGAAGAAAAATGGAACAAAAGGAAAAGGGTGAGCTCAACTAATGATAAAGAATATTATGACTAAGATAATGTACAAAAATTATCCTTAGTCTTCAACAGGAAAAATCGATAGAATACAATAGACAACAAGTTTTAGATCAACAACAAGCTGCAATGGAAACAACAATTCATTAGAAGTGTTAAGTAGAGAATGAAATCTACTATCATCTATGAATTTAAAAGTCCATCATCGATATTTTATCCCGTAACATCAATCAATATACATCTTGAATCAAATAGTCATCTTTACCACTGAGCCAAAGATATTAATCAGTCGGTCATGTTCATCTCAACACCTGTTCATCTTTGCACTACGGGCCGGGCCATAAATATTCATCAGAAAATCATTCATCTTTGCACTACAGGCCAAAGATATTCAGTTATGTCATCATTTAGGACTGAGGATGTTGAAAAATATTTTTAAAGAAAACGAATCCCGTAAGACAAAAGAACAATATTAGGGATTCGTACTTTAAACAATCCAAGTTCAAAAATACTCCATAATAAATTATTGTGGAGCAGAATTCAAAAATGAAGATCAAAACATAGATCCAATCAAAGATAGGAACCATAATAGACAATCTTGGACATAGAAAAGAAAATTTAATTTTTCTGTGAATAGTATCGTATTTATAAATAGTGTTGTATACGTGAATAGTAACTCCGACACTAAAAGGTAGAAATTCCACAAGAAAAAATCATCATGCTTCGTGAATAGTACTCGTGAATAGTAACTCATGAATAGTAACTCGTGAATAGTAACTCATGTTTTAAGAGAAATTCCCGAAATACCCTTAGTCATGTCTTTAAGGGGAAATTCCAGAAATACCCTTTAGTCATCAAAGTAATGCCCAAATTGCCCTGTCCTTCTAGTCGCAAATCCAATCCCTCAGTCAATTCCCAAAACGAGCCTCCTCCACGAGTCTTCTGCCTCGGGACACGTGGAGGCTTCTCCTGGGTCTAGCACATTTATTTCTGACTTTTTTTTCATTTTCATTCCATTAGGTTATGCGAACCCTAATTTTCACATTTAATGAGGTCGTGGAACCCTAATTGCGCATTTAATTCAATTAGGTCATGTGAACCCTAATTTTACACTTGGACCCTCATTTGCCCCCTGCGCGAGAGTCGCATTTCTAAATAGATTATCGTGCAAGAAAACTGCAAGCCTTTGAACGATTTTGCGGGACTTCACTTTACAGGTCTTGAAGACAATGATCCTAGAAGAGGGAACCCCTAGGAAGCCAAACCCTTAGATTTAAACTCTAGGGAGGCAAGACCTAGCAAGGCTCTTCCTTGGACATATTGGAAAATCTTCTGAAATCTTTCCATATCTTGCCCAATATTTGTTTCTTTATTATTTCCTGGAAATTAAAACAAGGAAGATCATCAAATCTTACCAAATAAAATTTAATCTAATAAAATCTTTCTTTTGGTAAATCAAATCTTTCTTTTTATTTAAGAATCAAATCAAATATCTCCAAATAAAATCTTATTTATTTTGAAAGTAAAATAAAATCTTCCTCTATTTGATTTTTGTAAAGCAATATCTTTCCTTTTAAGGAAATCAAATATTCAATATATATATATATATTAATTTCGAAATTTCCTATTGTTAGGAATAAAATATCAAAAATATATTATTATTAATTTATTTTATTTTATTTTTCAAAATTCCATTAAAATATATACAAATTTCGAAATTTCCATATATATATATTTTTTATTTAGAAGTTAGCTCAAATAAACTTATCTTTATATTTCAAAATTTTCCTTAATAGGAAAATAGAGGCTGCTTCTTTTTTTGTTGCAAGCATACTTGGAGAGTATATGCATATACATATATATATACATCTCCCAAGTCACTTAGGCTTTTCTTTTCGTCTTGCTTTATCTTGGACTCCCTCTCTTCTTGCGAGCATGGAAAATCATCAAGGAGGCAACAAGGAAACATTCTTTATTCCGAGTAGGAGGTAAGAAAGTAGAATTCCTCCCCATAGGGCCGAACCCTAGGGGTTGAACCCGAACCCTTGGGGCTCCGTTTCTTCTTCTTGCCTTTGCTTTCAATTTTCTGTTTATTTGAATGCTTTCTATCGAGCTTCCTCCTGACTTGTTTCATTTACTTTTCTTTTCAGACCATTATAATCTTTCTTTTGTCTTTCGAGCCCCGTTACCTTGATCATATCTCGGTAGGGCTCCCTCAGATAATAAAGGAAGATACAATATTTGTCTCGTCAAATTAAGAAGCGTTAGCCTCGAAAAGTTGATTTGTGGAGTATCAAAATATCAAAGGTATACAAAAGAATCCCCCTAGGGGGCCGATTCCTATAGGTGGCCGAACGCTAGGGGGCCGAACCCTAGGGGGCCGAACCCTATAGGGTGAAGGAACACCCCCTAGGGGGGCCGAACCCTATAGGAGCCGAACCCTACTATTTTTTTTACATGTGGCAAAACCACCCCTTTTGACCGAACCCTAGGGGGACGAACCCTAGGGGGCGAATCCTAGGGTATGATCATTGTTTAGGTGAAAAAAAAATGAAGTTTAGGAGGTGCAGTTACTATTTGGATCGTAACTTTTAACTCGTTTGGAGTTTTGGGGCCCATAATATATCAAAACGACCGTATCGCCGAGTACTACAAAATTCATCGCCAATGACCATGACACATATCAGAATAAGTCAAAAAATGGCTCTGAAGGGTGCCTTTTGGCCATTTGAAGTTTTCCGAAAAAATTTCAAATTTTTTTTTCTTTCATAATTGTGATTTTGATTTTTCTCTGACATTGTTTCTTCTTCTTTTCAGGTGTTTTGAAGCTTTACTCTAAGATTTTCCTCTTTACCATGGTGAGTACTTCAAGCTCAAATACTTTACTTGACATCCTTCCTTTGCTTTATTTAGAATTGTTATAATGAACTTCCCCTTGCTTGTATGCCCTTTCACCTGAATGTTCTGCAGGACCACGAACTGCCAAGGAGTCCCCCTTCATCACCGATTGGGGGAGAGCTCCCTTCTTTGGTCCTTCTGACGTCTTTTGGGAATAGTTAAAGACTATGATCGTGCGACTTTTCCTCCACCAGAGAAAGAAGGCTTATTTATGTATGCCCCATCTTGCGGAGGTTGGGATGACTTCCCCCATGCCAATTGCATTCCCTGCCTATGCATAGAGAAATAAGAATACCCTTTTAGTTCCCTTCACTTCCTATCTGATTCATCTAATCGCCTTCAAGGATGGCAGGATTGGACCGATGAGATCCTTGGAAACGCTGAATATGTGGAAATACTCAAGAATACGAGCATCTTTCATTGTGTTCAACTGTGTAGAGACCTACGTATCCACCATGACCATAACACTCTTATTGTGTTGATTTCCCAATGGTGTTCCTCTACTTGCACATTCATCACTGCCTGGGGGGAATTCACCCCTACTCTAGAGAACGTCTATACCGTCTATCAGTAAGTTCTTTTCTTTTATTCCTTTAATTCATTCTCATTTTTCTGAAATATATATATATATATATATATATATATATTGAATTACATCTTGTAGCCTTCCCATTGTTGCCTCGAACTCATGCGACCCTTCTAGCATGTCCACTAGAGATGACGACTGTGTTGCCTACTTGATGGAAGCCTTCAAGCAATCTTCCCACTTTACTTCCTGCTTCAAGGGCGATACACTCCTTCGGGACTTGAGACCTCCAATAGGCAAAAAAAATTCTTGGTTATCACAGATGCGTTACTTCTTAGTGACTACAAGACCAACCAGATTGGGACAACTCTATTCATGACAAATCATTTCGCCTCCGTGGAGAGACTTGTCCTTTTCTTACGACGACTTATCTGCTATGTAGGTCCGCTCCCTCTTCCTGGATCTCCCATGATCGGTCCTTCCACCAGTATGTTCAACTTAGCGATATTATTATCCGGGGCTCGAGAGATTCCCTCGCTTCTCTTCCTAGGGACCTTATATCGTCGCCTGAGGCAAGAACAAAATACTGCCATGAAAGAATCCGTTGGGAGGTAATCACTTTCATATATATATATATATATATATATTTGTCTTTTACAACCGCACTTCTTTTTCCTTTAACTTTTTCTTATTTGACTTTTATTCATTCGTGCACGATGTCAATTGCTTCCTTCCATGCTCCTTCTTTCTGATTTTTCTTTTGAACGCTTTTTGGGCTATTCCTCTAAGCAGAAGAAGAAATCTCCTCTTTTTTCATCACCCAACGTCATTCCTCGCATGGCACATTGGATTGATCACCGATTTAGCCTTGATAGTACTGATTTGCGGCCTTTCCTTGATGATTATTCATGCTTCAACGCCTGGTCCCTACACCATTACTTGAGAGGGTTGCGGTCATCTACCTCATTTTACAAGCACAAATTTTGTACCTACTAAGCCTCAACAGACCAAACTTGAGTGGTTTGCAGACCATCTTAGTTCATTTTTCTTGATCTACTGAGCTTCCCTATTTCCTTGAGAATAATAGTTTTGCATTTGATCTTGTATTACCCTCACAGGGTTATGAGATAATTCGGATATGACCAGGAACGCCCTTTCGGTCACACCTGCCGAGGGAATTATGAGGCTGCTCTTCTTAATTTCGTCTGTAATTCCCCCTTTTTTACATGGGCATTTCCGAGGCTACCAAGTGATATACCAGATAATTCCCGGAGTGGGCGATATACTACTGGCAAATGTAATTATTAGCATGTCAATCTTAAAAGATGAGAGGATGATACCTTGATTTGTTCATTGCCAATTTCTATTCTGAAACATCTCCAATGGGGACGACTGCTATGCTCTCCCAAGCCCAATATTCGCTCAGTACTCTGGCCAGCTAGTAGTTGATTAGCTGAGTATGACATTTTGATGCCTAAGTCTTCTCCTCCTCAGTTAGCAAATATTCCTCTTCGAGATGATCTAGCTACTCTTCCCTCACAGGCCACCGCTACTTCCAGGAGTCTTCCACCACGAGCTCCACTTCGAGTGTCTTCTTTACCTGCTCCCCAGGGATCCTCTGATGCCAAAGAGATGAGAGTTACTCGTTCTAAAAAGAGAACAACTACTACTACTGATTCTGAGATAGCTCCTCCTATTGCTTCTGTCGTGGTTCCAATCAGTCGTCCTCCTATCAGGCTTATCATAAAACCATTAGCGAAACGCCCCCTTGATGATGTTGATCCTAGTATCCCGGCAGCCGAGGATCCGATCAAGAAGCGCCGTAGGAATTTGGTAATTTTTACTGTATTATTCTCGTTTTTCTTTCATCCCTTGTCTTACTTCCTTCACATATCATTGAGTAATTGTTTCCTCTTTTTTTTAGGTTACCGTGGTCAATGAAGATGATGATGATGATGATGATGATAACGTTCTTCTTGGGATAATGTACAATACTGCAAATGAGTCGGCTGCGGCGGTTTCCACTAATCATAAGCCTTCCCAACTTGTACTTGTTGATATTGAGTCATCTACTCCTCGTGATGATTGTGTTAGCCTGGATGCTAAGGATACCTTATCCGATGTGAACTCGAGTCCGCAAGAAGAAACGTTGTGACTTCCTCTTGATTATAATTGTGTCCTTCTTTTTTGTCAGAAGAGTCCCTCTTTGTAAGAACTCCACATAAGGGATTCGCCAATCCACTATGTCTTCAATGAAGGCGCATTCATCCTCCCCAGGGTATTTTTGGCATGAAACACATTGGCGTTGTAGGGCATCTGCTTCCTTCTTCATTTCAGGCCAATAATACCTTTGACGCTGTAGCCTACGATACAAGCCTATGTTTGTCAATCCGCAGTTCTCGTCATGCACCTGTTGCAAGACTCTATTTGCTTCCTGCCTCCCTAAGCATCGTGTCAATACACCGTCTACTTCTTTGTGATACAAGACACCTTTGATGATGTTATACTTTTGTAACTTCACGGTAGGTATTGTTCCCTCCTTTGTTTGCAATTGATGGGAGATGTCATATCGCCAATCATCTATCATGTCTTTGGGGAACAAATTTAGCACCGTGGTTGGGAGGGTTCTCTTCATTATCTTTATATCCAAATCCTCACCTTGGACATACACTCGAGACGCTACTGTTGCTAGTGCATCAGGTTGTTTATTCTGTCCTCTTGGCATATATTTAATCACCACCTTCTTGAAAGCCTCCATCACCTTTTGTGTTACAGTTCGATATGGCGCCAAGATAGATACCTTCACTCCACCCGGGAGGTCCTCAGAAGGGGGTTCATATTCTCTATTTGGAAATTGAGCGGCCAGGTGCGCAAGAGCTTGACATCGGATCGCCTTGATTGTTCTTCACTTGATGTCGTACTCTAAAAGAATCATCATCCATCCGGCGGGTCTTCCTACTAATCTTTGGCTTAGTTAATAGGTATCTAATTGGATGGTTTTTGTTCAAGCTTTACTTGTGTGCTTTAAAAATATTCTTTTGCATTTTTAGCAATAATGAACACCAAAGCTAGGCAATGCCTCTCCACATGTGAATACCTGGTTTTCGGTCCTCTGATTATCCGGCTAATGTAATACATAGGGTTTTCTTCCCCATCCACCTCCTGCGTGATCAATCCACCTATGGACTTCTTGGTAGATGTGATGTATAACTGTAATGGCGTTCCTCTTTGTGGTACTACCATCGTTTGCGCTAAAGCCAAAATTCTTTTCACCTTTTTAAAGGCCTGTTGTTGGTCTTGCCCCCAGTCCCATTGTGCCTTTCCTTTTAGCAATTCTTCGAAAGGTTACGTGACTTCATTAATCTTGACATGAATCTTTTTATGTATGAAACTTTCCCTAGAAAGCTCTTCAACTGTTTCTGCGTTTCTGGTGGGGGCATCTCTGTGATTGCTTTTGCCTTGCTTGGGTCCACTTCTAAACCTCTGTTGTGCACCAAGAAGCCCAAGAATTTTCCAGCCATCATCCCAAAGGCGCACTTCTTCGGATTCATCCTCAACTTATACCTTCGGCATCGCTCAAACACTTTTCCCAGATCCTCCACATGAGTTATCGTCTTCTTGGATTTCACTACTACGTCGTCCACGTAGTCCTCCACTATATCATGAATCATGTCATGAAATATGGCATGCATTGCCCTTTGATAAGTTGCCCTTGCATTCTTCAACCCGAATGGCATTACTACATAGTAGAAGTTCCCAAATGGGGTACGAAAGGCTGTCAACTCTGCATCTTCTACGAACATCTTTATCTGATTGTAACCCACAAACCCGTCCATGAATGACATCATTTCATGATTAGCCGTTGCATCTACCAAAGTGTCTATGTTGGGTAATGGGTACATGTCCTTCGGGCATGCCTTGTTCAAGTCTTTGAAATCCACACATATTTGTAGCTGTCCATTTGATTTCTTTACCGGTACAATGCTGGATAGCCATGTTGGATGTTGAATTGGCTTGATGAACCCTACTTCCAGCAACTTCTTGATCTCTTCCTTTATTTGAGTTTCGACTTCGGGGGCATAGTTACGAGGTGCTTGCTTCACTGACTTCATTCCCGGGCTTATGTTTAGATTGTGTTCCACCAGATCCTTGTCAATTTCGGGCATCTCGTCGTAATTCCAAGCAAAAACATCCCTATACTCTCATAATAATTGTATCAGCTCCTCCTTCTAGTTAGCATCCAGCTCCTTGTTGACATAAGTCGGTCTTGGCGTTCCTCCCTTCGTTGCCAAATCAACTTCCTCTAATTCATTTTGTTGAGGTTTTGGCCTATCCTCGAAGCATTCTGGAGCTGGTTCTACCTTTTGTTGTACAACTTCTCCTTCTTCATTATTGTTGGAGTAGGGGACCTCTCCTGAGCCATTGGGTTTGCATGCTTCCTTTAGCTCTTCCCCCTTACACCGTCACAATCAAAACACCACCTTTCCTTCGGGTTTAATAACCCTCTCCTATTTTGTCTTCTGGCCATCCTCAGATTGTGTCATCCGCTTGGCATTTATTATATTTTTGGCATCTTCAGGGTCTGTTGGCCTTTTCTTTTCTTCTCTTCCTTCTTTCTCTAGGTCTACTACCACTGACTTCTTGTTCTTGGAGCATTCTCCATGTTCCGAGGTTTTCTTCTTCTCTTTTTATGCAGGCACGAACCTATCTTCCTGTACTTCCTTCCAGCTTGCTAGTCTTAAGGAATCAGGCCTTGCAATCTGGTTCTCTCCCTCTTCAGCGATATCATCGAAGAAAGTTGTTTCGGTGATATGTGCCTCCTCTGGTTCAAAGGGATTTCGAGTTGCTGGTACCTTCACTTCTCTCCCTTTCCAGATAGCCTTCAAGCACTGATGAAAAACCGAGGGAACCACCCCATAGTCATTTTGTTAAGCCCTTCATAGCAAGACATGATATGCTGCATCCATCTTGGCAACATGGAACATTACAGGCCCTCGAATCTTCCCAACTTGCATGTCCACCTTGATGTGCCCCAAGGTTCTTATACTCTGGTTGGCGAATCCTATAATGTTTGTTTGTTCCTTTACAATCTTCTTCTCTGGCAGGCCTAACCGTTTAAACATGGTGTAGGGCATAATATTTACAAACGCTCCATTGTCAATGAATGCCCTCCGCACCTCGATGTCATTGATTACTGTTGTCACATACATCGACCTATTGTGCGGGTATCTTATTTCTCTATCAGCCTTAGAGAAAGATATATTATTTTCTTCTTCCTTCATCGTCTTCACAAATCCTTTGCTTATGGCCATGTAAGTCTCCTGCGTCTCGGCAGCCTTGATAATTGCCCTGGTTGCTTCAATCCTTGTTTCCTTGGCTAATCCTATCTGATCGAAAAAGATTTTGAACTTGGCCCCATTCATCAACGCCTTAACCTGCAGGCCTAGGTCACACTCCTCCTTCTCTTCCATCATCATCTCCACTTTTGGGATTATGCTGTGAATAACAGTGTTGCACGTTTCTTTCCCCTTGTGATTTGGCAGTGGCTTGTCTTGAACGCTACTTTCCTTTCCAAGTTAAATCTCCCCATTTTCCAGCTTCTCGTGGAATATCCTCCGCAGGCTATAATAATCCATAGTTGAGTGTCCCGCGTATTGGTGGAATACACAGAAGTCTGGTCTTCTCTTCATCTCTTCCGTTACTACAAATCTAGGCCTTGGGGGTTTCACCACCCCATGTTCAACCCATTGCTCATACAGACCTCTGAATGCTTTCTCACTGCATGTGAAAGCTTCTGGGACTGTCTTTCCAGTATATTTGTCTCCAGGCCTTCCTCTAGTTCGGTCAAAATTCTTCTCATGCTTCTCCCTCTTGCCCCCTTGTGGTTTTGGTGAGAGTCGACTAAAGCTACGATTCTTTGTCCTCTTACCCTTCCATATAGCCGTCGCATGGCTAATGGGCAATGTCATGATTCCTCCCAAGTCTTGTGCAAAAGATGAGAGGGAAATTGAAGGAATCAAGCCTTGGTGATGAGGTGGGGCTTGAAGGAATCTAAGGCACCATTGTTGCAAATGCTGACTAAGTTCTTTTCTTCAATCGGCTATGTGCACTTTTGTGCCTGGGCCCTGAACCTGTAAACATAATCTGATAACTCTTCATTCGGCTTCTGCTTAAACCGCATGAGTTCTACAATGGTTACCTGTTTCTGCATATAGAAAAATTTCTTAAAAAAATATAATTTTAGGTCATCCCAATCATGGACTGACCCCTTTTCCAAATTATAGTACCAACTAGAGGCACTATCCGTCAAAGTCTTGTTGAATTCCCGCATCAACAAGTTGTGGTTATTCACTTCATCATATCCGAGCCACGGAGACATTGACTCTACAAACCTGACAATATGTTCCCTAGCATTTCCTTTCTCCCCGTTGTATTTTGGAAACTGCAGGGGATGCTCAATATACCCTGTTGGGTAAGGTTGCCTCCGAATGTGTGCAGGGTAAGGAGGAGTAAAGTCCAACTCCGAGGGTCGAGATGTCTGTCTACGAAGTTGATTGATCACATCGATCATATCATCCTTTGTCACGTACTGGCTTGTGACGTGAATTCTCTGGGGTGTTGTGATATACTGTTGCATCGGTGGTGTGTATGGTAGAGAGATTGGTTGATGCACACTTGCATCATGTAAAACCGGCACTGGTGGCGGTTGCTGGCTCACTCGCTGGACATTGCCTGGAATAGTTGGCATTTGCACCTGTGAAATTCATGGGATAGCAGTTAGGATGATGTTTGTCTGAGGTTGGCTTGCTTCCAACTTAGGTTGTGGCATGTCACCACTATTCTGGGCCTCCAAGTTGATTATTGGAACCGATTGACTTTCCGTCGACGGAGGTACAACTTGGTTCTCTTTGTTGTTGCTGCCATTATTGTTGTCCTCCACTCCTGCTTGTTCTCCCTGCGAACTGCCTAGGAACATGGCCTTAAAGGTAGGGATCTACATCAACTGATAGCGAAAGTTCCCCATCTCCTCTTGCTTCCTCTGCATCTCCAGCATCATGGCCATCATCATCCCTTGTCCTTCTCGTGCTTCTTTCAATGCCTTGAGCATCTCTAGTTGCACAACATTCGTCTGGTCTCCACCTGCATCCTCACCTTGCCTTCCTGCGTTGGTTTGTTATTGATTGGCCATATGTGGTGACGTCGAACTTCCTTCTGAAGCGTCTTTAACAAGTGGTTGGTCAAAATCCAGGTTTGCGCCTTGGAATGCTTGAGTTACTTGCCTTGGAACTGGATCCGGTGAGGTAATGCTATTTGTTGGTGAAACAGCTCTTCCTGTAGTTCTCCCACTTCGAGTTGTGGGCATACCCTTCACGAATTCTACACCTCTCCAGTAGAGTCGCCAAAGAAATGTGGGCAAGTAAATCGCGCCTTGCTAGGGTTAGGGTTTTGTGTTGGCTGGAGAGGCGAGAAATCCACAAAGAATAAGGAATTGAGTGATTGATTGAAGAGGGAGAAGCGGTGGTGGGCGATTACTCCAATGACACGTGGTAAGAACTCTCGAAATTAATCCGAAACCGGGTTAGGGTAGCGAGGATTCAAGAGCCTTCTTGAGTCTTGAGTTGGGAGAGGATTCAAGTGCTCGAGCTTCCAAGAGTCCAAGTGTATTGTTTGGCCAAAGTCCCCTTCCTTCATAGGATGAAGGCTATTTATAGAGCTTTTCTGGAAGCGATCACATGCCGGACACATGTTTTAAGAGAAATTTCGAAATACCCTTAGTCATGTCTTTAAGGAGAAATTCCGAAATACCCTTTAGTCATCAAAGTAATGCCCAAATTGTCCTGTCCTTGGCCGCTAATCCAATCCTCGATTCGATTCCCAAAACGAGCCGCCTCCACGAGTTTTCAGCCTCGGGACACGTGGAGGCTTCTCCCGGGTCTAGCACATTTATTTCTTACTTTTTTTTCGTCTTCATTCCATTAGGTTCTGCGATCCCTAATTTGCACATTTAATGAGGTCGTGGAACCCCTAATTATGCATTTAATTCAATTAGGTCATATGAACCCTAATTTTACACTTGGATCCACATCTTCCAACTCAATGAGAATCGATCATGACATAACATCGTAAGATTTTGATAAATAATGAAATAATAAAATTAAACTAAATTATATGCAATTAGTAAGTTAAGTTGTGAAACTATTAACTATTAAAAATAATTAATAGTTAATGTTAGAGAACCAATTTTTTTTTATGGTCCTACAAATTTTAATGTTAACTTATTATTCTACAATAAATTTTATCTTTAAAAACATGTTTAGAATTTTACTTTACTCAAATTTAGACTTTAAATAACTAAATATTAAAAATATAGAAAAAATACTATGATTACATAATAATTAATATAGGAGAAATTTAGTTAATTAATATTAATAATTACTATGACTTATATATTGTGATTAAACTTTAGTTAATTTTTAAAACTAAAAGTCATAATCAGTAACTTATTATTCTATAACAATTTTATTCCTAAATAACTATATATTAAAAAAATATAGAAAAAATATTATGAGACTATAATAACTAATACTAATAAGTGTAATATATATTATAAAATATATTAATAATTAAACTTTAATTATTAATTTTATTTTGAGATAGGAGATCTTTAGTTAATCAATGTTAGAAACAAATCTCACTTATATAAAGTTATTAAAATTTAAGTTACCATTAAAAATAGAAAACATTTATGGTAACTTATTAATTTAAAACAATTTTATGTCATATAGGAATCCTTAAATACCAAGTTTAGGCTTTTAGATTTCACTCAATTTTTAACTCTAAATAACTATGTATAAATTTGAAAGATTGAAAGTAAAAATTAAATATTGAGCTTAAAAACTATATAAATTGAATATTAAAAAGAAAAAAACATAATACTAATATTTAGTTGCAAATATTTGATAATTGTTTGTTTGAGCAAAGTTTGTAGTGTTTAGAAAAATATTTTATAATTATTTATAAAATAAATAAGGAATTAAAAAAGTGTATATATTCCTCGCATGAAAAAGCATACCAAAAAGTGTATTGTCTACATGAAGAGTGGCTCTTATATATAAAATTAATTACGACTCACATATATGAGGCAGGACTCAATTCTTGATATTTTTAATCTCTTACAGTTCTTGGTGTCTTATCATTTGAAGTTGATTTTGCGTTTTACTTCTGTATAATGTGAATATTCGAATATTTTTATTTTTCATTTAAATGTTTATCTAATTTTAAACACACTCCCAAGCCTAACTCCAAGATTAATGTGTAGTAAGTATTGTATTAGTCATGAAATTTTTACTTATAAGGTAGTAGTAATATTTCGATTTTCACAATTTCGAATGTGAGAAGAATTGGGGGGTGGGTATCACTGGGAAATTCAAAATCTCTTCCGACGGCTAAGCTAAGCTAAGCTAAGCTAGCTATAACAACAAGACCTTTCACATAGTGATGACGTGGAAAAGAGCCCTTTAATTGGTTGCTCAAGTTGTGCATATATATAAACACACTTTGACATGCTTTTGTAGTATTTAATTTTTATTTCTTTAAAATTTAATAATACGTTAAGAAAAATTATAAAACATATTTCAACTTCATTGGTTTCAAAATTAATTTAATATGCTTTTAAACCACTAATTAAAAGTTAGTAGTTAAATTATGCAACTCTTAGTTATCCTATGGATGGATAGTAAATGAACTTATCAATACACGAAATTAATGCATGCATGTATCGATAGATACTTTTATGAGATCATATTTCTTGACATGTACCAACAAGTTAAGAAACAAAAAAATTGAGACCCTACCATTAACTCGCTTTACGTTTCTCTTATAACCAATTCAAAATTGCCTTTCGGCTTTAGAACATTATTCTCCATTTTAACCTTGCAAAGGAGCAAGTAGTGAAAAGTGGAGTGCTTTTCCCACAAATTTAAGGAATTGGTGATTGATGAAGAAGGGGAGAAACGACGGTGGGCGATTACTTGATGACACGTGGCGAGAACTCTCGTAATTAATCCGAGGAAATCGGGTTAGGGTAGCGAGGATTCAAAGCCTTCTTGAGTCTTGAGTTGGGAGAGGATTCCAAGTGCTCGAGCTTCCAAGAGTCCAAGTGTATTGTTTGCCAAAAAGTCCCTTCCTTCAGGATAGAAGGCTATTTATAGAGCTTTCACGGGAAGCGATCACATGCTGGACACATGTTTTAAGAGAAATTCCCGAAATACCCTTAGTCATGTCTTTAAGGAGAAATTCAAGAAATACCCTTTAGTCATCAAAGTAATGCCCAAATTGTCCTGTCCTTCTAGCCGCCAATCCAATCCCTCAGTCAATTCCCAAAACGAGCCGCCTCCACGAGTTTTCAGCCTCGGGACACGTGGAGGCTTATAAAGTCAACACATTTATTTCTTACTTTTTTTTCGTCTTCATTCCATTGGGTTCTGCGATCCCTAATTTGCACATTTAATGAGGTCGTGGAACCCTAATTAGCATTTAATTCAATTAGGTCATGTGAACCCTAATTTTACACTTGGATCCACATCTTCCAACTCCAAGCGAGAATCGATCATGACATAACATCGTAAGATTTTGATAAATAATGAAATAATAAAATTAAACTAAATTATATGCAATTAGTAAGTTAAGTTGTGAAACTATTAACTATTAAAAATAATTAATAGTTAATGTTAGAGAACCAATTTTTTTATGGTCCTACAAATTTTAATGTTAACTTATTATTCTACAATAAATTTTATCTTTAAAAACATGTTTAGAATTTTACTTTACTCAAATTTAGACTTTAAATAACTAAATATTAAAAATATAGAAAAAATACTATGATTACATAATAATTAATATAGGAGAAATTTAGTTAATTAATATTAATAATTACTTTATGACTTATATATTGTGATTAAACTTTAGTTAATTTTTAAAACTAAAAGTCATAACGGTAACTTATTATTCTATAACAATTTTATTCCTAAATAACTATATATTAAAATATATAAAAAAAATATTATGAGACTATAATAACTAATACTAATAAGTGTAATATATATTATAAAATATATTAATAATTAAACTTTAATTATTAATTTTATTTCATATAGGAGATCTTTAGTTAATCAATGTTAGAAACAAATCTCACTTATATAAAGTTATTAAAATTTAAGTTACCATTAAAAATAGAAAACATTTATGGTAACTTATTAATTTAAAACAATTTTATGTCATATAGGAATCCTTAAATACCAAGTTTAGGCTTTTAGATTTCACTCAATTTTTAACTCTAAATAACTATGTATAAATTTGAAAGATTGAAAGTAAAAATTAAATATTGAGCTTAAAAACTATATAAATTGAATATTAAAAGAAGAAAAAAAACATAATACTAATATTTAGTTGCAAATATTTGATAATTGTTTGTTTGAGCAAAGTTTGTAGTGTTTAGAAAAATATTTTATAATTATTTATAAAATAAATAAGGAATTAAAAAAGTGTATATATTCCTCGCACCGAAAAAGCATACCAAAAGTGTATTGTCTATGAAGAGCTGGCTCTTATATATAAAATTAATTACGGCTCACATATATAGACAGACTCAATTCTTGATATTTTTAATCTCTTACAGTTCTTGGTGTCTTATCAAGCTGAAGTTGATTTTTGCGTTTTACTTCGTATAATGTGAATATTGAATATTTTTATTTTCATTTAAATGTTTATCTAATTTTAAACACACTCCCAAGCCTAACTCCAAGATTAATGTGTAGTAAGTATTGTATTAGTCATGAAATTTTTTACTTATAAGGTAGTAGTAATATTTCGATTTTCACAATTTGAATGTGAGAAGAATTGGGGGTGGGTATCACTTTGGGAAATTCAAAATCTCTTAAGCGGCTAAGCTAAGCTAAGCTAAGCTATTTATAACAACAAGACCTTCTCACCGTGTAGATGCGTGGAAAAGAGCCCTTTAATTGGTTGCTCAAGTTGTGCATATATATATAAACACACTTTGACATGCTTTTGTAGTATTTAATTTTTATTTCTTTAAAATTTAATAATACGTTAAGAAAAATTATAAAACATATTTCAACTTCATTGGTTTCAAAATTAATTTAATATGCTTTTAAACCACTAATTAAAAGTTAGTAGTTAAATTATGCAACTCTTAGTTATCCTATGGATGGATAGTAAATGAACTTATCAATACGAAATTAATGCATGCATGTATCGATAGATACTTTTATGAGATCATATTTCTTGACATGTACCAACAAGTTAAGAAACAAAAAAATTGAGACCTACCATTAACTCGCTTTACGTTTCTCTTATAACCAATTCAAAATTACCTTTCGGCTTTAGAACATTATTCTCCATTTTAACCTTGCAAAGGGCGTAAGTAGTGAAAAGTGGAGTGCTTTTCCCACAAATTTAAGGAATTGGTGATTGATTGAAGAGGGAGAAGCGGCGGTGGGCGATTACTTCAATGACACGTGGCGAACTCTCGAGAATTAATCCGAAGCCGGGTTAGGGTAGCGAGGATTCCAAGAGCCTTCTTGAGTCTTGAGTTGGGAGAGGATTCCAAGTGCTCGAGCTTCAAGAGTCCAAGTGTATTGTTTGGCCAAAGTCCCTTCCTTCTTAGGATGAAGGCTATTTATAGAGCTTTCACAGGAAGCGATCACATGCCGGACACATGTTTTAAGAGAAATTCGAAATACCCTTAGTCATGTCTTTAAGGAGAAATTCAAGAAATACCCTTTAGTCATCAAAGTAATGCCCAAATTGTCCCTGTCCTTACAGCCCTTGATCCAATCCTCGATCGATTCCCAAAACGAGCCGCCTCCACGAGTTTTCAGCCTCGGGACACGTGGAGGCTTCTCCCGGGTCTAGCACATTTATTTCTTACTTTTTTTTCGTCTTCATTCCATTAGGTTCTGCGATCCCTAATTTGCACATTTAATGAGGTCGTGGAACCCTAATTGCGCATTTAATTCAATTAGGTCATGTGAACCCTAATTTTACACTTGGATCCACATCTTCCAACTCCAACAGAATCTGATCATGACATAACATCGTAAGATTTTGATAAATAATGAAATAATAAAATTAAACTAAATTATATGCAATTAGTAAGTTAAGTTGTGAAAGCTATTAACTATTAAAAATAATTAATAGTTAATGTTAGAGAACCAATTTTTTTATGGTCCTACAAATTTTAATGTTAACTTATTATTCTCTGATAAATTTTATCTTTAAAAACATGTTTAGAATTTTACTTTACTCAAATTTTAGACTTTAAATAACTAAATATTAAAAAATATAAAAAAATACTATGATTACATAATAATTAATATAGGAGAAATTTAGTTAATTAATATTAATAATTACTATGACTTATATATTGTGATTAAACTTTAGTTAATTTTTAAAACTAAAAGTCATACTTGGTAACTTATTATTCTATAACAATTTTATTCCTAAATAACTATATATTAAAAAATATAGAAAAAATATTATGAGACTATAATAACTAATACTAATAAGTGTAATATATATTATAAAATATATTAATAATTAAACTTTAATTATTAATTTTATTTGAATAGGAGATCTTTAGTTAATCAATGTTAGAAACAAATCTCACTTATATAAAGTTATTAAAATTTAAGTTACCATTAAAAATAGAAAACATTTATGGTAACTTATTAATTTAAAACAATTTTATGTCATATAGGAATCCTTAAATACCAAGTTTGGGCTTACAGATTTCACTCAATTTTTAACTCTAAATAACTATGTATAAATTTGAAAGATTGAAAGTAAAAATTAAATATTGAGCTTAAAAACTATATAAATTGAATATTAAAGAAGAAAAAAACATAATACTAATATTTAGTTGCAAATATTTGATAATTGTTTGTTTGAGCAAAGTTTGTAGTGTTTAGAAAAATATTTTATAATTATTTATAAAATAAATAAGGAATTAAAAAAGTGTATATATTCTGCATCTGAAAAAGCATACCAAAAGTGTATTATACATGAAGAGTGGCTCTTATATATAAAATTAATTACTACTCATATATAGGCAGACTCAATTCTTGATATTTTAATCTCTTACAGTTCTTGGTGTCTTATCAAGCTGAAGTTGATTTTGCGTTTTTCTTACGTATAATGTGAATATTGAATATTTTTATTTTCATTTAAATGTTTATCTAATTTTAAACACACTCCCAAGCCTAACTCCAAGATTAATGTGTAGTAAGTATTGTATTAGTCATGAAATTTTACTTATAAGGTAGTAGTAATATTTCGATTTTCACAATTTGAATGTGAGAAGAATTGGGGGTGGGTATCCTTTGGGAAATTCAAAATCTCTTCCAAGCGGCTAAGCTAAGCTAAGCTAAGCTAGCTATAACAACAAGACCTTCTCACCAGAAATGCGTGGAAAGAGCCCTTTAATTGGTCTTTTCAAGTTGTGCATATATATAAACACACTTTGACATGCTTTTGTAGTATTTAATTTTTATTTCTTTAAAATTTAATAATACGTTAAGAAAAATTATAAAACATATTTCAACTTCATTGGTTTCAAAATTAATTTAATGTGCTTTTAAACCACTAATTAAAAGTTAGTAGTTAAATTATGCAACTCTTAGTTATCCTATGGATGGATAGTAAATGAACTTATCAATACACAGAAATTAATGCATGCATGTATCGATAGATACTTTTATGAGATCATATTTCTTGACATGTACCAACAAGTTAAGAAACAAAAAAAAATTGAGACCTACCATTAACTTTCTTTACGTTTCTCTTATAACCAATTCAAAATTGCACTCGGCTTTAGAACATTATTCTCCATTTTAACCTTGCAAAGGAGCGCAAGTAGTGAAAAGTGGAGTGCTTTTCCCACAAATTTAAGGAATTGACTGATTGATTGAAGAGGGGAGAACGACAGGTGGGCGATTACTTCAATGACACGTGGCAGAACTCTCAGAATTAATCCAGAAACCGGGTTAGGGTAGCGAGGATTCAAGAGCCTTCTTGAGTCTTGAGTTGGGAGAGGATTCCAAGTGCTCAGAGCTTCCAAGAGTCCAAGTGTATTGTTTGGCCAAAGTCCCCTTCCTTCTTAGGATAGAAGGCTATTTATAGAGCTTTCCTGGGAAGCAGTCACATGCCAGACACATGTTTTAAGAGAAATTCCCGAAATACCCTTAGTCATGTCTTTAAGGAGAAATTCAAGAAATACCCTTTAGTCATCAAAGTAATGCCCAAATTGTCCTGTCCTTACAGCCTTGATCAATCCTCGATTCGATTCCCAAAGCAGGCGCCTCCACGAAGTTTTTTGACCTCGGGACACGTGGAGGCTTCTCCCGGGTCTAGCACATTTATTTCTTACTTTTTTTTCGTCTTCATTCCATTAGGTTCTGCGATCCCTAATTTGCACATTTAATGAGGTCGTGGAACCCTAATTGCGCATTTAATTCAATTAGGTCATGTGAACCCTAATTTTACACTTGGATCCACATCTTCCAACTCCAACAGAATCTGATCATGACATAACATCGTAAGATTTTGATAAATAATGAAATAATAAAATTAAACTAAATTATATGCAATTAGTAAGTTAAGTTGTGAAACTATTAACTATTAAAAATAATTAATAGTTAATGTTAGAGAACCAATTTTTTTTTTATGGTCCTACAAATTTTAATGTTAACTTATTATTCTACAATAAATTTTATCTTTAAAAACATGTTTAGAATTTTACTTTACTCAAATTTAGACTTTAAATAACTAAATATTAAAAATATAGAAAAAATACTATGATTACATAATAATTAATATAGGAGAAATTTAGTTAATTAATATTAATAATTACTATGACTTATATATTGTGATTAAACTTTAGTTAATTTTTAAAACTAAAAGTCATAACGGTAACTTATTATTCTATAACAATTTTATTCCTAAATAACTATATATTAAAATATAGAAAAAAAATATTATGAGACTATAATAACTAATAATACTAATAAGTGTAATATATATTATAAAATATATTAATAATTAAACTTTAATTATTAATTTTATTTGAATAGGAGATCTTTAGTTAATCAATGTTAGAAACAAATCTCACTTATATAAAGTTATTAAAATTTAAGTTACCATTAAAAATAGAAAACATTTATGGTAACTTATTAATTTAAAACAATTTTATGTCATATAGGAATCCTTAAATACCAAGTTTGAAGCTTCTAGATTTCACTCAATTTTAACTCTAAATAACTATGTATAAATTTGAAAGATTGAAAGTAAAAATTAAATATTGAGCTTAAAAACTATATAAATTGAATATTAAAAGAAGAAAAAAAACATAATACTAATATTTAGTTGCAAATATTTGATAATTGTTTGTTTGAGCAAAGTTTGTAGTGTTTAGAAAAATATTTTATAATTATTTATAAAATAAATAAGGAATTAAAAAGTGTATATATTCCTCGCATATAGAAAAAGCATACCAAAAGTGTATTGTCATGAAGAATTTGGCTCTTATATATAAAATTAATTACTGGCTCACATATATAGGCAGGACTCGATTCTTGATATTTTAATCTCTTACAGTTCTTGGTGTCTTATCAATTTGAAGTTGATTTTGCGTTTACTTATACGTATAATGTGAATATTCGAATATTTTTATTTTCATTTAAATGTTTATCTAATTTTAAACACACTCCCAAGCCTAACTCCAAGATTAATGTGTAGTAAGTATTGTATTAGTCATGAAATTTTTACTTATAAGGTAGTAGTAATATTTCGATTTTCACAATTTGAATGTGAGAAGAATTGGGGGTGGGTATCTTTGGGAAATTCAAAATCTCTTAAACGGCTAAGCTAAGCTAAGCTAAGCTATTTATAACAACAACAAGACCTTCTCACCGTAGATGCGTGGAAAAGAGCCCTTTAATTGGTTGCTCAAGTTGTGCATATATATAAACACACTTTGACATGCTTTTGTAGTATTTAATTTTATTTCTTTAAAATTTAATAATACGTTAAGAAAAATTATAAAACATATTTCAACTTCATTGGTTTCAAAATTAATTTAATGTGCTTTTAAACCACTAATTAAAAGTTAGTAGTTAAATTATGCAACTCTTAGTTATCCTATGGATGGATAGTAAATGAACTTATCAATACACGAAATTAATGCATGCATGTATCGATAGATACTTTTATGAGATCATATTTCTTGACATGTCTTAACAAGTTAAGAAACAAAAAAATTGAGACCTACCATTAACTTTTCTTTACGTTTCTCTTATAACCAATTCAAAATTGCACTTTCGGCTTTAGAACATTATTCTCCATTTTAACCTTGCAAAGGAGCGCAAGTAGTGAAAAGTGGAGTGCTTTTCCCACAAATTTAAGGAATTGGTGATTGATTGAAGAGGGAGAGCGGCGGTGGGCGATTACTTGATGACACGTGGCGAGAACTCTCAATTAATCCGAAATCGGGTTAGGGTAGCGAGGATTCCAAGAGCCTTCTTGAGTCTTGAGTTGGGAGAGGATTCCAAGTGCTCGAGCTTCCAAGAGTCCAAGTGTATTGTTTGGCCAAAGTCCCTTCCTTCTTAGGATGAAGGCTATTTATAGAAACTTTCACAGGAAGCGATCACATCTGCAGACACATGTTTTAAGAGAAATTTCGAAATACCCTTAGTCATGTCTTTAAGGAGAAATTCAAGAAATACCCTTTAGTCATCAAAGTAATGCCCAAATTGTCACGTCTTACAGCCATGATCCAATCCTCGATCGATTCCCAAAGCAGGCAGCGCTTTCACGAGTTTTCGACCTCGGGACACGTGGAGGCTTCTCCCAAGATCTAGCACATTTATTTCTTACTTTTTTCGTCTTGATTCCATTAGGTTCTGCGATCCCTAATTTGCACATTTAATGCGGTCGTGGAACACTAATTGCGCATTTAATTCAATTAGGTCGTGTGAACCCTAATTTTACACTTGGATCCACATCTTTCAACTCAATGAGAATCGATCATGACATAACATCGTAAGATTTTGATAAATAATGAAATAATAAAATTAAACTAAATTATATGCAATTAGTAAGTTAAGTTGTGAAACTATTAACTATTAAAATAATTAATAGTTAATGTTAGAGAACCAATTTTTTTTATGGTCTACAAATTTTAATGTTAACTTATTATTCTACAATAAATTTTATCTTTAAAAACATGTTTAGAATTTTACTTTACTCAAATTTAGACTTTAAATAACTAAATATTAAAAATATAGAAAAATACTATGATTACATAATAATTAATATAGGAGAAATTTAGTTAATTAATATTAATAATTACTATGACTTATATATTGTGATTAAACTTTAGTTAATTTTTAAAACTAAAAGTCATACTTGGTAACTTATTATTCTATAACAATTTTATTCCTAAATAACTATATATTAAAAATATAGAAAAAAATATTATGAGACTATAATAACTAATACTAATAAGTGTAATATATATTATAAAATATATTAATAATTAAACTTTAATTATTAATTTTATTTAGAATAGGAGATCTTTAGTTAATCAATGTTGAAACAAATCTCACTTATATAAAGTTATTAAAATTTAAGTTACCATTAAAATAGAAAACATTTATGGTAACTTATTAATTTAAAACAATTTTTATGTCATATAGGAATCCTTAAATACCAAGTTTAGGCTTCTAGATTTCACTCAATTTTAACTCTAAATAACTATGTATAAATTTGAAAGATTGAAAGTAAAAATTAAATATTGAGCTTAAAAACTATATAAATTGAATATTAAAGAAGAAAAAAAAACATAATACTAATATTTAGTTGCAAATATTTGATAATTGTTTGTTTGAGCAAAGTTTGTAGTGTTTAGAAAAATATTTTATAATTATTTATAAAATAAATAAGGAATTAAAAAGTGTATATATTCCTACATATAGAAAAAAGCATACCAAAAGTGTATTGTATACATGAAAGAAGTGGCTCTTATATATAAAATTAATTACGGCTCACATATATAAATGGACTCGATTCTTGATATTTTTAATCTCTTACAGTTCTTGGTGTCTTATCAACTGAAGTTGATTTTGCGTTTACTTACGTATAATGTGAATATTGAATATTTTTATTTTTCATTTAAATGTTTATCTAATTTTAAACACACTCCCAAACTAACTCAAGATTAATGTGTAGTAAGTATTGTATTAGTCATGAAATTTTTACTTATAAGGTAGTAGTAATATTTCGATTTTCACAATTTGAATGTGAGAAGAATTGGAAATTGGGTATCCTTTGGGAAATTCAAAATCTCTTCCGGCGGCTAAAGCTAAGCTAAGCTAAGCTATAGCTATAACAACAAGACCTTCTCACCGTAGTAATGCGTGGAAAAGAGCCCTTTAATTGGTTGCTCAAGTTGTGCATATATATAAACACACTTTGACATGCTTTTGTAGTATTTAATTTTATTTCTTTAAAATTTAATAATACGTTAAGAAAAATTATAAAACATATTTCAACTTCATTGGTTTCAAAATTAATTTAATGTGCTTTTAAACCACTAATTAAAAGTTAGTAGTTAAATTATGCAACTCTTTAGTTATCCTATGGATGGATAGTAAATGAACTTATCAATACACGAAATTAATGCATGCATGTATCGATAGATACTTTTATGAGATCATATTTCTTGACATGTACTTAACAAGTTAAGAAACAAAAAAAATTGAGACCCTACCATTAACTTTCTTTGCGTTTCTCTTATAACCAATTCAAAATTGCACTTTCGGCTTTAGAACATTATTCTCCATTTTAACCTTGCAAAGGGTAGCAAGTAGTGAAAAGTGGAGTGCTTTTCCCACAAATTTAAGGAATTGACTGATTGATTGAAGAGGGGAGAACGACAGGTGGGCGATTACTTCAATGACACGTGGCAGAACTCTCAGAATTAATCCAGAAATCGGGTTAGGGTAGCAGGGATTCCAAGAGCCTTCTTGAGTCTTCGAGTTGGGAGAGGATTCCAAGTGCTCAGAGCTTCCAAGAGTCCAAGTGTATTGTTTGGCCAAAGTCCCCTTCCTTCTTAGGATAGAAGGCTATTTATAGAGCTTTCCTGGGAAGCAGTCACATGCCAGACACATGTTTTAAGAGAAATTCCCGAAATACCCTTAGTCATGTCTTTAAGGAGAAATTCAAGAAATACCCTTTAGTCATCAAAGTAATGCCCAAATTGTCATCCTCCTTACAGCCAATCCAATCCTCAAATCGATTCCCAAACAGTAGCGCCTCAAGTTTTCACCTCGGGACACGTGGAGGCTTCTACGAGTCTAGCACATTTATTTCTTACTTTTTTCGTCTTGATTCCATTGGGGTTCTGCGATCCCTAATTTGCACATTTAATGAGGTCGTGGAACCCTAATTGCGCATTTAATTCAATTAGGTCATGTGAACCCTAATTTTACACTTGGATCCACATCTTCCAACTCCAACAGAATCTGATCATGACATAACATCGTAAGATTTTGATAAATAATGAAATAATAAAATTAAACTAAATTATATGCAATTAGTAAGTTAAGTTGTGAAACTATTAACTATTAAAAATAATTAATAGTTAATGTTAGAGAACCAATTTTTTTTTATGGTCCTACAAATTTTAATGTTAACTTATTATTCTACAATAAATTTTATCTTTAAAAACATGTTTAGAATTTTACTTTACTCAAATTTAGACTTTAAATAACTAAATATTAAAATATAGAAAAAATACTATGATTACATAATAATTAATATAGGAGAAATTTAGTTAATTAATATTAATAATTACTTATGACTTATATATTGTGATTAAACTTTAGTTAATTTTTAAAACTAAAAGTCATACTTGGTAACTTATTATTCTATAACAATTTTATTCCTAAATAACTAAATATTAAAAATATAGAAAAAATACTATGATTACATAATAATTAATATAGGAGAAATTTAGTTAATTAATATTAATAATTACTATGACTTATATATTGTGATTAAACTTTAGTTAATTTTTAAAACTAAAAGTCATAACGGTAACTTATTATTCTATAACAATTTTATTCCTAAATAACTATATATTAAAATATAGAAAAAAATATTATGAGACTATAATAACTAATACTAATAAGTGTAATATATATTATAAAATATATTAATAATTAAATTTTAATTATTAATTTTATTTGAGATAGGAGATCTTTAGTTAATCAATGTTAGAAACAAATCTCACTTATATAAAGTTATTAAAATTTAAGTTACCATTAAAAATAGAAAACATTTATGGTAACTTATTAATTTAAAACAATTTTATGTCATATAGGAATCCTTAAATACCAAGTTTAGGCTTCTAGATTTCACTCAATTTTTAACTCTAAATAACTATGTATAAATTTGAAAGATTGAAAGTAAAAATTAAATATTGAGCTTAAATACTATATAAATTGAATATTAAAAGAAGAAAAAAACATAATACTAATATTTAGTTGCAAATATTTGATAATTGTTTGTTTGAGCAAAGTTTGTAGTGTTTAGAAAATATTTTATAATTATTTATAAAATAAATAAGGAATTAAAAAAGTGTATATATTCCTCGCATAATAAAAAGCATACCAAAAGTGTATTGTCTATGAAGAGCTGGCTCTTATATATAAAATTAATTACGGCTCACATATATGTATGCGAGACTCAATTCTTGATATTTTTAATCTCTTCTGGTTACTTGGTGTCTTATCAACTGAAGTTGATTTTGCTTTTTATACGTATAATGTGAATATTCGAATATTTTTATTTTTCATTTAAATGTTTATCTAATTTTAAACACACTCCCAAGCCTAACTCCAAGATTAATGTATAGTAAGTATTGTATTAGTCATGAAATTTTTACTTATAAGGTAGTAGTAATATTCCGATTTTCACAATTTCGAATGTGAGAAGAATTGGGGTGGGTATCTTTGGGAAATTCAAAATCTCTTCCAAGCTGACTAAGCTAAGCTAAGCTAAGCTAAGCTAGCTATAACAACAAGACCTTCTCACCGTAGTGATACGTGGAAAAGAGCCCTTTAATTGGTTGCTCGAGTTGTGCATATATATAAACACACTTTGACATGCTTTTGTAGTATTTAATTTTATTTCTTTAAAATTTAATAATACGTTAAGAAAAATTATAAAACATATTTCAACTTCATTGGTTTCAAAATTAATTTAATGTGCTTTTAAACCACTAATTAAAAGTTAGTAGTTAAATTATGCAACTCTTAGTTATCCTATGGATGGATAGTAAATGAACTTATCAATACCGAAATTAATGCGTGCATGTATCGATAGATACTTTTATGAGATCATATTTCTTGACATGTACCAACAAGTTAAGAAACAAAAAAATTGAGACCCTACCATTAACCTCGCTTTGCGTTTCTCTTATAACCAATTCAAAATTGCACTTTCGGCTTTAGAACATTATTCTCCATTTTAACCTTGCGAAAGAGCGCAAGTAGTGAAAAGTGGAGTGCTTTTCCCACAAATTTAAGGAATTGGTGATTGATTGAAGAGGGAGAAGCGGCGGTGGGCGATTACTTCAATGACACGTGGCGAGAACTCTAGGAATTAATCCGAACCCAAGGGTTAGGGTAGCGAGGATTCCAAGAGCCTTCTTGAGTCTTCGAGTTGGGAGAGGATTCAAGTGCTTTCGAGCTTCCAAGAGTCCAAGTGTATTGTTTGGCCAAAGTCCCCTTCCTTCCAGGATAGAAGGCTATTTATAGAGCTTTCCTGGGAAGCAGTCACATGCCAGACACATGTTTTAAGAGAAATTCCCGAAATACCCTTAGTCATGTCTTTAAGGAGAAATTCAAGAAATACCCTTTAGTCATCAAAGTAATGCCCAAATTGTCCCGTCCTTCTCTGCGCCAATCCAATCCTCGACCGATTCCCAAGCGAGCGCCTCCACGGAAGTTTTCACTCGGGACACGTGGAGGCTTCTAAAGGTCTAAGCACATTTATTTCTTACTTTTTTTTCGTCTTCATTCCATTAGGTTCTGCGATCCCTAATTTGCACATTTAATGAGGTCGTGGAACCCTAATTGCGCATTTAATTCAATTAGGTCATGTGAACCCTAATTTTACACTTGGATCCACATCTTCCAACTCAAGCGAGAATCGATCATGACATAACATCGTAAGATTTTGATAAATAATGAAATAATAAAATTAAACTAAATTATATGCAATTAGTAAGTTAAGTTGTGAAACTATTAACTATTAAAAATAATTAATAGTTAATGTTAGAGAACCAATTTTTTTTTATGGTCCTACAAATTTTAATGTTAACTTATTATTCTACAATAAATTTTATCTTTAAAAACATGTTTAGAATTTTACTTTACTCAAATTTAGACTTTAAATAACTAAATATTAAAAATATAGAAAAAAAATACTATGATTACATAATAATTAATATAGGAGAAATTTAGTTAATTAATATTAATAATTACTATGACTTATATATTGTGATTAAACTTTAGTTAATTTTTAAAACTAAAAGTCATAATGGTAACTTATTATTCTATAACAATTTTATTCCTAAATAACTATATATTAAAATATAGAAAAAAAATATTATGAGACTATAATAACTAATACTAATAAGTGTAATATATATTATAAAATATATTAATAATTAAACTTTAATTATTAATTTTATTTGAGATAGGAGATCTTTAGTTAATCAATGTTAGAAACAAATCTCAACTTATATAAAGTTATTAAAATTTAAGTTACCATTAAAAATAGAAAACATTTATGGTAACTTATTAATTTAAAACAATTTTATGTCATATAGGAATCCTTAAATACCAAGTTTAGGCTTACAGATTTCACTCAATTTTAACTCTAAATAACTATGTATAAATTTGAAAGATTGAAAGTAAAAATTAAATATTGAGCTTAAAAACTATATAAATTGAATATTAAAAGAAGAAAAAAAACATAATACTAATATTTAGTTGCAAATATTTGATAATTGTTTGTTTGAGCAAAGTTTGTAGTGTTTAGAAAAATATTTTATAATTATTTATAAAATAAATAAGGAATTAAAAAAGTGTATATATTTCTCGCACCGAAAAAGCATACCAAAAGTGTATTGTCTATGAAGAGCTGGCTCTTATATATAAAATTAATTACGGCTCACATATATAGACAGACTCAATTCTTGATATTTTTAATCTCTTCTGGTTACTTGGTGTCTTATCAACTGAAGTTGATTTTGCGTTTTACTTCTGTATAATGTGAATATTCGAATATTTTTATTTTTCATTTAAATGTTTATCTAATTTTAAACACACTCCCAAGCCTAACTCCAAGATTAATGTGTAGTAAGTATTGTATTAGTCATGAAATTTTTACTTATAAGGTAGTAGTAATATTTCGATTTTCACAATTTCGAATGTGAGAAGAATTGGGGGGTGGGTATCACTGGGAAATTCAAAATCTCTTCCGACGGCTAAGCTAAGCTAAGCTAAGCTAGCTATAACAACAAGACCTTCTCACCGTAAGATGCGTGGAAAAGAGCCCTTTAATTGGTTGCTCAAGTTGTGCATATATATAAACACACTTTGACATGCTTTTGTAGTATTTAATTTTTATTTCTTTAAAATTTAATAATACGTTAAGAAAAAATTATAAAACATATTTCAACTTCATTGGTTTCAAAATTAATTTAATGTGCTTTTAAACCACTAATTAAAAGTTAGTAGTTAAATTATGCAACTCTTAGTTATCCCATGGATGGATAGTAAATGAACTTATCAATACCGAAATTAATGCATGCATGTATCGATAGATACTTTTATGAGATCATATTTCTTGACATGTACCAACAAGTTAAGAAACAAAAAAATTGAGACCTACCATTAACTCGCTTTACGCTTCTCTTATAACCAATTCAAAATTGCACTCGGCTTTAGAACATTATTCTCCATTTTAACCTTGCAAAGGAGCGCAAGTAGTGAAAAGTGGAGTGCTTTTCCCACAAATTTAAGGAATTGGTGATTGATTGAAGAGGGAGAACGACAGCGGTGGCGATTACTTCAATGACACGTGGCGAGAACTCTCGAGAATTAATCCGTAAACCGGGTTAGGGTAGCGAGGATTCCAAGAGCCTTCTTGAGTCTTGAGTTGGGAGAGGATTCCAAGTGCTCGAGCTTCCAAGAGTCCAAGTGTATTGTTTGGCCAAAGTCCCTTCTTCTTAGGATGAAGGCTATTTATAGAGCTTTCACGGGAAGCGATCACATGCCGATACACATGTTTTAAGAGAAATTCGAAATACCCTTAGTCATGTCTTTAAGGAGAAATTCAAGAAATACCCTTTAGTCATCAAAGTAATGCCCAAATTGTCCCTGTCCTTCAGCTAGCCAATCCAATCCTCGATCGATTCCCAAAACGAGCCAGCTCCATTGAGTTTTCGACCTCGGGACACGTGGAGGCTTCTCCCAAGATCTAGCACATTTATTTCTTACTTTTTTTCGTCTTCATTCCATTAGGTTTCTGCGATCCCTAATTTGCACATTTAATGAGGTCGTGGAACCCTAATCACGCGATTTAATTCAATTAGGTCATGTGAAACCCTAATTTTACACTTGGATCCACATCTTCCAACTCCAACAGAATCTGATCATGACATAACATCGTAAGATTTTGATAAATAATGAAATAATAAAATTAAACTAAATTATATGCAATTAGTAAGTTAAGTTGTGAAACTATTAACTATTAAAAATAATTAATAGTTAATGTTAGAGAACCAATTTTTTTTATGGTCCTACAAATTTTAATGTTAACTTATTATTCTACAATAAATTTTATCTTTAAAAACATGTTTAGAATTTTACTTTACTCAAATTTAGACTTTAAATAACTAAATATTAAAAATATAGAAAAAATACTATGATTACATAATAATTAATATAGAGAAATTTAGTTAATTAATATTAATAATTCTTATGACTTATATATTGTGATTAAACTTTAGTTAATTTTTAAAACTAAAAAAGTCATAAGCAGTAACTTATTATTCTATAACAATTTTATTCCTAAATAACTATATATTAAAAATATAGAAAAAAAATATTATGAGACTATAATAACTAATACTAATAAGTGTAATATATATTATAAAATATATTAATAATTAAACTTTAATTATTAATTTTATTTTAGATATAGGAGATCTTTAGTTAATCAATGTTGAAACAAATCTCACTTATATAAAGTTATTAAAATTTAAGTTACCATTAAAAATAGAAAACATTTATGGTAACTTATTAATTTAAAACAATTTTATGTCATATAGGAATCCTTAAATACCAAGTTTAGGCTTCTAGATTTCACTCAATTTTTAACTCTAAATAACTATGTATAAATTTGAAAGATTGAAAGTAAAAATTAAATATTGAGCTTAAAAACTATATAAATTGAATATTAAAAGAAGAAAAAAAACATAATACTAATATTTAGTTGCAAATATTTGATAATTGTTTGTTTGAGCAAAGTTTGTAGTGTTTAGAAAAATATTTTATAATTATTTATAAAATAAATAAGGAATTAAAAAAGTGTATATATTCCTCGCACCGAAAAAGCATACCAAAAGTGTATTGTCTATGAAGAGCTGGCTCTTATATATAAAATTAATTACGGCTCACATATATGTATTGGACTCAATTCTTGATATTTTAATCTCTTCAGTTCTTGGTGTCTTATCAACTGAAGTTGATTTTGCGTTTTACTTCTGTATAATGTGAATATTCGAATATTTTTATTTTTCATTTAAATGTTTATCTAATTTTAAACACACTCCCAAGCCTAACTCCAAGATTAATGTGTAGTAAGTATTGTATTAGTCATGAAATTTTTACTTATAAGGTAGTAGTAATATTCCGATTTTCACAATTTCGAATGTGAGAAGAATTGGGGGGTGGGTATCACTGGGAAATTCAAAATCTCTTCCGACGGCTAAGCTAAGCTAAGCTAAGCTAGCTATAACAACAAGACCTTCTCACCGTAGTACGTGGAAAAGAGCCCTTTAATTGGTTGCTCAAGTTGTGCATATATATAAACACACTTTGACATGCTTTTGTAGTATTTAATTTTTATTTCTTTAAAATTTAATAATACGTTAAGAAAAATTATAAAACATATTTCAACTTCATTGGTTTCAAAATTAATTTAATATGCTTTTAAACCACTAATTAAAAGTTAGTAGTTAAATTATGCAACTCTTAGTTATCCTATGGATGGATAGTAAATGAACTTATCAATACCTGAAATTAATGCATGCATGTATCGATAGATACTTTTATGAGATCATATTTCTTGACATGTACCAACAAGTTAAGAAACAAAAAAATTGAGACCTACCATTAACACGCTTTACGTTTCTCTTATAACCAATTCAAAATTGCACTCGGCTTTAGAACATTATTCTCCATTTTAACCTTGCAAAGGAGCGCAAGTAGTGAAAAGTGGAGTGCTTTTCCCACAAATTTAAGGAATTGACTGATTGATTGAAGAGGGGAGAACGACAGGTGGGCGATTACTTCAATGACACGTGGCAGAACTCTCAGAATTAATCCAGAAATCGGGTTAGGGTAGCAGGGATTCCAAGAGCCTTCTTGAGTCTTCGAGTTGGGAGAGGATTCCAAGTGCTCAGAGCTTCCAAGAGTCCAAGTGTATTGTTTGGCCAAAGTCCCCTTCCTTCTTAGGATAGAAGGCTATTTATAGAGCTTTCACGAAAGCGATCCACGTACAGAATACGTGTTTTAAGAGAAATTCCCGAAATACCCTTAGTCATGTCTTTAAGGAGAAATTCAAGAAATACCCTTTAGTCATCAAAGTAATGCCCAAATTGTCATGTCCTTCTAAATTACAATCCAATCCTCACCAATTCCCAAAGCGAAAGCGCCCATCGAGTTTTCAGCCTCGGGACACGTGGAGGCTTCTCCCGGGTCTAGCACATTTATTTCTTACTTTTTTTTCGTCTTGATTCCATTAGGTTCTGCGATCCCTAATTTGCACATTTAATGAGGTCGTGGAACCCTAATTGCGCATTTAATTCAATTAGGTCATGTGAACCCTAATTTTACACTTGGATCCACATCTTCCAACTCCAATGAAATCGATCATTGACATAACATCGTAAGATTTTGATAAATAATGAAATAATAAAATTAAACTAAATTATATGCAATTAGTAAGTTAAGTTGTGAAACTATTAACTATTAAAATAATTAATAGTTAATGTTAGAGAACCAATTTTTTTTATGGTCCTACAAATTTTAATGTTAACTTATTATTCTACAATAAATTTTATCTTTAAAAACATGTTTAGAATTTTACTTTACTCAAATTTAGACTTTAAATAACTAAATATTAAAAATATAGAAAAATACTATGATTACATAATAATTAATATAGGAGAAATTTAGTTAATTAATATTAATAATTATGACTTATATATTGTGATTAAACTTTAGTTAATTTTTAAAACTAAAAGTCATAATCGGTAACTTATTATTCTATAACAATTTTATTCCTAAATAACTATATATTAAAATATAGAAAAAAAAATATTATGAGACTATAATAACTAATACTAATAAGTGTAATATATATTATAAAATATATTAATAATTAAACTTTAATTATTAATTTTATTTTTTATAGAGATCTTTAGTTAATCAATGTTGAAACAAATCTCACTTATATAAAGTTATTAAAATTTAAGTTACCATTAAAAATAGAAAACATTTATGGTAACTTATTAATTTAAAACAATTTTATGTCATATAGGAATCCTTAAATACCAAGTTTAACACAGATTTCACTCAATTTTTAACTCTAAATAACTATGTATAAATTTGAAAGATTGAAAGTAAAAATTAAATATTGAGCTTAAAAACTATATAAATTGAATATTAAAAGAAGAAAAAAAAACATAATACTAATATTTAGTTGCAAATATTTGATAATTGTTTGTTTGAGCAAAGTTTGTAGTGTTTAGAAAATATTTTATAATTATTTATAAAATAAATAAGGAATTAAAAAGTGTATATATATTTCTCTAATTAAAAAAGCATACCAAAAGTGTATTGTCTATGAAGAGCTGGCTCTTATATATAAAATTAATTACGGCTCACATATATAGACAGACTCAATTCTTGATATTTTTAATCTCTTCTGGTTACTTGGTGTCTTATCAACTGAAGTTGATTTTATGCGTTTTATCAGTATAATGTGAATATTCGAAATATTTTATTTTTCATTTAAATGTTTATCTAATTTTAAACACACTCCCAAGCCTAACTCCAAGATTAATGTGTAGTAAGTATTGTATTAGTCATGAAATTTTTACTTATAAAGGTAGTAGTAATATTTCGATTTTCACAATTTGAATGTGAGAAGAATTGGGGGTGGGTATCTTTGGGAAATTCAAAATCTCTTCCGACGGCTAAGCTAAGCTAAGCTAAGTTTAGCTATAACAACAAGACCTTCTCACCGTAGTAAGACGTGGAAAAAGAGCCCTTTAATTGGTTGCTCAAGTTGTGCATATATATATAACACACTTTGACATGCTTTTGTAGTATTTAATTTTATTTCTTTAAAATTTAATAACACGTTAAGAAAAATTATAAAACATATTTCAACTTCATTGGTTTCAAAATTAATTTAATGTGCTTTTAAACCACTAATTAAAAGTTAGTAGTTAAATTATGCAACTCTTAGTTATCCTATGGATGGATAAGTAAATGAACTTATCAATACACCGAAATTAATGCATGTATGTATCGATAGATACTTTTATGAGATCATATTTCTTGACATGTACCAACAAGTTAAGAAACAAAAAATTGAGACCCTACCATTAACTCGCTTACACGTTTTTCTTATAACCAATTCAAAATTGCACTTTCGGCTTTAGAACATTATTCTCCATTTTAACCTTGCGAAAGGAGCATGATTAGTGAAAAGTGGAGTGCTTTTTCCACAAATTTAAGGAATTGGTGATTGATTCAAGAGGGAGAAACCATTGGTGGCGATTACTTCAATGACACGTGGCGTAACTCCTTTAATTAATCCAAACCGGGTTAGGGTAAAGAGGATTCCAAGAGCCTTCTTGAGTCTTGAGTTGGGAGAGGATTCCAAGTGCTCAGAGCTTCCAAGAGTCCAAGTGTATTGTTTGGCCAAAGTCCCTTCCTTCTTAGGATAGAAGGCTATTTATAGAAAGCTTTCCTGAGAGCGATCACATGCTGCAGACACATGTTTTAAGAGAAATTCCTTAAATACCCTTAGTCATGTCTTTAAGGAGAAATTCAAGAAATACCCTTTAGTCATCAAAGTAATGCCCAAATTGTCCCGTCCTTCTCAGCCGCCAATCCAATCCTCAATCAATTCCCAAACGAGCCGCTTCCACGAAGTTTTCAAATTTCGGGACACGTGGAGGCTTCTCCTGGTCCAGCACATTTATTTCTTTACTTTTTTCGTCTTCATTCCATTAGGTTCTGCGATCCCTAATTTGCACATTTAATGAGGTCGTGGAACCCCTAATCATGCATTTAATTCAATTAGGTCATGTGAACCCTAATTTTACACTTGGATCCACATCTTCCAACTCCAAGCAGAATCGATCATGACATAACATCGTAAGATTTTGATAAATAATGAAATAATAAAATTAAACTAAATTATATGCAATTAGTAAGTTAAGTTGTGGAAACTATTAACTATTAAAATAATTAATAGTTAATGTTAGAGAGCCAATTTTTTTTATGGTCCTACAAATTTTAATGTTAACTTATTATTCTACAATAAATTTTATCTTTAAAAACATGTTTAGAATTTTACTTTACTCAAATTTAGACTTTAAATAACTAAATATTAAAAATATAGAAAAATACTATGATTACATAATAATTAATATAGGAGAAATTTAGTTAATTAATATTAATAATTACTATGACTTATATATTGTGATTAAACTTTAGTTAATTTTTAAAACTAAAAGTCATAGCGGTAACTTATTATTCTATAACAATTTTATTCCTAAATAACTATATATTAAAAATATAGAAAAAAATATTATGAGACTATAATAACTAATACTAATAAAGTGTAATATATATTATAAAATATATTAATAATTAAACTTTAATTATTAATTTTATTTTGAGATAGGAGATCTTTAGTTAATCAATGTTAGAAACAAATCTCACTTATATAAAGTTATTAAAATTTAAGTTACCATTAAAAATAGAAAACATTTATGGTAACTTATTAATTTAAAACAATTTTATGTCATATAGAATCCTTAAATACCAAGTTTAGGCTTACAGATTTCACTCAATTTTAACTCTAAATAACTATGTATAAATTTGAAAGATTGAAAGTAAAAATTAAATATTGAGCTTAAAAAACTATATAAATTGAATATTAAAAGAAGAAAAAAAACATAATACTAATATTTAGTTGCAAATATTTGATAATTGTTTGTTTGAGCAAAGTTTGTAGTGTTTAGAAAAATATTTTATAATTATTTATAAAATAAATAAGGAATTAAAAAGTGTATATATTCCTCGCACTTAGAAAAAAGCATACCAAAAAGTGTATTGTACATGAAGAGTGGCTCTTATATATAAAATTAATTACTGGCTCACATATATATTGGACTCAATTCTTGATATTTTTAATCTCTTCTAGTTACTTGGTGTCTTATCAACTGAAGTTGATTTTGCGTTTTACTTCTGTATAATGTGAATATTCGAATATTTTTATTTTTCATTTAAATGTTTATCTAATTTTAAACACACTCCCAAGCCTAACTCCAAGATTAATGTGTAGTAAGTATTGTATTAGTCATGAAATTTTTACTTATAAGGTAGTAGTAATATTTCGATTTTCACAATTTCGAATGTGAGAAGAATTGAAAGTGGGTATCCTTTGGGAAATTCAAAATCTCTTCCGAAGCGGCTAAAATTAAGCTAAGCTAAGCTAGCTATAACAACAAGACCTTCTCACCGTAGTACGTGGAAAAGAGCCCTTTAATTGGTTGCTCAAGTTGTGCATATATATAAACACACTTTGACATGCTTTTGTAGTATTTAATTTTTATTTCTTTAAAATTTAATAATACGTTAAGAAAAATTATAAAACATATTTCAACTTCATTGGTTTCAAAATTAATTTAATATGCTTTTAAACCACTAATTAAAAGTTAGTAGTTAAATTATGCAACTCTTAGTTATCCTATGGATGGATAGTAAATGAACTTATCAATACCTGAAATTAATGCATGCATGTATCGATAGATACTTTTATGAGATCATATTTCTTGACATGTACCAACAAGTTAAGAAACAAAAAAATTGAGACCCTACCATTAACCTCGCTTACACGCGTTTCTCTTATAACCAATTCAAAATTGCACTCGGCTTTAGAACATTATTCTCCATTTTAACCTTGCAAAGGAGCGCCGCAAGTGAAAAGGGAGTGCTTTTCCCACAAATTTAAGGAATTGATGATTGATTCAAGAGGGAGAACGACGGTGGGCGATTACTTCAATGACACGTGGCAGAACTCTCAGAATTAATCCAGAAATCGGGTTAGGGTAGCAGGGATTCCAAGAGCCTTCTTGAGTCTTCGAGTTGGGAGAGGATTCCAAGTGCTCAGAGCTTCCAAGAGTCCAAGTGTATTGTTTGGCCAAAGTCCCCTTCCTTCTTAGGATAGAAGGCTATTTATAGAAGCTTTCTGAAAGCGACTCACATGCCGTATACATGTTTTAAGAGAAATTTTAAATACCCTTAGTCATGTCTTTAAGGAGAAATTCAAGAAATACCCTTTAGTCATCAAAGTAATGCCCAAATTGTCCTGTCCTTCTAGCCGCCAATCCAATCCCTCATCAATTCCCAAAACGAGCCGCCTCCACGGAGTTTTCAGCCTCGGGACACGTGGAGGCTTCTCCAGGGTCTAGCACATTTATTTCTTACTTTTTTTTCGTCTTGATTCCATTAGGTTCTGCGATCCCTAATTTGCACATTTAATGAGGTCGTGGAACCCTAATTGCAAGATTTAATTCAATTAGGTCATGTGAACCCTAATTTTACACTGGATCCACATCTTCCAACTCCAATGAAATCGATCGCTGACATAACATCGTAAGATTTTGATAAATAATGAAATAATAAAATTAAACTAAATTATATGCAATTAGTAAGTTAAGTTGTGAAACTATTAACTATTAAAAATAATTAATAGTTAATGTTGTAGAACCAATTTTTTTTTTTATGGTCCTACAAATTTTAATGTTAACTTATTATTCTACAATAAATTTTATCTTTAAAAACATGTTTAGAATTTTACTTTACTCAAATTTAGACTTTAAATAACTAAATATTAAAAATATAGAAAAAATACTATGATTACATAATAATTAATATAGGAGAAATTTAGTTAATTAATATTAATAATTACTATGACTTATATATTGTGATTAAACTTTAGTTAATTTTTAAAACTAAAAGTCATAACTTGTAACTTATTATTCTATAACAATTTTATTCCTAAATAACTATATATTAAAAATATAGAAAAAAATATTATGAGACTATAATAACTAATACTAATAAGTGTAATATATATTATAAAATATATTAATAATTAAACTTTAATTATTAATTTTATTTTCAGATAGGAGATCTTTAGTTAATCAATGTTAGAAACAAATCTCACTTATATAAAGTTATTAAAATTTAAGTTACCATTAAAAATAGAAAACATTTATGGTAACTTATTAATTTAAAACAATTTTATGTCATATAGGAATCCTTAAATACCAAGTTTAGGCTTCAGATTTCACTCAATTTTAACTCTAAATAACTATGTATAAATTTGAAAGATTGAAAGTAAAAATTAAATATTGAGCTTAAAAACTATATAAATTGAATATTAAAAGAAGAAAAAAAAAACATAATACTAATATTTAGTTGCAAATATTTGATAATTGTTTGTTTGAGCAAAGTTTGTAGTGTTTAGAAAAATATTTTATAATTATTTATAAAATAAATAAGGAATTAAAAAGTGTATATATTCCTCTGCATCAAAAAAAGCATACCAAAAGTGTATTGTCTATGAAGAATTGGCTCTTATATATAAAATTAATTACTACTCACATATATGTATGCACTCAATTCTTGATATTTTTAATCTCTTCTCGTTACTTGGTGTCTTATCAACTGAAGTTGATTTTGCGTTTTACTTCTGTATAATGTGAATATTCGAATATTTTTATTTTTCATTTAAATGTTTATCTAATTTTAAACACACTCCCAAGCCTAACTCCAAGATTAATGTGTAGTAAGTATTGTATTAGTCATGAAATTTTTACTTATAAGGTAGTAGTAATATTTCGATTTTCACAATTTCGAATGTGAGAAGAATTGGGGGGTGGGTATCACTGGGAAATTCAAAATCTCTTCCGACGGCTAAGCTAAGCTAAGCTAAGCTAGCTATAACAACAAGACCTTCTCACCGTAGTACATGGAAAAGAGCCCTTTAATTGGTTGCTCAAGTTGTCAGTATATATATAAACACACTTTGACATGCTTTTGTAGTATTTAATTTTTATTTCTTTAAAATTTAATAATACGTTAAGAAAAATTATAAAACATATTTCAACTTCATTGGTTTCAAAATTAATTTAATGTGCTTTTAAACCACTAATTAAAAGTTAGTAGTTAAATTATGCAACTCTTAGTTATCCTATGGATGGATAGTAAATGAACTTATCAATATACCGAAATTAATGCATGCATGTATCGATAGATACTTTTATGAGATCATATTTCTTGACATGTACCAACAAGTTAAGAAACAAAAAAATTGAGACCCTACCATTAACTCGCTTACACGCTTTCTTCTTATAACCAATTCAAAATTGCACTCGGCTTTAGAACATTATTCTCCATTTTAACCTTGCAAAAGAGAAGCGCAAGTAGTGAAAAAGGAGTGCTTTTCCCACAAATTTAAGGAATTGATGATTGATTGAAGAGGGGAGAACGATGGTGGTGGCGATTACTTCAATGACACGTGGGAGTAACTCTCTAATTAATCCGAAACCGGGTTAGGGTAAAGAGGATTCCAAGAGCCTTCTTGAGTCTTCGAGTTGGGAGAGGATTCCAAGTGCTCGAGCTCCCAGGAGTCCAAGTGTATTGTTTGGCCAAAGTCCCTTCCTTCTTGGGATAGAAGGCTATTTATAGAGCTTTCTGGAAGCAGATCACATGCCGGAACCACATGTTTTAAGAGAAAATTCCGAAATACCCTTAGTCATGTCTTTAAGGAGAAATTCAAGAAATACCCTTTAGTCATCAAAGTAATGCCCAAATTGTCCCATCCTTCAGCCGCCAATCCAATCCCTCACCAATTCCCAAAACGAGCCAGCCCACGAAGTTTTCAAACCTCTGGACACGTGGGAGGCTTCTAAAGTTCAAAGACATTTATTTCTTACTTTTTTTCGTCTTCATTCCATTAGGTTCTGCGATCCCTAATTTGCACATTTAATGAGGTCGTGGAACCCTAATTGCGCATTTAATTCAATTAGGTCATGTGAACCCTAATTTTACACTTGGATCCACATCTTCCAACTCCAACAGAATCTGATCATGACATAACATCGTAAGATTTTGATAAATAATGAAATAATAAAATTAAACTAAATTATATGCAATTAGTAAGTTAAGTTGTGAAACTATTAACTATTAAAAATAATTAATAGTTAATGTTAGAGAACCAATTTTTTTTTATGGTCCTACAAATTTTAATGTTAACTTATTATTCTACAATAAATTTTATCTTTAAAACATGTTTAGAATTTTACTTTACTCAAATTTAGACTTTAAATAACTAAATATTAAAAATATAGAAAAATACTATGATTACATAATAATTAATATAGGAGAAATTTAGTTAATTAATATTAATAATTACTATGACTTATATATTGTGATTAAACTTTAGTTAATTTTTAAAACTAAAAGTCATAATTGAGTAACTTATTATTCTATAACAATTTTATTCCTAAATAACTATATATTAAAAATATAGAAAAAAAATATTATGAGACTATAATAACTAATACTAATAAGTGTAATATATATTATAAAATATATTAATAATTAAACTTTAATTATTAATTTTATTTCAGATAGGAGATCTTTAGTTAATCAATGTTAGAAACAAATCTCACTTATATAAAGTTATTAAAATTTAAGTTACCATTAAAAATAGAAAACATTTATGGTAACTTATTAATTTAAAACAATTTTATGTCATATAGGAATCCTTAAATACCAAGTTTAGGCTTCTAGATTTCACTCAATTTTTAACTCTAAATAACTATGTATAAATTTGAAAGATTGAAAGTAAAAATTAAATATTGAGCTTAAAAACTATATAAATTGAATATTAAAAGAAGAAAAAAAACATAATACTAATATTTAGTTGCAAATATTTGATAATTGTTTGTTTGAGCAAAGTTTGTAGTGTTTAGAAAAATATTTTATAATTATTTATAAAATAAATAAGGAATTAAAAAAGTGTATATATTCCTCGCACCGAAAAAGCATACCAAAAGTGTATTGTCTATGAAGAGCTGGCTCTTATATATAAAATTAATTACGGCTCACATATATAGACAGACTCAATTCTTGATATTTTTAATCTCTTACAGTTACTTGGTGTCTTATCAATCAAGTTGATTTTTTGCGTTTTACTTCTGTATAATGTGAATATTCGAATATTTTTATTTTTCATTTAAATGTTTATCTAATTTTAAACACACTCCCAAGCCTAACTCCAAGATTAATGTGTAGTAAGTATTGTATTAGTCATGAAATTTTTACTTATAAGGTAGTAGTAATATTTCGATTTTCACAATTTCGAATGTGAGAAGAATTGGGGGTGGGTAATTTGGGAAATTCAAAATCTCTTCCGACGGCTAAGCTAAGCTAAGCTAAGCTAGCTATAACAACAAGACCTTCTCACCGTAGAAATGCGTGGAAAAGAGCCCTTTAATTGGTTGCTCAAGTTGTGTATATATATAAACACACTTTGACATGCTTTTGTAGTATTTAATTTTATTTCTTTAAAATTTAATAATACGTTAAGAAAAATTATAAAACATATTTCAACTTCATTGGTTTCAAAATTAATTTAATGTGCTTTTAAACCACTAATTAAAAGTTAGTAGTTAAATTATGCAACTCTTAGTTATCCTATGGATGGATGGATAGTAAATGAACTTATCAATACGAAATTAATGCAATTATGTATCGATAGATACTTTTATGAGATCATATTTCTTGACATGTACCAACAAGTTAAGAAAAAAAAAAATTGAGACCCTACCATTAACTCCGCTACACGTTTTCTTATAACCAATTCAAAATTGCACTCGGCTTTAGAACATTATTCTCCATTTTAACCTTGCAAAGGAGCGCAAGTAGTGAAAAGTGGAGTGCTTTTCCCACAAATTTAAGGAATTGACTGATTGATTGAAGAGGGGAGAACGATAGGTGGGCGATTACTTCAATGACACGTGGCAGAACTCTCAGAATTAATCCAGAAACCGGGTTAGGGTAGCAGGGATTCCAAGAGCCTTCTTGAGTCTTCGAGTTGGGAGAGGATTCCAAGTGCTCAGAGCTTCCAAGAGTCCAAGTGTATTGTTTGGCCAAAGTCCCCTTCCTTCTTAGGATAGAAGGCTATTTATAGAGCTTTCCTGGGAAGCAGTCACATGCCAGACACATGTTTTAAGAGAAATTCCCAAATACCCTTAGTCATGTCTTTAAGGAGAAATTCAAGAAATACCCTTTAGTCATCAAAGTAATGCCCAAATTGTCACATCCTTCAAATTACCAATCCAATCCTCACCAATTCCCAAAACGAGCAGCTTCCACGAAGTTTTCATTTCTGGACACGTGGAGGCTTCTCCCGGGTCTAGCACATTTATTTCTTACTTTTTTTTCGTCTTCATTCCATTAGGTTCTGCGATCCCTAATTTGCACATTTAATGAGGTCGTGGAACCCTAATTGCGCATTTAATTCAATTAGGTCATGTGAACCCTAATTTTACACTTGGATCCACATCTTCCAACTCCAACAGAATCTGATCATGACATAACATCGTAAGATTTTGATAAATAATGAAATAATAAAATTAAACTAAATTATATGCAATTTAGTAAGTTAAGTCATGAAACTATTAACTATTAAAAATAATTAATAGTTAATGTTAGAGAACCAATTTTTTTTATGGTCCTACAAATTTTAATGTTAACTTATTATTCTACAATAAATTTTATCTTTAAAAACATGTTTAGAATTTTACTTTACTCAAATTTAGACTTTAAATAACTAAATATTAAAAATATAGAAAAATACTATGATTACATAATAATTAATATAGAGAAATTTAGTTAATTAATATTAATAATTACTATGACTTATATATTGTGATTAAACTTTAGTTAATTTTTAAAACTAAAAGTCATAACTAAGATAACTTATTATTCTATAACAATTTTATTCCTAAATAACTATATATTAAAAATATAGAAAAAAAATATTATGAGACTATAATAACTAATACTAATAAGTGTAATATATATTATAAAATATATTAATAATTAAACTTTAATTATTAATTTTATTTTATAGAGATCTTTAGTTAATCAATGTTAGAAACAAATCTCACTTATATAAAGTTATTAAAATTTAAGTTACCATTAAAAATAGAAAACATTTATGGTAACTTATTAATTTAAAACAATTTTATGTCATATAGAATCCTTAAATACCAAGTTTAGGCTTCTAGATTTCACTCAATTTTAACTCTAAATAACTATGTATAAATTTGAAAGATTGAAAGTAAAAATTAAATATTGAGCTTAAAAACTATATAAATTGAATATTAAAAGAAGAAAAAAAAACATAATACTAATATTTAGTTGCAAATATTTGATAATTGTTTGTTTGAGCAAAGTTTGTAGTGTTTAGAAAAATATTTTATAATTATTTATAAAATAAATAAGGAATTAAAAAGTGTATATATTTCTCATAATCAAAAAAGCATACCAAAAGTGTATTGTCTATGAAGAGTGGCTCTTATATATAAAATTAATTACTACTCACATATATGTATGCACTCAATTTTGATATTTTTAATCTCTTCCGTTCTTGGTGTCTTATCAATCAAGTTGATTTTTTGCGTTTACTTCGTATAATGTGAATATTCGAATATTTTTATTTTTCATTTAAATGTTTATCTAATTTTAAACACACTCCCAAGCCTAACTCCAAGATTAATGTGTAGTAAGTATTGTATTAGTCATGAAATTTTTACTTATAAGGTAGTAGTAATATTTCGATTTTCACAATTTCGAATGTGAGAAGAATTGGGGGGTGGGTATCACTGGGAAATTCAAAATCTCTTCCGACGGCTAAGCTAAGCTAAGCTAAGCTATTTATAACAACAAGACCTTTCTCAATTTAGTAAGACGTGGAAAAGAGCCCTTTAATTGGTTGCTCAAGTTGTGCATATATAAACACACTTTGACATGCTTTTGTAGTATTTAATTTTATTTCTTTAAAATTTAATAATACGTTAAGAAAAATTATAAAACATATTTCAACTTCATTGGTTTCAAAATTAATTTAATATGCTTTTAAACCACTAATTAAAAGTTAGTAGTTAAATTATGCAACTCTTAGTTATCCTATGAATGGATAGTAAATGAACTTATCAATACCGAAATTAATGCATGCATGTATCGATAGATACTTTTATGAGATCATATTTCTTGACATGTACCAACAAGTTAAGAAACAAAAAAATTGAGAGACCTACCATTAACTCGCTTTACGTTTCTCTTATAACTAATTCAAAATTGCACTACTGGCTTTTAGAACATTATTCTCCATTTTAACCTTGCAAAGGAGCGCAAGTAGTGAAAAGTGGAGTGCTTTTCCCACAAATTTAAGGAATTGACTGATTGATTGAAGAGGGGAGAACGACAGGTGGGCGATTACTTCAATGACACGTGGCAGAACTCTCAGAATTAATCCAGAAACCGGGTTAGGGTAGCAGGGATTCCAAGAGCCTTCTTGAGTCTTCGAGTTGGGAGAGGATTCCAAGTGCTCAGAGCTTCCAAGAGTCCAAGTGTATTGTTTGGCCAAAGTCCCCTTCCTTCTTAGGATGAAGGCTATTTATAGAAGCTTTTTCGGGAAGCGATCACATGCCAGACACATGTTTTAAGAGAAATTCCCGAAATACCCTTAGTCATGTCTTTAAGGAGAAATTCAAGAAATACCCTTTAGTCATCAAAGTAATGCCCAAATTGTCCTGTCCTTCTAGCCGCCAATCCAATCCCTCAGTCAATTCCCAAAACGAGCCGCCTCCACGAGTTTTCAGCCTCGGGACACGTGGAGGCTTCTCCCGGGTCTAGCACATTTATTTCTTACTTTTTTTTCGTCTTGATTCCATTAGGTTCTGCGATCCCTAATTTGCACATTTAATGAGGTCGTGGAACCCTAATTGCGCATTTAATTCAATTAGGTCATGTGAACCCTAATTTTACACTTGGATCCACATCTTCCAACTCCAACAGAATCTGATCATGACATAACATCGTAAGATTTTGATAAATAATGAAATAATAAAATTAAACTAAATTATATGCAATTAGTAAGTTAAGTTGTGAAACTATTAACTATTAAAAATAATTAATAGTTAATGTTAGAGAACCAATTTTTTTTTTATGGTCCTACAAATTTTAATGTTAACTTATTATTCTACAATAAATTTAATCTTTAAAATCATGTTTAGAATTTTACTTTACTCAAATTTAGACTTTAAATAACTAAATATTAAAAATATAGAAAAAATACTATGATTACATAATAATTAATATAGGAGAAATTTAGTTAATTAATATTAATAATTACTATGACTTATATATTGTGATTAAACTTTAGTTAATTTTTAAAACTAAAAGTCATAATTGGTAACTTATTATTCTATAACAATTTTATTCCTAAATAACTAAATATTAAAAATATAGAAAAAATACTATGATTACATAATAATTAATATAGGAGAAATTTAGTTAATTAATATTAATAATTACTATGACTTATATATTGTGATTAAACTTTAGTTAATTTTTAAAACTAAAAGTCATAACTTGGTAACTTATTATTCTATAACAATTTTATTCCTAAATAACTATATATTAAAAATATAGAAAAAAATATTATGAGACTATAATAACTAATACTAATAAGTGTAATATATATTATAAAATATATTAATAATTAAATTTTAATTATTAATTTTATTTCGAATAGGAGATCTTTAGTTAATCAATGTTAGAAACAAATCTCACTTATATAAAGTTATTAAAATTTAAGTTACCATTAAAAATAGAAAACATTTATGGTAACTTATTAATTTAAAACAATTTTATGTCATATAGAATCCTTAAATACCAAGTTTAGGCTTCTAGATTTCACTCAATTTTTAACTCTAAATAACTATGTATAAATTTGAAAGATTGAAAGTAAAAATTAAATATTGAGCTTAAAAACTATATAAATTGAATATTAAAAGAAGAAAAAAAACATAATACTAATATTTAGTTGCAAATATTTGATAATTGTTTGTTTGAGCAAAGTTTGTAGTGTTTAGAAAAATATTTTATAATTATTTATAAAATAAATAAGGAATTAAAAAAGTGTATATATTCTCATCGAGAAAAAGCATACCAAAAGTGTATTGTCTATGAGCAAGTGGCTCTTATATATAAAATTAATTACTGGCTCAAATATATGTATGCACTCAATTCTTGATATTTTTAATCTCTTCTGGTTACTTGGTGTCTTATCAACTGAAGTTGATTTTGCGTTTTACTTCTGTATAATGTGAATATTCGAATATTTTTATTTTTCATTTAAATGTTTATCTAATTTTAAACACACTCCCAAGCCTAACTCCAAGATTTAATGTAGTAAGTATTGTATTAGTCATGAAATTTTTACTTATAAGGTAGTAGTAATATTTCGATTTTCACAATTTCGAATGTGAGAAGAATTGGGGGGTGGGTATCACTGGGAAATTCAAAATCTCTTCCGACGGCTAAGCTAAGCTAAGCTAAGCTAGCTATAACAACAAGACCTTCTCACCGTAGTAATGCGTGGAAAGAGCCCTTTAATTGGTTGCTCAAGTTGTGCGTATATATAAACACACTTTGACATGCTTTTGTAGTATTTAATTTTATTTCTTTAAAATTTAATAATACGTTAAGAAAAATTATAAAACATATTTCAACTTCATTGGTTTCAAAATTAATTTAATGTGCTTTTAAACCACTAATTAAAAGTTAGTAGTTAAATTATGCAACTCTTAGTTATCCTATGGATGGATAGTAAATGAACTTATCAATACCTGAAATTAATGCATGCATGTATCGATAGATACTTTTATGAGATCATATTTCTTGACATGTACCAACAAGTTAAGGAACAAAAAAAATTTAGACCCTACCATTAACCTGCTTATACGTTTCTCTTATAACCAATTCAAAATTGCACTCGGCTTTAGAACATTATTCTCCATTTTAACCTTGCAAAGGAGCGCAAGTAGTGAAAAGTGGAGTGCTTTTCCCACAAATTTAAGGAATTGACTGATTGATTGAAGAGGGGAGAACGACAGGTGGGCGATTACTTCAATGACACGTGGCAGAACTCTCAGAATTAATCCAGAAACCGGGTTAGGGTAGCAGGGATTCCAAGAGCCTTCTTGAGTCTTCGAGTTGGGAGAGGATTCCAAGTGCTCAGAGCTTCCAAGAGTCCAAGTGTATTGTTTGGCCAAAGTCCCCTTCCTTCTTAGGATAGAAGGCTATTTATAGAAGCTTTCACGGGGAAGCGATCCACATGCCGGACACATGTTTTAAGAGAAATTCGAAATACCCTTAGTCATGTCTTTAAGGAGAAATTCAAGAAATACCCTTTAGTCATCAAAGTAATGCCCAAATTGTCCCATCCTTCACCGCTTAATCCAATCCTCACGATTCCCAAAACGAAGCGCTTCCTCGAAGTTTTGACCTCGGGACACGTGGAGGCTTCTCCCGGGTCTAGCACATTTATTTCTTACTTTTTTTTCGTCTTCATTCCATTAGGTTCTGCGATCCCTAATTTGCACATTTAATGAGGTCGTGGAACCCTAATTGCGCATTTAATTCAATTAGGTCATGTGAACCCTAATTTTACACTTGGATCCACATCTTCCAACTCCAACAGAATCTGATCATGACATAACATCGTAAGATTTTGATAAATAATGAAATAATAAAATTAAACTAAATTATATGCAATTAGTAAGTTAAGTTGTGAAACTATTAACTATTAAAAATAATTAATAGTTAATGTTAGAGAACCAATTTTTTTTATCCTACAAATTTTAATGTTAACTTATTATTCTACAATAAATTTTATCTTTAAAAACATGTTTAGAATTTTACTTTACTCAAATTTAGACTTTAAATAACTAAATATTAAAAATATAGAAAAAATACTATGATTACATAATAATTAATATAGGAGAAATTTAGTTAATTAATATTAATAATTACTATGACTTATATATTGTGATTAAACTTTAGTTAATTTTTAAAACTAAAAGTCATAATTGGTAACTTATTATTCTATAACAATTTTATTCCTAAATAACTATATATTAAAAATATAGAAAAAAATATTATGAGACTATAATAACTAATACTAATAAGTGTAATATATATTATAAAATATATTAATAATTAAACTTTAATTATTAATTTTATTTCAGAATAGGAGATCTTTAGTTAATCAATGTTAGAAACAAATCTCACTTATATAAAGTTATTAAAATTTAAGTTACCATTAAAAATAGAAAACATTTATGGTAACTTATTAATTTAAAACAATTTTATGTCATATATAGAATCCTTAAATACCAAGTTTAGGCTTCTAGATTTCACTCAATTTTAACTCTAAATAACTATGTATAAATTTGAAAGATTGAAAGTAAAAATTAAATATTGAGCTTAAAAACTATATAAATTGAATATTAAAAGAAGAAAAAAAACATAATACTAATATTTAGTTGCAAATATTTGATAATTGTTTGTTTGAGCAAAGTTTGTAGTGTTTAGAAAAATATTTTATAATTATTTATAAAATAAATAAGGAATTAAAAAAGTGTATATATTCCTCGCACCGAAAAAGCATACCAAAAGTGTATTGTCTATGAAGAGCTGGCTCTTATATATAAAATTAATTACGGCTCACATATATAGACAGACTCAATTCTTGATATTTTTAATCTCTTCTGGTTACTTGGTGTCTTATCAACTGAAGTTGATTTTGCGTTTTCTTACGTATAATGTGAATATTGAATATTTTATTTTTCATTTAAATGTTTATCTAATTTTAAACACACTCCCAAGCCTAACTCCAAGATTAATGTGTAGTAAGTATTGTATTAGTCGTGAAATTTTTACTTATAAGGTAGTAGTAATATTTCGATTTTCACAATTTCGAATGTGAGAAGAATTGGGGGTGGGTATCTTTGGGAAATTCAAAATCTCTTCCGGCCAGCTAAGCTAAGCTAAGTTTAAGCTAGCTATAACAACAAGACCTTCTCATAGTAAGACGTGGAAAAGAGCCCTTTAATTGGTTGCTCAAGTTGTGCATATATATAAACACACTTTGACATGCTTTTGTAGTATTTAATTTTATTTCTTTAAAATTTAATAATACGTTAAGAAAAATTATAAAACATATTTCAACTTCATTGGTTTCAAAATTAATTTAATGTGCTTTTAAACCACTAATTAAAAGTTAGTAGTTAAATTATGCAACTCTTAGTTATCCTATGGATGGATAGTAAATGAACTTATCAATACACGAAATTAATGCATGCATGTATCGATAGATACTTTTATGAGATCATATTTCTTGACATGTACCAACAAGTTAAGAAACAAAAAAATTGAGACCTACCATTAACTCCGCTTACACGCGTTTCTCTTATAACCAATTCAAAATTGCACTCGGCTTTAGAACATTATTCTCCATTTTAACCTTGCAAAGGAGGCGCAAGTAGTGAAAAGTGGAGTGCTTTTCCCACAAATTTAAGGAATTGAGTGATTGATTGAAGAGGGGAGAACGACAGGTGGGCGATTACTTCAATGACACGTGGCAGAACTCTCAGAATTAATCCAGAAATCGGGTTAGGGTAGCAGGGATTCCAAGAGCCTTCTTGAGTCTTGAGTTGGGAGAGGATTCCAAGTGCTCTTCAGAGCTTCAAGAGTCCAAGTGTATTGTTTGGCCAAAGTCCCTTCCTTCTTAGGATAGAAGGCTATTTATAGAGCTTTCACAGGAAGCGATCACATGCAGGACACATGTTTTAAGAGAAATTCGAAATACCCTTAGTCATGTCTTTAAGGAGAAATTCAAGAAATACCCTTTAGTCATCAAAGTAATGCCCAAATTGTCTGTCTCTTCAGCCGCCAATCGATCCTCGGTCGATTCCCAAAAGCGAGCGCTCTCGAGTTTTCGACCTCGGGACATGTGGAGGCTTATAAAGTTCTAGCACATTTATTTCTTACTTTTTTTTGTCTTGATTCCATTAGGTTCTGCGATCCCTAATTTGCACATTTAATGAGGTCGTGGAACCCTAATTGCAAGCATTTAATTCAATTAGGTCATGTGAACCCTAATTTTACACTTGGATCCACATCTTCCAACTCCATGAGAATCGATCATGACATAACATCGTAAGATTTTGATAAATAATGAAATAATAAAATTAAACTAAATTATATGCAATTAGTAAGTTAAGTTGTGAAACTATTAACTATTAAAATAATTAATAGTTAATGTTAGAGAACCAATTTTTTTTATGGTCCTACAAATTTTAATGTTAACTTATTATTCTACAATAAATTTTATCTTTAAAAACATGTTTAGAATTTTACTTTACTCAAATTTAGACTTTAAATAACTAAATATTAAAAATATAGAAAAAATACTATGATTACATAATAATTAATATAGGAGAAATTTAGTTAATTAATATTAATAATTACTATGACTTATATATTGTGATTAAACTTTAGTTAATTTTTAAAACTAAAAGTCATAATTGGTAACTTATTATTCTATAACAATTTTATTCCTAAATAACTAAATATTAAAAATATAGAAAAAATACTATGATTACATAATAATTAATATAGGAGAAATTTAGTTAATTAATATTAATAATTACTTATGACTTATATATTGTGATTAAACTTTAGTTAATTTTTAAAACTAAAAGTCATACTTGGTAACTTATTATTCTATAACAATTTTATTCCTAAATAACTATATATTAAAAATATAGAAAAAATATTATGAGACTATAATAACTAATACTAATAAGTGTAATATATATTATAAAATATATTAATAATTAAATTTTAATTATTAATTTTATTTCGAGAATAGGAGATCTTTAGTTAATCAATGTTAGAAACAAATCTCACTTATATAAAGTTATTAAAATTTAAGTTACCATTAAAAATAGAAAACATTTATGGTAACTTATTAATTTAAAACAATTTTTATGTCATATAGGAATCCTTAAATACCAAGTTTAGAGGCCACAGATTTCACTCAATTTTTAACTCTAAATAACTATGTATAAATTTGAAAGATTGAAAGTAAAAATTAAATATTGAGCTTAAAAACTATATAAATTGAATATTAAAGAAGAAAAAAAACATAATACTAATATTTAGTTGCAAATATTTGATAATTGTTTGTTTGAGCAAAGTTTGTAGTGTTTAGAAAAATATTTTATAATTATTTATAAAATAAATAAGGAATTAAAAAGTGTATATATTCCTCCATACATAGAAAAAGCATACCAAAAGTGTATTGTCTATGAAGAAAGTGGCTCTTATATATAAAATTAATTACGGCTCACATATATATAGGCAGACTCAATTCTTGATATTTTAATCTCTTACAGTTCTTGGTGTCTTATCAACTGAAGTTGATTTTTGTTTTACTTACGTATAATGTGAATATTCGAATATTTTTATTTTTCATTTAAATGTTTATCTAATTTTAAACACTCCCAAGCCTAACTCCAAGATTAATGTGTAGTAAGTATTGTATTAGTCATGAAATTTTTACTTATAAGGTAGTAGTAATATTTCGATTTTCACAATTTGAATGTGAGGAAGAATTGGGGGTGGGTATCCTTTGGGAAATTCAAAATCTCTTAGAAAGCGGCTAAGCTAAGCTAAGCTAAGCTAGCTATAACAACAAGACCTTCTACCACCAAGTGCATTGGAAAAGAGCCCTTTAATTGGTTGCTCGAGTTTGTGTATATATAAAACACACTTTGACATGCTTTTTGTAGTATTTAATTTTTATTTCTTTAAAATTTAATAATACGTTAAGAAAAATTATAAAACATATTTCAACTTCATTGGTTTCAAAATTAATTTAATGTGCTTTTAAACCACTAATTAAAAGTTAGTAGTTAAATTATGCAACTCTTAGTTATCCTATGGATGGATAGTAAATGAACTTATCAATACACGAAATTAATGCATGCATGTATCGATAGATACTTTTATGAGAAGCATATTTCTTGATGTACCAACAAGTTAAGAAACAAAAAAATTGAGACCCTACCATTAACTCGCAACTTTGCGTTTCTCTTATAACCAATTCAAAATTGCTTTCGGCTTTAGAACATTATTCTCCATTTTAACCTTGCAAAAGAGCGCAGTGAAGTAGTGAAAAGTGGAGTGCTTTTCCCACAAATTTAAGGAATTGGTGATTGATTGAAGAGGGAGAAGCGATAGGTGGCGATTACTTCAATGACACGTGGCGAGAACTCTCGAATTAATCCGTAAACCTTAGGGTTAGGGTAGCGAGGATTTCAAGAGCCTTCTTGAGTCTTGAGTTGGGAGAGGATTCCAGTGCTCGAGAGCTTCCAAGAGTCCAAGTGTATTGTTTGGCCAAAGTCCCCTTCCTTTCAGGATGAAGGCTATTTATAGAGCTTTCTGAGGAAGCGATCCACATGCCAGACACATGTTTTAAGAGAAATTCGAAATACCCTTAGTCGTGTCTTTAAGGAGAAATTCAAGAAATACCCTTTAGTCATCAAAGTAATGCCCAAATTGTTCCGTCTTCCTTGGCCCGCCAATCCAATCCCTCATCGATTCCCAAAAGCAAGCGCTTTCACGAAGTTTTCGACCTCGGGACACGTGGAGGCTTCTCCGGTCAGTACATTTATTTCTTTTTACTTTTTTTCGTCTTGATTCCATTAGGTTCTGCGATCCCTAATTTGCGCATTTAATGAGGTCGTGGAACCCTAATTGCGCATTTAATTCAATTAGGTCATGTGAACCCTAATTTTACACTTGGATCCACATCTTCCAACTCCAATGAGAATGCGATCATGACATAACATCGTAAGATTTTGATAAATAATGAAATAATAAAATTAAACTAAATTATATGCAATTAGTAAGTTAAGTTGTGAAACTATTAACTATTAAAATAATTAATAGTTAATGTTGAGAACCAATTTTTTTATGGTCCTACAAATTTTAATGTTAACTTATTATTCTACAATAAATTTTATCTTTAAAAACATGTTTAGAATTTTACTTTACTCAAATTTAGACTTTAAATAACTAAATATTAAAAATATAGAAAAAATACTATGATTACATAATAATTAATATAGGAGAAATTTAGTTAATTAATATTAATAATTACTATGACTTATATATTGTGATTAAACTTTAGTTAATTTTTAAAACTAAAAGTCATAACGGTAACTTATTATTCTATAACAATTTTATTCCTAAATAACTATATATTAAAAATATAGAAAAAAAATATTATGAGACTATAATAACTAATACTAATAAGTGTAATATATATTATAAAATATATTAATAATTAAACTTTAATTATTAATTTTATTTAGAGATAGGAGATCTTTAGTTAATCAATGTTAGAAACAAATCTCACTTATATAAAGTTATTAAAATTTAAGTTACCATTAAAATAGAAAACATTTATGGTAACTTATTAATTTAAAACAATTTTATGTCATATAGGAATCCTTAAATACCAAGTTTAGGCTTACAGATTTCACTCAATTTTAACTCTAAATAACTATGTATAAATTTGAAAGATTGAAAGTAAAAATTAAATATTGAGCTTAAAAACTATATAAATTGAATATTAAAGAAGAAAAAAAAACATAATACTAATATTTAGTTGCAAATATTTGATAATTGTTTGTTTGAGCAAAGTTTGTAGTGTTTAGAAAAATATTTTATAATTATTTATAAAATAAATAAGGAATTAAAAAAGTGTATATATTCCTCTACTTAGAAAAAGCATACCAAAAGTGTATTGTCTACATGAAGAAAGTGGCTCTTATATATATAAAATTAATTACGGCTCACATATATGATATGGACTCAATTCTTGATATTTTTAATCTCTTACAGTTACTTGGTGTCTTATCAACTGAAGTTGATTTTTGCGTTTTACTTCTGTATAATGTGAATATTCGAATATTTTTATTTTCATTTAAATGTTTATCTAATTTTAAACACACTCCCAAGCCTAACTCCAAGATTAATGTGTAGTAAGTATTGTATTAGTCATGAAATTTTTACTTATAAGGTAGTAGTAATATTTGATTTTCACAATTTGAATGTGAAAAGAATTGGGGTGGGTATCTTTGGGAAATTCAAAATCTCTTCCGGCGGCTAAGCTAAGCTAAGCTAAGCTAGCTATAACAACAAGACCTTCTCTCACCGTAGTAGTACGTGGAAAAGAGCCCTTTAATTGGTTGCTCAAGTTGTGCATATATATAAACACACTTTGACATGCTTTTGTAGTATTTAATTTTTATTTCTTTAAAATTTAATAATACGTTAAGAAAAATTATAAAACATATTTCAACTTCATTGGTTTCAAAATTAATTTAATGTGCTTTTAAACCACTAATTAAAAGTTAGTAGTTAAATTATGCAACTCTTAGTTATCCTATGGATGGATAGTAAATGAACTTATCAATACCTGAAATTAATGCATGCATGTATCGATAGATACTTTTATGAGATCATATTTCTTGACATGTACCAACAAGTTAAGAAACAAAAAAAATTGAGACCCTACCATTAACCTGCTTACACGTTTCTCTTATAACCAATTCAAAATTGCACTCGGCTTTAGAACATTATTCTCCATTTTAACCTTGCAAAGGAGCGCAAGTAGTGAAAAGTGGAGTGCTTTTCCCACAAATTTAAGGTAAGCAACTGCCCCCTTGACTGTGATACAGAAAGAGATCGAAGAGAAGGTTTAATATCGGCAAAATCTATGAATTTGCACTACAAGTTACTACAAAACTTCATAATCTCCTTCTCTTATCTACATTAGCGGATTCCAGCTTTATTCCATTCTCCAGTTCTCTCTCTATCCAAGCTTCACTATCCATCTGGTCATCTTTATCTTCTACCAACTTCCTATTTGTAATTCTATCCCGTCTCCGCTTCCCAAATGTGTCTCTAATCCGATTTACATCTATCTTCGCATGGCCGCCTTTAATAGAAACTATCTTGCAACTCCAATTCAGATCAGACTTCTCCCTTACAGGCTCACCCTCGCAATCTTCAACACCACTATCTGCACTACCAGAATCACTTGTCTGGCAATGTAGCCTTGTTTCTTTCAGTGTGTCCTGGAAATCACTGCAGGCTCGTGGTTCATTGCATTTGGACGATACATAATTGCAGAGCCCTTCACCTTTGGTCATTGATGCATGGTTAAATGCCAGAATCCGGAGCAACGACTGTGCCGCTTGGGATACCTGATTGTGGGCTACTCTACACAATTCCTTTCCAGCAATAGGTTTCATAGTGTCCTGGACATCACTGCATTCTTGCTTTTCATTGCATTTGGACGATACAGAATCATCAAGTCCTTCAGCATTCACCGTCGCTGTTAAAACGCCACAAACCGGAGCAACTGAGCCACTTAAGGTGCATGACTGTGGGCTACTGGACAACGCAGCTCCGGCAATGGGATTCGGAGCAGTTCCCTTTCCATGCACGAGTGGCTGAGCTTGTTTACGATTGTGCTCCAACAACTCCGTCATCTATTGGACGACCTCTGAAGCAATAATTTAACAGAATTAAGGACGACGACCACGTGAAAGCGCAACCATGCACACCACAACTAAAGTGAAAACATATAGAGCTGACACACTTCAAGTAAACAGAAGACAAAAAAATAAGGATAGAACCAAAACCTCTAATATTCCCAAAACTAAAGGCTGCCTGATCATGTGGTGGTGCCTTGTCTGGCAACCACTATTTGGGGTGTGACCGTGTGAAAGTTTTCCAAAGCATTAAACGTCACTTTACACTAGTAAAAGGGCATGTCGTTATTGAAACGAATTGAGGGTGAACCAAGTATGCCGTCAAGTAAATTTACGACTTCAGCCAAACCAATCTCTGATCATAAAGAAGAAACTCTAGAAGGTACTAGTAGTAATGGTTTTTATATCATATACAAATGTTAGTATCAAGTATCATAGAATAGCGCGCGAGATACATTGTCTATGCCACCTGAAATACCAAAGAGAAATTTATAATTAATATGTACATGCTAAAGATATCTAATCACCAGACTTCAACTTTAATTATATGATTCTTTGACTAGTAGGTATAAAAAGGAATACTCCTCTCTATTCCAAAACAGTATAATATTCACTTTTTAAATGTCAATTTCAACCATTTTTAAATTTAAAAACAAAATTATATTTTAAAAAGTCAATATTGACCTTCTAGTTTAAAACTAAGGGGGTAATAAGTAGGTATAGGATCTGAGTTAAAACATACTTCGTTCAAATGTGCATGCTGCCTACATCAATAGTCAAGGTCTTAGCTAAGTGCCCGTTTGGCAGAGTTGTGTGATGGGCTACAAGCTTTCTTAATTCTAAAATTTGTGTTTTAACATATCAAAAATGTTTTTAGCAATAGAAGTTTGGGTAGTAAAAAACACTTCTAGGAGAAGCCAAAATTTAGTGCTTATGAAAGTGTATGTACATTTGAACTCTATCCAGTGCTTTTAATATTATATACCAACAACTCCTTTGACTTTGACATGGAATCTTTTCTATTTATAGCTCTACTAGTAAAACTGTTTCATCTCACCCCATACTTCCACCACAACAACAGCGTTACCTGAAACGTGGTTCGTTTCGGTATGCTGTATGAATTATACGAGTACGCGGTACATTTTATAGTTAAAACGTAATACGTTAGGGTATTTATATATATAAGTTCTTATAGTTAGGAATTCTCTTATAATCTAAATGTAATGGACGTAAGTTTTATAGAAGATTTTTAATTGAATCAATAAGTTGATTGTTTTATAAATATTTTTATACAAATGTAATGTTTAAACATCCAATACTAAGTTATATATAATACTAAAGTATTGGTACGTAAGGGTACACTGTTTGGATATGAAAATATCAATATACGGTTCGTTCGGTTCGTTAAGTATATGAGAGTATTTGGTAACTCTGTTCCACCAAATGAGCACTAGTAATTATTTCATATTTCCAAGTTGAAGAATGAAACTAACACTAACATATATGCATGTTGGATTGCCTGCTTGTTTTACACACTAAGCAGATTCGGCAATTTGCCTACACATGTTGAGTTCCTCTCGTAAAAAAAAAATGAAAATCAATGACTTGTTAAATCCACCTACACCAGCCCACCCCAAACACACAGATAAAACTTACTAGGCATTGTGGGAAAACCAATATTTTCATTCATTAACAATGTGGTCATGGGTAATACAATGGCAAGGCAGCATTAGATTACAGGGAAATTTATTATGCACACCCGTAGGGGAAGGGCTCACCACATTAATCATGCTCGACACTATTCAAGGTCTTGACTACATATTTTTTGCATATTTCCAAGCTTTTTTTTCATTCAAGAAACTAATAATTACACCCTTTTAGTAAACTAATGTACTCATTAATATAGATAATGCAAAACTTGGAGAATAGGAAAGTGTGAGAGATGAAAATTATATAAACGTACCTTTTAAATGTTTAGGTGAAACGTCAAACTGCATCCACCAGACCTTTCCCTTTTCCTTGGGCAGTTTCACTTTCCGAATTTTGGCAGCAAGGAAAATAGAACCAGCCGCAATATAATGGGGCTTGTACTGCAAGCACATTGTGGTATGCAATCTAGAGATCCCATGCAAGAAACGATGTCTTCAGAAAGACAATATACAATAAAATGTAGATCAAGGAGACTCCATCAGCAAACAACTTTAAGAGATATCAAGACATAAGATAAATATAACTTACCAGTCATTCACAAAGTTCCATGCTACTTTTGTAAGTTCCTTATAAGAAATCTCCAATTTCTTGAGATCTCCAATTAACTAGTGGTTTGTAAGGGTGCTTAATATTCAGATCAAAAGCAAGTGTTTCTAATAAAAATCTCTCCCCATTTAAGATTAATTCCTTTTGCTTATCATAAACATCCTGTAGAATAAAAAAAAGAGATAAGATACCTAGATTTCAAAGGAAAAAAAGAGAAACAGCTATGCTACCATACCTTCTGTTTTATTCTTCTAGGAGCAGAGGGATCCCATTTGTACATTAATTTATAAGCCACAACAGTAACATCACTCAGCCAACGTGATGTTTCCTCTGCTTTGCAGCCAAGGAACATGATGCATACAGTTGCAATAGTCTGCAACCAGTGATCACCACATTTACATCACGCTTCTTTTAAGTAGAAGTAACACTTTAATATTAAAATTTGTTATGGCTTTACTTCAATTTACTGTAGCAAAAGGAGATATGGAATACCGATTAGTTTTATAAACTATACTCTAATACTTGAACATATTGAGTTCTTTCCATAATATTTTTTTTGAGATCATACGGTTATGGTTAGGTCCCAGATTCATCATGTTACGCGGCATACTTACTTGACTGAGACTATGTATGTTCAAATTCTTTGATTGTAAGAAGAAAATGTCTACGAGACACTGCATGTATTGAAAACTAAAATGCAAGTTTACTAGTTATAGAGTATAAAAAAACATGGGAAACAAGACTTGTACCTGCCAACAATTCTTTGCATGAGATTGCCAAATTAAATATAAAATCGATGACAAAACATCATTGCAGTTACTATTGTCACCTGGGGCCTGAAAAGGGAAAGAAAATGTAATACATCATTAACCACCATCTCTAGCACATGTGTACTGATATATCGTAAGCTTAAAAATGGAAGGATGCTTAAATATATAAAGGTGACATAAATGGAAGGGGTAATCAGTGCCATATAACAATTGAAAATCTCCATGACTTCACAACAAACCATGGGCTTGAGTCAGTAAGTCACATTTGAAAGGGAGAATCATCATTATTAACTAATGAAACACTGCTACACTTGTTACAAAAAAAACTATCTACAAGTTAAATAACAATTAAAAGTGGCAGCAGCTAAAAATATTTATTTGGTCATTCTAATTCTAGTTACAAGGAGGCTTGGAATTGAAAGCTAGGGACTTTTGTTAAGGAAGCAGGAACTACACATCTTCTCTAGGGACCACTTCCTACCAAGGAGGAAGAGGGAGGAGAAGGGCTAATCACTTACTTTATCAAAAGTATATTCCAAAACCAATCCTCAAGAAGCACTCACCCAAAATGCAATGTTTATTCTAATAAGAGCGACCATATAACAGGTAAGGGTAAAAAGTAAAATCTTCTTATATCTTACGCTTCTAGATCCAATGCGTTTCCCTAAATAATTAACCAATAACGGAGCTTACACTTTAAGCTCCATGCCAAGATCTTGCAAAAAAGGAGCAGTATAACTTCCGCAAATATGATTCCTCCTCCTGCCCAATGCCATCTTTCCTTGACGGAGAATTATCTTCTAGTTCTTGTCTGCTGAAGTACCACTTGCGTGCAAAACATTGAGGCTCTTCAGGTACATGGTTAGTTGGTTACTGGCTGCATCTCTTGCAACTTTATGTTGAGAAGGATTCCCTGGCAGTTTCCTTGCCATAGTTTCCCTCACTTCAAATAGACTTTAACTCTTAAATTATCCCTCCTGCTTATTTAGAAATTTCACTAGATAGCAAGGCCACAAACTGATACTCTGCAAATAAAAATCCCAAATGTTAACTGATAGATTAATACATTACATATAGTAAAACACCCTCTTCTACAGAAACGAATGTTGTCCACTATGAAATATATTACAGAGAAGAACGTGCATATGACTTCAATTAAATTGAAGACATAATGATGCAAACAAAAGAAAAATATTGCAACTTATTACCACTGATTCCTGGTTTAAATATACTGAATGAGATGCCAAGAGACGCACAAAAATAATAAAAACAAATAAATAAATAAATCAGAAAATAACTAATCTAATTAGTTCAAAAAAAGCATTCCAATCCCAGCTGATGAGTTAATAGCAGCAGATTCATGAAAAGAGCTAAAAGCAGCCATGTTCAGCATTTCAATATACCTATGATTAATTGTGTAAAAGACCTTTTTAAGCAACTAAAAATGCATTCTGATTGCAAAAAAATTTTGCAATGCTCTCTAAATTATTTGATTCTTGCATTTGATCGTTAATAAGATCAATTGCATTTACAATTATTCCAACATATAAGGAGTTCAGTTGAAAGTGTATCACACTAAATACATACACAAACTCCTTTTCATGTAGATTAGAAATGTTTTTGTTATGTGTAGCATCCAAAAAAATTCAAAACAAAAACCCTGGAGATATTTATAAACAATGAACAGAAAAAACTAACAAACACAACAATGTTATTATCCTAGTTGCAAGATATGAGATTTGTGTCCCACATGGATGGTATAAGACTTTGATGTGGGGTATCTCCAACCTTAACGTTTGTAACAATTGGTATCAGAGTCGTCTACAACCTCCCAGTTGCAATCGTGTGGCAAGGGTGGTGATCTCGATATTGCAGTATTCGTCCGGGACTAGACTCATCTATCGCAAAGTCAACCTACGTGAGCGTCGTAACTGCGGAGCGTGACTTTTAAGGTGTGACTCTCCCATAGTTTGTAACAAAACAATGATAAAAAATTTACATTTTCAATTATTCCACCATTAATTTGACCAAACCTTTTAGGTTGTATTCAAATTTACCGGCCTCGATATGATGACTTTAGATCTCCGTTTGTTCGCTAAGAAATTAAGAAAGAAACATAAAAAAGATGAAATCCCAAGTTATATAGCAAACAATTCAGCAGAATTTACATAAATTAGAAAAATAATTACCTGAAGCTCGGAGTGCATGCATGGATCCAAATACAATATAACGAAGAAAAAGATAATACATATACAGAAGAAAAAGATAAAAGCAGAGGGAGAAAAAAACCTAGCTTAAGTAATACATACATATATATAACGTTAATTTTAGAAAATTGCCTTTTGTATTTCTAAATTAGTGCACGTTGACTCGCCTTACCAAGTACCAAGTTGGAGTAGAGTATCCAATTTGAAAGTGCCTTGGCTTGCAAGGATTCTGACCATCCAAATATCACACCACACGCGTTCAAGTACGCGTCATTTAACACGCAAACTAAGCTGCTTCGCATATTCTGGAGCAGAATGGCCCATTATCATTGGGCTGCTTGTGGAGTAATCCAATATTAAATCAGCATGGCCCATTTCTGTCCAACCCAACTTATAAAAGAAACTCTGAAGTACGTAATGACAAAGTCATATATATTTTAACATATTTCACTGTATTTAAAGTCATGTGTTGTGTTGAAAATTGCTTTAATTTTTGTCTATTTTTAAAAAAATTATATATTCCCATGTTTCGAGTTTCAATTTGATGATGAAGCATGTATTATATTGACTCTAGTATTTTTGCAATTCGATCTATATATCAATGAGAATTATTTCATGTTCTTATTGCATGGATTTGTCAAAAAAAATATTAATTTAATTGTATTTTCTTGTATAAAATAATACAGCCAAATAATTTGAACATGTATATATAATATAAAATAAATAAAATTCATTACACGTTGGCAAACTACAAAAATGATTAATTCTATTAATTTAATTTAATTTATTCAAATAAAAAATAGCTAGCTCCATTAATTAACTTAAATAAAATAACTAACTAAATTAATTAATTTAAAATACATGATTTTGCCATTACACGTAAACATTTCTGAATTGTGTATCTAATTAGAAAATTTGAAATCACCTATCCATCATCATAAACAAAATCAACTTGCATAAAGAGAATCCAAGCTTCCATATATAAGAGTGGAAAAACAAGAGAATTAACACCAAATTAAGTGAAAATAAAATTCCACAAAAGGAAAAAAAAATAAAGAAAAGAAAAAGAAACTCCACAAAAAAAAAATATGAATCAAATAAACGGCTAATGATAACTAAATTAAATATATAGGGGGGAGTCTCACCAAAAGATAAAAGAAACCCTCACCCAGATATCTAAGTATTGAGTCTTTGAATGTTAAGATTTTTGTCGAGAGAGAAAAGAGTTTGGCTAGTCTTCAATTACTTACTAGAATAGTATCACTGCTGGGTCGGCATACTCATGGGTTAATTTGGGTTTGTTTTATTTAAAACCAAATAAGTTTTGATTGTGTAATCGGTTTGTTCGGGAGTATTTTACCGACTTTTATGTGGGCCAAAGGCTTGACACTGGAAGGGGTTTATGAGTCCATAGGGCGAAGCCCATGGAGAAATTGAAAGTATTTGGGTTCGGCATCCGAGTCCTTTGGGCCAAGGCTTAGACCCGGTGATAAGTACGGTTGGGTTGGACATGTGCAGTGGGTCATCCTGCGCATAGAGTTTAGAGTCCTAACCGTATTTTGAATACGGCAACTCCAAAGGTAGCGTTTAGACTGATCATTTCCACCTTTTAAGGAGATTGTGTTGGACCAAAATTATGGTAGCTACCATAATTAAGAGTCATAAACCGACTCGGAGAAAGATTCTAGGGTGATGAGAGTACTATAAATACAAGGTCGGGGTTACAATTAATAAGTAATACTTTCTTTGAGCACTAAACACTTAGCCTCCATTGTTAAACCTTGTGAACGGTCTGTACTTATTCTCACATCGGAGCTATCCCCGTGGTCTGAGCAAGTCAAGCTTGTGATCTGTTATTATGCGAGGGTTCAAGTCGTGGATTACGTGATTAGGCGTCTTGTTTAAGCAAAACTTGATGTTAACATTGGTGCTAAAAGGAGAGCTTGACTTCGCCTGCGAAATAAGTGTCACGAAAATAAGGAGGGCTTTGTCACGAAAATAAGTGTGAAATTTTCATATATTAGTATATATAAATATTCATAAATTATAAAGGTAAGTGCAAAATGTAATAATAATAATAATAATAATAATAATAATAATAATAATAATAATAATAATAATCTTTTACAAATTCTACTATAACGTAATTGGGTAAATTAGACTAATTAGCGTCTAGTTTTAATTCAAATAGACTATGTGGTTGGTAATTACTAATTACTAAATATATTTGTAATTTCTTTACTAATTATAAAGAGAGAGGGATAGTTATTTCTTGAGACTATGTCACAACATATCAATAATTACCTTATTTTTTTCTCTCATTAATCTCTATCCTTATTTTCTTTTTTCTCATTCATATTTTTTAAATTTTATTTAAATATTTTAATTTTTTTTAATTACACACTGTGTACCAGACAGCCAGTATAAAATAAGAATAATATTAGAAACAAATTATTCTACAAATATTTTACAAACTGCTAATGTGACATACTCCACTTCAGCATTTAATTTGTGTGAGGCCGAAGATTACATTGAAACAATTTGTTGATTAATATGTTGAGGTGGAATATGTCACATTAACAATTTGTAAAATAATTTTTATCGAGAAGATTCTAGAAGATTTTTTTTTTATTTTCTAATCAACATTTCATGTTAATTGATATTTGGAATAGAAAAACATTTCATGACACAGCTCTCTTTTAATGTTATTTAATGAAATTAATATATACTAATATATTAAATTTTGCAATAGGGGTACTAGTTAATTTTTTGAGTTTACAGATGTTCTTTATTAATCAATACATTATGATACTTATAATTATTAAATTGTCAATATACGTGAAATTAACATTTTAGTGAAATATACATGAAATGATAAATGTACTTTTATATTTTTAAAGTTAAACTCAATTTAAACCGATAAATGTACCTCTAAGTCTCTATATTTATATTTCGTGCTTGATCAAAAGTATAAATTTAGAGTGCTTCTACACAGATCCGAAAATTGGACATTTTTAATTTTTATTATTTTTTTTTTTTTTTTACTTGTGACTCTCAAAAAATGTATAGTATTTATTCTATGAAATTTTTACAAAATGTAGTGTTGTAGGTGTAATTTAGATACATATACAATAACAGGGCTCATAAATTACACCTACAACACTACATTTTGTAAAAATTCTTATTAGAATAAATACTATACATTTTTTAGGAGTCACAAGCAAAAAAAATAAAAAATAAAAAATAAAAAATGTCCAATTTTCCTATCCAAATTTTCAATCTGCCAAGACTTATTCATAAATTTATAGTACCAAGGAACACTCAACCTCTGTTAAGTGCATTCTTAGAATCTAGCTCTACCTCCAAATCTAAATTTTACCAACAGATAGAATTGGGTCATTATTTTGTCAACTAAGGCATCATACAATTAACATATCCAACATTAACTCCTTTTTCAATAGGATATCTCTATATAATTTCAATTAGAAACTGTAACTCTATTGGGATGGTGTAGCAAAATTATAAATGCACATTTTTAACATTTTTAACCTACTAAATATTAGCTCATCCATTATTAACTTATCTTGAAGCCAGTTCTTACTCTCAAACTGAATGTATTCCCCTGATGGCCCAATAGTATTTTATGGTGCGTTTAAGCTAGTGATTAAACGTCTGGACAAATTCAAGCATTAACATTGGAACTAGAATAAGGGTCTTCTAGTATTTAATGGAGTTCTTTTTCAACTTCCTTTCAAGAGTTTGTATGTTTCCCCTCTAGAATCCCTTTCACAACCACTGTCACGGGAAAAAGAAGACATACCTAAATTGTGGATTGAACTAGTCATTTGTAGATAATGGAAAGTGAAAACAATAAGATTCGAAGGATCTTACTGAGAATAAGAGGAGATTTGAAGATGAGTCTACGCTGAATCTGCTACTAATAGGAAATTAGAGTTTTATTACGTCTTTTCAAAGATCTGATCACAGAATGCCAAAAAAGTGTATTAGCTCCCACTTCTTCTCTATTTATACTGCGATTTGGTGTTCCTTCAACAATTATCTAACGATTGAGGTAGTAATGGGACACATATCGCAAAACGTACACGTGTGTGTCATGGTTATCCCCTCCCCCAAGGTGGTTTGCACACGCCTACATAAAGTCTCTTGTCTTAAATAACACCTTTTGAGTTGAACCCAGTGTTAAACTGTATGTGTTTACTTCTTAGCAACCCATGTCAGACTAGGTAAATTCCTCTTAATCCCATATTTGAGTAGATCGTTTATTTAAAGTCAATAATAACATCACTTCCACAATGAGGATGACCCATTCAATAATAAGTTATATATGTATACACTATTATACTTTACAAATATAAAATTATAATTAAAATTAAAAATAAAATAATAATAATAATAATAATTAATATTTATCTTAATTTGATTTAATTTTGTATATATTATAAGAGAATGTATTGAGTATCCAATTAAATTTGTATCAATCGCGTATGTATTGAATCAGAATTCGAGTAATTTGAATCTTAAACGAGTCAAATATAACTTTTCTCAAATTCTACTCATATTTTTATTCGAACTATTTTTTATGCTCAGATTTGGATCATATTATTAACAAATTCGAGTCTCACTCGTATTTTTTCGAGTCGAAGTTGAACTGTTTAGTTCGTTTATAGCCTTACTTTCTAGTGGTTCTTTCTGTGTAGGTCCACGCCCAAGCTGCTGATTGAACGTGAGGAAAAATTCAAGCGTTAACACTTACCATGAACAACCCTTTATTATTAAATAAAACTTTTATGTTATGTTTGGATTATAAGTGGAATAGAATGACTCATTCTCATGAAATGAAAAAAATTATGTTTGGTTGTTTCATGGAATGGAATGAGTTTTTTCCATACCTATCAAATAATTAAATTTTATGTAAAACCCCAAATTTTACGAATAAAGATTTAATTTTCTCGAAATATTTTTTTGAATATTATGGTATGGATTTGAGATAATGTTATAGTTGTGGGTAATATTTATAAATTTTGAAAAGTATGCAAGTTGTTGTATAATATTCGTTTGGTGGGAAAATATTCTTTTTGTTGGGGAATATCCAAATGCGGCGACATAATCATTAGTGGACCCCTGGCGGAATTATTGTCGATTGAAAAAAGCGAAAAAAATATTTTTATGAAAATAACGACGGAAGTTTTACCGTTAAAAGCGTTGAACTACTCATAGTAAAAAAATAAAGATGTCTGGCGTGGTTGCGTAAAGAAAGACACCGGTGATTGATTATTAATGCTTACATTGAGAAGTCACTCAGTTTTGTTCAATTATTACTTCAATAATTGTTGCATAAGTATCTCATGTTATTTGATTCAATTATTGTCGATATTTTATATATTATTAAATCAATAATTGAGATGATGAGTTATTAATATTATTATTTGCAATATTAACGATGTCTGTAAGTTCGCGAGGAGAGGTTTGGTTACCTAATCAATGCGTGCCAATAGGAAGAAATCATTATTGGAAAGCCCCCTCTTTCCTGGGAACGACCTGGTAGATTAATATTGTGAATTATAATAAAGATGATAAATATTGTTAAATATATTGAGGTGTCTTTTTATGAAGTCATGGAAGTTTATATATATATATATAAATTTTGTCTTATTAGTATTATTAATGTAATAAAACAGAAAAACTTTTTATATAAAACAGAATACTTTTATAAAATTATTTATTTTATTAGACAATAATTAGAATATAATATATTTTATTATGCATAGTGTTTTGCATAATAAAATCTTTTTATATAAAATGTAATACTTTTATAAAGTTATTTATTTTATTAGACAATAATTAGAATATATTATATTTTATTATGCATAGTATTTGCATAGTGCCTGCATAGTGTTTGCATAGTAAAATCTTTTTATATAAAAAAGGAATTCATCTGAACAAACCATTATATAGCAATATATTAGCCAACAAAAAAGGAGATGACATAGTAGCTATTTTGTTTGTTTTTTTCTTCTATATATCTGAGAGACTAAATTGTCAAATCAAAGCAATGGCGACTTTTACTATCAGATCAATGCCTTGTTCAAGATGGTTTCATCACCTTCCACTCAACTCATAAATCATGTAGACTCTTCTTCCCAATTCTTTTTCCAAAATTAGGTCCATCACTCCATGATTTTGGCAACAGATCATAATCATCAAGTGTAAACAATATGCAATCATATAGGGCTTGATCTTGACACTGCATTAATAAACCTCCGTTAATAATCGACGATCCATTAAGAGTAAAAGAGAAACATAATTGGTAACAACCACCATGAACGATAAAGGAAATGGATTTTATATATTCCTAGTTTTTTCCCTTTCCTTTCATCATAAGTTTATCCAAGAGCTCGAAGCGAAATAAGAGCCCGGATCATAATACATTGTCAAACACGAGAGCCGAGAATAAATTTTTGAAACTCAATATTTTACTGTATAGATAAACACTAGACAAGTAAGTTATGACCGTCTACAAAGCTAAGTAGTTACCACATATATCCAAAAATAGCATTGTAATGAATCCATTGCCCATCATCCACAGCAATCAAAAAATCATATTATATGGAGAAGAACTTGGGTTCAAAGCAAGAAGAAAAAGCTTTTTGTTCATATCATCGATGTGATTACTCAATGACATATTAATAGAGCAATGAACAGACCTTGTTCCGGAAAAGAGCTAACATCACACATGTAAAAATTTCTAGTAATAAGTTAAAAGTATTCAGTGTAGAAGGAAAAAATGTCACAAGGCTTATGAAAACTTGCTTTAGTTATTTGCAAAATTAAGACCTGCACATCTACCAACTCAAATTTCTCCTATAAAGTCTTATCCATGTATGAGGTATCAAGTTCATCATTATTAATCAAAGATCATGCTAAATCTGGACTCTGAACATAAATCTTTGCCAAAATGGTGGATATAAAATAGTGGAACAAACATCATTTTATATGAGAACAAACATCATGGGCGAACATTATCATAGAGTTCAAAGGATAGCAAGAAGTTTCAAAAAAATTGGCAATGCAAAATACTCTCTCTTAGACAAATGAACAAGGAAAAGTTTCTTATTCTCCTGCATTAACATAAAGATGCCATGTAATAATATTAGCCAAATGTGAGGATAAACTGATAACAGGGAGTTCTAAAATACAATTAGAAGTAAAAAACATATATAAATCGACCTGATATGCGCTCCATTTGTATTAAAACAGAAAAAACTCCTGAATCATGAATCATAAAACGAAACACATTCCTGAATGATGTACAAAGTAGTCAATCAGATTCAATTTTTACAAACAATAGGTCTCCTAATATAGTAAGACATCATATATATAACCAAACAAATCTGGCAACAAGTATGTTATCCAATTACTGCTTAATATTTATACAAACATAAATTGAAAAATGAACCAGTACTATTCTTTAGACAGAGAAATAAAATGCCATTATTTAGAAGACAAATATACGAAGTTAAAAACACTCACTTTCCAAAATATTCTGCAAATATTAAACGAATTATAACTCTAAACAGAAAACCCCAAAAAATAAAATAAATCAACAAAAATGGGTTAAAAATGAAGCAAAAATCTTAGTGATTTAGTTTCTATTGAAGGTAAAGGAGCATCTTTAGGACCATAAAAACCGCAAAGCCCCAATTATTGATTTAGTTTCTTTTGAAGAGGAAGGATTACATCATACAAAAAAAATCAAAAGAAACTTCTGAAATTCGTTTGTGACATGAAGGGTCTGCCAACGAACAAGCCAGCGTCAAATACTACTCCATACCTTCGAATTCATCTTCCTCCCTCTTTCTTCACAATTTTTCCGCTTGAATCTGGGTGAAATTCATTTTCGAGAAATCAATCTGCGGCGAATCAAACTCCGGCTCCAGCGATTTCTTGGCGCCCATTCCTTCCAATCCTCGATTTCAATGGCGATTAGGAGGATGAAGGGAGAAAAGTAGAGACGAACTTTTTGATTTGGGAGGAGAAGCCGTTTAGAGAGAGAGAATCGATTTTCTGATTCGCAAGAAAGAGGCCTTATTTGGTTTGGGGGAGATAACGCGTAAATTTCTAGTAAGTTGGTATAGTTTTGAAGGTTATTTACTTATTACAGTAAGATATATTTAAGGTCACCTTATTTGGGATTGTAATAAGAAATCATGTGGCTTGTGTTAGCATATGGGTGGAGTATATTTGAAGAATAAGGGGTCACGGGGTGTATATTATTATATATATATATATATATATATATATATAAATTTTATTTTATTATTATTATTAATGTAATAAAACGAAAAGTTTTTTTATATAAAATGTAATACTTTTATAAAGTTATTTATTTTATTAGACAATAATTAGAATATATTATATTCTATTATGCATAGTGTTTGTATAGTAAAATCTTTTTATATAAAACAGAATACTTTTATAAAGTTATTCGTTTTATTAGATTATAAATAGAATATATTATATTTTATAGATTGATTATAAATAGTAAATCAATCTGAACCGTTCATGGATTGGTTACTATTCAGTCCATTCTTCTATAAATAGAAGCTCATTCCTTCATTATTTTTACGAATTCAATAAAACTCTAGAGAGAGAAACTATAGAGAGAATTCTTCTTCTATAATCTTGAGCGTATTTTCTTTAGCGTTTAAGAAAGCTTTGAGCGTAGTGCAAGTTTCTTCAAGTATATCCCAGCCCTACCGTCGGAGTACTTTTCTTTATAAGGTAAGGGATATTATTTGTTGTACTAGTAAGGGGTATTATTTTTTTTATATTCATAAAGAGAACTTCTGTTATTCCATTCTTTATTATTCTGTTGAAATAACCTGTATACACGGACTACCCTATACTTGGTGAAATTCTTTTATTTCATTCCTTATTATTCTGTTGGAATAACGTGTCTATGCGAAGTACCGTATGCATAGTGATTTCTGTTGTTATTTCATTCTTTATTATTCATTGGAACATCCCGCTTGGCATGTAATTTACTTCGACTGATTCCGTTATTTATTATTACGTTAGAATAACTTGTCTATCAAGTACCGCATGCATGGTGATTTATTGTTATTCCATTCTTTATTATTCTGTTGAAACATCCGCGGCTTGAATTTTGCCTCGACCGGTTCCGATTCTTTATTATTCTCGTGAATATCCTCACCTCATGCGTTCATGCGGGACCTGGTTCTATTATTTATTATTCGTGGGAATAACATGTTCATGCGATCTATCGCACGCATGGTGAATCCTACGTTATTCCATTCTTTATTATTCTATTGAAATAACCTGTCTATGTGGATTACCACATGCATGGTAAATGATCATTTATATTCATTCCTTATTAAATTGTGGAAATGATCTGGTTACGTTGATTATGATGAGAGTCATAATAAAAGCATTGGACTGATGAATATAATGGGTATATGAAGTATTAGAAAGTGTTATGATGAGTTATGTTGGTTATTATATGAAAACATGAAAGTTTCTTAAAAATCACAAAGGGTTGAAAAATCAGATTTTGGTGAAAATGGAACATGAAATTCAATTGACCAAATCTCCTATTATATTTCGATTTTTTGAGTGTGGTCAAGTTCTAGAGTTAGATCTATGAGTTTCCTAACTTATCCAAGTGGAAACACTGGAAAAGGTATTGTAGATTTTCGTGTGGATTGATTTTAGCAAAACACGAAAAAGTGAAAAATAGGAAAATAACTACTGCCTGAAATTTTAAAAGGGAATTTTCGGCCATTTAATTTGTGAGAAAAATTCCGGCCTTTTGGGACATGAAAGTATATGGTATAAAGTACCTCCTGTCCAAAAATGAGCTCATTTTGACTTAAAATGAGCAAGTTATGACCATTTTAATATTTAGGTTTTTCCAACGAAAAAGGCTATAACCGGAGTTCTATAACTCCGATGACCATGAAATTAAATCTGGAAGCTCACGTTAACATGTGTAAGATCCTGCCAAGATTTGGGAATTTCTAGATTTAAACTTGAGGTAGCTAATTTCTTAAAGAATTAATTAGAAATTGATTTTTGAAAAATAGTAAATGAATTTTAAAAATTCCGAGAAAAATATATGTTCATTATGGGACTATATTCTGCTAAATCCCAGAAAAAAAATATTTTTTGGACTGATTTGGTATTTTTTATGAAAATAGTTTAGTTACGAACATATGAGTTAAATATGTTATGTGAAGTAACAAAGTTGAAAAATAGAATTTTATGGCTTGGAAATCCTATATAAGGTATATGCAGATTTTTGATGAGGATTTAATCATTGGTGATGAAATCTTATGAGTATGACATTTTGAATGATTAAATGCATTATTTGGTAAAGTGTAAACAATTAAAATAAATTATTTATAAGTTTAAAGAAGTGATTAAAATATTGTTATGATATTAATAATATTAGATTATGAGTGGTTGATAATATTTGGATAAATTTAAAGTCTTTAATATTTATCCTTGTTTTCGTTGATTAATACTTATATCATTGTCATCATCCTCATGTATATATTATGTTGAAAGTCATCTGTGGTTCGCAAAGGTCGTAGATGGACTTGGTATGATTATGACCGAGGATTATTCGGTATAATTATGACCGTAATGTTACAAATGATATGGAAAAAAGTCCTCATTGGCCGTAGTGCATTGATGGACGCTTTTTGGTATGATTATGGCTATAGATTCTCTTCAACCAAGGGTGCAAAGATGAATTGTTTTATGGCATGATCGGAATGAGTTGATGAAAACACGATTATCTTTGGCCCGTAGTGCATGGATAATTCGTGGTCGTGATACTAAAAAGAATATCCTTGGCCTATAGTGCGGGGATGAATTAATGATGTAGATTAATTATTGAAATGAGTCTCAAAGAATGAAATATTAATTCATGGATGTGATAATAATGAATATCCTGGTCAGTAGTAAAAAATGGATAATTCATGAATGTGATATTAATGAATATCTTTGGTCAGTAGTAGTGCGGGGTGATTCGATGATGTGGATTATTTATTAAAATTTGAGTCTCGTGATAAAAGATTGATAATAAACTTTTAAATTCGTAGAATATAGTAGATATCATGTTCTACTTGATTCTTCTAAAATACAACTGTATGTCTTTGGCCTATAGTGCAAAGATGAATTGTTAATGAATATCTTTGGTCGTAGTGCAAAGATGAATTTATTAGTATGATTATGAGTAGGGATTTTAATTTGGTATAACCATGATTTTTGATGTTTTAGGTGAAGATAGGTGATGAAAATTATCTTCGTCCTGGGTGCGAAAAGGAATTCAGAATCACAATTATGATTATGAGTTATTCATATGATTGTGGATAGGAATTGTTGATTGATGTTACAAGGATAAAACGTTATTGGTGGACTTTTAACATGGAGAAGATAATAGACCTGATGGTCTATTTGACTCTTTTAATGGATTGTTTGTTCCGCTGCAACTATGGTTGAAAAGTTTTATCATCTACCATATGTTCTAAATCTCTGATTTATTATTGACAGAAGCTATTGATAATTTAATTATCTTGAGTTATGATATTCTTTCTTTGGGCGGGTTAGTTGTGGTTTCACCCTTTTGCTTCACAATTCCTTTCGTGTAATAAGAGTGTTCTTTGAGTCGAGTGGGGATAATAGGGGAATAGAACGGTGGTCTATAGCTGTTGAGGTTTTCCCTAAATAGTATAGAAATAATTTTATTGAGAACTTTAAATAAGTGTGTCGTATTGTATACATCATTTGATATTTAATTTTGGTGAACCGAATAGGGTGAGGCGAACCCAACTTTGGAAAGGTGTTTTGTCACTATTATACAAGATTTCTAATAACATACAACCTCGTGTTATCATAAGACAGGGTTGTGCACATCCACTTGCTGAGTATATCTACGAGCACTACCTATATGATCTTGGAGTTTATTTGAAATATAATTTTCACTTGGAGACAGTGGAGATAGTTATATATCAAGAGAAGACTCACCATTGGAAAGAACATGATTGTAATCTTCTCATTTTTCTTTGGGGTCTATTGGGTCAACCAAGGATAATTCTCAGACATATGATATCTATCATAACCTGAGACGCGTGACCTCCAGTACGCACGAAGGTTTTCTTGAGCATTTCTCAAAGATTTTAGTTTCTAAAATAGTTTTTTTGTACATTTTTATGTAACGTACCATTGTAAGGTTGTGGTGAAGACACACCATGAGAGTTACATATATTTGTATTAAAATTACTGATTTAAGCGTGGTCGTCTTTCTTGCGACAATTCAACGATTAATATAAATGAAGTTGTAAATGATTTTTATAGTGTATTTTACTGGCGACTCAAGATGGGTGATGTATACCTATTTTGGGGGCGCCACACCGACTGGTTCCATTAATTATTATTACGTTAGAATAACTTTGTATGCGTCATGATCTATCACATGCATGATGATTTCATTGTTATTCCATTCTTTATTATTCGTTGGAATATCACATTGGGTCTGCAATTTACTTTGACACGGTTCCGTTATTTAATATTCATTGGAATAACACATATGCATGCTTGATCTATCACATGCCTAGTGATTTCTTTTGTTATTCCATTCTTTATTATACTCAGTTGGTTAAAGTTTTGGCTTTTATATTCTATGAAATTAGTGGAATATCTTTGATATTTGCGCTTCATCCAGTATATTTTCATGGAAATATTTTTCTGAGCATTCTTGAATTTTACTCTACAAAGAAGTGTCATGTTGACAATTTGGACGTTATTAGTTCCTGGATAAATTAATTCTTAAACTTTTTTTATTGAATTCTTATATCATTGTCATCATCCTCATGTTTATATTATGTTGAAAGTCATCTGTGGCCTGTAGTGCATAGATGGACTTGGTATGATTATGACTAGAGATTAATCGGTATAATCATGACCGTAATGTTACAAATAATGTGGAAAAAGTCCTCATTGGCTCGTAGTGCATTGATGGACAGTTGTTGGAATGATCATGACCATTGATGAATACGAATATCCATGGCCCGTAGTATATGGATGATTTATGGTTGTGATACTAATGAATATCATTGACCGTAGTGCAGGGATGATGTGGATTATTTATTAAGCTGAGTCTGTAAAATCCCAAATTTTACGAATAAAGATTTAATTTTCTCGAAATATTTTTTTGAAAATTATGATGTGAATTTGAGATAATATTATAGTTGTGGGTAGTATTTATAAATTTTGCAAAGTATTCAAGTTGTTGTATTATATTCGATTGGTCGGGGAATATTTTTTTGTGTTTTGGGAATATTTAAACAACTAAGTATAATCATTGGTGGACCCCATGAACAAAATTATTTTGAATGAAAGCGATAAAAAATATTTTTATGAAAATAACGGCGGAAGTTTTCACAGCTAATAATCTTGTTGAACTACTCGATAAGAAAAAAAAGATGTCTGGCTGTGGTTACGTAGTAAAGAAGACACGATATTGATTATTGATGCTTACATGAGAAATCACTCAGTTATACTCAATTATTGCTATAGTAATTGTTGCATCATATCTCTCATATTATTGATTCGATTATTGTTAGTATCATCTGCATTATATGTTATATTATTAAATTAATAATTGAGACAACAAAGTTATTCATATTATTAAATTGGAATATTTACAATGTCTAGAAGTTCTGTCAAGGAGAGGTTTGGTCACTAACAATTGCGCCTATAGGAGAAATCCTTATTGGAAAGCCCCCTCTTTCCTGGGAACAACATGTTTGCTAAATATTATGAGTTATAATATTAATGATGAATAAGTTCGTGTTGATTAAAGATGAATTTTATAATTTCATTGTGTTGAGATTATTTGTGTTAGTAGAAATCGACATCTAATCTGATGATAATTGATGTCTAGAGGTTATATTGTTCAATTGGGTATTCGGGACACTTTTCGTTTCGGAGTACTATTCACGAGTTACTATTCACGAGTTATTATTCACGAGTTACTATTCATGAGTTACTATTCACAAGTTACTATTCACCCGAATAATATATTTCTTTTCGGTCCAAATTATTTTTGGGTACAATATTATTCCATGAGAAGTTGTGCTAATTTTTCAGACCGTTGGTTGAATTTATATTAGTAAATCAATATGGATTGTTAGTTTAAAGTTTTAATAGTGAATCAGTATGGATCGCTGGTTTAAAGTTTTAATAGTGAATCGGTATGGAATGACCGATTGCTTTAAGTTTTAATCTGATCGAACCGTCCGTTTAAAAGTAAATCAATCTGGACCGATTTAGAAATTAGTTCTTATTCAATCCATTCTTCTATAAATAGAAGCTCATTCCTTCATTATTTCTTACGAATTCTTGAAACTCAGAGAGAGAAATTATATAGAGAAAGAAGAAGAGTTTTCTCGCTACTTCACTACTTCTACATCCGGTTTCTTTTACGGTGAGGGGTGTTATTCTTTTGTATTCATGAAGAGAATTTACATTATTCCATTCTTTATTATTTCATTGGAATAACTTTTGTATCTGTGGAATCCCTATACTTGATGAAATTCTTTTGTTATTTCATTCTTTATTATTACATTGGAATAACTCGTATCGTGAAATCCTCTATACTTGGTGAAATCCTTACATTATTCCATTATTTATTATTCATTGGAATAACTTGTACTGTGGTTTTACCTATACTTGGTGGAATAACATGTATACGCAGTTTACCCTATACTTGGTGATCTTCTTCTGTTATTCCATTCTTTATTATTATGTTGGAATAACCTGTAAATGCAAAGTACTGCATACATGGTGAAATTCTTCTATTATTTTATTCTTTAATATTCTATCGGAATATCCTGTCGCTGTGAATTTCACCTGACCTGGTTCCATTATTTATTATTCCGCATTTAATATTCTGTCGGAATATCCTGTTGGTGTGAATTTCACCTGACCTAGTTCTATTATTTATTATTCCGTATTTATTATTACATTGGAATAACACATCATCTGAATACGCATGCATGGTGATTTATGTTGTTATTCCATTCTTTATTATTTCAGAGGAACATCCTGTGATGGTGTGAATTTCACGACTGGATCCGTTATTTATTATTCATTGGAATAACACAATACATCTGCAAATCTGCATGCATGGTGATTTCTGTTGTTATTCCATTCTTTATTATACTCAGTTGGTTAAAGTTTTGATTTCTATACTCCATGAAATTAGTGGAATATCCTTGATATTTGCGCTTTATCCAATATCTTTCCATAAAAATATTCTTCTGAGCATTCTTGAATTTTACTTTACAAAGAAGTATCATGTTGACAATTTGGATGTTATTAGTTCCTGGATAAATTAATTCTTGAACTTGTTTTATTGAATTCTTATATCATTGTCATCATCCTCATGTTTATATTTTTTTTGAAAGTCATTTGTGACCTGTAGTGCATAGATAGACTTGGTATGATTATGACCAGGGATTATTCGGTATAATCATGACCGTAATATTACAAATGATGTGGTAAAATTCCTCACTGGCCGTAGTGCATTGATGGATAGTTGTGGGCATGATCATGACCATTGATGAATACACGAATATCCTTGGCCCGTAGCGCATGGATAATTTGTGGTCGTGACCCTAATGAATATCCTTGGTCGTAGTACATGGATGATATGGATTATTTATTAAGCTGAGTCTCAGCGATAAAAGTGATGAAAAAACGTTTTAAATCAAAAAAGATAGTAGATTTTATTTTCTACTTGACTCTTTTAATGGATTGCTTATTCCGCTGCAGTTAAACTTGATGTCTATTGTATTTTATCAGTTTAACATTGTTGAAGGCTAATGATAATTTATCCTGCATTATCTTAGTCATAATATTTCTTCTTTGGGCTAGTTGAGCTCACACCCTTTCTTTCTTTGTTCTCTTTAGGATATGAGAAGCGTGGCGAGGACTAGTCGGGGAGCGGGTGATGGTCCAGATGATAACATTAGTAGTCCTCACTATTCTATGAAATAGTGTGATAATATGTATAATAAGGACTTATTCTGAGAGTGGATATTATCTAGAAGATAATATTTGTATTAAAACTCACAGCTCTTGTTGTATATTTAAGATTGTATTTGTACTCTGCACCATGTATCTGGTGACCCAAGATGGGTGATGTATACCTATTTTGGGGGCGTCATAGAGTCTCAGCGATAAAAGTGATGAAAAACCTTTTAAATCATAAAAGATAGTAGATTTTATTATCTACTTGACTCTTTTAATGGATTGCTTGTTCCGCTGTAGTTAAACTTGATGTTTATTATTTTGTATCAATTTAACACTGTTGAAGGTTAACGATAATTTATTTTGCATTATATTAGTCATAATATTTCTTACTGGGCTAGTTGAGCTCACCCTTTCTTTCACTGTCCTCTTCAGAAAATGAGAATATAGCTGGGACGAGTCGGGGAACGGAGTGACAATCCAGATGATAGGATTAGTAGTCCTCACTATTCTGTTAAATAGTGTGACGATAAATGTAATGAGGACTCCTTTGAGTGTGGATATTGTCTAGATGACAATATTCTTATTAAAACTCTCAGTTTATGTTTTGTCGTATTTTACACATTGTTGTATAATTAAGTTGTATTTGAATTTTGTACAATGTATCAGCGACTCGAGATGGGTGATATATACCTATTTTGGGGCGCCACGATTGATATTAAAGCTTAGGGATATGATGTGATGCCCCAAAAATAGGTATACATCACCCATCTTGAGTCGCCAGACATCATGGTACAAAAATACAAATACAACTTAATTATACAAACGTCGATGTAAACAATACGACAAAACATAGCTGAGAGAATATTGTCATATAGACAATATCCACACTCAATGGAGTCCTCATTACATTTATTATCACACTATTTTATAGAATAGTGAGGACTACTATGACACCATCTCGAACCATTACTCCGCTCCCCGACTAGGTTAAATTATGTTCTCATTTCTCAAGAGAACAATGAAAGCAAAGGTGAGCTCAACTAGCGAAGAAGAAATATTATGACTAAGATAATGCAGAATAAATTATCATTAGTCTTCAACAATGTTAAACTGATAAAATATAATAGACATCAAGTTTAACTGCAGCAGAACAAGCAATCCATTAAAAAAGTCAAGTAGAGAATAAAATCTACAATCTTTTATGATTTAAAATGTTTTTCATCACTTTTATCGCTAAGACTTAGCTTAATAAATAATCCACATCATCAAATAATCCCTGCACTATAGGCCAAGGATATTATTTAGTATCACGATCACGAATTATCCATGCACTACGGGCCAAAGATAATCGTGTTTTCATCAACCAGTCCGATCATGCCATAAAATAATTCATCTTTGCTCCCTTGGTCAAGAGAATCCATAGCCATAATCATACCAAAAAGCATCCATTAATGCACTATGTGCCAATGAGGACTTTTTCCACATCATTTGTAACATTACTATTAAATGATTATCTTAAGAATAATCACAGTGAGAATCATACCAAGTCCATCTATGCACTACTGCCACGGATGACTTTCAACAAAATATAAACATGAGGATGATGACAATGATATAAGAATTCAATAAAACAAGTTCAAGAATTAAATTATCCGAGAACTAATAACATCAAATTGTCAACATGATACTTCTTTTCAGAAGTAAAATTCAAGAATAATATTCATGCACCAAAAATAATTTGGACTGAAAAGAATCAATTTTTCGTCGTGAATAGTACCCCGTGAATAGTACTTCGAGAATAGTACCTCGTGAATAGTACCCCGACATGAAAATAGTTATATAAGCATGTGAACAAATAGTTATATAAGCATGTGATTCAATAGTACACACATGTGAACAAATAGTTATATAAGCATGTGAATTAGTAGCAATTAATTGCTCATTTATCCGATAAATTACCTGATTTATCAATATAACCCCTATACATCAATTATCATCGGAATAGATATCGATTTCAACTAACACCAATAATCCCAACACAATGAAACTATCAAATTCATCTTTAATCAACATAAACTTATTCATCATTAATATTATAACTCACAATATTTAACAACTAGGTCGTTCCCAGGAAAGAGGGGGCTTTTCAATAAGGATTTCTCCCTATTGGTGCGCAATTAGGTGACCAAACCTCTCATTGGAAGAACTTCTAGACATTGTAAATGTGACGCCCCCAAAATAGGTATACATCACCTATCCTGAGTCGTCAAATATAAGGTACAGAATACAAATACAATCTTTAATATATAACAAAAGAGCTGTGAGTTTTAATACAGATATTGTCTTCTAGACAATATCCACTCTCAGAATAAGTCCTCATTACATTTATTGTCACACTATTTAACAGGATAGTGAGGACTACTAATCTTTATCCTCTTGACCGTCACTCCGCTCCCCACATTGGTCCCCATTACGATTCTCATTTCACAAGAGAGAACAATGAAAGCAAAAGGGTGAGCTCAACTAGCCCAAGAAGAAATATTATGACTAAGATAATCTGAGAATAAATTATCATTAGTCTTCAACAATGTTAAACCGATAAAATACAATAGACATCAAGTTTAAGCTGCGGTGAACAAGCAATCCATTAAAAGAGTCAAGTAGAGAATAAAATCTATTATCTTTTATGATTTAAAAAGTTTTTCATCACTTTTGTCATTTGAGACTCGAACTTAATAAATAATCCACATCATCCACCGCACTACACGCCAATGATATTCATTATGGTCACGACCACAAATTATCCATGCACTACGGCCAAGGATATTCGATGTATTCATCAATGGTCATGATCATGCCAACAATCATCCATCAATGCACTACAGGTCAATGAGAACTTTTATCACATCATACAGTAATATTACGGTCATGATTATCTTAGGAATAATCTCTGGTCATAATCATACCAAGTCCATCTATGCACTCTCAGTGCCACAGATGACTTTAAAAAAATATAAACATGAGGATGATGACAATGATATAAGAATTCAATAAAACAAGTTCACGAATTAATTTATCCGGGGAACTAATAACGTCCAAATTGTCAACATGATACTTTTTGTAGAGTAAAATTCAAGAATGCTCAAAAGAATATTTTCATGAAAAGAATCTTGGATGAAGCGAAATATCAAGGATATTCCACTAATTTCATGGAGTATAGAAGTTAAAACTTTAACCATGGTGAGTATAATAAATAATGGAATAACAAAACAAATCACTAGGCATGTGATAGATGAAGACAAAGCGAAGTTATTCTAACTAAGAATAATAAATATGGAACTGTGTCCCGCGTAAACGCGCATGCGATGGGATATTCACGTAATAATAAATACGGAATAATAAATTATGGAACCAGTCCAGGCGTAAAACGCCATAGACAGGATATTCTACGGAATAATAAATGCGAATAATAAATAATGGAACCGTGGTCAGTGAAATTACACCAAGCGGGATATTAAGCCAGAATAATAAAGAACGGAATAATAGAATAATTTCACCACGTATGCGGTAGATCAGCATAAACAAAGTTATTCAACATAATAATATAGAATGGAATAATAGAAGAATTTCACCATGTATGCGATCACTTCCTCATAAGCAGTTATTCCAACATAATAATATAGAATGGAATAACAGAGGATTTCACGGTATAGGGTATCTGGCGTATCTGAGGTTATGTATAGGGTATCGCAGCGTATCTGGTTATTCCAAATGAATAATAAAGAATGGAATAATGAAGGATTTCACCAAGTATAGGGTATCTGGCGTATCTGAGTTATTCAACAGAATAATAAAGAATGGAATAACAAAAGTTCTCTTCATAAATAAGAAAGAATAACACCCTTATAGTAAAAGAAGCTGGATGTAGAAGTAGTGAAGTAGCGAGAAAACCATTCTTGCTTCTCTCTATAATTTCTCTCTCTAGAGTTTCAGATGAATTCGTAAGAAATAATGAAGGAATGAGCTTTATTTATAAAAGAATGGATTTGAATAGTAACTAATTCTGAAGCGGTCCAGATTGATTTACTTTTAAGCAGATGATCCAGATTAAAACTTAAAGCAACATTCATCTTGATTCCTTATTAAAACTTTAAACAGGAGATCCATCTTGATTCACTATTAAAACTTTAAACCAAAGAATCCATCTTGATTCACTATTAAAATTTTAAACCAACGATCCTTATTGATTTACTAATATAAATTCAACCAACGGTCTGAAAAATTAGCACAACTCCTCATGGAATAATATTGTACCCAAAAATAATTTGAACCGAAAAGAAATATATTGTTCGGGTGAATAGGAACTCATGAATAGTAACTCGTGAATAGTACTCCGACATGAAAAGTGTCCCGAATACCCGATTGAACAATATAACCTCTAGACATCAATTATCATCAGAATAGATGTTGATTTCTACTAACACAAATAATCCCAACACAATGAAATTATTAAATTCATCTTTAATCAACACGAACTTATTCATCATTAATATTATAACTCACAATATTTAGCAACCAGGTTGTTCCCAGGAAAGAGGGGGCTTTCCAATAAGGATTTCTCCCTATTGGCGCGCAATTAGGTGACCAAACCTCTCCTCGTGTAACTTCAGACATTGTAAATATTGCAATTTAATAATATGAACAACTTTGTCGTCTCAATTATTGATTTAATAATATAACATAATGCAGATGATACTGACAATAATCGAATCAATAATATGAGAGATATGATGCAGCACTTACTACAACAATAATTGAGTATAACTGAGTGATTTTTCACGTAAGCATCAATAATCAATAGCGTGTGCTACTATGCAACCAAGCATATTACTGTACTTTTACTACTACCGAGTAGTTCAACAGTATTAACGGTAAAACTTCCGCCGTTATTATCATAAAAATATTTTGTCGTTTTCTAATTCCGACAATAATTACGTTGTGGGGTCCACCAATGATTGTACCGTCGTACGAATATTCCTCGACACAAAGAATATTCCCCGACCAATTGAATATAATACAACAGCTTGCATACTTTGCAAAATTTATAAATACTACCCACAACTATAATATTATCTCAAATTCACACCATAATTTTCAAAAAAATATTTCGAGAAAATTAAATCTTTATTAAGTAAAATTTGGGATTTTACAATCTCCTCCTTATGAAATTTCGCCCCTCGAAATTTACGTGCACTGTATCTTAGAACAGATGAGGACACTTCGTCAGATTCTAACTCTTGAGGTATAACCTTTAAGCGTAGAATATACTCCTTCTTATCCAATATTTTAACAGGAACCTCTTCATACATTAAATTATCCATTATCTCCAAATGGGTTCTAATTCAATAATGTGGTTCGGGTTATCCACATATTTACGTAACATCGATACATGAAAAATGTTATGAACACGCGACATACTTGGCGGTAAAACGAGTCTATAAGCCACAGTTCCTACTCGATCAATGATTCCAAATGAGCCAATTAAATCGAGGATTGAGATTTTCTCTCTTCATCGATTCTTGCTTCTAGAATAACGCCCTCTTGAACCTTCTTCTTCACATTCATCATCTCCAAGATTAAGTGGCTTGAGCGACTTTTAACTTTATCGATTAAAGTTGATTTTTCAGTATATTCGTTATCTTCACGTAGGTTCAGTATATTCGTACTCGTAAATGCACACGATCTTCTACTCAACGCATCAGCTACCATGTTCACTTTTCCACGATGGTATTGAATGGTACAATCGTAATCTTCAACAGCTCGAGCCAACGTCTTTGGCGCATGTTACATTCTTTTTGGGTGAAGAAAATATTTGAGGGTTTAAGAAATGGGTTTTGTACTGGGGTCAATAAAAAATTCGATTTCACACTCTAGGGGTAGGCTAAGAAGTCTTCAAGAATACGTCAGGAAATTTATTAACAATAAAAATATCATTCACAAATGTGACTCTCATCCAAGACTTGGATAACACGTCACATTGATACCTATCAACTTGCCATCGTTATTCACAACGTCCCTTACGGAAAGTCTGGCTTCGGTGCATTCCACACAAGGAAGTCAACAACGAAAGGATCGGGGCTCTTTACGTATGGCTTGATATGACAATGATTGACTTTAGTGGTGGTGTTGCTTGAATTCGCATAACAGGTTGGTTAGGAATATGAAAGCTAACAACCTTACGAAAATCATAATGAGTAGTTAACCAATCGATTTCTAAAATCACATCAAAGGCAAGTATTTTCAAAGAGATAAGATCGACAGGTAACGTAAAAGTGTCGATTTGAATCAAACAAGATTAATAAACAGTTGAGGTAACGAAGGTTTCTCCTAACGAAGTTTCAACCAATAAGTCAAAATCTAACTTCTCAGGAGTCAAATTTAAACGTTGAACGCAAGCAAGAGAGATAAAATAATGGGTAGATCGGTATCTTATAAGGTATAGACTTCGCAAGAATTTATAATTAACTAACCCATGCTAACCTCGTTCGGGTTACTCGCTTTTTGAGAAGTCACGAAAAACGCTCTCCCTTGCCTTCTAGGTTTTGACTTTTACGGGACGGCATTTGGTGCCTCCATCCTAATTTGAACTTGTCTTGGTGAACGACAAAAATCGGATAGGTGACCTTCTCTTCCACAATTATAACATGCTTTTTGATGACATCGCGTGATTTTGGTGATATGTCCCTCCCTCTCGCATTTGAAACATATGATAGGTGGTCGTTCTCCTTCCTTAACAACGGGTGCTGGTGCTGACATCTTCTCATCATTGTCGAATTTCCTCTTCTTAAAATGTCCATTCTTATTGTTTTGGCCATGATTACCACCTAAGTGATTACCATTTCTAGCATGTTGATTCCCTCCACGCTTGTTTTTACCGCTTCGATGACTGCTCTCACTAATATTATCATTTTTCCAGCTGCTATCTTTTGGTTGGGTTGACTCATTATCACGCTCCAATAACTGAGCCCTATTAACAACATCTGAATACAAACATAGTTTATGAGAGATAAGATATTGACGTATCTCGGGTTTCAAACCTCTTAGAAACATTCGTGTCATTCTCTCCTCATTATCAACTAAATGGGACGCAAACCGGGACAACTCAACGAACTTGGCTTCGTAATGCGACACAGTCATGTTATTTTGCTCTAACTTGATGAATTCTACCTCTTTCATGTGACGAATACTTTCAGGAAAGTACTTGTCGTTGAACAATTCTTGGAACTTTTCCCAAGTCATCTTGATCTGGCGAGGTTGAGTACGGTTCTGATTTCCACCAAGAATCGCCTGCGCCTGCGCATGACATGAAGGTGGCAAAGGGAACCTTTTGCTCCTTGGAGCAACCTAAGACATCAAATATCTTGTTGATTTGCTTTATCCACGTTTTCGCCTTAAGTGGTTTTGGCTCTCCAAAAAACTCCGGTGGTCCCAGCTCCTTGAACTGTTTGGCGGTGACCGTCCGAGAGTTGCCAGTGTTTCCACCTGCATTTTGGACAGGAGCCGCTCTCGCCTGATGTTGCATGAATTACTTGAAGCCTCGGAACATTTTGTCGTTCATCATTTGGTCAGTGTTATTGTTTGCATGAGGATTGTCGCCTTCCTGATGCACATTGTCCTAGTTATTGATCTGTGGAGACTCAACAGTCTCCTGTGCTCCATTGATGTTCTCAACATTCTTTGATGCCATTTTCAAATACTGCCACAAAATAAAGGTTAAATAACATATCACATATTATCCCTATACTCTGACCGACCAATTAAATACCAAATAAACTTAGGTAGGTCATACTAATGAAGGAATTCCCCGTCTCTCCCCTCCTAGTTCTTGTCTCACATCTCAGCCAAGGATCATATCCCTAAGCTTTGATACCAACTGTGACGCCCCTAAAATAGGTATACATCACCCATCTTAGGTCGCCAGATACATGGTACATAATATAAATACAATCTTAAATATACAACAAAAGCAGTGAGTTTTAATACAGATATTGTCTTTTAGACAATATCCACTCTCAGAATAAGTCCTCATTACAATTATTATCACACTATTTCATAGAATAGTGAGGACTACTAATGCTATCATCTGGACCATCACTCCGTCCCCCGACTAGTCCCTGCTACGTTCTCATTTCACGAAGAGAAAACGGTGAAAGAAAAGGTGAGCTCAACTAGCCCAGTAAGAAATATTATGACTAAGATAATGCAGGATAAATTATCATTAGCCTTCAACAATGTTAAACTGATAAAATACAATAGACAACAAGTTTAACTGCAGCGGAATAAGCAATCCATTAAAAGAGTCAAGTAGAGAATAAAATCTACTATCTTTTATGATTTAAAAGTTTTTCATCACTTTTATCATTGAGACTCAAACAATAAATAATCCACATCATCCCTCGCACCGCGCCGAGGATATTCATTAGGGGTCACGACCATAAATTATCCATGCACTATAGGCCAAGGATATACGTGTATTCATCAATGGTCATGATCATGCCAACAACTGTCTATCAATGCACTACGGGCCAAGGAGGACTTTTATCACATCATTTATAACATTACGGTCATGATTATACCGAATAATCCACGGTCATAATCATACCAAGTCCATCTATGCACTTCTGAGTGCCACAGATGACTTTAAAAATATAAACATGAGGATGATGACAATGATATAAGAATTCAATAAAACAAGTTCACGAATTAATTTATCCAGAACTAATAACTTCCAAATTGTCAACGTGATACTTCTTTTCAGAGAGTAAAATTCAAGAATGCTCGGAAGAATATTTCCATGAAAAGATACTGGATGAAGCGCAAATATCAAGGATATTCCACTAATTTCATGGAGTATAGAAGTTAAAACTTTAACCAACTGAGTATAATAAATAATGGAATAACAAAAGAAATCACCAGGCATGTGATAGATAGCACATGCAGGTTATTCCAACAGAATAATAAATATGGAAACTGTGGCGTAAGCGCCTTGCGACAGGATATTAAACGCGAGAATAATAAATGCGAAATAATAAATAATGGAACTAGGTCCCGGCGTAAAACGCATGCAGACGTAATATTCTCGACTGTAATAATAAATGCGGAATAATAAATAATGGAACCGTGTCAAAGGTAAATGAAATTCACACCGACAAGATATTCCGGCGAATAATAAAGAAGCGGAATAATAGAAGAATTTCACCACGATGCGCAGTACTTAGATAAACAAAGTTATTCCAACATAATAATATAGAATGGAATAATAGAAGAATTTCACCATGTATGCAGATTACAGATAAGCAAAGTTATTCAACATAATAATATAGAATGGAATAACAAAGGATTTTACCAAGTAGAGGTATCTGGCGTATCAAAGTTATGTATAGGGTATGCTCTGGCGTATCAAAGTTATTCTAATGAATAATAAAGAATGGAATAATGAAGGATTTCACTAAGTATAGGGTATATCATGATATCTTGAGGTTATGTATAGGGTATGTGGCGTATCAAAGTTATTCAACGAGAATAATAAAGAATGGAATAACATAAGGATTTCACCAAGTATAGGGTATGCCGCGTATATAGGTTATGTATAGGGTATGACACGTATACAAGTTATTCCAACAGAATAATAAAGAATGGAATAACAGAAGTTCTCTTCATGAATAAGAAAGAATAACACTCCTTACCGTAAAAGAAACTGGATGTAGAAGTAGTGAAGTAGCAGAAAACTCTTCTTCTTTCTTTCTATAATTTCTCTCTCTAGAGTTTCAGTGAATTTGTAAGAAATAATGAAGGAATGAGCTTCTATTTATAGAAGAATGGATTGAATAGTAACTAATTCCTGAACGGTCCAGATTAATTTACTTTTAAGCAGACGGTCGATTAAAACTTAAAGCAGCGGTCCATCTTGATTCACTATTATTAAAACTTTAAACCAAATCCGATCCATCCGATCCACTATTAAAAATTTAAACCAACGATCCATCCGATTCACTATTAAAACTTTAAACCAACGATCCTTATTGATTTCTTATATAAATTCAACCAACTATTCGAAAAATTAACCTGACTCCTCATGGAATAATATTGTACCCAAAAATAATTTGACCGAAAAGAAATATATTGTTCGGTGAATAGTAACTTGTGAATAGGAACTCATGAATAGTAACTCGTGAATAGTACTCCGACATAAAAAGTGTCCCGAATACCCGATTGAACAATATAACCTCTAGACATCAATTATCATCAGAATAGATGTTGATTTCTACTAACACAAATAATCCCAACACAATGAAATTATTAAATTCATCTTTAATCAACACGAACTTATTCATCATTAATATTATAACTTACAATATTTAGCAACCGAGGTTGTTCCCGTGGAAGAGGGCTTTCAATAAGGATTTCTCCCTATTAGCGCAATTAGGTGACCAAACCTCTCCTTAATGTAACTTCTAGACATTGTAAATATTGCAATTTAATAATATGAACAACTTTGTCGTCTCAATTATTGATTTAATAATATAACATAATGCGATGATAATCTTGACAATAATCGAATCAATAATATGAGAGATATGATAAAGAATTACTACAATGAATAATTGAGTATAAGCGAGTGATTTTTCACGTAAAGATCAATAATCAATCTGGTGTGCTACAACGCAACCACGCCAGACATCGTACTTTTACTACCGAAAGTAGTTCAACAAAGATTAATGTGAAACATCCGCCGTTATTTTCATAAAAATATTTTTGTCGTTTTCATTCTCGACAATAATTCCGTTCATGGGTCCACCAATGATGATGTAGTCGTGCATTTAATATTCCCAAACACAAAGAATATTCCCCGACCAATCAAATATAATACAACAACTTGCATACTTTATAAAATTTATAAATACTACCCACAACTATAATATTATCTCAAATTCACACCATAATTTTCAAAAAAATATTTCGAGAAAATTAAATCTTTATTAAATAAAATTTGGGATTTTTACGGTCGTATTACACGAATTGGTTCCATTAATTATTATTTTGTTGAAAATAACATGTGCATGCGATCTATCGCATGTATGGTGATTCTGTTGTTATTCCATTCTTTATTATTACATTTGGAATATCCCGCCGGTGTGAATTTTGCCTGTCCCGGTTCTCATTATTTAATATTTTGTTGGAATAAACATGCTCATCGCGATTCATCGCACGCCTCGGTGATTTCTTTTGTTATTCCATTCTTTATTATACTCAGTTGGTTAAACTTTTGGCTTTTATATTCCATGAAATTAGTGGAATATCTTTGATATTTGCGCTTTATCCAGTATCTTTTCATGAAAATATTATTCTGAGCATTCTTGAATTTTACTCTACAAAGAAGTGTCATGTTGACAATTTGGACGATATTAGTTCCTGGATAAATTAATTCTTGAACTTGTTTTATTGAATTCTTATATCATTGTCATCATCATCATGTTTATATTATGTTGAAAGTCATCTGTGACCTGTAGTGCATAGATGGACTTGGTATGATTATGACCGAGGATTAATCGATATAATCAGCTTAATCGTAATGTTACAAATGATGTGGTAAAAGTCCTCATTGGCTCAGTAGTGCATTGATGGACGAGTTGTTGGCATGATCATGACCATTGATGAATACACGAATATCCTTGGCCCGTAGTGCATGGATGATTTGTGGTTGTGATCTTAATGAATATCTTGGCCGTAGTCGCAAGGATGATGTGAATTATTTATTGTCGAGTCCCAAATGATAAAAGTGATGAAAAACCTTTTAAATCATAAAAGATAGTAGATTTTATTCTCTACTTGACTCTTTTAATTGATTGCTTGTTCCGCTGTAGTTAAACTTGATGTTTGTTATATTGTATCAGTTTAACACTGTTGAATGCTAACAATAATTTTTTCTGCATTATATTAGTCATAATATATCTTACTAGGCTATTTGAGTTCATCCTTTCTTTCTTTTCATCCTCTTGAAATGAGAATATAAATTTGGACAAGTCGAAAGCGAGTGATGATCAGATGATAGCATTAGTAGTCCCTCACTATTCATTAAATAGTGTGACAATAAATGTAATGAGGACTCCTTTGAGTGTGGATATTATCTAGATGACAATATTCTTATTAAAACTCTCGCTTTATGTTTTGTCGTATTTTTACGGCATTGTATAATTAAGTTGTATTTGAATTTTGTACCCGTATATCCCAAGCGACTCAAGATGGGTGATGTATACCTATTTTTGGGGCGTCACATTTTATTTCTTGAGAGAGAGTATGAAATGACTCATCCTAGTTAAAATGAAATGAATTATTCTACCCACCATTTTTTAAATGAATGAACACACTCAATAAAAAAGGATTTATTCTTCCCCGATTCTTTTTTTTTCTTACGACACGATAATCAAATCTGGATTTTTGTATTTTTTGAATAAAACATCAACCCGCGTTTGAGTTCGGATTGGAATTTTGATTCAAGTGAAGAAAGAGTAAACCTATTTTTTACGGCTCTAAGACCGTGATTCTAATGCATCGACTTTGGTTCTTTCAAATTGTTTATCATTATTAAGAAAATGTAACAAAGATAAAATATGAGCTTCTTTTATAGCAATAGTAATTAATCGTTGTTGTTTCAAGGGAGTAATTAATCGTTCTTGTTTCAAGGGAGTTTGCTTTTATAGAAAGGGACAAAGGATCGGTGATGATATATATGATATATATTTTAAGGGGTACCTAAGACGGATGTGCCTTGATTCGAACAATGAATTTCATTCAGATACAACGGAAGTAAGGGGTGCCAACTTACACAATGATACTACGTGTTTTGGCTCCCTTCACCTTTCTGCCAACTATTCTACTTCCCTATTTCTTGCTTTTTCACCTCCCCTTATTAGTGCACTCTTTCCCCCAATTCACTGATAGAGAAGAAAGAGATAAGCAATGACCGGACTAGACCAATGAAAACGGACCAAGGAAGCTTTTCATTTCATTCGAATATAGTGGCAAAATGAATAGAATAAACGAGCTTTTAGCTCGAGAAGGCATCTTTGGATCGTTGAACTTTAACGCCATATAGCGAGAAAGTCTTCCAATTTCTAAAAATAGCTCGATAAATGAATGGTCGAAAAGTGGTCGATGACAAGAATACATACTAGCGCGATTTCTATCCATCCGATGTTTGTGCAAATTCACTAACCCAAAGAGAGAGGTACACCAAAGACAATCCAACCAAAAGAAACAAGCGGCACATTTCGCCCACCTACTGGGGAACCTGAATCGCCTCGATCCTCATCTCGTTCACTCACGTAAGACCTCGCACTTAAGCTCGACTTTTTTTTCTTATACCGGGATATGGAATACTAGGAAGCCTTTCGAACATAGAAAAAAAGAAGAAGCTTCCCTTCGGATTGACAGGCATCCGAAAAGTCATTTTTGTGGATGTCTTCTTCACCTATGAAGATTTGGTTATATATAGAGTGCCCATCCATGAAGGATAGCAACTCATGACCCAATGATTTTATTTTCTAACAAAACATCAACGCGTTTGAGTTCGGATTGGAATTTTGATTAGTGAAGAAAGAGTAAGCTATTTTTTTCTCGACTCTTCAAGACAAAGTGATTCTAGCGATACGATTTCGATTCTTTCAAATTGTTTATCATTATTAAGAAAAGGTAACAAAGATAAAATACTGAGCTTGTTTTATAACAATAGTAATTAATCGTTGTTGTTGTTTCAAAGAATGATTAAACTGCATATCCATCGTGACTTCATGGGCTTCTATGAGCTTTCACCTCTCCGAGCCCTTACTTTACTTCCCAATGAATTAAAACTTGCAAAGAAAGTGATCATTTAAAAGTCGAATCATGGAGCGCTCTTAGTAAGAAGCCATAAGAAGGAAGCAACTCTACCTTTAATTGCTCTTTCACCAAGTCGAAAGATGAAAAGGGCTTTCTTCTAAAGTAGTCCTTTTTTTTATGAAGGTCATCTCAAGTTGAGAAAGGTTCTTTGATTCTATACACTAAAAACCATGAAATACCTCTTTTACTTTAAAAAATGTCAACACAAAGTGGAACTTATTTTGGAAGAGGGATCACCTAGGTGGCAAGATAAGTCAGAAATAAGATGCTGTTTTGGAGTTGCAGATCGGACCAACTATTGCAAGAGGCTTCTTCCCGGATCAAATTGAAGGGTATTTCCAAGAAGGAGAGTTGAGTAATGGCAGGTTTCAGGACTTAATGACTTTTCTGGTGGTTCACTGGCAGGTTGGGAATCCGAATACCAAGGCCTGAATATGCGTTTTACTTGTGAAAGGCCTCGGCTACTACAATGACAGGGCCAAGAAATAGGGCCGGAATAGCAGCTCTTTCGAAGGAAGACGCTCCTGTTTAAGTGACAAGATCATGATTAGACTCTTGCGGAGGAGTGGAGGAAGGAGGCGGATCGGTTGGAACGCGGGCTAGCCGGCAGGGAAGGGAATTTCCTTTTTTAATGAAAATAGTAGGTGAGAAAGAAAAGAGAAAGAAATCCTTTCTATATTCTTTCCAAAGACTGAGCTGAGAGAAAGAAAAGAGAGTAACTGCACTAAGGCAGGCAAGTTTGACAGCATCTGATTTTTTACAGTTAATCTTAACAGACGCTTTTTGGGCATTATCCTTCATGAAGATGGCATCAAGCCGCTCTACCTTTCGCTCTTTCTGGTGATTGGATTGGATAA